>OY728151.1:625854411-627104411 GCA_963277665.1 Viscum album | reverse complement strand
TGAATGGTTTTTATTCACCTCCTCTCACATGAATTAAACCAAAATATCATCCTTGAAATCTAAAATAAAAGTTTCCAAGAACTGATTAAATATTCAGTTCAACAAACCCTTAAATTTCTTGGAACAATTAATGAGACCATGTAGAATAACTAAAAACATTGAATGACCAAAATATATCATAAATTTTATCTTATTTATTTCCATTATTTATACTCTCAATTGGAGGTACACTAATTGAAGTTCAATCATTGAAAAAAACATACCATAAATTCGTTTTAGAGAAGATCATTTGTATTATGAAAAGGGTATTCTTTATAACAATTACCCAATTTAGCTTCCAATGGTCCAAAAAAATGTCCAAGAATTTCATATTTATTCTTCTAAAATAGAAAATCTGATTCACACTATGACATGTTAGGATGAAATAATAATTTCATATGAATTTCTATAAGATAAAATTTATGTTCCATAAACTCACCATGTTCCAACTAATAAGATGTCATAGAAATATTCATATTAATAAAGAGAATATCAATATTAAAATCAACCTATTTTTGTGGAAGTAAAATAGAAAAATAATCTAGATAGACCATAGGGTACACACATACAACTAAATGAAATATAAATCACTAGAATGTATCATCAACAAAACGAAACATCTCTAAAATCTGGCATGAGAATACCCCAACAAAAGAAAAAACAATCCATTCTCTTTCTAATGTATATTTCCACTCAACTTGAAAAACAAGAGTGACCCATTTTAAAGTGAAAAACTAATACTTATGATTTTAACATTATATATATACCATAATAATGATAATCACATCTATTCCCAATATCTTGTTGAAAATGTCAATATTAAGAACAAAAAAATCCCAAACAAACTCAATGTCATCAATCACCACTTGGCATGTAGGGCACATGAAAAAAATTACGACTACATTCACAATGGTTTGGAAGGATCCAATATGAATGAAAAAAGCTACAAATATAATCCCTATATTTCAACTAAATTTGATAATATTAAGGGATTAGTATCACGTATATCAAACAAATCTTGCCCCATGTAAGTTTAAATAATCACCATACATCTAACAATAGATATCCCTACTTTAGATTAATTTAGAGAATACTCTATCAAAAAAATCCGTATGTTCTTAATCACATAATCATCCCCATTTAGATAAGGATTTTACCCACCACACTTTGATGAATTTGTATGAACATGTGAATCCTTGATGAGAGTGGATTCTAACTTAATTACCCAGGATATCCTTTAACAATAATTCTTTGGGGACCAGATAGTCCATATTGATGAAAAAACATAGGATCCCCTAGAAAGTTAGGCTTGGTAGAACAATTCAATCAACATTGATAGTAGAAGACCACCCACTTCCTTGATGAAGCAAATTAAATTGGTCCAAATGTAATCTTTCCACAAGTGTGCTTTATTTTCTAGCAATAAGACTCACCCTGGCTAACAACTGCACTAACTAAAGATTCCCTAAAAAATTCCTTCCAACTAAGTTTTACTCATACAAAAAAAAATACCAACTACCTCAAAAAATTTAGATAGAAAAATGATAATCAACATCTACAATATATCCATCCTCAATTCCAAATCAAAACATCAATCCTTTAAATACTCTTTAGTGAAAATCTTTGGCGCCTGGTGTACTAGCTCAGTGATACCAGTGGAATGATCCATGTCTATTTTATCTCCTTCCTATAATGTTACTAAATTTTGATTCTTCACTTCATGTAATTTATCAGGGTAAAATTGATAATTGATTGTTTTCTTAAATAATTCCATGTAAGTTCCTAATGAAACATTGGTATCCCAATAGGGTCTCACCACCTCATTCCTTGTACTTGAATCATAAAATGTTGTGGAATATATTCTCAATATAATCAATCCACACATAATATTTATGGGTTCCCTTACCACAATGGATGATGGATAGACAATTCATACTGAATTCATAGACATGATCCACCACATGTTTTGGGTTCTTGATACCAACATGACCTAGAGTCTAAATTTTTAAGATTACATATTCTTCCAAAGAACGGTCAACTAGAGGATGCACTATTGGATCCTATATCAAAATGGATTTTATTGGATTTATATTTACTCTTCATGGAAGCATTTCTTATTAATAATAAATAAATGAACAATAAATTATAGTGTAAAGTTACAAAATTACAAGTCAAAATTTTTATAATTCATTCAAATTATGTAAAAAATCATGAAATTAATGAAATCCTGAATTCTTGGATCGATAGTAATCCATTTAATATTGTAAATTACAAATTAAATAAAAATTACATCTAGTTAATTCAAATAAACACAAACAATATTTATCAATCCATGTAAAAACTTTCCAACCAACCTTGGTAAATTTATTTTAGACCTAGATGTTTTCCAGGTAGGAAACCTCCCATAATTGATACCTGTATTCCTGTAGCCCTAAATACTGTTTACTCAGGTCACAGAACAAAAAAATGTAGTTTTAACACACATCGTACTGGGAATTCACTCTAATAAAAAATTGCAACAAACCAACCTAGTTCACCTAAACCAACCACCAAAATGGCTGTCATAAAGGGAGGTATATCAAAGATAACAAAAAAAAGTTTTGAATAAAAAAAGATGAAATACAACTAGAGTACATGATTGAAAAATGAGATTCAACAAGATACAAATTAACAATGATAAACATGATGAAAAAAAGTAGAATTAGTTAAAACCAGAAATAATCCATGTGACCAATCATCATAACCAATACATCATTTTCTGAATGTTGTGATAATGAGAATAACCAACATGCCATATGATAACCTTCACAATACATGGATCCAAAAATAAAAAATATACGAATTCCAAAAAAGAAAAATGAGATGTTATAAAAACCTAGTCGGATACCACCACTGAGTTTATACAAGGTCCAACCTAATATATATAACAATTATATAGTTTATCACAAAAGTAGTTTTAAAATTCATTTTCATATATCCAAACTTGTATGCAAATCACTTCATTTGTGTTCCCTAAAATCATTTCAAATAAAAAAATAAAGTAATATGAAACGTATAGGTGACAAAATAGAATAATATACAAACACTATAGGTTAATAATGTAAATCTATATTTATGAAATAATCCATCATGTGAATCCATGTGATACATTATCATGTGAAAACATATGGGAAAAAATCATTAAAAAAATCCATAATGTGATAACCAAAACAAAAATGAAAAATGTTCCCTCATTTTTTCCCAATCCTGTTATAATACATACTTGAAATTATAGAATAATGAATCATGAGAATATTGGTACTAATATATATCCAGTCCTCCCACAGTCTTTTGATATTAAAAAAACATTAGTGGCATTACACACACTATAGGTGAAATGTATTTTCTCGATACACCCAAGGTTCCAAATGTCCCATGTTTCTTAAAACCTATTTTAAACCGTGATAAAAATTCATAAATAATTTTCACATCCATTCCTACATATTTTTCTATTTTAGAAAAAAATTGAATGAAAACCACCATTCAAGAATTTAATCAAACAGTTGGTGGGAAAACAACCTTAAAAATTATATTTAAAATACAATACTTTTAAATAAAAAATAACATAAACTAAAGGAATTTACCATTTTAATGTAAAATATAAATAATAAAATCATAAAATAATATATTTTTATAGAATCACCTACCTCATAATTGACTGTGACTAGATTACCTTTGAAAACAAGGATTGTGGAAGAGTAGATTGGGTCCTCATGATCATAAATCCAAAAGAGAAATGTAAATATTATTTTAAAACCCTCATGTATATAAAAAATAGTCTCTTAGGGTTACATATAATGGTAGATAAATGGATACAATGATAATATATGATGAAAATTATTTAATTTATAAAAAATGCAACATATCATTTGATTAATCATCAAGAATGAGAGAAATTCACCAAGAATCCCAGGATATAGTCCAATATATTTGTTTCTAGGGATTAGTTCATGTCAAAATAAAATTAGTGGTGAATTAGAAGTTATGAATGATGCACAAGAAATTTTAATTTAAAATTTAAGAATTGAGTGTCCTTGTAAATGTTTTATTAAATAGGACACATGGTTTGAAGTAACTTTGCACATTAACCATGTTACATATAGAGAGATCACATTGGGGGTGAATAGTTTATCCACATATTAACATTGAAAATTTTCCAACCATGAATGACCACACTTTCTAGGGCTGAACAGTTTAAAAAAAATACACCGATCATAGTAGACCATGTTGGATCACACGGTTTCTTAGGCCAAACCACACAGTTTCACTAAACCCTGACCGACTGTGCACTACCCCAAGGGATCCCATAATTTTCTAAAAACTGATGAAAAGTCCTCAAATAATGATTTAACCATGAAATGTAAAAAAAGGATCTAGATGTACCTGTAGGAAATTAACAGAAGGTTAGAGGAAGTGTCATTAAAATTTTATTTTTTATGTAATAACTTTTAATTCGTACATTTAAAATATTATCAGAGATACATTATCTCTACATATATATTTTATTTATAAAAAATGATCATTATTTATTAATTTTTTTATTCATTGTAAATATTTTCGTACAATTTTTACACAAAAATCAAGAATTAATGATATATTTTACAATATTTTCTAAAATTTATCAACAAATTGAAATATAAATTTATTATATTTATTTGGATTTTTTTCCGCAAATAAGGTTGTAATTCTTTTAGTGATTTTATATATGTACTAACTTTTTGTAATTACCATAGAATTATAAAACAGATGAATGAAATTCAAAATTTTCCATCACTTAAAACTTATCATTGAAAATACAATATAGTAATAATTTATGTAATTTGATAATTTTCATAAAATAAATATAAATAAACAGTTAATTAATTATAGTCATATTATTTAATTTTTTTAAAATATAAACAGAAAAGGGATAAATGTGTAGTAAGAATAAAAAAACTGAAGAAAATTATAATCATAAAATGGTAGGTTTTCTTTGAAAAGGGTGAGTGTTGACACTATTAAATCTAATAAACAACTATATAGAATATGAAACCCTAGATCATGCTTGGTGTATACAAACTATAAAAAAGAAATAATTTTACATCACATAATATTTAGTGTATTTTGGTAAATATATTGGAGGTAGTATTATTTTTTCTTTAAAAAACTAAGAGACCCATAATTTAAAAAATATTCGATTATATCACTTTCTAAATTTCAGTATACAATAATCTAATAAAATAACATAAATAAATAAGATAAATAAAATATAAAATCAATTATTTCATTGATTATTAAAAGAAAGGACAGAGAATAACACAATATAAGAATGAATAAAAATTAAAACCAGGTTTCTGGTGTAAAAAAAATAAATATTTTTCTAATATATTTAAAATAAAAATATTTTATATAATTTAATATAAAAATTTAGAGGCTCCAAATATCTTTACAGATATTTTTTTTGAAAATTATACGAAAAACTTTGAAGATTAAAATAATTAGTTTGATATTTAAACAGTTAGTGGAAAAAATAATTTGTAGGACCATTTACCATGTATTGAAATGATAAAATTTACATAGATCAAATTAAAAATTATGAATATATTATACTATTATTTTTGTGAATTAAATACTTGAATCTTTCATTATTTGATATAGTTTTGAATTTATATCTTGAGATTTAAGTTTGATTTAGTTAAATATATTTCTATTGGTTGATTGTGTTCTTATTTGTTGATTTATTTACATTTTTATCATGATTAATATATAATATTAATATTGGTTTAGTTTTAATTTTAGGATTGAGTGAAATTATGATGGGAAATTCTTGACTTATTTACTTACAACAAACAAAAATATTTGAATAATAATTATATTAGTGGTTTTAAAGAGACAATATGATTATTGTTATTAAATTTGATGGTTTTTATTTTCATTTAATGGGTGAATAAAACATCAATGAATTTCAATGAATAGTTTATGTATAGAAAACATGAGAATATTCTATCGAAGTACCTCTTCAAAAAATCAATTAAATATTGAGTGACCTATTGAGCCACACATAACATTTAAAACTGATATGAATATAAAATGAATTTGATCATAATTTATATAATTTATAGCATAAAATTGTTCAGTAAATATTAATTATTAAATATTCCACATTAATTATATGTATTATTGATTATTCTTAGCCAACCACCTATGTTCTTAATTATCACACATTAGTAATCCAATGTAGTTAAATCAAAACCTTCACCGCTAAATTCTTTAGGATCCATTATTATATTATTTTTCATTTCATAAATTTCATTTTTAATTGACTAATAAATCAATGATTTTATATTTTTACTTAATTTATCAATAATAATTAAAAACAAATCCATTGTGTCTCTATGAATTACACCATGTACGTAACATTTTATTACCTATAAAATGAATCTTGTATTCCTGTGGTTGATGTCAATATAAACAAAATAGTTTACCTCTAAATTTTTATGTATTGAAAATTGATGGAATTAATATAATTGAAGCTATGGGGAGGAATTATTAGTTTTTTGTATATGTTTAGTTATGAAGGGAATAATAATTTATCATATAAATAATAATGAACATAAAAGGAATTGATCTGTGGAAAGAAAAATGAAAAGAATGTTTTTTCTTTAACATAGGATGAAGGACTTATGGGGATCTCAATGGAATAAGAGGTATTAAAAATCATTAATATGTGAATAGTATCCTAATTTTATTATATTGGATGGTGTTACAATGGACCACTATCTATGAAGGTGGTCTATATGAAATTATATTTTAAGGTATTTCCCAAAGGCCTAAAATATATGGGGTTAAACCCGGGGCACTAATAATGTCTTATTTTAATTATATATACCTATAATTCACGATAAGTAATATTTTTGAGAAATTTAATGGAAAGTATTAAATTTTATTGATTTTTTAGAGTTATGATGATGAAATTTGTATTTTTGAAGGGTTTTAGGGTGTATGAATATGTAAGTTCAAGGTCTATGTATCATGCATCATGCGAAGGGTACTATAATAAATGATTTGGGTATTAAATATTATTTCCATGTATTTAATCATGATCTATAATACATTCCATGATAACCATGCATGTTGTAAATAATATAGCTGTAAAGTCATAGTTAAACAAATGGTCTTTGAGACTGTATTGTCGGTCATGTGTCTACTTAAAATGAATAAATATTATTTTTTTAAAAAAATTATTTAATTTGGCGGATTATGTCTAACTAGTTGTGATATATTTCTTTTTTGAAAATTGTGGGTATTTTGGGGTGGTCAATTCTTTAAATATTATTTTCCATTAAAAATTTTGATGCTTCGGTGCCAAATAAAAGGTATGTCACTTCATATCATCCCTTTTCTCATCATTTTTTGTTATTTATTAGTGTAATCCTAAATAATAGGCCTTATAATAAGTTTTTATATTAAGGTAAAAGAATAATAGTTTTTTATTGTTGGCCAAGAATTTTAAATAGAACAAATATATTCATTTTTTAGGTGATTCATTTTTCATCACCTAGTTGTTGTATGAAGAATCTCAAATATTAATTTTTGTGAAAAGATAACTGTATTTGGATATTGGTTTTCCAAATAAATAATTTTATGATTTTAAAACGATTTAAATATAGTTTTAAAATTTATTTAGATGTGTTTTTTGGGGGTTCCAAATACCCATATTTTAATGTTATTTATTGAGGTGTAATTTTTTACTAATGTATTAATGAATGTTCATGAGACATTGAGATTAGACAAAAAATATTTATTCAAAACATTAATTATTTCAATAGTTTTGTGAATTTGGTACTTCATAAGATTCTAGTTTAAATTGTTAATTCATAAATGGTGATTATTAGATTTTCGTTTTTCAAAATATCTTAAATGTTAGGTTGAAGATGAAGAATTTATTTTGTGAGAATTAATTAAGTGGAATGTATTTGAAAGGATAATGAATATATCATGGGATTAATGAGAACATGTATGGTTTATGATTCTTAATTATGACAAATTTTATATTTAAGGGAAATAAATAGATTCTATTTATTGTTTCATAGAGGATTATTTACCTATTAATGATTTATTATTGGTCATTCCATGAGTTATAATAAATTTAGAGAGTGAAAGGATTCATTCGAAAATTTGAATGGGTGAGATTATTAAATTATGTTACATGATAATTAAGATAGTTAAAGAGAATGTTTTGACACATTAAATGTATCATATGTGGTGAATTGATTTGAAGTTAAATGAAGAGGTATATTATTAGGGGATGAATTTCATTTTACCTTTTTTAATGAGACCAATCTAGAGCTTGACTCAATGATGTAATTTCTCAGGATTATATGATTTATAGTTTAAATATTTCTTAAGAAATTAATTTATAAGGAACTGTTTATTAAATTTATTTTAATTAAAATTTATATCCTATTTGGATGTGGGAATATATCACAAGATTCATATTTTTATTTTTTTATTTAATTTGGAATTAAAGAAGTTGTTTATGAAATTATAAATGGGTTGTTCCGCTCACTAAAATACTTAACATTCATCTTCCTCATTCTAAGCCTTGTAAAATAAGAGTTTCAAGGGGATATATTATGTAGCATTAGTGCCATGAAATATACAGAAGGTCACACACTCATGAACAATGTGTTTTTTTGGGACTTACCAATACGGCATAGGCCATGCCATATTTCATAAAATTGAGTCTATATATTTTATTGAGACATATTAAGTAATAATATGATAAAATTTATACTTTTTTGATAAATAGATCACATATTCTTGAAATTATGGGGGAATTATGAAATATCATCTTTATAGGTGGATTCATTAATTTTTATGATTTAAATAATTCATTTAATAATTTTTTATTAACTAAAATCATGAAGTGATTTATAAAACAAGGGTTTTTTTGATAAATCATACCATTTTTTATACATTAACCAATGATAAAATGATTTGTGAAAATTTCAAGGTAAGGGTTTATTTTTGTTTGATGATTTTAAAATAGTATACATGATATCATTTTCTGGTATGTATTGATGGGTGAAAATGGTTTTCGTGATATCAATTTTGAATTATTCTTTACTTATACCATGGTAATCATTAGAACTAATAGAGAATTAATTATGTAATTATTTGTTTGGATGGAGAAAACTCAAAACGAGTAATGGTAATGTAGAGAGTTGAGAATAAAATATATGAATGAGTGATGACTTGGTTTAGATAAAAGAATTAAATTCAGAGATTGTATGAAATAAAAATTTATTATTTAATTTTCTTCCTCAACATGAGTGATTTATCAGAAAAATTTTATTTTTGATGATTTTTTGGAAATAGATAATTTCAAAAATATTGAAAAATGGTGACCCATTTGAAATGATTTTTTTGAAAAGAAAACATGTTTTCAGAAAAATATAATATTTTTATTTATGTAATTTTACTTGAAATGAGAGATTTTAAGATAATGAAATCGATTTCATGGGGTTTGATATCTTGTATCTATAATGAATATGAAAAATTAATGTATGGATAAAAATGGATTCACTTATCATTTTCTAATAGGTTTTTATTTGGTACTTTTCCTCATGCAATATTATTTATTCATGTTTTATGAAAATCTTATTGAGTTTGTAATCACCCCCCACATTTTCACTTTAATGGTATTGTATAAAAAAATTGATATGATGTGTGTAAGGGAAAGATCATGTGCTTTTTTATGCGAAGATGCATAAATAAAAATTTGAAACGTAGAAAGATGAGTTAATGTATTGAACATTTGAAAATTTTTTTGAGTTAGGAAAGTACATTAACTTTAGTATAGAATGTTATAAACATATTCATGTTTCTACTAATAAAAAGTTTATGTTTTTAAAGAAATATATTTTACATTTGACATGTATTATCTCTATTTTTAGGTATTCGTAGGGAAAATTCATCATCTAATGGTTTATTTTATCCCTTACTAGTTGTTATGTTCCTTTTATGATCTTATAAATATGATAGTTTATATATGGTGATTTAATTCATTCATTAAGAATTATGTCATCGCATTAGGTCAATATAAAATGGAAACAAATCTGGAATAATATGTTAATTAATTACAAGACCATAAATGAAAACCCCACTAGATATCTAATGGGTCTTTACATGATTGAATGTTTTATTTTTGAAGGAATCCTCATCTATCATCATTCCATCAGTTTTCGAATAGACCACCTATATCTTTTATAGCTACCGTCCCTTGGGAAATCTTAAACCAAACTAACAAGACACCTCCCAACCACTACAAAAGTGTAAAAAACCCCCTCAAAAATGAAAGGAAACAAATAATTATCAACAATGGATAAAATGGAAAAAAATAGAGGTCATACCTGGAATAAAAAATTCATGATGTTGTAATTCTCACAACCATAAATTATTTCAACCCACATAAATTCTATTTAAGGTGACTATCCCATCATCACATCATGCTCCCACATCTCATGAGAATCCAAATCGTTATCCCACATATGGTGATCCAAATGTGTGTATAATCTATTTAGAGAATTCACTTGAGTGTATTATTTTTTGAATTAGAAGCTTAGTCATGGTTATATTAGGTTTCACATTGAGTTCCTCCCAATTCCAAACATGATAAATATCCAAAGGATATTTCATTAGTTTTGACATTTGAAAAAAGCTATAGATCAATGTCACTAATAGAGGAATGACCAAACTATATTCCATCATCCCATTCCAATAAATGACTTCAAATTATCTCACATATCTCATTATGACATACCTTGTTTTCTAGGCCATTAGTGTCCCCATTTAGGTGAGACTTTGAAGAAATCATGGTCTCTAATAAAATACAAATGATATTGGTGAAGATCTCCATATAATTTATATCTTATATATTCCACTAAAAATGTATGTTTTATAATCTAGATCTTCCATATCATCTCATCTATCTAGGGAAGATTCACTAATATAAAACCAATAATGATGATATTTACAACATTTTCTATACAAGCAATCAATGGATGTAATTTTAATGGATGACTGGTAAATATTTTTCTAGGAAAACTCAGACATTAACAAATATAAATAACATTATCCTTCATATTCATGAACATAACTCTGAATCATGTGCTCAAGAACCCATATAGCCCATTATGTGTGACCATCCATCAATTTGTGGTAAAGTGGACTCAACATTACATGGGATCATACACCATCGAGTATGCATCTTTAGAACTATGATGTGAACTAGGATCCCTATAATGAAAATACATCATGTATATCTCTATGAAACCTATAAAAATACATTACAAAAATATTTACTAATACTCAAATTTTGTAGTATCATAAATAAGAATAAATTTATATGATTTGGTCAATCAATCTGTCACCACCCAAATAGGATTTATTCATTTATGATTATATAGAAATCCAAAAAATTATACCATCGATATATCATCTAACTTTCAAGTCAAAAGAGAAATGTGTTGAAGCTGAATAAAAGGCTTTTGATACTTGACCTTGGTTTTCTAATATATATAATTGAGGGCAGAAATTATAAATGTATCATTTTAAACCAGAAACTATAATGGAAAACTCATATTAAAAAACATTTTTATGGCGATTAAGTACAACACCCACTAAAAATGATGAAAGTATCCCATCATAGAATTTATCAAAGGAGATGGAATGATAGAACCATTCATAAATTAAAGAATGAACATTAGAGATAAATCATATTTTCTAATATTCTTCCCAATTTATAAATAATCCTAATATGTGAAAAATAATCATGAATTTTATTACTTCTAAATAATAAACTCAATAAGAGAGAATATTAATGGAAAATTTTCTATTACTACATCATTATCATCCTTCTAGACTCCAAAATTCATCGGAGAGAATTTCTCCATGCTGTTCCACTACTTAGATGAATGTTTTATACCATGGGGTTATAACATACTACTATGAGTATCAATAATAATATTTCCTTTCTATGAGGTATGTGAATTTTTAATGTTAAAGGATTGTAGGTACTTGAATATTTTCCTCTAGGGGATATTAAAATAATTCCCTGATAATTTATAACTAAAACACTTGTAATCAGAGTAAATTGTGAACCATTCACCAAAAAAAATTATATAAAAATTTGTTAGAGACTGCATCATAACTATGGGCTCATGATAATTTTTGGGATTTTTCTTATGAAGTGGCCAATGTTGATGAGAACCATGTAAGAAAACATTACCTTCTTACATGTGATTATATCCAAACTCTAACATGATGATTAATAAAAGACCAAATAGCCATAATTATATTTTGGAGGAGTCAACACTATAGATATAGTAAAATGAATCTTTAAATCACCGAAAAAATAATTAAAATTTCAAATACCAAATTAACTTCAATCCCTTTCAAGTGACATTAGCTAATGGTGCGTCTATCTTGGAGGAAGATTTCAATAACCGATGGTGATTAAAAACCAATCACAAGAAGATATCAATCTCAACGTATTTTTTATGTTCATCCCATGAAATGATATATGATTCTCCATGGACATGTACCCTAAAAAATCCACCTCACAAATCATGTTTTGGAACTATAACATCTTTGAATTATTTTATTGATTCCACAATATTTCAAAACAAATCTAATATATAGTACAAGACCCTCCAATTTTTTCAAGTAAGTAATGATTTCATCCATGAAAACCATTATAATATGTCAAGATAATAGTGAAAAATAGGGTTCATTTGTTCTATAAACACAGAAGGGTTATTTCCAAGACTAGATTGATCAAAAATATACTCATAGTAGACATGACACCTCCTAATATAAATAATTGGGGTATCAGATTCCATGATATTGAGATGGTAGTAACCAGACTAAAGATCAATATTAGATAACCAATTTGACCCTTTCATATATTAATATTAATAATCAATTTAGTGAAATAAATACTTTTTATTAACTATAACCTAGATGTTCTTTTTTGTAATGAAAAAAAAGTAAAAGGTTTCATCGGCCTTTAAAGTGAAAAGCATTGGCGCTACCAAAGGTGACACACAAGGTTGAATAAAAAATTTAATCATCAGGTCATCCAACTGATCAATTAGTTCCTTCTATTTATCTAGTCCTATATAGTAGGAGGGAATTGGTGTGGGTTGAGCAGCTATACCTATGTCGATATAAGACTCTACCTCCCCTATATTGTTATATCAAATACATATAATGGAAAAAATATTTAGGTAAAGAAATAAATCATGATGTTCACTATAAATAGATACCTAATCTCATTCAAAAACATACCATGATATCAACATACCCAAATTCAAAGGAGGAGGTATGGGTAAGATATACCCCATGTCTAATTATCTCTAAATAAACAAAACACCACATTAGGGGTATAAAAAGATACATGAAAATGATAATATCCAATCAACTATTTATGAAACCCCATCCAATCCATTATGAGTAAGACATATAGGTAATTTTTACCAAGAAACAAAAATTACCAAAATATATTTATATTTGATAAACAGAAAACATGTCATTACATAAAAGACCCTACCGTCTTCATCTTATGTGTTGTTTAAATTTCCATCACATAAGGAATGAGCTATGTTGGAACATTTAATATGTATACATTTCAAGTTGATATGAATAATTAAGAGGAATCAATAAAAAATATATCATTCATTAAAGATGAAGCAATGGTAATGGTACCTCTCCCTTTCACAATACCCACATAATTTCCCACAGAAGACTCATCCACATTGTGATGTAGCATAATTTTTATTGGTCATTGACTAGAACCCCATTGTTCTGGAATAATCTCACCCTGAAAAAGTACCCATTGACACTGATAATCACATGTAAATATTCTAGAAATTAAAATAATAGAAATACATATGTAAGTGGATTGTTGATCACAAATATTTTAAAATCATTGGTGTTTAGGAAATAATTAATTTAGTGAAAACACATTAAACATTAAAAAAAGCTAGTTGGAAACTAATATGAACTAAAACATATATAAAAGATGCTTTTTATGGAATTACAAAAAAACTATTTAGAGTGTGAGGGTAATTCTTCATTATATTCCCCTTAAAGGTACTTCTACTACAACCACGTTGAGCAGGAGGAACTCTAGTCAACCATGAATTACAATCTCGGTCTTAATAAACTATAATAGATTTTTCCAAAACATCTTTATAAGAATAAAAAATAAATATAATGACCCCACAATTTATATATAATATAATACCCAACTGAAGACCCCATGTCATTAGCTTCTCACTTAACACCATCTCAGGTTAAAATTTGGAATGTTTTGTAAAAAATGAGCATTTTGCAAAATTGAGAAATCACCCTGTTGATGGTTGATAAATTCTATTATAATAGCAATTATCATCAAATATTTATTAAATTTCTTTGAAAATGGTTCTTTATGTATTTCCACCCCAATCCCTCATACCTATTTTATAAAATTTTTGAATCCCATCATCCCCTATAAGGACCCTCATGCTTAAAAATGGAACACTTAACCATAAATAAATCCAGAATCCCCATGATCCTAAAGATTCATTCAATATTTTCCATGAAATCACATGAATCCTAAGGACAATTATTTCCTTGTAAATATGATAGTTTTTTACAAAATACTCCTGATATTTATATCTTCTATCAACTCTATGAGGTTACACCTCTATGTCGTAATCTAGACTCTAGGTGAATCCACTTTGAGAAAATCATACAGATTATGCACTATAAATATTTGATGTTTTTTCTACTAGAGGATACTATTACTATGGATCATAAATATACCCCTCTTGAATCATTATTAATTATATTGGGGTATATGGTACTATTAAATATCAACATACAATGAGGAAACATTAGTCAAGGGACACGTGAGCATAAATGCCATCGGTTAAAACTAAAATTGGAAAAAATATCCAATAAATGTTTAGGAAAATTCTATATTCAAATAAATTTATTCCTTAAAAAACATCCCCTAAACACCCATGGTAAACTAATGCTCTATTTGATGAGAGAAGACCATGTAATCACTCATAAAATACCTATTATATCCGAAAAAACAGATCATTAATCTACCAGTACATCCCAAACATTATACATGTATCCAAGGTGGCTCATAACCTCTTTTGGATGCAATGTTTCATTAACTGAACCATATAAACCATTAATATATTACTTGAAGCATCCCAAATTTTTCATAATGTTCAATCTTAATTACCACAAGATAGAGACAAGAATCTGGGAAATAAAATATTATCAAGGGGAATTATTTAATCATAATAAAAATTTAAAAATATAAAATCAATAAATAGAAATCCATAAATAGTCAGTTTACCCATACTGTCAACAAGAAAAAAGTTCCAAAAAAAGGAACATATTAAATAGAACAACAATCTCAAAGGATCTCTCAAACTAATTATTACATCTTCCTCAAGAACACCACATAATTGGTTAATATTATACAATACATATATACAAAATATGTTTTGATAATGTTAATCAAGACTATCTAAAACTTCTTTATTGTGGTTTCCCTTTTTCGGATATTGAAAAAAATTCTATAGAGTCCTAATGGAAAGGTAGGGAATAAGAAATACCAAAAAATATGATCCCACAAAGATTTTTCATACATTTTTCATCTCAAATAATCTAAAAATGTGAAAATATAAGTATAATTTTAACAATTAAAAAATTATTTTAAAATCCATAATCTAGAAATTGTAAAGAATTTGCAAAATATTATTTCCATCAATACATGAAAAAATAAGGAACCTTATAAATTTTATTTCAATAAATACATATATATTCTACATCATATATCAATCATTCTTTATTCATAGAAACACATTTATAATCCCCAAATATAGTTAGATCTTGGCTAATGGATCCTCATAACTCTCAATAAAATAGGGCTCCACGGGTACACACTTACCTAGAAATCATATTAATGGGGAATGGGATTCCACCCAAAAAAAATTAAATTGCATCCCTCATGATTGTTTAGGTAGAATTTTAAAAATCAATTCATTGTTATGTTGAAATAATAATTACCAAGGATATTTTCTTGATTCACTTACTTAACTACCCATAATACCATATAAATTAAAGAGGACAGTGAATTGAAAATTCAATCATCTCAAATTAGTATCATTATTAATTATACATGAATCCCAAATCAAACTTTCAACATTCATTTCATTTAAAAAACAAACATAAATAGATTTTTATTAAAAATGGCCATTTAAAACAATTTATTTCATTCATTTTTAAATAATATAATGGATTCATTTATCATGAATAGTCATCCAAATAATCAATCAAATAATTAATTTCAGTTAAAGATCATTTTTTAGGAATCATAAATTTCTTTTAGAAGCCTTTCCCATGAATATTTTTTCACACACACCATACAATTTGAAAAAATTTATCTGGAATCTCAAAAAATTATTTTTAAATTAAATAGAAATCTATTTAAAAATAATCAATACTTTATTATTTCAATTTAACGTGACTTTATTATGAAAACCACAACCTTAATCATGGTATCAAAAAACTCCCAACATGGGATCCACATTTAGTGTTTCAAATGGATAAAATTTATCAAGAGGGGATCCTACAAAATATAAAATAATTATATAGATCCATAAATAAAAAAGGATCAATATACCTTGAATTAAGAGAGATAAAGGGAAAGAAGTATTGAAAATCGGATCAACATTTCATATACCAAAATAGATTCAAATCATTAAGTGACACTTCAATATATGAATATTTATCATTGGAAGGGACACAATTTCACTAAGAGGCCATTTAAATTGAAAATAATTTTTTAATGTAGGTGATTTATTAAATTTAATAGAGGATTCAAGAAATATAATTATGATAATAACCATAATTTACTATCTAAGACTAGCATCTCTAGCTACCTAGTGGTACTAGGAAGAACGATTTGGAACTTTAAACCACACTGATATCTATAGGATCTTAACCAGTTGGATGTTAGGAGGTTGAATAGAATATCCTACAAAAAAAATTCCAATAACTAGCTAGTGGGTCTCATAATTATTTTAATTGATTGATTTCTACATGTCTAGATAGTATCCCATGTTCATTCACAATCAAAACATCCAAAATACCTCCAATCCTCTTATAAAAGAGTGAAAAAAATTGCCGACATCTAAAATTATAAAATAAGTACTAAAATCTAATAATATACAAAATAAAAAATGAATAAAAATAATAAACCTAATATTTTATCTAAAATAAAAAGTTAAGATGTTACATAGATATTATTAAACCATAAATTGCATAATAGTTTATTGAATTATTTTTGTATTATAGAATAGATTCATTATATATATATATTACATTATGTTGATGTAATATAATAATTTCATATCATGTTTATTATACAAAATCTGGATTGGTTTTAGGATACATTTTGGTAAAAATAGAAAATTTTGGATCCATTGTGGCTTAGAATTAAATATCCATAGAAATAATTATTATAAACATGATTTATAATTTGCTAATTTTTTATATTATTTCAATACATATGGGATTTATATTTCGGTGAGGAAATCATCATTTACTCAAAAAATAGTTTAAAAATAATTTTTTTATAGAATAATATCAATATGACACAACATTGATAAGTAATATATCTTTATAAAATTAAATTTTTATCTTATGTAAAAAATATGAAAACAAAATGTATTAGTGTAGTATTTGAGTATAAATACTCCAACATAAGAGTCAATATAAGTTATATAACAATTGATGATAATGAGATTATTTGAAGATGCCCATATAAAGGCAATAGAAATAATATAAGATATTTTTCTATCTGGTATCAGTGTGACATCTAATTTGCTAAAGAATTCCAGCAAGAAGAAGTTACCAAATAAAGAACATAAAATTATTACTGAATAAATATATAGTGGGGATACTAACAAGGAATGTTTAATTGCACCAGATTCAGTTGTATTTTTTAGAATGCAGTTGGTGTTTCCTAAAGAACTATAGATACATGTTCTAGAAACATTTCACCATCCGAGTCGAGATATGAATCATAGTTTTACTAAGTCATATAAGGATAAAAAATACATATTCCATTGGTGGTGAATAATGAAATAAAATATCTAGTTTGTTCCTCACTGTCTCACTATTGGGGAAAAAATCCACCAAGGGGTCTTCTCAGTGGTTTCAGGAATATTTTGTTTGCTGACTTAGACAGATGACCATGAATCAGTATGGTTCGTACTCGTGGTCAAATTTTTGGGCATCAAAATCATTTATTTTGTATATAAAATTTTTTCCCCATAAAGGCGTCGTAGTTTTCGGATTGAGAAGATTAGTTCATGGACCATGGAGGAGGAACACATAACGACTTATGGAAATTAGAAATATATTATTTCAGAATAGAAATTCTATAAAAACTGTGAAGAATAAAACAGTGACCAATTTGTGGAAAGATCACAATTCTCCATAGGCTAATATTTCACGGGAGGTGTGTTGTTTTCCATTTGAGGAAATGATTATAGTGGCCACAAAGGGTTATTCATTTTCATAATACATCATCCACTATAATGAATTATGGTTATATACATTCCAAATAGTTGTACATGGTGAAGGATGTACATCATCAATGATTTTTCTACATCATATTAGATGGATTTTCTAACAAATTTATCCAACTTAATGACTAATAAAAACTTAATTAATTAGATATATTTTAATGAGAAAAATTAATTACACTATTAAGAATATATTAATCCAAAAGAGTTCATGAGGTAGGGTTCCATGAAGTATAATGTTATTCACCATAATAATTTTCAAAATGGTTTTTTGGAGGCTCTGTATCACACAATGTAAAAGATTCCCATGGAATTAAAGGCTCTCGGTGGAAGAAGAAGAGGCATCTTGTAGTAGAAGCATGAACAATATTCAAAATCGTGAGTGGTGCATGGAAGAATATATGGCCCATTAAAAGAAGATACAGTTTGATGAAGAGGAATGAATAAATACCTTGATATTCCATGTGATGTTGGTACTATAAGTGATGAACAAATTCAAAGAATACCAAAAGAGTATGTTTTACACAAAAAAAGGAAGATAACTAGAAACTGGCTAACGAAAATATTTTTCAAGGTATGTAGATCCTAGTTCAATAAATGGAAGTCAACAAGTTGAAATTTTTAAATAAAATACTTCTAGAAGTGGTAAAAATCAAATTGGGGATAATGATTCCGAATTAAGAAAAATTTAAATGATATATGTAAAGATAAAAAAAATCAAAGCTTCTGACAATGGAATGAATATATACTAATATGGGATTTAGAATAAAAAATAAGAAATGATGATCTTTATACACAGCTATCTGAACTATTTTTGTAGAACAAAAGGTTTCAATAGGATAATATATATTGTACTAATTATTTTTATCAATAAGAACATAAAATAATGTCACAATGTGACATGGTGGATATTCTCACACAAGAATTAAAAAATGAGATGAGTTGGGGTAGGAATCTTAAGAGAGAACATAATGCTCAACCTGAATCAATGGCTATGAAGATTAATCAATTAGGAGAGGAGATAGAATTATTCAAGAATTATGTGGAGAAATATGATGCCAAATTCAAGCCTAAATTGAATGATGTTTGGCATTTATTATTTGATCATCCTTCATATGGTGCTAATTAAATGAAAATAAAATTTTCTACTTCAGAGGGAAAACATTAAAGGATTGTCTCATCTCAAAGGCCATATAATTTTTCTAAAAACTGGTATTAGAAATAATTAATAATAAAAAATGTAAGATAGAATGAAAGCTGTGAATAATTCCAAAAATATGAAAAATAAAATAGATACCAGAAAGAGACCTTAATAGGTTTTACAGGATATAATGATAGTATTTTATAGTTTTTTGTAATTCATGATCACACATGATGTTTTTATTTATTTCATTTGGAATATATTTCATGTTGTAAAGATATAAATATTTCTAAATATGAGAATATTAATAAACATGTTTAGAAATTTGAATGATTAGTCTTTCAGATGAACGTATACATGAAATTTAACTATTATAGTAGACTAGGACACACCATGATTTTGTTCCATGATGCTCAAGAGCTTAATGTTAGTGGAAAACTCAACTTGAATCAACATCACAATTGAGAAATTATGAAATGAGGCATGTTTTTAAGGGGAAATGTTTTATATGTTCTAATCATGGTAATATTGAAAGAGAATTTAGATGTAATAAATATGGTAATGGAAAGTAACTCAAAATGATATCCCTATTATAGTAGGGTATACTGAGAAATGCTATATTGAATGAAAAAATGTTAAGATGAAAAATAGGTTTACAGCCTCTGGGGAATCATAAGGAAATCAAGAAAATCTGTATCAATCACCTCCTCTATTAAACTTATAGAAGTACTCATGGAAATAATGTAAACCAACATTGAATAAAAAGGGAGGAGATTCTCTAGTAGTTATTATGATGAATGTAAAATCACTTGAAAACTTATTCTTGATAAGAAATCATGACATGACATGGACAATTGATAAAATAAAAACGAATATGGAATATGTCATAAAACCCACAAGTCATTCCTCATGGATTGAAATATAGGAAAAAATAAATATATATCTAAAGGAGAAATATCCCATATAAGATGAAAATTGGATAGACACAAACTCAAGTAATGAGTCATAAAATTTGGAATATTAGTGGAGACTCAAGTTTTAAAATTTATACAAGTAGGTATAAACCCCAACTTGTGATCAATGCCAAGCCTATAGAACCAAATATTAGTATAAGACGTGGAATGAGGGTATGTAATGTTTATTCATAGGGAAATAACAGTTGATTTTATATGGGTAGTTGGAATATGAACAAAAATAGTATAGTAATTTGACAGAAAGTATCAAAGGGTTTATCCCTTTGAATCGACCAAAATCATCTTCTTTAAAAATCTAGAGATACTCCACCACCTAGTTGTATAAATTCTGTTACATTATTTTTATGTGGTATATGATTTTAAGGGACTTATAATCCAAGGGTATGTTACATCCAAAGATGAAAATAGTAATGTTATGCTCTCCATAATTTCAACTCTTTAAAATTTTTAACAAATGTGAAGAAAAAATCATGATGAATTGAATTAATGTAGTGAATGGTATATTGAATCCTCATATTCAAGAAATTAATTGAATGCAATGGATCATTATGGTTCTAATAACAATATCTCGTGTTTCCTACACTAACATCAAACTTAATAGGTTTAGCAGTTCTATTGATTTCTCATTAGTAAGTGGTAAATTTACCCACTGAAAATATATATCTGATGGATGTGTACTAAGGAAAATAGAGATGTTATTTTGAATTGTTTTCATTGAAACAAAGGAGGTTTAAAATCTATACATGGATAATCTAATGGTAAAATGTTTATTTGAATATATAATCATTGGTATCATGCCCCAATTCAGGTGTTTGTTGACCACTCAGAGAAGGAAGATTTCAAGAGAATAAACAACATTAATTAACTTCCTTATTATGTATTTTTTCAAAAAAAATATATGGTATTAGCTAAATTTTTTCTAGATACCAATAAGCTATGAGATAATATTAAATGTGTTTCAACAAGAATCTCGGAAGAGTAGTTGAATGTAATTATTCCATTATAGTAGAGAATGAAGATAATCATCAGTAATAGAAGGACCTATTGTCTAAAGAACATGATGACCAGGAAATATAAGCATAGGGAGTATATGTCGAAAAGGATTATCCATAAAAAATAATGATGATTAACTGGAGGATCAAAATTTAGTACCTGCACATAGATGGAATAGAAGACCTCATATTGATAGATAGAACATAATTACTATTTAGATAAATCCAACGTAGGAAAGGAGGGAAACTACTCTACAAAAAGAATAATAATTATCATAGGAAGATCATAAATTTTATAATGAAGTAGCTGAAAATGAAATTGGGTTCAATCAATGAATAATTATATGAAAAAATTTGAGATGAATCACTTATATGATATTTTTTCGAGGAAAACTCAAAACAATATCATCAATACTAAATGGGCCATCCACAATAAGTTGATTAAAGAAGGAGTTGTGATTGGAAAAAAAATTAAGACTAGTGTCAAAAGGGTACTTTTATATATGGGTTATCTATGTTGGTGAATCATTTTCACCAATTTCATGGAAAGAAACAATAAAATTATTCTTTTCCATAATAGTGAAAAAAATATCAATGTTTTTTAGTTTGATTACAAGCCAGTATTTTTTAATGGGATTTTGGAAGAGAAATTTTATATGGAGAAAATAATATGGTTTTATAATTTATGAATATGAGAATAGAGTTGTTTAGATATTGAATGTTATATATGGGTTGATAAAAGCACTAAGAGCATGGTACTAAAGGATATTAAATTTTTGGACGATGAATGGTTTTCAACTAGGTAGAGTAGATTACAATCAATTTGTAAACATTGATAATAATAATTGGATGATGGTTCTAGTATATGTTGATGAAATAATATTTGGTGTATCAGATGAAGTGCAATGCACTCAGTTATTAAAATTCATGAAAAGTAAATTTTAAAGGTCAATGTTTAGTGAACTGATATTTTTCCTTAGTTTAAAGGAGACACAAGGAAAGAAAGACACATTTATTTTCCAATATAAAAAATACAAGGAGGTTTTGAGATGATTTGGAATTAATAATCCCAAGGATATGAAGAATCTTGTAACTACCCTTATGATACAATCCAGACATGAAGAATGTAATGGAGTTAATATTACAAAATATAGGTAAATCATTGGAAAACAATTGTATGTGACAGCGATAAGACCATATATTGTTTTGTATAGATGTCGACAAGAAAAATATCAAATTACACTCAATTAAAGACACATTCATTCAGTGAAAATAATAATTCTGTATATCAAGGGGTTGGTGAATTTGGCCTATTTTATAATGAAAAATGTCATCAAGAGTTTTTTAAAGGTTGGGGCCGATGCCTCATATTATTAATTAATGTAAAGAAAAGACCTCTTTTAACTGTGTAGAGGGATACCCATCACAACACTTGAAGGCCTAGTGGGAATGTCACCCATTACATAGCCCGTATGCCCAAATTTCATCAAGAGTAATTGGTCTTTACATATCTATAGTGGATGAGTTCAGCAGATGATAGAAAAAAATTTCATGCGATGTAAACTATCTTATATTATTGTCTATTTATTGTCTATTAATGAAACAAAATTACACTTCACTAATCACCATAGTTAATGAATATAATTTTTTCACTCAAGTATGCATGCAGTTATTGGGGATGAAACAACAAATTGATGATA
This sequence comes from Viscum album, assembly GCA_963277665.1. NCBI lineage: Eukaryota > Viridiplantae > Streptophyta > Magnoliopsida > Santalales > Viscaceae > Viscum > Viscum album. The sequence continues at coordinate 627,080,885 of OY728151.1, read as the reverse complement.
TGGGAGTTGATATAAAGACTCCGATCGAATTCCATTATGATAATTAATGTATATTAAATCATAATAAAAATATATTGCATCACTTTAGGAATAATCACCTTGAAATAAAGTATCATTTTACCAAGGAGAAGGTGGATGAAGGTCCTCTGATGTCAGAGTATATAGAAATTTTTTCCTTTCACATATAACATTACAATATCTTAAGCATAATTATACATCAGAGTACAATCCAAGCATCGTAAATTCTTGTGTCTTGGAAGACTATATAGACAATCAAACATTATAAATATAATTTTATATTTAAACTAAAAAATGATCTATTATCATCCATTTTTCCAATACATCTATATAGGATAACCTAGGTAACACATGAACTAAGGGATGCGCTAAAAAGCTCATTTAGGGAGTATACATAAGAATTAGGCTTTAACACAAGGGTTAGAATTCATGAAATAATGATAAAAAAAGCATTGAACATATTGATTCATAAAATATAAATATGAAATCATATAAAAATGAAATCATAGTAATGTAGAAGAAACACAACACATGACTTTAATATAAACCAAGGCTAATAGCCAAGATCGTTTCACAGTGCAGCACAAGCCAAGGCTATCTACCAAGACCGTCGCACATAACACGTCATGAGAATTAACATTACCCAATGCATTAGAGAACTATCTGGGTGCACCATTATTAATGTGTTCAGGTATATTATTTCTACACAAATAATCATGCATAATCAACTATACATAATCAAAAGGGAACCCATGGCATGATATGAGTATTACATTCATGTCATAAAGCATAATGAATTAGAATATCATAAAGGTGTCCATGAGAGAAAGGAATTAAAACATAAATGGAAATTAATAAGGTAAAATATTCATATATCATGGTATGTTAAATAAACCAAAAGTGACAAAATGTAAGAAGAATATTGAGTAAATTCTTCTCATTAAAACATTTTAGTGAGGTTTTACGGAAAATACTAAAGAGCATTTAAAATTAAAAAGAGATTAATCAGTTATATTAAACAAGAATTTAAAATAAAATGTTTTCATAATAAAAAAAATTAATTATATATTGAAAATGGTTTCTTCAAATATAGGATAGAGTTATCTTTAATATGGGTATGAATTCGGGAATTCCCTCACAATATGTTTTCTTATCGAGTAAAATTAATGGGGGAATCAGTTAAAAAATAGGTATATCCCCAATAGAGAATGATGTATGGATCATGAAACATGAGTTTGGAGCGTATAAATAGTATGTAGAAGTTTTAAAAAAACTATAGGACAACCTAATTTTGGTAAATAGAATTTTCGAGCAACTAGAAGGAATAAAGGTAGTTTTGGTATAATCCATTACCTTACATCTAATGTTGTTCTTCATATGATATTTATGACCTGAATAATCATGTTAGGTTAATTAATTTGTCATTAATGATCCTATTCTATATGAAAATGATTGAGTAAACCTTTTTGAATATTTAAGAAATTTTGATTGGTTGTGAGGTTCAATTTTATCATTTGGGTCTGTTTGTTTTCATGGTTCTAAATAGCACATCACTTATATTCATGTTTGGAGAATCATGTAAAATGGGGATGGCTGTCCAAAATTTGTTTTATATATTATTAGTTAAAATCTTGGAGGTTTAATTATTGTAAATTTTTTGGTTACCTGTTGTTAAAAGGAATCATTTTTTAAATTATTTCATGATAATTATTTAGGTTAATTGTTTTTTTTGAACACAAGGAACTCATTTGGATTTATAAGTCAAAACCATGAGTAGAAAAACTTCCAAAACCATAGATGAGCCATAATACATATATTTTTGTATGGTTCAATGATGAAAATTGTTACACGACCATAATTGAAGGCGGTAATGGAAATTTAAAACCCATCTTCTTTAAATGTGGCAAATTAGCACATCTCGGATGATGTTTTCATTTTCAGTATAAATGAGAGGGATAAGATAGATAATGAAGAATTATTAAATTATCATAAAAAAATTATAGTACATATAAGTTAATAGAGTAATCAAAAAAATTTGATGAAATAGTTGAATAAATAAAAAATAATGAAATGAACCTCAAAATAAAAGTAATGTTCAAGGAACCCTTATGAAAATTCTGCAACCTATTAGCATCAGTTAAAATTTCATAGAAATTATCATTTAGAGAAATAAATTGTATCTAATCATATGGAAATAAAAATAATAGTAAGATGGAATCATGTAATCAAATCTAGAAATATGAAAACTTAAATTCAAGCAGAAAATATAAAGAATGGATTACTAAAAGGGGACGGTGAAAGGTTCACATACCTTGTGATGTTACTCGTAAAACATGAATTTTGGGATCTTTGGGGCATCAAGACACCTTGGGAGGGCTCCTAAGGAGGTAAAACCGCCAGATCAATGAGCATTGTGGATATGTAATTCATTAAATGGAAGGAAAGGGGGTGTATTTAAACTAAAAGAGAGTGTTTTTTTATTAATTTCAAAGGACAACTAATTAGTGGCTTTTTTAAAAAAAAGGGCTTTCCCATGGTATTTTTCCATTGTATTAGCCACATCAGACACATTATATCTTATTTTACTATAAAACAGTCAACCAGAATTTTATTTTAATTAATACATCATTATGATGTCATTAAACATACCAAAAACTCAAAACTGTATTTTTTTATTCATGAAAATTCAAATATTTTATAAATAACCCTTAAATTGACGATAATTTATTTATGTGTGGAATTCAATAATAAACACCGGTTATTGAAAATAATTTTTTTACATTGTTTAATTTAATTTTTAAATAAAATCACAATTTATTCCAGAAAGTCACCATTAAAAGTATGACTTGTTTTATAACTACTTGAAAAATTAATTAATGACCCATAAAATTATAATATAATCAAAACAAAATAATATAAAAATTTATTATTTAATTTTAGGAAAATACATTTCTTTTCCATATTATTAAACTAAACCTAAATTTTTTAAAAAAATTTATTTAAACCTAAAAAGACCTATTCTTATATTATGATCTTTTTTTAGTTTTAAGATGTCTAAATTTTATTTATACATTCATTGGTGAAGTTTTTATTTTTTGGTCGATTTTATATTCAATAATATTTATTAATATTCATAATGGTATGTTACTATTCATGAGGGTATACTACTATTCATTAAAAATTATGATTGTCTTATCAGACTCCAAAATACATACTGATCCCAATTGTAGATGATCATTTTTAGAAATTAAAATCACAAAAGTAAAAAAAATTTGTTTCCATGTCACATAGTACTTATTAGTTCCTTGTTTTCTGATTTCAAGTGATTATATTAAACTTTTATAAGAAAATAATTTCCAATGACAAAATATAGGGTCATTACATTAATCCCCCCTTAAGAAATTTATTCCTTGAAATTATGTTTTACATTCTAGGCCATAAACAAGTACAGGTAATTTTCCATCATTTCTTTCTCTATTTCCCATGTTGCCTCTACATACTTATGGTTTTTTCCATAGTATCCTAACCGGTTAAGTAGTGTTATTACATAGAACCTTATCTCTACGATCCAAGAACTTCACTGGATGTTCCTTTTATGAATGATCATCCTCCAACTGTACCACCTCTAAAGAGAGTATATGTTAAGAGTCTGCTACGTACTTCCTTATGTGGTATACATGAAATACATCATGTACTTTGGCAATGGTAGGGGGGAGTTATTGTTGATGTCCCAAACCCACGACACAATCAATAATCTAGAACGGCCGATGTACATGTGAATTAACATCCCTTTCTTTCCAAACCTTGTGACCATTTTCCATGGAGATATGTGTAGAAATACCGTGTCTTCAACTTTTAACTCATGCTCTCATCAACGATATTCTGCATAAATATTTTGCCTATTTAGTGAAACCTTGATATGCTGATGAATTTTTTTCACCTCCTCCAAAATTTCATCGACCATTTCATGTCCTAGTAGCTTACGCTCACCAACTTTATCCCAACAAGAAAATGTTCTGTAACTTCTTCCATAAAGGGATTCATATGGCTCCATTTGGATTCTTGATTAGAAACTATTATTATAGAAGAATTTAACCAGTGGAAGTTGTTGGTCACATTCTCTTCTGAAGTCCATTGAACTTGCTCTCTGTATATCATCTGATGTCAGAATAGATTGCTCAGATATTCCATCTATTTGAGGTTGGAAAACCTTAATGAAGTTCAGTTCATTAATTAGATAATGGTGGAGAATTTTTCAGAAATTCAAGGTGAATCTCATATCATGATCAAATAAAATTGATAGTGGTACTTCATGCATCTTTACCACTTCTATGATGTAAATCTATGCATGTTGATCCAATAAGAAGTTCGCTCAGATTGTGATAAAGTGAGATGTAATTTTTAGACAATCTATAATGACCCATATGGTATTGGTTCATCTGGATGTCCTTAGAAGTCCAGTGATGATGTCCATAATCATGTTTCACCACATTCATGTTGTAATGGGTAGTGGTTTCATAAACCACTTATAATTCATTCCTTCAGCCTTCACTTGTTGACATACTAGGCGCACTTATGTATATTCAGCAATCTCCCAATTTTCCTACCAAATGTTTGTTCGGAGATCTCAATACATATTTTTTCTCCTTGGGTGAATAGAGAAGGTTTAGCTATGTGCATCATTCAAAATATCCTTCTTTATCTCTGGATCGGATGGTACACATAATAGTAATCCTAGTCTTAAGACTCATTCCTCATAAATTTTGAAATAGGAGGATTTCCCATTTCTAATGGCTTCCACCCTTTTCTGAATATCCATATCTTTTTCCATGGGAATCAATTATTTTCTGTCGGAGAGAAGGTTGACAAATAATTTGTGAAAAGGATTGATGGCATTAGTCCCTTAATGATTCCCACGTCTATACTCTACAAAAATAAGATGATCAGATCTTTTTGAGTTCTCTTCAATGATAAAGAGGCGAGATTATTTCTACATAGAGAATATTACACCTTGTTCACCTTACTGGGATGGTAGTGTATTGAGAAATCATTATCCCGTATGAGATCTACCCATATTATTTGTGGAATATTAATCTCTTTTTGTTTGAATATATATTTGATACTATTTTGGTTAGTATATATCTCACACTTCTCCCCATAGAGATAATGCTGCCATATTTTAAATTCAAAATCAAAGCTTCCCACTCCAAGTCAGGTGTCAGATAGTTTTTCTCTTTGATTTTTAGATGCAATGGGGAACATGATACCAATTTACAACATAGAAACATAACATAACCTATTTCATTATTAGAAGCATCACTATACACCACAAAAAGTTCTACCCTTGTTGGGAATGTGAGTATTGGCATTGTGATAAGCCTCTTTTTCAACTCCTTGAAATGGTCTTGACATTCCCAAGTCCTCACAAACATTACTCCCTTCCATGTCAGCTAGGTCATTGGGTTTGAGAATCATGAAAATTTCTTCAAAAATCATTGATAATAACCGAATATACCTAGAAAATTGCAAATATCTATTAAAGATGTTGGCATGAGCCACTCCTCAATCACCTTTCTCTCAAAAGGGTCCACATATATTTGTTTACTGGTGATAACATGCACCATGAATGATACATCATCCATCCAGAACTCACAATTTCTGTAATTTTCATACAAATTTTCACTTTATAATGTTCTCAACATATTATTTAAATGCTGCTCATGTCCCCCATGACCTTAGAGTATATCAGAATATCATCAATAATGACTACCACAATTTTATCAAGGTATTGTCTACAGACTCTTTTTTTTAATAAATGAAAATTTTTGGAGCATTAGTGAGTCCCAAGGGCATCACTATGAACTCATAGTGTCCATACCTTGTTCGAATGGTAGTCTTGGAAATATCTTCCTTCCTCACCTTTAATTAGTGATATCCCAACCGAAGGTCCACATTATAAAAATAACTGGCCCCACGAAGCTAATCAAACACGTAATCTATCTGTGGTAGTGGTACTTATTCATTATAAATATTTTTTTTGATCTCACAATAACCAATGCAGAGGCGCATTGATCCATTCATATTTTTGATGAAGATGACTAGAACACCCAATGGTGAAGCACTTAGGCATATAAAACCCTTCTCTAGATTCTATTGTAACGGATTCTTCCTCTCTTCTAGCTTTACGATGGCCATTATATAAGGTGTATTTTATATAGGTAAAGATCCAGGGATATGTTCAATTGAAAACATCACCTCTCAATCATGAGGAAGACAAGGAAACTCTTTAAATAATTCATCAGTGTAATCTCTCATGATGGGAATGTCTTCAAGCATGATTCCCTTATTTGTCTCAATAATTTGATCTATAAATTCTTGCTCATAAAGAATTAAAATCTACACATTAGACAATGATTCTAAAAAAGATTCATCTTCCTTATTAAATTATTAACGAATATAAGGATGCTTCAGGATGTGAATAGTGATCTCCCTTTCTCTAATAGTTGATGTTAGTGTGGTATAATGATATCTGATCCATGCCAAAGATATCATCAAACTCCACTAAAGGATGTATGATAAATTTTTTTTGGTGGTTTTAGTACATAAAAATTAACCAAGTAGGAGTTATAAACCATTTACACAATAATTTACCAATTATCTATTCTCACAGATAACTTATCGTCCAACCATGGTGGTGGTTTTGTAAAGGCCGACTAAACATTCAAGATATGAAAGAATGCGTACAAAAAAAAAATTTGTTTTCTATTCCAGAATAAATAACTACCATACATTTCACCACAACGTTTTCCAGATCCACCTTAGCATTAGTGATTTCATAAGTTCTTCCTTGTTTCTTTAGAGGTTGTTGTTGTTTTCCTCTTCCAACACATGGCATAGGAAAACTGTTTTCATAATGCCCATTCTCTTTGCAGTTGTAACACTACACCACTGGTTTAGTTTGGATCTGAACCTTCCTTTCTTCATCCACATTAGCTATATTTTTAATATCCCTTTGGTAGTTCTTAACATGATTTAACAACATTACACATTGGAAGAAATTCTTGGTTCCCGTCAGATAATTCCCATGGTTCCCCATACCAAAAAATTTACAAGTGGAATATTCGAGCTTCTTTCCATCAAGAGATTTTTTTTAACCACCCAGGATGTTCTCCATTTTCCACTTCTTTTCACCTGGCCCATGAGACCACTAAGAGTCTCCAATATCCATTTCAACATTAAGGGGAAAATTAAAAATCTCCATATATTTGTCAATGTCTCCATTCACCAAAGTTGTTCATAGACTCGACTATATTCTGTTAAAAAATCTATCCGACTTGCTTTCAATGTTCATGATAAAGCCAATGCCATACCAATCAAACCTTGTAAGGTTGGTCCATATGCCCTGATTGACACATATTCCTTATGATTGAGTCCTAATAACTCTACTTCCATCTTAAGATGGAGGGTTCTTGGAAATTATTTATTGAAAAAAACCCCTCTTGTAATTCTCCCAATCAATGGAATCAATTTAATCTTGGGACTTTGTATTCTTGATCAGTATCCCCTAATGATCAGCTTTCCCATCAAAATGATAGGTCACTAGGTCAAAATTATCATCCTATAAGCACTAGAAGATGGAGAATATATTTTCAATGGAGTTAATCCATTGTTCAACGAGGAGGGAATCAGAAGATCCACTAATCATGGGAGACATTTTCTGTATGATATATTCCATGACTACTTGCACTTTTCTTGGAAGAGGAGGGCATTCTACTTTATTCATGTTATTATTTATAACAGGATACAAATGAGAAAGTACTGTCATGAATTTTTGAGCACCCGTTCCCATCATATCAGGTATATAATTTGAGAATTCTTCACATTCTCTTTCACATTGATTGTTTGAACGCGTTCTTCTATTTCCGTCCATTACCTATGAAAAAGAACATACAATTAGAGGGATTTACTACATAGATATTAAAAAACATTGAACATAAGGGGATAAATCTTTAATAAATAATAATATCATAACTTGTCATTCCCTATGTTTATATATAGGTTATCCATGATCTATTACATAACATATATTCTTGTGGCATTTTTATTCCCTTAATAATGATTTTTACAAACCTCAAGAATTTATAAAAGAAAATCCCCCAGCGGTGTCAAACCAAGAGTGTAGCAAGGCCTATTGTCATATAATTTGATACCCAGGGTCATGCCTAAAACTTGGTGTCAAGGTTTTCATTCCTAGGTATAAATGTACCGAAGCCACCTCTACATGTTTGTATCCTGAAAATGATGTATTTTCAGGATAAAACAATAACACAAGACATATGAATATTTAGGGATTTTTTTCTTTTACTTAGTATTACACTTAATATTATCACTAATGTTATCTATTCTTAATCTCAAAAAATTACTAGACTTACCTTTGATACAAACTATAGCAACCCTATCCATTTACATATAACATTACATGATTTTAAGCATAATTATACATCAGAGTACAAGCCTAGAAACATAATTTCTAGTGTCTGAGATGACCATGTACATAATCAAAAATAAAAAAAATTATTTAAAAACCAAGATGAGATCCTATATTAAATTTTTCTCATACATCTTCATTGGATACCCCTTGGAACATATGAACAATGGGATGAGCTAAAAATATCAGTAAGGGAGTGTACATAAGAATAAATCTTTATCACATGGGATATAATGTATGAAATAATGATAAAAAAACATGGAACATATGGAATAATATCATATAATCATGTTATTGTATAAACATGTAATCATAGAAATGTGTCAAAAACATAAAACATGTCTTTAGTATGATTCAAGGCTAACAAAAAAAATGATCATGAACATTAAAATAAAATAAATAAATGAATGATCCCTAATGAAAATTCGGCAGCCTAACGACGTGACATAAAATTTCATAACATGAATTGATGAGAGAAAAATTGTATATAATCATATTGTAATCAAAAGGAAAGAAATATGGATACATATTATAAAACACCATGATATGAAAATTCAAATTCAAAGAGATAACACAAAGAAGTGTTGACTAAACGAGGAGGGTGAAAGGTTCCCATACATTGTGAGGTAACTTATAAAACATGAATGTTGGGAACTTGGGGGATTGAGGAAACCTTAGGAGGGATACTAGGGAGTTAAATATACTATATATTATTGGATGATGGATATTTAATTCATTAATATTAATTAAAGTGTGGTCATTTATAGTAAAAGACGTAGAGTTTTTTATTAATTTCAAAGGAAACCACATTAGTTGTTTTTGAAAAACAATGGGATTGGCCATGGTATTTGAACGTGATATTAGACACTTGGGACATATCCTATCATATTTTACTATAAAAAAGTCTAAAATAATTTTATTTTAATTATTACAACATTATTAAGTCATTAAACATATGGAAAACTCAAAACTGTTTAGTACTATTCATGAAAAATTCATGTATTTTAAAAAAATCCCAAAAATTCACACTATCCTTTTTTGAAATTTAGAATCAAAAAATAAAGTCCATTTTTTGAAAATAAGTTTATAAATATATTTAATTTAAATTTTAAATAAAATTATAATTTATTCAACATAATCAACATTAAAATTTTGACTCATTTTATAATACATTGAAAATTTAATAAAGGTCCCATAAAATTATCTTATAACCATAATAAAATAATCTAACAATTTATGATTAAATTTTTAAAAAATATCTTTCAATTTTAAATTATTAAATTAATCATAATATTTTAAATAAAATATTTTTGTCATTCAAAAATATAAATTCTTATATTATAATATTTTTTACACTTTTAATATATCAAAATTGTATTCATAAATTCATGTATATAGTTTAAATTTTTTGGCTGCTTTTCTATTACTTGCTATTTATTACTATTAATAAAGGTATGTTACTATTAAAAATGGTATGTTATTATTGATCAAAATTATTCTTTTACTATCAAACTCCAAAAACATATTGATCACAATTATAGATGACATTTTTTCAAAATTCAAATCACATAAATGAAAACCATATTTTTAATGGTCACATAGTACATAGTATTTCATTGTGTTGTGATTTCATGTGATTATATGTTGTTATTATAAGAAAGGAATTCCATTGGTAAAATAGTGGGTCATTACAGAGTATTTTCCTATAGAACTAAAGGTTGCCGACATTCTGATAAAGGCCTTACCCAAAGAAGATTTTCAATGGCATAAATTGGATTTGGGAGTCCAGTGTTCTCCCTAAACTGAAATATGTGTGGAAATCAGACTACCCCTACAAGAAGTATGATGTGTTTTTCTATTGTATTGATATGTATTCCATAGCGTTATTCAAACCACAATGATGTGACCTCCATGTTATTCAACAAAGGGGAAAACATGTGGTTATAAAAGAGGGAGAAAATGTATTAATAATTACATGGGAGAATCTAATGGAGTGATCAGAGAAGTGAGGGTAGTTTTAAATATTATTATTCTAAAGGTGATCAATCAAATATTATATATAATTATAGATGAGGATCATGATGAAATGAGAAACACGGTTCTGGAATAAAGTTATTCATTTATTCCCTTTGAATGCTACTCTTATTTCTCATGAAAAGCATGGATCATGTGGTCATAGAGTGTGTGTTCCATGAAGAGTTTTCAGTAAACCCAAAAGAAGAAATTGTAGAAAATAATACATTTGGGTTCCATCTCATTGTTTTTGGGGTGATTATGTTTGTTGAAAAATCTATGGGAATTAAAATCAGTATAGATGGTGTTTATAAAGAAGATATATATCATAGAATAGATTCCCAGTGTCTACCAAATTCTTCGGCCTCAAAATCAAGAGTTTGGTTTTTTGAAAAGGATGTATTTCTACTAAGGTGTTCATATTTTGCGAATCCCAAAGGGCAGTTTACTAATCACAAAAGAGGTATGAAGAATATATTAGGTAAATATTCAAATAAATATTTCCATATATCAGTGCTATATGGAATATGAATCATGATATATAGACCACATAGAAAATTGTTATTGGATTGCTCATAGTTTTTGGTGGGCTAATGGTTCGTGGTAGGTGCGTTATTTGATGAATGTGGTAATGATTATCGATACATCAAATGTTTTTTTTTCTATTGATGACATTTGACACATCAATAGATTATGGAGCGATGTGGACCACATGGATGTATGTGTTGAATTTTGTATGACATCAATGTTTTGGGTCCATCAGATTAGTGGTATTTTATGATCAATTTAACTACATTAAGACCTCTAATCAAATCATTACATAGAGTAATTTTCATTGGAAAACATCATTTCTCTGAGATGAATTTCATAAATTCTAAAAGAGTTCACAAGGAAGGATTCTATAATGTGTGATGTAGTACATGGTTATAATTCCATTAAAGGAGTTTGTGAGGCTATGTATCCCAAAAAGTAAAACACATCTATAAAAGTAGAGGCAATCACTAGAAAATTTATATGTTATCTATAGAAGAAGTAGGAATAGTCCAGAGAAAGAGTGTCGGTCTATGAAAGAAGAGTAAGTCTACAAAAAAAGTGATAGTCTATTAAGGGGTAGGTGGTTCAAAAAAGATCCATTATATGAAAGATAAGTTGGTTTGTGAAGAAATCATGCCATGTGGTGCAATGCAATATTTAAAAGATTTAAGGTAGTTCATGAACCTAATAATAAAGTTCATGATTTTTTTTGACAATCTATCATTACATGGAAATTAGGAAATTCAATAGGGAATCTATCTATAGATGAGGATGTGTGAATTCATAGAAATAAAGAGACCTTCAAGTCGATAATTTTTTTTGGGTGCCTTTTAGAATAGTGATAAAAGGAAGAGGAAGTCATTAATCCTTTCCACCATAGGTGATCCAATGAATGGGAAATTGGGAGTGACGATGGGGAAGTGGTGAGATAACCCTAAACCTTATAATGGAATTGAACCAAGGTATATATGTTATTTTTTCATGGAAACCATTATGGTATTGATCCTTAGTGTGTTTGATACATCATCACATTTTTCTTCTATGGTCCTTGAATGTAACCGAGTGACGGTGAACCTAATAAAAATTTATGAGTTCATCTATAATCGTTCTTACAAAACATTTAAAGCATCATCATAAGATAAATAAGGAATGAATAAGATATTCCTTAGCATGCCTATACAAACAATGTGACCATTATATTAATGATGTCAAGATCCAATGGATCACGAATAATTTTGGATATAATATCCATACCTGGATTCACCCTCCCCCCTCTCAGAGTATGTAGTCCGTTTTGGAGTTAACACTATCCTATAAATAAATAATGGTGATGCATTGAATATTAAAAAATTTGTTATAAATGTTCACCATTATGAAATGGAAGAGGGAAGATATTTCCATGTATTTTATAAAATTATTACAATAATTTTGATTTACTAATGATGGTGATTATCTGGTAGTATATTATCTTAAGAAATATACCCATTTTTTAACCTATTGTGGAAATAATTTCATTTGATGAGGATAGGAATGTTTTTATTGAAGAAGTTAGTAGACATAATTGTTTTATAAATATAATTGTCTCAAATAAGATTCTAAGGATTATGTTTAGATTTTTGAAACATATCTGTAATGTTTTACTTAATAATTTAAAAATAAGTAGCACATATCCCCTCAAAAAATTTGTGATGATCAAGTGATTTATTTAAAATATAGGCTGTATGCTTCATTCTTGTTTTCTCAGAAATCCAAAATATAGGTATTATCATCCATAATTTTTTGATCATGTTTATAAAAACTACTAACAAAGATTTATTCTAATGTGGTTGTTAGAAATACTATATGGTCAACCATCTCAGTCACCATTATATAGGGATAAAACATTTGAAAACACTCTTATTGGACATTGTTTTATAGAATTGATGATAAATAATGTAAAATTAATATAAAAGAATATTCTACCGAATCAATGTATAAAAAACTCATGAAACAAAAAATGATGAATCATTATATAGTTTAGTGTTTGGATAACATATTTTTGAATTTTTTTTCCAATTATGGTAATTTAAAAGCTCTTAAATCACGTGAATTTATTTCCATAGTGTTTGATATAATTATAAATCTTATATCTGATAGTTTAAGATTAATATTATGTAATATTTCCAAAATGATTTATGGTAATTATTAATTTTTCTCATATATTTTAGCTAAAAAATTACATTTTTGGTGAGTCTTAAGACATTAATCGGGAAGAAGATGAGCTGGAGCCCAATGTATCTTATGTGAAAAAGAAAATATTATCTATATAATTAATAAATATTAATCATTAATGATCAAGTATTCATTTGGTAAATGTTTTTTTTGTAATATTATTGAGTTAAATGAAAAAAAATATTGATAGAGAAGCACACATTTTTAAAAAGTTGTTAGATGTTGTCAATGGTCTATAAAGTAGATTAATTTTTTAGGATAAAAATTTATATAGTGGTTATAATTGTATTATATATATTATTATTTTATTCAATAAATTAAATTTTAACCTCAGTTTATTAATATAGAAGTGTTTGATAAGGAGTTAATGATAAAATATATTTTTTATAAAAAATTATTGATTTTAACATCTTGGGATTTAAGGACCTCTAAATATTGTGGCGTCATTAATTATTTTTTCAATATTACTTATTAAAATTAATTTTTTAATAATATATTAAATGTTAATACAAGAGTTAAAGTGTAAATTGAAATATAAATAATTGGGAAAATTTTATTTGACATTAATATATATATTATTGGATTTACATTTACATCCATGGTATATATTGGTAAATTAATGGAAATTTGAGAATTAATTGAAATTTAATGATAATATGTATTGTTTCATAGAGTATTATTCACCCAAATAATAAATAAATGTTGGAATTTCCATGGATAATGATATATTGTTATTTTAGATTGACTAAATAATTAAATAATTAAATATTAAATAATATTACAAGATTATTCAATATATTTATTTATTATATATGTCATTTTAACATAATGGTTTTGTGTATATAAGGAGTAGAGGCATAATTTTCTTTTTTATCAAATATATTCAATATCATCAAAAAATTAATTCTCACATATAACCCTTTATAGACATACCATACATAAAAAATTTATTATAAGGAAATGGTAACACAAGGAATAATGATATAATATGATCAATTATTGTTAAATTTGAATATATCAGTTGATGATTGTTAATCAAAATAAGATAAGTTCCAGGGACAAATAGTGGGATAATATCTTACAAAATTATCACTCAATCAATCAAAATCATAAATCAATAGTCACAAAATAATTATTTTATCCTAATATAACACAAGTTTATAATAGTGACACCAAATTAATGAGCTAGGGACTACACAATGAGAATATAACATATAAATCTGGTATAAGAAAAAAAATAGGAAATTAAATAATTCTGAACACATTTAAACACAAACTAGTCCAATAATTACAATAAGGACATATTATTATATCTCGAAATAATATTACTAACATACAACTGGTTTGATGCATAATATTTTGAACATTTCATAATATGATCAAGTCCATATTTAATTTTGTGAACCCGAAACTAGGTTTACACATAACATTATTAAGTCATTGGATAAAAAAATTCATAATACATTGGGGTGATATGAAATTTCTATCCCATTAATCACATAATGAAAACAATAAATAATTATTCCACAAAATCATTGAAAAATTATTAATTCATCATATCATAACCTATGGAAAATAAATATTTTTCATAAATAGTTCATTTTATATTACATAGCCCATGTGAAAGTAATGACATTAACAGAATGATACATAAAACATTACTCTCACATGATATAGTGATTAATGAAGAGGATGGTATCATAAAATCATATCCCCTTTGAATTATAAAAATATTAAAGGAATATAACATAAGTAAAATTTATCATTTAAAGTGTATTTGAAAATTTCTATGAAAATAAAGAAAACATACTATTTTATTGTATCTCTCAAAACAAAAAATTCCTAAAATTATGAGGGGAAAATATTTTTTTTAAAAACACCGGATGATTTTATTGTAATCTTAAAATAAAAAAATGGTTATTTTAGTAAGAAAATCTACTCATTCTGTATATGTTAAAAGAAAATATTCTTTTCCTACTTTTGTAAAGCTAAAATTAGAGTCATATTTAGGAAATTTGAAAAGATTCCTTTTAATAATTTATATCTAAAAATAATAATTAAAAATAGTATCTATAAAACATTGATATATGTTTCAGAATTTCCATAATATATTTTTTGTAATTTGGACATGATAGAAAAAATGTGTTCACCTAACATGAGAAAAGTTTAGTTTTTCATAAAAATATTTACTTCGAAAATTTAATTAACAAATTGTGGAAAATGGTACTAATAATTTAATATTATATGAATAACCATGGTACAAGAAGATATATGTCTTTTAATGTAAAAGGAATATATAATTTCCCTTAATTCATATTTAAAACATATAATCTCAAAAAGAAATAAGATTGTAACATAAACTCTTAAAATTAAGTTTTGTTTTTCATTGTATAAGTTAAAAAAAATGATTAACAAGTATAAATATATTGTTGAACCATATTTAAATATATTTAGTATATACCATTAAATTATAATTTTTAATTTTCCTTTTGTTGAAAATAATTAATTAAATTCATTATTCGAGTAAAAATTTGTTCATTTTCCATGTATTTTTAGTTCGATGGTTTTGTTCCTTAAGCATTTTTCATGATTTTATTATATAAAATATATTTAACCTTTAATTATTATAATATTTTTTCATTATATATATTTTTATAACCAATATTAGAAGGTGGTGGTTATAAATTAATCACATCACTTCATTGAGATGCTAGTCTACAAAGGTTTTAATTGTAGTAGAGGTTCCAAATAGGGTATACCCAACTCATATATTAATGGAAATAAATTATTAATAAGATATTTCC
Source organism: Viscum album (assembly GCA_963277665.1). Taxonomy (NCBI): domain Eukaryota; kingdom Viridiplantae; phylum Streptophyta; class Magnoliopsida; order Santalales; family Viscaceae; genus Viscum; species Viscum album. The sequence continues at coordinate 627,064,817 of OY728151.1, read as the reverse complement.
AAAGAAAAAAATACCATGAAAAATATATTTGAATTATCTTTTAATTTATGAGAGAATATTGTAACCAAAACACAAGATCGTAAAATAATACTTTATAATAAATTTTAGAAAATAAAGAATTAATGTACAATGAATTATGTCTTTGTTAATGAATATCACTTTGTATATATGTTATCATGTCAGCATTTAGGGGTAATAAAGTGTATATTTCCTCCAATAGTTATTCAAATATGCTCCCCAGACCATTGAATATCACTGTAGTAATGACTGGGAGCAAACACAGTAGATCATAATGCTTGTATCAGTGTTCTTTAATGACATAGAGAATCACTCCAAGAAAGATTATTTATGATTTATCTATAATTGAGAGTTTTTATGGAGGAACATTTCCATGTGTTCTTAATAATGTCTATAGAGAAATAATAGTCAATGGATTTGATATAATTCTCTTGGATTTTCTTTTTTAAGATAAAATATTACAACCTTGAAGGAAATAATATAATTTTGTTTAAATAGTCTTTAGGTTATTTCACACTTATTATTTCCTTAATACATACAAAACCCCATGACTATAATAACAATTATTATTATTTTAATGCACATAAATAATAAATTACCTAAAATATAATTATTCAAAAAAAATATTTATTATATATTATTTCTCAATAGACTATTAGACTAAGTACATCATTCCTCCACAACATTTATCGGGCCTTGAATAATGACTATTTATTTACTAAATAAAAATCAATTATTATTTTATAAAAAATAAATTTATATTATATTCATTGAATTGGAAAAAAATTATAAAAAATTCCTATAATAAAGTATTCTGTCCAAAAAACTATTGATATAATAGAAGAGATAATAAAAACATGAATTATCATGACCCCTCCCACCAAAGATACCCTTCCTGAGCGGGCAATGGTGAAAGGGAGAGAATGACCCCCGAGTCCTGCCTCCATTAGGCCCCAGAGTGGCGACTAGAACCAAGGGTATGAGTTTTCACAAATATGGGAGGCATTACCATTTTTATTATTAAAGATCAGTAAATAGGATGAGTCAAACACCAAAAGAAAAAAAGGAAAAAGTAAATTAAAATAAACCCATACCAATCCCACATGCATGTTTAAACAGTTCTGAAAAAAAGTACAAGTACAAGAAAACTCAAAAGTGCAATACCAAAAGAAACAAGAGTAAAACAACTGCAACAACTCCAACTGTACCGACTAGTAGGGTCCTGAACGGCCCTGGTAGACCTCCTGGAAACCAGAAAGTTAACGTAGGGTGAGCATACAAGTATACTCAGTAGGGAAACCTAAAGCACTCATGCATAGGTGGGGAGACATCCCAATGTACCATGAGAACAACACAAGAAACCTAAACCTAGCATGGAATTCTATCCGCCCAACCTCACCAGCCACGCTCACCAAAAGCATAAAAAACAAGTAGTAGTATATAAGATCAAGATTATTGGGTACCCCACACCATTCTCCTACACTAGTTATCTGGTCTTCCTAATGTTGAACGTCCTGGTGCTACCACACTTTTCCTGCCCGCACACACCTTGGCCTCAAAATCCACACACCCTACCCGCACACACCTGGGCCTCACAAACCACAAATCCCACCCACACACACATGGGCCTCACAAACCACACATCCCGCTTGCACACACCTGGGAATCAAAAACCACAATAACATCCCCTCCCAAACACACCTAGGCCTCATCACAAAGATTCTTGGGAACAATAAACTTTCCCGAAGAGTCTTGGGCTAAAATCACACCAATTGAAACCTACCTGAAGAGTCTTAGGTGTAAGGTCTCCTCAAGCCATCACATCCTATGGAAGAAGGAGAATAAAGAATCTAGTAACTAAGGGGAAGACACCCTCTCCCATGAAATGGGAGTGTTAATAACTAGGTTCTCAACATGGGTGGGGTGCGACAAGACACAAAGATAGAGATATAAATATGTATAGAAAACACACAGCCCAACTTATGGCCACTAAACAGAGAAACTGAGCACGTACCTCAACACTGCTACTACGAAGCATGCATACAACAAATAACCCCAACCCCATTTATGTTTTCATGTTTCAACTATATTAGTTTATTAGTTCCTTAACTAAGGGGCAATTATCAAAACCAGATCAAGCATTTCGTAGAAAACCCTGCCAACCAAAAATCAAGTTAGATAGAATACAAGCAACACGAAACCACCATTTTTATCATCAATAAATCCCCATTGATTTTTCCCATTCTTAATTCATTATCTATTCCCACTGTTCATTTATCAACATTATACTTTCTTTTAATATCATAACCTATTACTGCAGCACTACTACCACTATAACCACATCTCCACAACCATATCGCAAAACAAGGCTCGTGCCACATCATTTCCCCTTTAACATCATTTATCACAGCCCCACTTCCCATCCTATTCGTAACAACCCAGGATTCACTCCCCCCCCATTCACACACCATGTAACCAAACCAACACCCATATGTTCATTATTTCCTTTTGTTCAACCGGGGTGATCACACAATGGTTCTGGATATCCATTTAATCAGCCAACTTTACGTGATTAACCAATTTCAATATTCTACAAAGTTTCCATCCACAAAAATGGTCTAGAAATATAGGGAACATTTAATTGCACAATAAAATGCCCCCAATGACTGTGATTTTTAGTAGGCAGAAGCCTATTCAATTGACAACAAAACAATAGGATAAAAAAAGATAAACATAACAACTTCCCCATCCCTGTTCTCTAAGCTAGTTATTATCTTAATTAATGTGGTTCAACTATGTCTCATGAAATAAAGTGGACACACATCCCACATGATGCACAAATTAGAGTGATGAAGGTAAAATCCCTACCTCAACATGTTCTGATCATAATGCTCCCCCATATCAACTTTAGAAGACGTCTGTCATCATCCATCGCTTCTAACAATGCCAGAAAAAACCTCCTCAGGTGGAAGCTGGGAAGGAAAGGCCAAAGGGAAAACAATAGATCCATGTTCAGAAGTTCAACATCATCGTTACGATCTCGTGGCCACTGACGAATCGTAAATCAGAGCTCGAACTAAGAAGTTATCGAAGAAAGGAGCTTCAGAGTCTCTCAGGAGGCCTCTGCTCGAAGGAATGTGGAGGATATGAATGATCTGAAAAGTAGGAGAGGCCCCCTCCTTTTATAAGTGAGAAAAAATAAAGTACACGATGTGTACATCCTAGTAAATTGTGTGTACTCATCCATTCCACACAGTCACACATGGCTTCCAACATGACATTCAATGCGGCACATGGCCATTAACTGGTCAACACATGGTTTGAGGGTAACACGTACATGGGGAGAAACTACACGATGTGTAGGATGGGCTACACAACGTGTACTTATTTATTTCTCGCAGAAAGTTCACGGCTTCATCACGGCACAAGGCTGTTGACTGGTCAACACACGGTTTGAGGGTAGCGCGTACGCTAGGAGAAACTACATGGAGTGTACTTATTTATCTCACACGGAAAGGACACGGATTCAACATGGCACACGACCCTTGACTAGTCAACACACAGTTTGAGGGTAACGCTTATGCGGGGAGAAACTACACGACATGTAGGATGGGCTCCACAGTGTGTTCTTATTTATTTCTGGCGGATAGAACATGGCATCAACACGGGGTATACTCAGCAAGGTGGTACATGGCGTGTACTCACACTACACAGTGGGTAGTCACAAAATTCTGAAAAGTGTCGGAAAAGTCCATTTTACCCTCCAGAACTCTTCTTGGCCTTCTTTTCGACAAAGGAATGGGTAGGAGCCGTCCGGGCCATTACACCAAATACCTCTTAAAACATTCTCGTCCTCGAGAATTCAAAACCAACCTAGAGGAACCCAACAAGATAACTCTTATGGCTCTCGTTATAATAGGAACCAAACCAACAACCCTAATCATAGGTGTTAGTAATTCCTTCTCCTATGTTAATATATTATCCGCTTTAGGCGGCACTAACTCACCTTCATGGGTTTAATCACATCGGCATTAATGAATCTTGATTAAGGTTCAGGTTTTCCCTTTCCCCACACATCCAGACATGTTACACACTTCCAGAGAACAAGGAAACAAAATGTCTCTCAACCTACAAGCCAAGAATTCCATATATCAAAGGTATAAATTATAACATCAAAACAAAGCTCAGAAGAACAAATCAAAACACAAGTCAAAACTACTCAGGGTACTGAGTGTGCATCTGAGCCTCCTCCTTCCAAATGCTCTCCTCGAGGCCGCCATGCCTCCACAACACACAAACAAAGGCGATGGTTCATCCACGTAGAACCTTCTCTTTGCGATCCTCGATTATGAATGGTCGTTCCTCGAAGGTCACGTCACCTACCATATCTAACTCTCCCCAGTCAATAACGTGAGAGTAGTCGTGTAAGTACTGACGAAGCTGGGAGACGTGGAAGACATCATGAACCTTCTCCAACTAAGGGGGCAGGGCAAGCTGATATGCCACCTCGCTGACTTGGATCAGCACCTCGAAATGTCTGATGAATATAGGGGAGATCTTACCCCCCTTCCCAAACCTCTACGGCCCCCGTTGAGGGGAAACTTTCAAGAACACATGACCCCCCACCTCGAACTCCAAGGTCCTCCTCCAACAATCAGCATAAGACTTCTGTTGGTCCTGATCCGCTTTCATCCTTTCACACATAAGCTGAACTTTCTCTGTGGTGTTCTATACTACCTCTGGACCAAGACCACCTGTCTCACCAACCTCTACCCAGCAAATGGGTGAACGACATGGTCTTCCATACAAATCCCCAAATGGTTCCATGCTAATAGTAGAGTGGAAGCTGTTTTTGTAGGAAAAATCTACTAAAGGAAAGTGTCGCACCCATGATCCTCTGAAATCTAGAACACATGCTTGCATCATGTCATCCAACGTCTGGATAGTCCGCTCTGTCTGCCCATAGGTCTGGGGGTGGAAAGTAGTTCTAAGGCATTTCTGGGTGCCAAAAGCATTTTTTAACCCCCTCCAAACTCATGAGGTAAACCGAGTATCCTGATCTGAGATGATAGTCTTCAAAACTCCATTCAAACGCACCAACTCATCTACGAACCTCTGTGATAAGGTACTCACTGGGCCCGACTCCTTAATTTCTATGAAGTGAGACGATTTCCTTAGTCGATCCACCACTACCAAAATAACATCATAACTACCCTGAGCTCTGGGTAGTCCTGTGATGAAGTCCATTGAGATGTCATTCCACTTCCACTCGGGAAAATCTAAAGGATGCAACAAACCACAGGGAACATGGTGTTCAACCTTTACTTTCTCACACACTAGGCACTTAGCCACAAACTCTACCACTGTTCGTTTCACCCAAGGCCACCAAAATTGTTCCCTCAGGCCTCGGTACATTTTTGAAACTCCTGGATATACCACCAAGAATGAGCTATGGAACTCACGGAGAACTCCCTCAAGCATCGCCTCTAGAACAAACAACCTTCCATGAAAAAGCATATGATGTTGGCTATCCTCTGACCATCCTTCTGGAGCGGTTCCCTGATCGATACGATCCCATATTACTTCCGCCTCAGAGTCTCACCACTGAGACTCTTCCACCTACTGCAACAAAGAGGAATTCACAATTATCTAAAACAAATAGCCTCTAACACCCTCTACCCTTGAATCCAAGTGCAAGGCATCCAACTCTCCTATCACATTCCAAGAATCAGCGGATTCCAGAACAACTTCCTTATACAACTTCCTACTCAGGGAATCAGCCACAACGTTGCCCTTACATTTAGTGTAAGAGATATCAAAGTCATAGTCTTGGAGAAACTCGACCCGTCTCTGCTGCTGTAAGAATATGTCATGCTGGGAGAAGATATAATGTAAGCTCTTATGATCTGAGAAGACCACAAAGCTCTCCCCTAAGAGGTAATGTCTCTACAACTTCAGTGCGAACACAACTGCTGCAAGCTCTAGTTCATGGGTAGCATAGTTACACTCATGAGGGCGTAACTTCCTTGACCCATAAAATATCACACCCTTATTCTGCATCAGTATGCACCCCAAACCAAGGCCAGAAGCTTTAAAAAACACCTCATAAAACAACCCTTCCTTTGGAAACCTGATTAATGGAGCACTGACCAACATCTCCTTCAGGTAGTTGAAAGCATTATGGCACTACTCGCTCCATAGGAAGACATGGTCCTTCCTAGTCAAAGCTGTCAATGGAGAAACAACTCGAGAGAAGTCAAAAACAACCACCAATAATAACCTTCCAACCCCAAAAAACTTTGATCTTCAGCCACGCTCTTGGGTGCCGCCCAAGAAACAACTACCTCCACCTTTGACGGGTCCACTGACACTCCATGTTGAGACACTACGTGCCAAAGGAAGTGTACTTCTTGCATCAAGAACTTACACTTTGACAATTTCACATAAATCTGGTGGTGTCAAAAAATATCCAAGACTGCCCTGAGATGCTCAACGTGCTCCTTCTCTGATCATGAGTATATTAGGATGTCATCGATAAACAAAATGATGAACCGGTCCAGAAACTCTCGGAAGACATAGTTCATAAGTCCCATGAACAAAGATGGTGAATTTGTAACACAAAATGGAATTACATCAGACTCGAAGTGCCCATACCTACACCTGATATTCGTCTTCGACATGTCACTATCCTTTACCCTCATTTAATGATATCAAGATTGTAGATCAATCTAAGAAAACAAACCTGCTCCACTCAGCTGGTCGAAGAGATCATCTATCCTTGGAAGGGGGTAATGGTTCTTGACCGTTACCTGATTCAACCTTCAGTAGTCTATGCATAACCTAAGACCACCATATTCCTTCATCAAGAAAAAAACTAGAGCACCCCATGGTGACACGCTGGGTCGAACAAAACCCTTATCCATTAGATCGTCAATCTGAATCTGCCACTCCCGCAACTCCGAAGGTGCCATCCAATAAGGGGCCATCGAAATTTGACGGGCACCAGGCTGTAAGTCTATCCCGAACTCAACGTCACGTCAGGGGGTAGAGTCACAACCTCCTCGAAAAAAACATCGAGGAACTCCCCAACAACCTTTGGAAGATCTATCATCTTTGTATCAGCTGAAACCACTGATAACCTACCTAACAAGGAAAAGAGAGGCTTTACATGCCAGCTTCCCAACTGATAGATCCTCTGTCCAAAAAAAGATACACGCTACCCATCCACGTCGGAGAACACGACTCTTCTTCCGAAGCAGTCGACTACGTAACTAACAGAAAAAAGCCAGTCGATGTCTAGGATGAAATCGTATGGTTGCATCTGTAGCAAAAGAATATCCCCACTAGATCGATGTAGTCCCAATGTCAGCCCACATCTCAAAATAACACAATATATGCTGGTCTGACCTCCAACTAGTGTACTCTACACCAGGGGTACGAAAAGTATCTCTACGTCTAGACCCAAATCATGGGAGAGACTGGGTGCAATAAAGGAGTGCGAATCTCCCAAATCGAACAAAGCAGAAATGAGAGTGCTGAACAAACAAATTGTACCTCAAACCACCTATCGTCCTGCCGGAGCTGGGAACTCTACTATGTGAAACCATCCACACCTAGCTGCTCTGCCTCACCGATGTCGATCACCTCCCCGACTATTCCCCAGTCAAGGTCCCCGAGGATCACCATGAGGTCGGCCTCCTCCTGCAAAGTCTGCACTCAGAGGAGCAGGGTCCTACTTCTGCTAGAAGGGCTTCACCGAAAACTGGTGATGCTGAGGCAGGTGTTGAACCTGCCCACCTCCACCAGATTGAGCTCTGGTTGGGGACCGACTCTGAATGTGCCCGAAAACTCCTCTATAGAAACACTTCGGTCCTCGGCTCATGAAAAAGGGATGAGGACCCGAAGATTTGAACTGGAACTGCTGGGGCTTTCTCCCTACTGGCCGGAATCTAGAAGGTCCTCTCACACGAGACCTGCCACTGACTGGCTACCCCTTTGACGAAACTGGTTGGATCCCTTCTCGTGGTGCACCTCCCTGTGAGTGCATCCTCTCCGCAACCTATGCCTACTTCTGTACTTCCAAGTACGTCGGTAGGGTAACGGGGGTGACAACACACAGGATAAAAGGACGAAGAACCTCCTCCAAAATTATCGCCCGAGACTTCTCATCCGAAAAGAGATCCAGAGAAAAGCGTAGGATATCCTTGAACTTGATCCCCAATTCTCATACGGACATAGTCCCCTGCTGGAGGGAGAGTAACTCCTGCGGCTTCGCTGCCATGATCAGGGAAGAAAGGAATTCCTCTTGGAACTCCTTCTCAAAGTAAACCCACTGAACCTCTGCCTTTGACCTCTACGCGAGGTAGAGCGTCCACCACAGATGCGCCACACCTCTCAGCTAACTGACCGCTATGGGAAACCAGTACACCCTAAGAGCATGGATCAAAGTAAAATGGATCCCTAGCTCCTGAAGCCACCCCTCTATCTCCATATCCAAAGTACTACCCTCGTAATTCTTGAGGGTTTGTCGCTGGAAAGAATGGAGAGTCTTCTTCCACTGATCATCTTCCTCCTCTCGGTCAATCCTCAACTGATCGACTGCCCGAATCTGCTTGACCTCGACTGTCTGAGTCACCCAGGGATGATGTCCAAGTGCCATAGCTATATGGTAAACAAAGATCACCTAAGCCCAAGTTGTAAGGAAATTCCTCAAGGTTTCATTTTATCACATTATTTCAATTTCTTTCCCATAACACCCAAAGCATGTAAAACACAATCATGATGATGCATGTACCTTCTCTAGGGTATCTAAAATAAAATCAATGTAGTCTCACATGGTCGTTCGGTAGGCCCAGAGTCCTTTTATCATATCACAGGGGGCCTTAAAATCACGTGTCCTCTCTTGTCTTCCCTGGCCTATGTCACGCACAAAGATCAACCAACACTATTTCCCTACTATCCCATGAAATACTCACCGTTCCTAACTCCATAATCAGTCCTATCTCTCAACCATCACCTCTGATACCATTCTGTCATGACCCCCTTCCACCAAAGATGCACTTCCTCAGCTGGAAATTGTGAAAGGGAGATAATGACCCCCCGAGTCCTGCCTTCAGTAGGCCCTGGAGTGGGGACTATCACTAAGGTTATGAGTTCTAACAAATATGGGAGGAATTACCCTTTTTATTTTTTATGATCGGGAAATAGGATGAGTCAAACACCAAAATAAAAAGGAACAAGTAAATTAAAATAAACCAAAACCAATCCCACATGCATTTTTAAACAGTTCTGAAAAGAAGTACAATTACAAGAAAACTCAAAAGTACAATACCAAAAGAAAAAAGAGTAATGCAACTACAACAACTCCAACTGTCCCGACTAGTAGGGTCCCGCACGGCCCTGGTATTCCTCCTGAAAACCTGAAAGTAAATGTAGGGTGATCATACAAGTATACTCAGTAGGGAAACCTAATGTTATCGTGCACAGGTGGGGACACATCCTAATGTCCTGTGAGAACAACAAAAGAAACCAAAACCTAGCAAACAATTCTATCTGCCCAACCTCACCAGCCACGCTCACCAAAAACACAAAACAACAGGCAGTAATATATAAGAACAAGAGTATTGGGTACCCCGCACCATTTTACCCCACTAGTTAGCCACTCTTCCTAACTGCGAACGTCCTAGCGCTACCACACTCCTCCTCCCGGCACACACTTGGGCCTCAAAAGCCACAAATCTCGCCCGCACACACATGGGCCTCACAAACCACAGATCCTGCTCGTACACACCTGGGCCTCACAAACCACACATCCCGGCCGTACACACCTGGGACTCACAAACTACAATCACATCCCCGACCGAACACATCTGGGCCTCATTCCGAAGATTCTTGGGAATAATAAACCTGCCTAAAGAGTCTTGGGATAAAATCACACCAATCAAAACCTACCCGAAGAGTCTAAGGTGTAAAGTCACCTCAATCCATCACAGCCTATGGAAGAAGGAGCAGAAAAAAGATAGTAACTATGGGGAGAACACCCTCTCCCATGAAATGGGAGTGTTCGACACTAGGTGATCAACATGGGTGGGGTGCGACAAAACAAGAAGATACAGACACATATATGTATACAAAACACACAACCCAACATATGGCCTCTAAACAGATAAACTGAGCACGTACAACGACACTGCTACTATGAAGCGTGCATACAACAAAAAACCCTAACCCCATTTAGGTTTTCATGTTTCAACAGTATTATCTTATTAGTTCTATTACTACTAGGAAATTATCAAAACCAGATCAAGTGTTTCGTTGAAAACCCTTCCAACCACAAATCAAGTTAGATAGAACACAAGCAATTCGAAAACACCCTTTTATCATCAATCAATCCTCATTGATTATTCCCGCAGTTAATTCATTATCATTCCCCATAGTTCATTTGTTATCATTCCACTTTCTTTTAATATCACAACCCATTACTGTAGCCCTGCTTCCACTATAACCACATCTCCAAAACCGTATCACAAAACAAGGCTTGTGCCACATCATTTCCCCTTTAACATAATTTACCATATCCCCTCTGCCCATCATATTCGTAACAACCAAGGATTCACCCCCTCCACTTTCACACAGAACCTAACCAAACCAACACCCATATGTCCATTATTCCATTTTTTCAACCAAGGTGATCACACAAGGGTTCCAGATATTCATTTAATCAGCCATCTTTACATGATTAACCAATTTCCATATTATAAAAAGTTTCCATCCACAAAAAACGGTCTAGAAAGATAGGGAGACATTTAATTTCGCAAGTAAAGTCCCCCAACGACCGTTATTTTCAGTAGGTATAATCCCATTCAATTCACAACATAACAATAGGATATACAAAGATAAACATAACAACATCACCATCCCCATTCTTTAAGACAGTTATTATCTTCATTAAATTGGTTCAACTATGTCTCATGAAAGCAAGAATACACCCATCCCACATGATGCACAAATTAGAGATATGAATGTAAAATCCCTACCTCAACAGGTTCTAATCACAACGCTCCCCCAGATTAACTTTAGAAGACGTCTGTCGGCATCCATCACTTCTGTCAAAGCCCAGAAAAAACCTCCTCGTGTGGAAGCTGGGAAAGAATGGATGAAGGGAAAACAACAGATCCAAGATTAGAATTTCCTCCTCGTCGTTACGATTTCGTGGTCACTGACGGATCTTAAATCAGAGCTCAGGAAAAGAAGTTATAGAATAAAGGAGCTTCAGAGTCTCTTGGGAGGGCTCTGCTCGAAAGAATGGGGAGGAGAGGAATGATCTGAAAAGGAGGAGAGGCCCCCTCCATTTATAGGCGAGAAAAACTAAATTACACTGCATGTACTTCATAGTACACTGCGTGTACTCGGCCATTCCACACAGTCTCCACATAGCTTCCAACACGACATTCAATGCGGCACACGTCCGTTGATTGGTCAACACACGGTTTGAGGGTAACGCGTACGCGCGGAGAAACTACTTGTCCTGTAGGATGGGCTACATGGCATGTACTTATTTATTTCACGTGGAAAGTACATAGATTCAACATGGTACATGGACGTTGATAGGTCAACACACAGTTTGAGGGTAAAGCGTATGCAGGGAGAAACTACACGGAGTGTTGGATGGGTTACACAACGTGTACTTATTCATTTCACATGGAAAAGACATGGCCTCAACACAACACACGACCATTGACTAGTCAACTCACGGTTTGAGGGTAACGCGTACGCGGGGAGAAACTACACGACATGTAGGATGGGCTACATGGTGTGTACTACTTATTTCACGTGGCAAGGACACGACTTCAACATAGGGTATACCCAGCAAGGTGGTACACAGTCTGTACTCACACTACACGGCGTGTAGTCACAAAATTCGAAAAATTGTGCGGAAAGTCCATTCTACCCTCTAGAACACTTCATGACCTTCTTTTCGACAAAGGAATGGGCCGAAGAGGTCCGGGCCATTACATGAATTATTACCAAACTTCAAGCGAGGTTAATATTTACAAAAAAATCTAAATAATAAAAATTATTTTTATTTAGATGTGGTAATGGATACACTTATTGTGTGACCCACTTGGCCTCCCTCTTAGTGGCATTAGTTGAATCAGCCAAAAGGTCTTGTTTAATATCTAACAAGATTCCAAGGCACCCATATATAAAGATGTTAGCTTTTGAATGACATAAAACCACCTAAAAATGCTTACAATGTAATATAATAATTTTTTCACAATATATTAAATCATCTAAGTTGCATGTTTGTGCGATCATCCTATGTTCCGGTTTTAATTTTTTTTTAATTTTTTATAGTGTATGTATCCCCTAAAACACCATGACATTGTATTTATATAATTTTAATAATTATAATCAGAGGGATAAGATATTAACTTTTGTAAAGAATATAAGGGACAAATCATTTATCACATTATTCTTCAAAGAAATATTTCTAATGCCACACCCAAATTATCCTACTTCACTAAAAAAATATGACATCCTCTTTTTCATAAACACAGAAATGTATCTGACTAATAATATCTATTAATTATAATACAAAAGTATAAGTATCAATACAAATTTCCAAAAATAGTAACATCAAATTATATACATAAATGTATATTTCTTACTAGTGAGTCATGTTCACATAATCTACTACACTATAAATTACCATGGGAGTGGACCACAATAGGGATACTAAAATTAATATTAGTCTCAACCAATGATCTAATAAATCATTTGTTTCTATTGAAATAATTTAATCCGACTATATAATATATATATTAAGAATATTATTTGGGATCTTTGGGATTCTCATCATTTCAAGGAACTATTATAACTATTAAGGGAGATAGTTTCTCTTATAAAATTATCTAATACTATTTCAAAAATAATAATAATCATGAGGTGGTAACTATTGTTTTAATTTTTCTCCCATCATTAAATTAATTACATACCATGAAATGAAATATACACTCTAAGGTATCACAATTCAGGTTATCCCACAAAAATAATCTTTATTACCTCTATGAGTCATTATACATTTAGTGTTAATAGAGAATGATAAACTAAAAGATTCATATTACATTTTTTTATTAAATTATGTTATTTATGAAAAAAATACCCAATTAATTATTCCTAATGATTCTATCATGGCCAAGTTTTAACTCTAAGAAGAATTATTACCATCCTTTTTAGCTCCATATTTTTCTTCTATGCCTCATTAGTCTTCAAAAAAGTTGGTGGTTGAGCATTCATCAAAAGAGGATTTGATCATTTAACTTATCTTATTATTTCAAGGTCATTCATTTACATATTTTCTTGTGTTGTATATAATTTAATCTTCTTCATTGAAAATCATGCACATACAATCTGATTTAGAGCCTCATCCATAATATTCTCCACGTGTAAATGTTTTATGAAGTCATAATAATTATTTCATTCTAATTAACAAAATTGTGTTCTTGTAACTATTTATATTTGAATATATAATTCAAGATTTTATGATCCATATAAATATATATCAAACATTTCATCATTACGAAAATTTCTCTATATTTTCATTGAAAAAAATATATCTAATAACACCAAATCATGAGTCTGGTATTTTTCTCATGATTTATCAATTGTTCATAGGAATAATATTTCATCATATCATTTTGATTAATTAAAATAACTTATCTATTGAATAAATATTAAAGAAAACCCCTTCTCTAATGTAGGGAAGTGTGATCTTAGGTGCACTGACCGGGATTCTCTTAAATTCCTTAACATTTTTCTCACATTCAGTTTTCTAATGGAACAATGATCCTTTCTAAGTCATATATGTTTATAGATTTGATATACAAGAGAAATTTTACACCCTATATTAATAGTATCCATCCAACCAATGAAATATTTTGATCCTGGTAACCATATTTGGTTTGGGACATTGCTCAATGTCCTCCACCATTATATGATCCCTCAATATACCCTTGAATGAAATTATATGATCACAAAATGAATTTTTATATAGCCAGAGCTCACATATAGAAAAATAGGGAATAATTATTATTTTTTATTAATATCATGGGACAAAATCCCAAATCATCCCCATTCCCTTTATTTCCCTTAGAATATATATGAATATAATCGATAAAGACTAGATTAAATTGATAAAGATAATTTCTAAAGACTATATTAATTAAATATAGTAATATAGAATGTGAATTTTATGTCCAAATGGAATCACTATAATTTCATAATCACCATATCTTGTATAGAAGGGAGTGTTTTGTATATATTTTTTCTTTACCATCAGTCGATGATAACATGATTGAAGAAAAATTTCAGAAAAGTATTGATCTCCACAAAGTTGATCAAACGAGTCTTCAATATGGGATAGAATGATACTTTTTATTACATCTTTTTAAATTTACCATTAATAAATTAAAATAATCAATATCCAATCATTCATATAAACAAAAAGAATAGGTGTTCCCCATAGTGGCACAGTAGAAAAATGACATCAGATTTTCGATCCATTATGTTAATATTATCACTAATATATTTTTGTTAGAAAAAAATTCAATATAAAAAAATATGTTACATTTTAGAAAATAAAATTATAATAATAATAAAACCAACTGATGATAAAAAAAATAATAAATTAGAAATTAATTTAAAAAATTAGTAAGAACACTTATTTATAAAAACAAGATATTCATAGAATTTTATTCTATTTGTTGAATGTTTTAACATAACAGTTAATTTTATCTTATTTAGAAAATGAATTAAACCATTAAGTATATAAATTTAGGTTTATAACATTATAATTTTTTCTATTCCTACATCCTATGCGCTCATTTTTCCAAAAAAAAAATAAAACTATGTTTTGAATTTTTAACATATATTTTTAATAAAATATAAACTACTTTGGGGAAAATATAGTTACAAAGGTAAAAACCAAAATAGTAAAAAAGTAATTATATTGTTTTAAAAATATTGACACATGCATAAATGTTGTGAAAAATGAGTGGTATAGGATTTATCATCATTATCTCACACTATTTAAGTATTACTTAATCCATAATATTTTCTTATTAGTATTAATACCTAAAACCTCACCTTAACAATGTAATATAATGATTATATTACCATTATTTTACTGAAGTGTTTTTATTATAATAAAAATATAATTATATATTCCATCCCATCCATTGTATAAATAAAAAATTTTGATTGTGCTTTTGTGCGGTCTACCACCTCTATGAAGTTCTGACTTATTTTTTCTCCCCCACATATCATCATGTGTTATATGAAAGAATGGAAGATTTAATTTTATGTATATAATATAATTATGATTACGAAGTGAAAATTTATAATCCACCTTCATTCGCTATCAATCACCAAAAAATAAAACGTTAATTGTGTGTTGTGCGGACTGCCTCCTCCATAAAGTAACATTTTTCTTTTTTCCCTCTTAATATTATTTATTTATTGACATCAAATAGAATATGATTCAAAAACAAAATATATATATGTAAATTCTTTATTATTTTTTTAAATTGATATAATAATCTTCTTTTACAGTTCTCACCCATTGATAAATAGCCAGTAGTTTTTTCATGATAGTTTAGTTATAACTCTCCACGATTTTATGGTATGTTTCTTCTTAAATAATTTTAATTAATTAGATAAAATATTAGGCATGGAACCATGAGTCACTATAAAACAAAACATTTTTATACTAGAATGTTATAAACCAACTATTTAAATTAATCTTTCAACACCTAGGACTTGAATTTTGAAAAATGGACATAAACCATTTTGATCAGTATGATATATAGAGTCTGATAGGATCAACATAATTTTTTGTAAATAGTAACTTACCCTTAAGAATAGTAATGTTACCCTAATGAATATTAATTTACCGTTATGAAAATTATTACGACCCTTATGAATAGTAACCCCACCCATGAAATTATAAATAAAATTTATACACCTTATAATTGAATGATAATATTCTAAGAAATTAATAATTATTTGTTGGTACTTTTGTGAGTAATAAAAATTCAAATTCAATTTTACAATTAATAAATTTATTTAAAATAATTTTTATTATCATAAAGTTTATTTTTAAATCAATATATTTTGGTCCTATATTTTACGATAATGTAATGATTCTCTTAGATAATTTTTTTGGGTGTAATAAAATCAGTTATAATTTTAAAATTTGTTTTTTTAATAAATAATGATTTTAATTCAAAATTCAATTTCCCAATGTTATAAAATCATTTTCATAATTTTTCCTTTATTTTTGGGTTCAATATGTTGAAAAATGGTTAGTGTTCATTTTTAGGATTTTTTTAAAAGACATGAATTTTGGTGAATAGTACAGTAAAATAATTTATGGTAATTGCTACATGAATGTTTATTAAGAAATGGATGATTTCTTAATGAGTTGAGAACCCTTGGATATAGTTCATATCATCTAATTACTTTTTTAATTGACATTAATCAAGACTATTTATAGTTTTGAGTCAAATTAAAAAACCAGTGATTAAAATAATGAAAAAACCATCCACTCTTAAGCTATATAAACCACCACTCATCCTCTTTTCCTCTCATACCTCTCAAGATAGTATCATTGACTATTATTTTCTAAATAATCTTCTTAAGACCTCCCCCCACATCAAAGACCTTCTAGTGTAATAAAAATTTCAAAACCAAAGGCATTAAAGTGATTCTCAAAGAAGACTACTGAAGAGGTAAACCTCATTTTTTTTTCAACTTCATTTACAAGTTCCATTCCTCTGTTTCTCACTCCTAACCTCCCCTCATACAAATTATATTATAATTTAAGTACCATAAATATACTATAATTTTAGTATGCTATTGAAATATTTTATCATCATCTCTCTTTCCCAATCCTATTATACTAAAAATAAAAACAACATCCGATATGTGTTAATTTATCAAACTCAAGAATGATGTGATTTAAATATATATTACCATTTTAAATTGTAGTCATTAAACCATTTGTCATATTTATGTAGACCATAATATATATAATATACCTTATTTAATGTTCTGTAATCATTTTGTACACATGGAATTAAATTATAAAACAATATGATTTTGTGGTGACCTAAAACCCCCCAAAAATCTAAGCATTTATCAATAACATTTTTTATAATCACTCATCCACTCAAAAAAATAACAAAATGATTTATATTATCATTTATCCTTATATATGATAATTCAAAAATCATAACTTCAATTATGTACTTCAATTTCCATTGTACACAAACTTCCATACTCATATAAAAGCGAACAAATCATGAATCTAAGAAAACGTGATAACCTAAATGATGAAGTTGAATAAGTTAACCCATATAAAAGGATATAAATGAACATAATGAAGATATAATAAATAAATTACATCAATATATTTTTTTTGGAGTTATTCATTAATGAGTCTAATTTTATTATTATAAACATGAAGATCATGTGCATAATACATTCAAACATAAGGTATGGGGTTTCCCATCTCACATTTATTTTCATATGATATATATTTTTTCCACTAATTTATTTTATGTTGTTTATTTATACAAACTTTTAATATATTATATGTTGATTATATTTATATTAATGTTATTCAATGATTCATTTGACAATTAATAACTGTTGGTCATATGATACTATTGATTACAAAGTGGTTAGTGACATCGTCTCAATTTATACTTCATTAAGACTTACATGTTATTGTGAACTTAAAAATTATTATTAGGTGTATATACTTACCGTTTGAGATCTATTTTAATTTTAAACTATATTTCTATTAAATATCCTTATTATTGTATCATAAATATGATAATTTTTCTAGTCATATACCATTTGAATATGGTGTTTATTTTTAATGTTGTTTTAAAAAATGGAATATTGTTGAGTCTGTATATTATACACAATAAAAATATTTTTAAGGAATTTTTTTTACTAATTAAATCTATTTATTAAGAATTATTTTGAATTTTAGTGACAGGAGGGGTCTCCTATATTCCCTAGATGCATCGACATGTCTTATTAGATAAAAAAGTTAGTGACAAACCCTTCATGTTTGTATAAAAATAGAATCAGATTGGTTTCTACCCACATACATAAGTAGTCACGATGATATAATGGATCATGTTCTAGATACATGATTTCCCCAAAATTAAAATTTTATTTATTTAGTACTCATTTATTACTTTCTGTGAAATTTTCAATATGAAAAAATATATAAGTGTATTTTCATTTCCTATTTGTTAATGGTACATTTTTTTGGATTATTGACCAAGTCATAGGGTATATTCGTATTGAAAGTACTTAGCTTTTTATTACATCATGTAACCCTTATTTACAAATTTTGATCACCCTTATTATGTTTCCTTTCCCTATGTTATGAAGAAGAAAACCATGAATGAGCTTTCAAGGATTCAATATATTTAAGACTATTTTGAGTCATGTTTTTTCTATATTTCATAATTTAGTATGGGTGTCATGAATGTAATCTAGTCTTCCAAAACTACTAAACTAATCAGTCTTTTAGGATTTTATTTCTTGTAATCAATTAGCTAAAATAAAATAATGCATCGGCTTTGGGTTTCTAGGGTCGAGATGTTATTGTTGGTAACATAGTATGTTTAGTAGAAACCATTTTATTTCTTATAATCAGTTAGCTATAATAAAATAATGCATCGTCTTTGGGTTTCTAGGGTCGAGATGTTATAGTTGGTAACATAGTATGTTTAGTAGAAACCATAGAAACTGGATTTAGAAAACATATATTAAGGAGAAAAGCCCTATGATTGACAATGAGGAAAATTATATATGAACATCCTATAATTTTGGTATAGTAGAGATTATTTGAATATTCCTAGAATTACATCCCATTATGGATACTACATGTGGATGTGGGTGTGGAAAATATGTACCTATAAGTAACATCTCCTACTAGTTGTTCTGAGTTTGACTCAGGGTAACATGGTACACAACAATAGGTCATACTAAACTCCTATTATGACACTTCTAGGGGATATTATTAGGATAATTGACATTTTCATTACCAACCACTATAATGGATTTAAAATTAATTATAAATATTTTTTATGATAATGAGATTATCTATGCATAAATGATCAGATTATGTGAACTATTTTTCAAGTTTGAAATTATTAATTGAAACTTATAACAAAATTTAGTGTATCCCATTGTTTAGTGAAGGATATTAATGGATTAAAAGTGATAAATTATCTCATAAAATTTATGTATTTACCCACTAAGTTAACAATGTTGGTGTTCGAGGTGAGAAGATCATGAACATATAAGGACAACTGACTCAGGTTGTGACAAATAACCATACTAGACCTATGATGGATCATTTAATGAGGTATATGCCCCTATATTTTAGTTTTAATACTAATCTAGTTGAAGATGAGCAGTATATCATTTCCCGTGAAAAGGTATTTCTATCATTAAGATACAATGAAAATGAAATTTTAATACTGGTAGTATATTGTCTAAATGGTGATGTTGATCAATGGTGGTCCTTGATCTATAATAAAAAATGGAAGAATATATATAATATATGGAACATAGAAAATTTTATGATGATTTGTTCAAAAAATACATCCATTGTGGGAAACAGACCGAAATGAAGATGATATCCATTAGCTTAATGCAAAGGTAAGTGTCGTTGCAACAAAAAAGTGTCACTCAATCCCCTTTGTGACACATAAACATAATTTAGTTTCTAACCTTATCATCATACCTATTATCAAATTTGATATAATTCTTAGTATGGATTGGATATCGAATTATTATAAGAAAAACTATTGAATGAAGGAAGATAAAATTTCATAAAAATATATATAAGACCTTATCTTTAGAGTAGAAACATTATCATCTAGATCCAATATATACCCACCATCAGTAGCTCTTCTAAATAATATTATTGCGGGGGAAGATAAAAAGTCATATATGGATCATAAAATTGATTAGGTACCTAATTAGAATGAATAAATTTATGTATCTATGAAAAAGTTTCCTATACATACTATAGAGTGAGATGTTATGTTCTGTAATGATTTAATTCCCAGTGCAAGAACTATAGAAAAGACTCCCTATAGAATGGACCAAGTCGAATCAGAATATCTTTTGAAACCACTAGAGGAATTTACTAAAAAGGAATTTATTCACCCTAGTGTTTCCCCACGGGCATCCCCTATTCACTTTTTCACGAAGAAATATGTATCCATGATTCTGTGAATTGATTATGGCTAAATCTATGTTATTATAATAAATAACAAATACCAACTTCCTTGATTTGATGATCTATTTGATCAACTTCAAAGAGCTCAATATTTTTAAAAAATTTACCTTTGGTCTTCATATCAATAGTTCCATGGGAGAAAGGTATATATTATAAAGATATCAATATGAACATGGTAGGGCAATTTCGAGTTTATAGTAATTCCATTTGACTGACTAATTCACCTTCCATTTTCATAGACCTATTGAACAGTTTTTTCATGAGATTTTATTTTATTTTTTGTGGTATTTATTGATGAAATCATGATATTTTCCTAAATCTATGAGGCCTATAAGATCCACTTGTGGGTTCTTATGGAAACTCTTATGTGAAAAGTGTTATATGGGATTTTTTTAAATATAAATTCTAGCTTCAAACAATTTCTTTTCTTGGCCATATTTTCTATAAGGATGGAATCTCAGTATTTCCTATGAAGACAAAGGAAATTCAAGAATGGAATTTTCCAATTAACATAACCATGATACATAGTATTATTTTCCTAGATGGTTACTATCAGCATTTGATTTAGAAGTTTTCCCAATTGAATAACACAAAAACCAAGATCACACATAAAGGGGTTATGTTCATATAGACAAAACATTCTACTTATTATTTTGAAAAATTGATGAGATGATTGGTAAATTTTCCCATTCTAACTCATACATATGGAAATTATGGGTTAGAAATATAATGTAATGCATCAAAGAATGTACTAGGTTGTGTCCGCAAGTAAAAAAGATAATTTTATTTCTTATACATCAAGGTAGTGGAAGATACATGAAAAAATTTATCTAACTCATGGTCTTGGGTTATCAGTTGTGATCTTTGCTTGGAATATATGGAGGATTTGTCTCTATGGTGAATAATGAAAGAAATATACTGATCATAAGAGTTTGAAAAACAATTTTATGTATAATGAACTAAACATGAGGCAAAGGATATGGCATAAGTTACTCAAAAAATATGATTGTACAATTTACTTCAACCCAGGAATATAAAATTAGGAGGCAGATGCATTATGCAAGAATTATCATGGACTTATAAGCCAAATAAATATTTAGAGAGATATTGTATTCATCAGTCTTGTAAAAATGTATATTGAAATTGTTAAGGAAGATGAAAATTAATTCCACTTTCAAATTAAATCAAAACCATATTTTCTATATAAGATAAAAATATCTCAATTTCATGATGATAAACATTGAATGAAAATTAAATCCATTAAGGATGGATTATTGGAAGACATCATGTTTGAGAATGGATTTATGAGATTTAGAGAGAGGTTCTGTGTTTCATCAACAACTGATCTAAAAAGGGAACTATTATATGATGACCATAGCTAAAATTTCTCTATAATCCTTTTAATCTTCACAATGTGTAGATATATAAAGGAACATTTTTGGTGGGATAACATTTACTGAGAAACTGCTAACTATGTTTCATTTTTTCTAATATTCCAACCTATAAAGGTTGAGAGACAACACCATAGGAGAGTCATGGCACCTATATCTATTCTTATGTAGAAGTGGGATGACATTATAATGGAATTTGATAAAGCACTTCCAAGGATGCCTAAAAAATGAAGGAATATGGGTAATTTTTGATAATATTACAAAAATAAGCACATATCATAGATATAAGAGAAGGTTTACCACTTGAGATACAAGAAATACCCTATATTAATAATGTTATAAGGCTTCATGGTGCACCTAAATCTATTCTGTCTAATACAGGTCCATGAAATACGTCAAAATTATGGAAAAATAATTATAAATCTTTGGATACTAAGATGCACATGAGTACTTATTATTACCCCCAAACAGATGGATAGTCTAAAATGACTAATCATAAAACGAAATACATGATTAGATCATGCTCATTTGACTTTCAAGGTATGTGAAATCAGAAATTACCTGTTATGGAGTTTTCCTATAATAATATTTTCCAATCTAGTAATCAAATGGCTCTATATGAAGCATTATGTGGAAGGAGATTTCAAACTCCAACTTTTTGGGATGAAGTTCGTTAGAGAAACATTATAGGCCCAAAACCTATTGAAGATACAACAACAAAGTCAAAGAAAATATCTCCCCATAATGAAGCTACACGAAGTAGGAAAAATTTTTATTCTAAAAACTATAGAAATGATTTGGAATTTCATGTGGGAGATCATGTATTTAAAAATGTATCTCTATGGAGGGGTGACTAAAGGTTTTTGATGAATGGGAAACTGACCCCGCATACATCAGACAATTTGATGTTATGGAATAAATTAGATATTTAGCTTAGAGTTTAGAGATTCCTTTATGCTTATCCAATGTTTAAGAAGTTTTCTACATGTCATTGTTAAATAAGTACGTGCCAGACCCAAAACATGTACTCATCTATGAGGAAATAGAACATGAACATGATTTTTCATACTATGATGATTCTATTGAGATTCACAAAATAAGAGAAAAATTATTGAAAAATCAGATAAGTCAACTAGTAAATATTCTTTAGAGAAAATAATAAAATTGAAGAAGCGACATGGAAACCATAGGATGTTATGAAGAGGAACCACACAGATTTTTTTAAAGGGTTATACACATGAAAATTTTTGATGATTAAATTTACAAATTTGAGAAGAATAGATGACCCCATGATTTTATGGTATGTTTCTTCTTAAATAATTTCTATTAAATCGATCACCTATTATGCATGAAACACTAATTCCTTATGAAAGGATAATGTATTATATGAGATAATTTTTACCGAGCATTTAAACATATTTTTTTCACATCTATGATTTGAATTTTGAAATATGGACACACATGGATTCATTCAGTGAGATATTTAGAGTCTGATAGGCTCAATATTATTTTTGGTGAATAGTAACTTTCCCTTATTAATAGTAAGGTTACCATTATGAATATAAATTTACACTTATTAATAATAATACAAACATTATTATTAGTAAACTCCCCCATGAAATTAAAAATATAATTTAGCCACTTTATAAATGAACATGAATATTTAAAAAAATTAAAAATTAAGTGTTGGTATTTTTGTGAGAACAAAATATTTAATTACAATTTTATAAATAAATAATTTTTTTTAAAATATTTATCATTTTCTTAAAATTTATTTCTAAATTAATATTTCTCTATCTTATGGTGTTAGGATAATCTAATGATACCTTACATAATTTTTTATGGTGTTATAAAATCATTTATAATTAAAAAATAAGCATTTTTCAAGTAAATATTGATTTTAAATAAAAATTAAAATGTATTATATTTATAAAATTACACCAATAAAATTGAGTACATTTTTCGATTCTATTTGTTTAAAAATGGTTAGGGTGATATTTTGGGCTTTTTATAAAATACATAAATTTTTGGTGAATAGTAAAATACAATAATTTATGATAAATAATAAATACATGATTTATTGAGTCATTGATGATATCATGATAAGGTAAGAATCATCAGTTTGAGTTCACATTCACTAATTACTATTTTTAGTCACAAAAATCAATACTATTCATATTGTTGAGGAAAAATAGTAGACTAATAATTAAAATAATGACAAAAACTGTCTTCTCCCCCACTATATAAACCGACCCTCACCCCCTCATCCTCTCACACCTCTCAAGAATTGATCCTTGCCTAAGACATACCAAATTCTCTTCCCAAGATCTATCATAAGTATCAAGACCTACTGGTCTTACCAAAAGGTTAAAACCAAAGACCATAAATAGATTCTCAAGGAGAATTACTCGAAAGGTAAACATATCTTCATTTTTCTTCAATGTATTTATCAAGTTCCATTCTTTTGTTTCTCTCTCCTAACCGCCCCTCATCCAAATGATTCAATAATTAAATTACCTTGAATATAATATAATATTATTATACTAGTTTAATATATCATCATCATCCCTCTTTCCACATCCTCATTTACTAAAAATGAAAAACCATCTGATATGTGTTAATTTATCACATTCAAGGAATATGGGTTTTCAATTTCTATTACCATTTTAAATTCTGGTCATGAAACCATTTTTATTGTTCAATGAGATCATAAATTATTTAATATATCCTATTTAATTTTTTGGAGTCATTTTTTAAATATGGTATTAAAATATAAAACAATATGTGTTCGTTGTGAATGAAAACCACAAATGTAATCTGATTAATTATCATAAAAATTTTATATAATGATACATCCTCTCCCAAAATAACCAAATGACTTATATGAACATTTAATTTTATGTATGTTCATTAATAACTTATAATATCAATTAGGGATTTCATTTTCTATTTAACATGAACTTTCATACTCTTATACAAGAAAATAGATCATGAAAACTATGAAAATGTGCAACCCCAATTGATGAAATTGAATATATTAACCCATCTAAAAAGGAAATAAATGAACATAATAAATATATAATAAATAAATTAAATTTATATAATATATAATATGTTTTATTAAATGAGTCTAATTCTATTATTTAGGAAATTAAGATCATGTTTAGAATACATTTACACATAAGGTAAGGGGTTTCTAAGGACACCTTTATTTCTGTGAGATTTCTATTGTTATCCAAAAATTTTGTATATGTGATGTATATATGATAAATATTGATATTTAATATAAATATTATATATATATTTATCTTATTAAATTATTTATTTGATGATTATTATATTTTGGTCATACATTATAAATGATTACAATGTGGTAAGAGACTTTGTCTCAATTTCCATTTCATTGAGACTTACTTGGTATTGTGCAACAAAAAATACTTATGTGGTTTATCTACTATCAGTTTGAGATTTATTTTCATTTAAAATTATATTTATGTTAAATATCAATATTCAGGAATCATGGATATGATTATTTTCCTAGTCGTATACCATTTTATATACAGTGAATATTTTGATTGTTTTTTAAAAGTGTGAATATTGATGAGTTCATATCTTCAACTCAATACAGTAATTTTGAAGGAATATTTTTCTTCAATTTTATCTAGTATGAAAGGTTGGGTCTCCCTATAGACCCTCAATCCATCAACATGTCTCATGAGACAAAACTGTTGGTGAAAAACACTTCCTATTTGTTTCCTAACAGAATCAGAAGGGTTTCTACCCAAAGACATAAACTATAATGATAGTATAATGGTTTATGTTACAGATAAATGACATCCTCTAAAAGATAATTTTCTTCATTCCATACACATTTATCAGTTTCATTACATTTTCACTATGACAAAATCATTGGGGGAATTTTCCTTCCCAGTTTATTAATGGAATGTGTTTTTATGATTATTTAACTTTTCATAATGTATATGACTTATCAACAATACTTATCTTTTTGTTGATTCATGTATCTCTTACTGAGAATTTTAGATCACCCTTATTATGAATCACCCCCTTGTTATGAAGAATAAAAACTTGAATGATCATTCATGGATGATGCTTATTTCACACTATTGTGTTTCTTGTTGTATTTTCTATCATTCCCATTTTACTATGGGTAGCTTGTTTGTAATATGGTCTTCCAAAACCACTAAAGTAATCAGTACTTCAAGATTTGATTAATCATAATCATTCCAATATAATAAAATAATGAACCATCTCTATGTTTCTGGGGTTGGGGGTTTACATTAACCACTTATATGAAATATGATATGAAACACTAAGATAGATGACAAAAAATATTTAGTTAGGAATAAAAAAAATTCTTATGAAAATATTAATGTTATATAAATTTAAAATTTAACATTTTATAAGTCTTAATAATAATAAATTTTCAAAACAAAATCAATAATCTCAAATGATCATATAATGTACCTTTCCTAATATTTCTTCATTTTGTTAAAAATCATAAATCTATATAAATTTTATTATAATAAAATAAAAAAGAATATAAAACTTTAAAATTAAGGAGTTTATTAAATTATAATATTTCAAAATTACCCATGGTAAAAATTCCAAAAGAGATGTGAATAAGGTGACTGAACAACATCAAATATCCAAAACTAGAATAAACTATGTAATGAATAAAATTCATATAATAATAAATGGTCCATAGATAATTAAATAATGATGAATACGATTCATAATAATATTTATGATAAACTCAATTTTCTATTCATGTATTTTGGAACATGAAAAGAGAAAGTAATTACAAAAGTAAGGGTTTGTGAAAACCCATTTTTCTTCTATTAAGTTACAAAATTTCTTTTTAGTCGCTAATTTTTCATGACTTATTTATTATTCCTAATGAATAATTTTTATTTTATTTCTTAATTATTATATAGGGACCAATAATTATCCCTTTAAAAAGTATTATGAAATAATTATGACCAAAACTATTACCTTACATGAAATGGTTTATTGGTCCCAATTCCTATTTCTCAATACATACTTATTGTTATGCACCAATTTACTTTTGTATATAGATCACTAAAATGAAAAAACACACCAATAGAACATTTATCATCTCTAATTCCAATAAAAAATAATTTTTTTCCCGATATTTTTATCTCTAGTTAAATCTATTTTATCATTACCATAATTTGTAAACAATGTTTCCTAAATTTTAATGGGGTATGGTTTTGAAAAAAATTAATTTTAAAAATAAAAAGATAAATTTATTGTTAAGATCATATTTCATCTTTGACTCCAAAATATATGGGTATCCGTAAATATATTTCAAAAAAAATTAAAAGGTAATTTTCATCTACACTGATATTATTTATAAATGTTTTAAAAGAAAACCAATTTTACATTTCTTGTAAGGTATATTTTTTATAATAGAATTTTCTTTAACATTTATTTGTGAATATATATTTTGATTCCTTTATCATTATATATGGAATTAACTCTATATTTTTTCATGGTTTCTAAAATATATTTTCTTTATCATAGTTTAAAAAATTATTTCCTCTAAAAAAATTTCAACATATAAAGAACATTCCTTATTTCCAAATAAATAATTTTTTTTTCAAAACACCTATTGTTTTCATATAATTAATTTTACATTGAAATGTCTTATTCTTAGCCAAATAAATAATTTAAATGATACCATACCATTTATTTATCTGAATGGAATATAAAATGTTAATTTAAAAAAGATGATTGATGTATCACTGCCTTTTGCTTTCCTAACCACCCATTATTAACTAGCATAAATTTTATTCTAATGTCTTCACTTAATTAATTATGATTTAATATTTCATTGATTTTTGGTTGTTCAACGTGATTCCATATATAGATTTATTGGGTAAACTATTGACATAACTATATACACTTTTACTATGTTGTGTAAATTCTATAAACTCTATTTTCTTTATTCAAGGATATTTTTCATTAATTTTACTTAATATCATTGGATTCCTATTTAATTTCAATGTGTATATCATGTTATGATTTTTGAATGAATTATAAATATGATACTTATGTGATACAATTTGAAAAGGATATGAAAACTATTTTTTCAGTTTGTTTTTATAATATGATCATGATTGATTTAATAGGGCACACATATGATTGGAAGATGGATTTTGGGGTTCTATATCACCCTATAATTCATTAGTTTATATTGATATATCATGTGATATTTAGGAATGGGATAATTAAAATTTTCACATAGTTATGGGAATTATGAGGTCTCTAACGTTTTTATTCATAGACATAATGAGTTAATTTAATGAGGCATGTAAATATTTTTGTCCCATACAATATTTTATAATACTTATGATTCTTACACATTTATAAGGATATATTATTTTATATGTATTTTAAATTCAAATTTAATCCTCTTTTCTAATATATTTTTCACTTTTAATTTAATCCATTCTTGTGATGATTCATGATCTATTCTTTGTAGGGTATTACATTTTTATGTTTCCAGATTATACCCATATGATCAAATTATGTTCACTTGGTATATTTGACTTCAATTACTTATGTTTAACATTAATGAGAAATTTATCTAACCGCTTTCTTAAGATTCCATTTCCCCAGGATAATATGATAATAAAAGTATGATATATGTATAAGTCTATCATAAATAGAGGTTTTTAGGATATTTTGAATTCTTTTATTGGATTAAGTAGTTTCTTATACAGTGAAAAATATCCACTAAATTAAAAAATTCGTCATTTTTATTATTTGATGTTTTCTAATGATTATCTAAAACATCAAAGCTAAAATTACATAGAAATATAGTTCAATTAAATTATTTATTTATGTTTTATAAATAAGATGGTCATGTTTGTGGGGAATCATAACTGGGGAATATAAATCCATTATCAAGACTCTATTATAGTTTCTTCTTTAATCCCTATAATTTTATTGGGTCTATTCATTTGGGAGACTTCTAAATAGCTGTTTCTATGGATATGATATATATTTTACTAAACATTAAAATTATGTGGAATACTTTTAATGTATTCAGAAAATACATCAAAATATTCTCAAACAATATGAATATTTTCAAATTTTATTTTTCTAATGAACCATTTGACATAAATTACCCTAATGAATATGTATTGACACCACAAAATGTATGTAATTTTTATTATTTATATTCATCAAAAAAATAATATTAAATAATAAGTTGATGTGTTATATCAAATATTACTTCCCTTATTAAATAAAGTTTATGGGATCTATATGAATAAACCTAGTAAATGATCAAAATCAAATCAAATTATACTAATGGAAGATTAATTATATTTTATTTAACACATTCTTACAAATATCAATGTGACATAACCAACTTAGGTGTTGAGGACAAGTGTGTATTATGTTTTAGAATAAACTTCAATTATTAACATAATATAGTCTCTTCATTAGTGTAAGATTTAGACCTAATATAAAGGAATTGACTCAGATGAAAAAATAATTATCCACATTTAGTACATTAACTATTAATTGTGTCACGACCCGTCCTCGGGGCCCGTGCCGTGACTACCCCAAGCCCGCCTTCCATATGCCAGGGGCTGGCGACTAGCACCAAGGCGTAAATCCCGGTAAAAAGGGAAGGCATTGCCTTTGTAAAGTAAACAAGCATCACAGAGTAAGCAAGTGGAAAAGTAAACGGGCCAGTATACAAACCCAAACTGAAAGTAAAGTACAACTCGAAAGGGAAAACAACAACTGTAAAGTAAAAGCCGCTACGCCGAGCTGTCCACTGGAAATCCCACCTGTAGGGTGGGTACAGATAGCACCACTACTCCTCGGGTCCCGCCGTCCACTCCAAGCATGTCCCACCCAGTGGTCCACCTCCAGGTACCGTCCTGCTCTGCAAGCCTCAACCACGATTAATGCTGTCCGTCGTCTGCAACCAACAAAACGTAGTGCAGGCATAGACCGTGCAGGGGTGAGTATAACGATACTCAGTAGGGACCCCGAGACCCTCAAGGTCTCACTAAAACCGAAAAGGATAACCACAATAAGATCTCAACAGATAACCTCTACTTAGATATATGCCCATACATATACCTAAGTTATCAAGTAACCCATCTCAATCATGAGGAAACACAAGGATTGTGAAATCAACGGATAACCACTACCCAGGTATATGCCCATACATATACCTAAGTTATCAAGTGACCCATCTCAATCATGAGGAAACACAAAGGTCAAAAGTCTCAGCTCAAACCAGGATTTTCATTATCGAAACTGTAACTGCTGAAGAGCTCCGTCTCTGGAGTGTACAGTGGTCCTGCCACGACTCCGAGGTACTGCTCACTAACCTAAGACTGTTGAGGTACTCCTCCTGTCGAGTAACACGGGCCTGCCACCTCACACAGTAGTGCTTCCCACCGGGGTATGCCACCCAACACAGTAGGGATCCCCCCTCATAGCCTACAGAGGTACTCCTCCTGTCGAGTACCGTGGGTCTGCCACCTCACATAGTAGTGATCCTCCGCTATGGGTCTGCCACCTCACAAAGTAGTTCTCCCCACTGGGCTACGTAAGTCACTCCGAATCGAATCAGACAAGCAGTCATCAGGTCTCGGCCGGCTACACAGTCTCCGTACTTCGTACGCTCTTCTCTGGGAGGGTCCGCTCCACGAGCTACAAGTCGATACTCAAAGTATGTCGAAGTCCCACGAAGAAGTATCTCAAAGGACCGCCTCATCATAGGGGTCTCAACGCAATAGACGACGCGTCAATCGGACGCCCGGTCTGTGAGTTATTAGCCTTTTCGTCCTAGGGGCCCGGTTGGTTTCGTGAGCGAACCAAACCCGGCCGTATCTCAATTGTACCCCGAACTCTCAAAGGGTATACTCATAGGGACCATTTCTCAACGAGATCACCAACGCCGCTGGCGGTTCATCAAACGGACGTTCTGTCAGAAAGGTATCAGCTTTTCCGTTCCAGGGGCCAGGTTGGATTTCGGTGTGATCCAACCCGGCCACTATCCATCTGCATCCGAATCTCGGGCGGAGGATGCCAAAAGTTCTGTATCGTCAACAGGAACGCAACGAGACTGACGGTGCGTCAATCGGACGCCCGGTCTGTGAGTTATTGGCCTTTTCATTCCAGGGGCCCGGTTAGTTTCATGAGCGAACCAACCCGACCGCACTCCGATGACATCCAAACCTCGAGCGGAGTAAGCCAAAAGATCAGTCTCATTTATAGAAACTCAACAAAGCTGACGGCACGTCATTCGGACGTCCGTAGCTCAAGATATGAGCGTTTCCGCTCCGAGGGCCCGGTTGGTTTCGTGTACGAACCAACCAGGCCGAACTCAATGTATTCCGAAACCTTGAGTGCGATATACCGAAACGACCGTCTCGATCCAAGAATTGCATCACCGCTGACGGCGCGTCGTTTGGAGGTCTGTAGCCCGAGTTATGGGCATTTGAATCCAAACCGCTCGGTAATGGGGGTTTCGGGCCCGGGCCGTCCCGGCCCGAGAGCCCCCGGTTGGCCCGAACCGGGTCGACCCTCCCCGGACAGGGTCGACCCGGCCCGGCTCGGCGCGGCCCAGTGCGACCCGGCCTGGCCTGGCGGACCGGCCAGGCACGCTGGGCGCGCTGCCAGCTCGGCCGAAGGCCGAGCTGATTGGAAACGGGGGGCGCCAGCCCCCCTTTGTGAAACCGCGACCCCCCTCATTATGGGGGACCGTTTTTCTGGCCGGGGGAATTAAATTCCCCCGGTCTTCCTCCATTCCGGCCGGCCCGACCTGGCCGGCCGGTTCTTCCTCAACGGGACCGGCAAAGGCCGGTCCCCTTCCGGCTTCCGACACCGGCGGCCCGGCTGGCCGCCGGTCTTCTTGTTCCGCCGCGGCCTAGAACCGGCTGCGGCCTTCGTCGTCCGGCGCGGCGCGACGGCCTCGTGCCCTTCCGCCGCAGCCCCGCTCCGGCCGCGGTGTCTTCGACCTTCTTCGACGCGGTGCGAGGGCGTCGCGTCCTTGCATTATTTTACGACTCGGCGCAACGGCGCCGCGCGTTTCTTGCCGTATGATCCTGCGCGGTGCGACGACACCGCGCCACACCCGTTTCAATCCACAACAGAATCAACATGAAAAAGGAGGAGGGTCGGCCGTGTTCGTGCGGTCCGGCCCCCTCGCGTTATTCGCTAACAATTGGACAAATGTCATGAAGAAATAAACACAGGTATAAATCATGAACAAGAGAATAATAAAATAAACCCCTACCTCGGTTTCTAGTGCGGAGCACGTCAACAGGCCGCAGAAGTCTAGCGTCGCGGAGGTCGGGCATCGCAGAAATCGAACGTCGTTTCCGTTGACGTCGAGGTGCGTCCGAAGAGGTACGTTGCTGGAGAAGCTTCGTAAGCTGACAGAGATGGTCCGAGGATGAAACAACGTCTCCTTTCATTGACACAAGAAGAAGATCGAATAAACGGCGTCGTCGATCTTCGAAAACACACCGGCTACGAAGAAGAGAAGCGGCGTTCTTCGTCGGACCTTAAGTGTTCTTCGTGTTCTTCATCAAGGTTGAAGAAAATGAAGAGAGAGCTTCCCAAAACCTCTCAAGGGACAAAGGATACTAACCAAATAAAATAAGCTTAAAGCTTATTTTATTTACACAACTAAACCACTTGAATTTCAGAAGTTTTAAATTAAAACAACTCAACTCAATTAATAACCCTAGTTGTCAAGATTAATTATAGAGGAGTTATTGGGAGTTTAAAGAGGAGATGAAGAGTTAGGGTTCATGTGGGCCCCACCACACTTAATCCTCTCAAGGGAGGTTAAGTGGATGTGGGTCCCACCCCTAACTCCCTTTGGGAGGATATAACCAACTTGGATAAAAATAAAATATGTTTCCACATTTTATTTAACTTCATTTTAAAATCCCCAAAACTAACTCTCAACCCGCATAAAACACAACCTCGGAAAAGGTCTCCTTAAGCGAATATCGGCGCTGCGAGATCATCGGTGCCCTC
This sequence comes from Viscum album, assembly GCA_963277665.1. NCBI lineage: Eukaryota > Viridiplantae > Streptophyta > Magnoliopsida > Santalales > Viscaceae > Viscum > Viscum album. The sequence continues at coordinate 627,032,009 of OY728151.1, read as the reverse complement.
AGAATTCGATTCCGGGCACCGGTTCAAAAGTTAGAAAAACCCGCTCGTTCGTTCACAGAACGTACCCGAGCCAAACTTTGGAAAATGATTCTGGGCACACCGGGCCTCGGAATCAGGTGCCGTCAGAAACTGCATTCTTGTAAAATTCCAAAGAAAATTAAGAAAAAATTTCCCTTGAATTTTACGAGTCTTTACATTACTCCCACCACAGGGCTTTACGTCCCCGTAAAGCTTCACCACAAACTTAGGGAAACAAAGGCGGTACTGAGAACGCATCTGAGCCTTCCGCTCCCATGTGCTTACCTGGAGGTTCCCGTACTACCAAATAATGCTCACCCGAGGAATCGATCATCCTCGTAGGATCCACTCCTGTCGATCCTCGATCCCCACTGGAACCTCCGTGAAAGACACCCCATCGCCATCGTCCAGCTCCTCATGGTCGATGATATGCAGAGGGTCGAGAACGTATCTCCTCAGTTGAGATACATGGAAAACGTCGTGCACCTAGTACAACTGAAGTGGATGGGCCAAGCAGTAAACCACCTCGCCTACCCAGCTGAGGACCTAGAAAGGTCCGTTGAACTTCGGAGATAACTTGCCTCCTTGGCCACATCTCCGTAAACCTCATCGAGGTGAGACTCGTATAAGGACGTAATGGTCATCCTCGAACTCTAGAGGGGTCCAAGTCCTGTCAGCATAAGGCTACTATCAGCCCTTTGCCGTCCTCATCCTCTCTTGGATGACCTGGACCTTCTCTAGTCTCACAAGGGCTGCTATGATTTCTTCTTTGCCGAAAAAGAGAAATCTGGTCTCATCCCCTGGATGAACCACATTCGTTGCCTAATACAGTCAATCCTGACATGAATGATGCATTAATTCCATGGATGACGTCATAAGGCCTCGACGTAACTACCAAGAGATCCAACTGTCACTCTCGCCTCCAAGGGTCGAGTCACACTGTCGGCATCAGTGTGTGGTCACTAGGTCTCCTTCAGTAGAAAACTCGAAAGTGAGGGTCAAGTCAACAGTCTTCACTAGAACCTCTTGATAACAACACAAAAGAGGATAGGACTGAAAACATCACAAAGGTAAGCATCTTTTATTATTGCATCTCATAATACAAAGATGCTACACAATAGCAACAAGGAACTAGAAGTACAAAGGACGTATCTACCAGTTCCGCTCCTGTCCATCTGCTCCAAGAGCTCCATGATCGAAGGCCTCAGCTGCCTGAAGCTGAGCTCTCGCATGTACACCAACTCCCTGTGGTCGGGGCGGACCTCCTGGTGGTGGTGGTGGTAACACCTCGAAGCGTTGTCCACCTCCAGCTGCCCGGCCAGCTCCTCTGCCATGGCCGCCCTGATCGAACCTCTGCCTCTACCTCAGAGGTTCTTCATTTAACTGCTGGTCATCTGAATGGCGGGTCAGACAGTCACGTGCTATGTGACCGATTCCGTCGCAGGAGTAACACCTCACGGCAGGTCTGGCTCTATCACTTCCCTTGGTGCCCCGCACTACCGACCCTGAGTCACGCGGTCAACCACCTGTAGGTCTGGTCCTCTTGGACCCCTGCGTCATCTGTCTACTGCCCGCTATTGAAGACTCTGCCGCATGCCGGCTAGTGGTGGGTCCTGCTGCTGGAGATTGCTCAGCAAGGAAACTCTCCACTAAGAGGGCTCACTCCAACACTCCTGTCTGCGTCGGAATGTTGTGTGATACAACCGAAGCTCTGATCTCCCGCCTAAGCCCCTGATCGAAGGTTCGGGCCATGAAGAACGGGTCCCATACCATATCTGTGGAGTAGCGCGAGAGGTCTGTGAATCTCGCTGAGTACTGCGCCACTGACATGCTGCCCTGCCGCAGCTAAAGTAGCTCCTGTATATGCACCGCTCGAAGGGTGGATGGTACAAACTCTGCCCGGAACAGGCTCTCGAAGTCTGCCCATAGAAGTGTTGCCTCGTCATGCATCTGGAGCATCAGGCTCCACCATCTGCCTGCTGCTGCCTGAAGAAGGCTGGCAGCAAGGATCACCATGAAATCTGTCGGCATCCCCACTAGCCTGAAGACTCTCACCATAGCCTCCAGCCAATCCTCAGCCGCCTGCGGGTCCGTCCCTCCCTGATACCTGGGTGGCCTCTGGCGCTGGAACTCATGCAGTGCGCTCAAGTGACGTGCATTCTCTGCTGCTGGGGCTGGTGGCTCTGTGGCCCAACGGGTATTAGTACCGCTGGTGCCTCCGCTGGTGCCTCAACTGGAATAGGGCCCTGTACTGAGGCCTCGTCGCTCGGCGGGCTGTCAGTACGCACCACTCTCGAGGCTCTAGCTGGTCGTCCACAGGGAGGTATCCTGAAAGAAACAACGTGACAGGGTAAAATGATTTATACATGGTGATCTGACCTGGTTTGATCTGATATTCAAATAAAACATCTGGAAAACACACACGCAATCAGTGTTTTCATGCACAAAGTCGGAAATCAGTTGTCAGGGTCCTGGTGTATGGATACGTCGACCGCCCGCACCAACACTGGACTCCCTGAACTGAAAACCACACTCAGTACTCTTAACACTATTGCTTCACAGAAAGTAACATCAGAGTTATAAGTTCTGCGGTAGAACCGAACACCTTTGATAAAAATTTGTCACGACCCATCCTCGGGGCCCGTGCCGTGACTACCCCAAGCCCGCCTTCCATAGGCCAGGGGCTGGCGACTAGCACTAAGGCGTAAATCCCGGTAAAAATGGAAGGCATTTCCTTTGTAAAGTAAACAAGCACCACAGAGTAAGCAAGTGGAAAAGTAAACGGGCCAGTATAAAAACCCAAACTGAAAGTAAAGTACAACTCGAAAGGGAAAACAACAATTGTAAATTAAAAGCCGCTACGCCGAGCTGTTCACTGGAAATACCACATGTAGGGTGGGTACAGATAGCTCCACTGCTCCTCGGGTCCCGCCGTCCGCTCCAAGCACGTCCCACCCAGTGGTCCACCTCCGGGTACCATCCTGATCTGCAAGCCTCAACCACGATCAATGCTGTCCGTCGTCTGCAACCAACACAATGTAGTGCGGGCATAGCCCGTGCAGGGGTGAGTATAACGATACTCAGTAGGGACCCCGAGACCCTCAAGGTCTCACTAAAACCAACAAGGATAACCACAAGAAGATCTCAACAGATAACCTCTACATAGATATATGCCCATACATATACCTAAGTTATCAAGTAACCCATCTCAATCATGAGGAAACACAAGGATTGTGAAATCAACGAATAACCACTACCCAGGTATATGCCCATACATATACCTAAGTTATCAAGTGACCCATCTCAATCATGAGGAAACACAAAGGTCAAAAGTCTCATCTCAAACCAGAATTTTCATTATCGAAACCGTAACTGCTGAAGAGCTCCATCTTTGGAGTGTACAGTGGTCCTGCCACGACTCCGAGTTGCTGCTCACTAACCTAAGACTGCTGAGGTACTCCTCCTGTTGAGTACCGCGGGCCTGCCACCTCACACAGTAGTGCTTCCCGCCGGGGTCTTCCACCCAACATAGTAGTGCTCCCCCCTCATAGCCTACAGAGGTACTCCTCCTGTCGAGTACCGCGGGTCTGCCACCTCACATAGTAGTGCTTCTCCGTTATGGGTCTGCCACCTCACAAAGTAGTGCTCCCCACTGGGCTACGTAAGTCACTCCGAATCGAATCAGAAAAGCATTCTTCAGGTCTCGGCCGGCTACACGATCTCCGTACTCCGTACGCTCGTCTCTGGGAGGGTCCTCTCCACAAGCTACAAGTTGATACTCAAAGTGTCTCAAAGTCCCACGAAGAAGTATCTCAAAGGACTGCCTCATCATAGGGGTCTCAACGCAACAGACGACGCGTCAATCAGACACCCGGTCTATGAGTTATTAGCCTTTTCGTCCCAGGGGCCCGGTTAGTTTTAATGAGCGAACCAAACCTGGCCGTATTTCAACTGTACCCTGAACTCTCATAGGGTATACTCATAGGGACCGTTTCTCAACGAGATAACCAACGCTGCTGATGGTTCGTCAAACGGACGTTCTGTCAGAAAGGTATCAGTTTTTCCGTTCCAGGGGCCCGGTTGGATTTCGGTGCGATCCAACCCGGCCACTATCCATCTGTATCCAAATCTCGAGTGGAGGATGCCAAAAGTTCAGTATCGTCAACAGGAACGCAACGAGACTGACGGCGCGTCAATCGGACGCCTGGTCTGTGAGTTGTTGGATTTTTCGTTCTAGGGGCCCGGTTGGTTTCGTGAGCGAACCAACCTGACCGCACTTCGACGACATCCAATCCTCGAGCGGAGTAAGCCAAAAGATCAGTCTCACTTAGAGGAACTCAACAAAGCTGACGACATGTCATTCAGACATCCGTAGCTCAAGATATGAGCGTTTCCGCTCCGAGGGCCCGTTTGGTTTCGTGTACGAACCAACCTGGCTGAACTCAAAGTATTCCGAAACCTTGAGTGCGATATACCGAAACGACTGTATCGATCCAAGAATTGCATCACCGCTGACAGCGCGTCGTTTGGAGGTCCATAGCCTGAGTTATGGGCATTTGAATCCAAACCGTTCGGTAATGGGGGTTTCGGGCCCGGGCCGTCCCGGCCCGAGACCCCCCGGTTGGCCCGAACCGGGTCGACCCGCCCCGGACAGGGTCGACCCGGCCCGGCCTGGTGCGGCGCGGTGCGGTGCAGCGTGGCCCGGCCTGGCGCGGCGCGGCCCGGCGTGGCCCGGCGCGGCGCGGCGCGGCCCGGCCTGGCCCGACCCGGCCTGGCCTGGCGGACCGGCCAGGCCCGCCGGTTCGGCGCAAGGCAGTGCACTGGGCGCGCATCCAGCTCGGACGAAGGCCGAGCTGATTGGAAACGGGGGGCGCCAGCCCCCCTTTGTGAAACCGCAGCCCCCCTCATTATGGGGGGCCATTTTGCTGGCCGGGGGAATTAAATTCCCCCGGTCTTCCTCCCTTCCGGCCGGCCCGACCTGGCCGGCCGATTCTTCCTCAACAGGACCGGCAAAGGCCGGTCCCCTTCCGGCTTCCAACACCGGCGGCCCGGCTGGCCGCCGGTCTTCTTTTTCCACCGCGGCCTGGAACCGGCCGCGACCTTCATCGTCTGGTGCGGCGTGACGGCTTCACGCCCTTCCGCCGCGGCCCCGCTCCGGCCGCGGTGTCCTCGACTTTCTTCGACGCGGTGCGACGGCATCGCATCCTTGCATTATTTTACGACGCAGCGCGACGGTGCCGCGCGTTTCTTGCCGTATGATCCTGCGCAGTGCGACGACACCGCGCCACACCCGTTTCAATCCACAACAGAATCAACATGAAAAAGGAGGAGGGTCGGCCGTGTTCGTGCGGTCCTGCCCCCTCGCGTTATTCGCTAACAATTGGAAAAATTTCACGAAGAAATAAACACGGGTATAAATCATGAACAAAAGAATAATAAAATAAACCCCTACCTCAGTATCAAGTGCAGAGCACGTCAACAGGCCGTGGAAGTCTAGCGTCGCGGAGGTCGGGCGTCGCGGAAATCAAACGTCGTTTCCGTTGACGTCGAGGTGCGTCCGAAGAGGTATGTCACTAGAGAAGCTTCGTAAGCTGACGGAGATAGTCTGAGGAGGAAACATCATCTCCTTTCATTGACATGGGAATAAGATCGAAGAAACGACGTCGTCGATCTTCGGAAACACACCGGCTACGAAGAAGAGAAGCGGCGTTCTTCATCGGGGCTTAAGTGTTCTTCGTGTTCTTCGTCAAGGTTGAAGAAGATGAAGAGAGAGATTCCCAAAACCTCTTAAGGGACAAAGGATACTAACCAAATAAAATAAGCTTAAAGCTTATTTTATTTACACAACTAAACCACTTGAATTTCAAAAGTTTGAAATTAAAACAACTCAACTCAATTAATAACCCTAGTTGTCAAGATTAATTAGAGAGGAGTTATTGGGAGTTTAAAGAGGAGATGAAGTGTTAGGGTTTGTGTGGGCCCCACCACACTTAATCCTCTCAAGGGAGGTTAAGTGGATGTGGGTCCCACCCCTAACTCCCTTTGGGAGGATATAACCAACTTGGATAAAAATAAAATGTGTTTCCACATTTTATTTAACTTCATTTTAAAATCCCCAAAACTAACTCTCAACCCGCATAAAACGCAACCTCAGAAAAGGTCTACTTAAGCGAATATCGGCGCTGTGAGAACATCGGTGCCCTCAGAATTCGATTCCGGGCACCGGTTCAAAAGTTAGAAAAACCCGCTCATTCGTTCACTGAACGTACCCGAGCCAAACTTCGGAAAATGATTCCGGGCACACCGGGCCTCGGAATCAGGTGTTGTCAGAAACTGAGTTTTTGTAAAATTCCAAAGAAAATTAAGAAAAAATTTCCCTTGAATTTTACGGGTCTTTAAAAATGGTTCCCTATGATGAAATTTATTTTTCTATGTCAAAATATTCATTTTCCATGGAAATTAGTTACATTATAACCTTGTTACCTACACATAAAACATTTTCAAATTCCATTTAGAGATTTACTTTATACTTCTTCTATCATTATTGGATCATAAGAAATTAAATAATCATTACTACATGGTTTTAATAAATTGAACTCCAATTAATGATGATTTTTCAGATATTAGGTGTGTTAGGAATCTCACCTAGTTTGAAGATTTTTATCATAAATCATGATAGGTGTCTAGGAAAAACCACTATATATTTCAACTCATTTTCATTCATAATTGGTTTCTCATTCTGTAAACAACAAAATTATAAATAACAACCATTATAAAAATTGATCGTTATATTTTAAACCATTAAAAAAAACCCAAAAATCATTGTGTGAGTATAGAACACATATATTTACAGTAAACATTTAAATGATTACTATAATAATTCTTAGGATGTCCTAAATTATAGTCACTGATTTCATGCAAAAAGTTTTTAGGTATATCCTATATCTCATTGGTTTATCGAGGGTTTTTAGGGACTCTATGGTCTTATAATTCTTACTGGTTCAAAATGAAGATGTGAATTAATAATAGAGGATACTCTGGTAGTATAAAAACATGTTTTTTGTTTATCCTCTTTGTTGTGTACTTTGTTTTTATCAAGTTAATAAACAATGAACAATATTAGAGTATTGAACACATAATTGAATCCCTACTAGATCCTATATCTACTTGTTTTTATATAACTAGTGATATTGTTCATTGGAAACCACTCATTATCTATCTTACCAACAATTTATGATATCATCCTATAATTACAATTAACCATTTGGTTTTCTATAAGTTATCCTAATGATTATCAACAAAAATTACTAAATCCTACTCTAATTCCAATAAATGTGACCTAATAAATATATTTATAAATATTAAATAATTTTATATAAATCTAAATATTTATCATAATAATACCTAACCTAGAATCATAAATTTTTTTATATTGATTATATATAAATTATCAACATAATACCTCCAACAATCTTCAGATGTTTTTTCTCACAGAAAAAAATTATTCCAAATACCCTACTTAAAATCATTCTTCATATCTTGGGGAAATTAAAACATAAGAATGTGTATGTTCATTTTCTCATTAATTGTTAACTTAAGATTTATCAATCTGTGATATTTAATTTTTTTATGATAATAACATTTTTATGATAACATTATCAAAACTTACAAGAATAATTCCCAATTACCCATATTTATAAATATCGACCCATAATGTAAGGATTATAGTATAATGTAATAAATGTGTATATTCATGAATCTAAAATCCCAATCCCTGGAACATAACATGAGAACATAACCTAGGAATGTGGAAGAAACATAAAATTAGGAAATCATAGATTTAGAGACATATATAGACATTAAAATGTTCACTCGTCATATTATGTAGTTGTAATCATGTCCCCATATAAAATTATGGACAAGAATCTTGGTCCACTTATATAATTGTGATCATGTTGTAATATAAATGGGTTCGTGCATAATGTTGTGAAAAAGAAATTAGGCATACTCATAATGTAGTCATATCACGAGATATAATGATTCAAAAAATGAATTATAATGATATATAAATCTAGGTCCATCCATCACATAATAAAAATAATATAAAATCATTCCAAATGTTTATAAAAACATTCATCATTTCATCATAGAATAATGTGGATAAAATATATAGGTTTAAATAAGATATCATCATATATTAATTAATCCATGGTAATGTAATGAGGTTCATAGAATTATCCTTCAAAAATTATAATAATAATCCGACAAAGAAATATGGTCGGTAGAATCCTAATATATTATCCCCAGCAAATAATCAATATCCTTAAGGGATTATAACCCAGATAAAAAATATTATTCAAGCCTTATTTGAATATTTCATTGAAAAACAAGAAAATAACTTTTTTTAAATATCATTAATATAATTCGCAGAATTTTCAGAAAAATATTTTAACAATAGATAAATATGAAAACATATAAATGAATATTCATAGAAAAATTTAACATGAAAGAAATAATATATTTTCATATAATATATTATAAAATATAGCATTCATTTCAAGCATTTGAAAATTTTAAAAAGGGGATATATGTAAAACATTTGAAAATATTTTTTTATATAATATATAATGAAATCCATATGTATAAAAAAATATCTATCAAAAATTTATTTTTAGATAATGAGATCTAAAAAATATTATGTTGAAAATTTTTGTGGAAGAAAATGTTTAATGAACAAAGAGAAAAAAAGATTTATTTTTCTTAAAATTATTTTATAAATCATTTTATGTTCCAAGGAGTGAAATATGGTATGCATACATGAAAATAACTATAATAAACAGAGGTGGTGAATATATATTGTGTTTAAAATACAATGATCGTATTATTCCTCTTGATGAATATGTATCACATTCATTCTCAAAAAGAAATGAGATGGTTAACAAAAGGCTTACCATGGGACCTTTCATGATTATTATGTGTCAAAATCCCTTATATAATAAATATATATTTATTAAAAATATAATTTTAAAAAATATTAATATAAAAATCACAATATATAGTTTCCTAATAATTTCATATTACATCTTTATTAAAATGCATCATTAACTTCATTATTCATGTGAAAACATGTTCATTTTCTATGAATGTTTAAATTCAATATTTATAGTCCATGAAACATGGTCATGGTTTCATTATACATGAATATTAATCATTTAATATGTATCATATTTACATGTTATATAAACTTCTATATCAATTCATATAATATTGTGTTGAAAAATGAATGACATAACTTGGTAGTGACGGTAGGTCGTTGGAATGCCCATATGAGGTTTTCACGTTTTGATGGATGGAAATAAATTTAAATAAATAACAATTAAATATTATTAAATCAAAATAAATCATAATTATAATATATATTCCTTAAATATTTCTTTCTTACCATCCATCTAAAGATGAAATGAAAAATGAATCATATCACTTTGTAGAGGTGGAAGTCCACGCATACACTTGAGCAATGTTATTATTTTACATGGGAAAATAAGGAAATATATAATTAATATAAAATAAAAATAAAAAATCTTGTTATATTAAATATAATATTTAAACCATGTAATTTTTATTATATAACAAGTACACTCCAATGCATTTGCACAAAACTATTATACAATGCTTACAACGAATAAGAAAATAATCATTTTCAATGTTATTAACAAAAAAAATGTCAAATATATTTTTCCCCCACCTATAAAAATTCCTTAAATACATTAGAATTTATGTGTCCTATTAAATTTATAATATAAATTCCCTTTGAAATACCTAGATCCATCACCCATTTGCTATTTTCCATTAACATCATAAATCAAAATTCCCATTAGTCAAGACTGCAAAATAATCCATAAACAACAAGTTATACAATACCCATCTAAACTCTCTATTTTTGATAGGTAAATATTCAATGACAAATGGATGGAATACAATAGTGACCAAATGAATGAGTTGGTTTTCCAACCCATGTACTTGAAGAAAATTGAATGTTCCAAATATAGTAAAAACTTGAGGTGTAATGAGCATGCATCATAAAGTAATTGAAAGAGGATACCAATATGATATATAATAAAACATTATATAATGATGAAAATGAGTCACTGTATGAGCTAGAAATCACCAAAGAACTCCATACATGAAATAATTTTGCAGCATCCAAATTTTATAGTTTTCTATAATTTGCAGTGCTTCACTTCCTCAACAAAAATCCTTCATATTACTATCTAACCAGCCTAAAAATAAGTAAATAAGAAATGGACATCTAGATGTATAAATTAATCAAATTTATATTCAACTTAACAATGTTATATGAAATAGAAATTTAAATCATTCTATCAAATAAGCCATAACCTATAGTCTTCCATGAGAATGTCATTAAACAGAAGACGCATGATTCCAAAATGATGATCAAATTGAGTATAAAGAAATCACTGGTGGTTTATGCTTTAATAGGTAGCATTGATTAATACTTCAAAACATCATTGCCACTAATTTTCAACTCCTATCTTGAAATATGATAAAATGGTTAATTTAAAATACTACATTTTATGGTGAATTTTTTTACAAGTGGATATAATTTTTTGGAGATCATTTGGGTTAGTTATTATGTGGGTTTTGTTTTTTATATAATTCTTAACATAATTTTATGTTAAATTTTTTTTAATAACACAAGGATTTGTTTTATCATATTAATTAAATGTGATTACAACAGTTGTCAGTTCAGTAAATAAATCACCAAGTTATTGAAAGCTGGTTTAGGTTGACATAATAATGTGTTTGTTTGTATTTATTAGATTTGTTAACATTGGGGTTTGTTTATTGACATATATATGTGTTTGGTTTCATGAACTGTGTTTTCATAGAAGAACCACCCATACAGAATTTTATAAAAATGAAATGGTTTTGGAAAATATCTATATCTTCTCGAAATTGATAGGTGGTTTCTATATTGGAATATAATGTGAAGGCATTCGATAGATTCATCTTATTCATGATGAAATTATAAACGATGATGTACGATAGAAGAATTAAAATACATTCAAATGAAAATTTCAAATTATGATAATTATGATATTAATATTTTAATGGAAGCCATTAAAATGTAAAGGACAAACCATCACAATAAATAATTGAAAAACATAATATTATATAATTATAACATAATATATATAATAACCACAAAAAAACATATATTTCAATTAACATTGATGAAAACGTGTTTTCTTATAATAAAATATAAAATATTATAACAATAATATATGTAAATGCTTTTAACAATCACAAATAGAATATATAATATGAGAATATGGAAAACAAATTGAAAAAAATATGGTCAAATTAAACAATATAATGCTTCATGTTTTTATTTGTACAACATTATGTGACTTGAAGTTGTAGATTGTCACCCAATAATCATGTCCCATTGTAAAAATCTTCATCTGAAAAAGAATCAAACAGACTCTTCTTCATAGAAACAAAAGTTAAAAAATTAAAATACATATAAATGAATATCGAAATTAAAAAATCCAAAATATGAATTTAATATTAAAGAAATAATTAGTAACCAAGATAAAAATAATATAACATTGGGTTAGTTTGCACAAGGCCATTCCTAACCTAATTTTGTGTTAAAAAGTTTTTGATAACATAAATCAACATTTGTTAACCTGAGGTATGTCTAATATTACTCCTAAACATAGAAGATGAGTCAAAGACCTTATAGATATATCCCAAGTAATATTTGATCTATATTTATTGTGAATCAATGAAAATAAAACAATACAGAAAGAAAAACATGAAATAATTTGTAATGTCTATATAACTAATCACTTAGTGGAAAACAACATCCATCAATTGATTGATTATGTTATAACAGTAAATTCTTTTACTCATATTGAAATTAACAAATGTAAATAACTTATTACATGTATTTTGTTTCCATATTTTGACTTTGTAAAAATCTAGTCATAATGCACAACTGGATGATATTGTTAGAAATGTTAAAGAAACACTATATATTTGAGTAAATAAATTATTAATCCTACAATTCACATGGATACTCATCTGCTAGTATTTAAAAAGGAACTTCAATTTTCATTGTTTCCATTCCCTAAAAGGACAAAAAATAGAATCACATCCATGTTTCGATTTTTTAGAGATATTTATGGATGTGGGGTACAATCTAATGAAATGCTGAAGGAGAGTCATACTCTATAGATTTCTCACTGAAAAAAAGTATTTTTAGGATATAAAAGGCTATTCATGGTGTAGAGTAAACCATGACTACCATGCACATGTCCACAGTCAGTCCATGATGCCCATATATATGGATATTGAGTCATGAATGTATTCGATTGACACATGTTTCATGTAAAATCCATAGAAAATTTCCATGTACATATAAGAGGTAAAAAAAATACTGAACAATTTTTACAAATCAATTGTGACATGAGAACGATCTAATTTGGATGGAAATGTAAATAATTTTTTTAATTTATGAAATCATAAGGTAACCAATAAAACAAGGGCCTAATATCTACTATTCACCTCATATTTTTCATCTTCATCACTCTAGTAGAGATATCCAAAGTGATATTTGAAACATATTACCATTGAATCAATGAAAAAAAAACTATACAGAAAACACACACAATAATGTCTATAGCATGGTTAACTAATCTCTTAATGTAAGATAACATCCAATAAATCATTGTTTATGTTACGAAAGATTATGATTCCAGACTTATTAAAATATCCAAATGTAAGTATCTTATAACATGTAATATATTAAAAACAATCGACATTGTACAACTATAATCCTAAATCATAGCTGGATGCTCTTGTCACAAAAGTGAAATAAATGTGTTTTTTTTGAGAAAAAAAATCGTCAATCATACCTTTTACATGGATACTAATTTATCAATAATTAAAAAAGAACATCATTTTTTCTTTTTCCCTTTCCTTGAAACAACCTCAAACAACATCACATACAATTTTCTTTTTATTTAGAGATATATGTGGAAGTGGGGTGCAATGAAAATCGTTTGCATTTTGAAAGCGAACAATTCTAAAAAAGTTATATTTTCATATTGAAATGAATATAAAATCATTAAAGACTTTTATAGTTGAATAGCCAAAAATTAGAACAAATAAATTTACGTTCCCAGAAATTCCTCATAAAATCAATGTTCTACTGGTAACTAAAACCAATAAAATTAGATTTATTTTCACCATCTTGATTTTTCCGTTCATTATAATCTGAAAAATAGAAAATATAATATAATGTACAAGGTGAGTAAAAAAAATAGCTTCATCACCTAGTGAAAAAAGATGTTGTATGATAGGAAATCTTATTCAATGTATTAAATATTCTATTACTAAACCACCCAGGTCCATTTCCAGCCCAAGATGTGCATGTGTGTGGACTATTAGTCATGAATTTATACGAATGTAAAATCCTTCATATGAAACATTGAAATATTTTTCGTGCACATAGAACTGGTAAAGAGTTAGATAATAGTTTACACGAGGAAAAGGTGACACAAGTGTGATATAATTTTGATTGAAATGTAAATTTTAAAATATTGAGAATCAAAGAAAACAAATGGTAACCTTCGAAACTAGGGTTTGAGATCCACACCAATCATCATATTTAGTATCTTCATCACTTTCATATTGATATCCAATGTGTAATTTGAAACATATTTCCATTGAATCAATGAAAACACTACTGTAAAGAACAAAAACATGTGAGTCAGACATGTAAATGAATGAAAAATCTGTCATGTGTAACCTTCAGAAACTCTCCATGCACATATATGAGGTAAAGAGATATAGAAAAATTGAGACAAATTAATGGTGACATGAGAATGATATTATTTTGATAGAAATATAAATAAAAATGTTGCAATTCATTCAAAACATAAGGTAACCTTCAAAACAGAAGTCTTAGATCAACCATGTTCCTTTACTACATCTTCATCACTATCATATAGATATCAAATGTGATATTTGAAACATATGTACAATGAATAAATCCAAAGAATGATATATAGATCAAAAACACTCAATAATGTTTAAATATTGTTTGACTAATATCTTAATGGAAAATAGTATTTATTAAATAATTATTAACGTTAGACCATTTTATGACTTTAAATGAATTAAAATCAACAAATGTAAATAACTTATGACATGTCTCATTTTAACAACATTGAACTTTGAGAAACATTACTTCTGATGCACAACAAGATGCTCTTGTCACAATATTGAATGAACTATGATATGTTGGAGATGATAAATCTGTAATTGTACAGTTCACATGTATATTAATACAACAATTTTTAAAAAGAAACATCAATTAATCTTGTTTCCATTCCCTAAAATGACATAAAAAATAGTACATCCATTTTTTAGATATATCTGTGGAAGTTGGTTGCAATGAAAATCTTCTGAATTTCCAAGGCCATAACAACACCTAAATTTTTTTCCATTATTTTAATGAACATAAAAAAAAGTTTTTTGTAGTTGAACTACCAGAAATTATAATGAAAGTATTTAAAGTCCCAATAATTCCTCCTAAAATCAATGTTCCAAAGGTCTCAAATCGAATGAAAATGAATTAATTTTCACATTTATGATTTTTATATTCTTGAAAACAAATAACATAGGAAATAAAATTCAATTCACATGGTGATTCATATTTAATTGTTTCCTCACCTAGGGAAAAAATATGTACCAGGATATGGAAGGCTATTCAATGTATAGATTTTATGAAGACTAACCTACAGATGTCCATTATTATTCCAAGATGCACATATATGGGGACTTGGAGACATGAATATATAAGAATGATAAATCATTCATGTGAAACATTTCAAAACTGTTCATGCACATAAAAGTGGTAAAGAGATAGATAATAGTTGACACAAGGAAACGATGACACAAGAAATATATAAATTTTATTGAAATGTAAATAAAAAATAGTTAATGGATAAAAACAAAAGTTAACACACAAAACTGCGGTTTGAGATCCACATTTCTCTTCATTGTTGTCATTTTTATCATAGTCATATAGATATCCAAAGTGATATTTGAATCATATGTTCATTTCATCCACAAAAATACAACTATAATGAACAAAAACATATGAGTCATGAATGTATACTAATGAAAAATCCTTCATGTGAAAATGTGAAAAAACATTCATGCACATATAAGTTGTAAAGACGTATCTCATAGTTGATAGACAACAACAGTGTCATAAGAAACATATAATTTGGATGAAAATGTAAGCAAAAATATTCTGAATCAATCAAAGTAAAAGTTAACCTGCAAAATTGTGGTCTAAGATCCACACTTCACTTCCTCTTCATCATCTTAATCACTATCATAGAGATATCTAATATGATATATGAAACATGTTTCCATTGAATAATGAAAGTACAACTATACTGAACAAAAAACATGAAATATTGTGTAAATCTTAGTCGACTAATCTCTTAATGTAAAAAACATACATGAAATCATTTTTAATGTTAAAACATTTTAATAATTTACTCGTATTAAAATCAAAAAAATTTAAATAACTAATGACATGTCCCATGTTATCAAATTTTGACATTGTACAACTCTACCCCTGAAGCACAACTGGATGTTGTTGTCATAAATGTTGAAGAAATGTGGTATGTTTGAGCTGGTAAATATGTGATCCAACCATTCACAACAACAATAATATACTAAATCAACAAAAAGAGACAACATTTTTTATTTTTTCATATCTCTAAAATGGAAAAAATAGAATCACATCAATTTTTATATTTATTTATAGATATCTTTCGAAGTGGGGTACAATGAAAGTCATCTGCATTTTTCCTGTACATAATGCCACTAAAAATTTATAATTTCATTTTTGAAATTAATATGCAAACATAAATGTCTCATATAGTTGAATAAATAGTAATTAATAAACAATAATTTATGGTCCCAGGAATTCCCCATAAAATCAATGTTTTAAGGGTCATTAAACCTATGAAAACTGGATTTATTTTCATTTTCTTGATTTTTTCATTCATGATAATCTACAAAATAGAAAAAAAAGTTTCAAGATATATAATTTTGTTGAAAGTATATAATTTGCGTAGACTAACTAGCACTAGTCTTTTGTCATCCCAAGATGTGTATATATAGGGAATTTGTATCATGAACGTATACGATTAACACATCCTTCATGTTTAAACATGAGAAACTAGTCAAGCACATAAAAGTAGTAAAAAGATATGTAAAAGTTTTGACATGGAAATAGTGACACATGAAATATATAATTTGGATTGAAATTTAAATAATAAATGTTTTGAATCGATCAAAACAAAAGTTAACCTTCAATACTAATGTTTGAAACATTCCGTGATCCTCCTCTTTATCATCTTCATCATTGACACTTCCATAGAATGTAATTTCAGATCCATTAGCTTCCGATATATTTTTCTTAACATTAGGCCTTTTTCTAGAAAAAAGTGATAGTTTAAATATCCAATATAAGTTCTAGGAGGATATTTCTACCTATCAGATGAGGATTGTAATTTTGTGGATGAAAAAATTTCATTCACCATGTTTTCACATAGATTTGGAATTGATAAAGTCATACCTAAGATGGAGGAAATCTGAGGATGTGAATTGGTGAAGTCATAAACTAGATAACTAAAATCGGAGGGAGACCATGCTGGAATAGGTGGAGGGGGTGTATAGTATGCTGAGGGTTAGTGATGAAGAGTAGACATACTTGAAGGAGAATGAGTTGATGTATTAAGTGTTGAAAAAGACAAAGGTGGGGTATCTTTAGGTGAAGGATCCAAAATTGGAGAAGTGAAGGAGGAAGATCCATAGGCTGAGAAGCTAGAGTCACATCAACTGGATGTGAAAGAGCTTAACATGGAGTAGAAGGAGGCAGAGGAGTCGACCACTATGAAGATGAAGGATGAGAAGGGAGAGGTAGAGAAGGAAAAGTAGTTGGTAGTGGATGATGGCCTGAAAGAGGTAACCCTAGGAGGAAGTCGATGTTGCTCTAGAGGATGAATTGGAGGATTCATGGGAAACTAAGAGAGGTATGCTGCTAGTAGTGGTCTACAGAATCCCTATCTTGAGCTGAGGTCAATCATGGGCGGGGTATGGTTTGGATGGTGGAAAAAGAAAAATGTTTGAGGATGGGTGACATTGAGAGATATATAGATTACATTCCATTAAAAACGATCCCATATTTAGAATATATAATTAATATTTAGAGGTGTTTTAAGAGAGAACAAGCATGGAAAAGATGATAAGAAAACATACCTCTTCTATGGGTATTATCTATTTAAAACCATATTAAGGCTTCTTGGATTGATATTTTGTGAAGAAATTAATCCTATGGTCAAGTATAAAGATGTTATTAAATTATATGGTATGATATTGGTAGGGAAAATGAGATCACCTTTTATGTAGAAGATATGATATGATGCTCCCTTTTAAAAGTTAGTGGAGTGTCACACTTGTAATTCATATCAATATTAAAATGAAATAAATTCACTCTTATGGAAATGTGGCTCAAAATGTTATCAATTCTGAATATGGTATCATATATTATACAAATATATTCTTCAAATAGGATTTATATAACATTATATGTAATTATATCTCCAATATCTATAGTTTAATTCCTAGTTATCCCTTTTATCCTTTTCCCATGTAATATTATATTTATCATGGTTACTATTATATTTTACCAAAGATTATATTTAAATCATAAAATAAGATTTTTTTTGATGAATAAAAATATTTAATTCATTTTAAAATTTTCAATTAATTTAGTTTTCGTAAATTAATTCTAATATACTTGCATAAAAAGCAAGAAAACCATTTTTGAGACTTGCAGTTTAAGTACAAAAAAATATTCAATACAATTCAATTCCTAGTAAAAAAAAATTATATGAATGTTAATATATTTTATTTAAAATATTATATATAATTTTCTTTAAAATCATTCATATGTAGGGATTAATTTATTTTATTAATATAAATACACATTGCACACATAGAAACAGTATTTTTAGAAAATCATCACTTTTTAACATCAAATAATTTTATTTAAATTTATTTCCAATTGATATCAACTAAAATTAATTTTAAAACTTTAAAAAAATGTTCTATATGTTAAATAATGTGTATTAGTTTTCTAAATAAAACATATACGACAAAAACTATGTCTGTAAATATTATATTTCAAAAGATTTTATTAGAATCAATAGTATTTCATAAGTGAATTGAAAATTATTTTATAAAATTATATACCATTTAAGTTATATATAATATTATATATTTAATAATTCATAAAAGCTACTCAAATTGGTTCCATTGTATTTTTTTATTCACTATATACTCAAAAATTATATTTGATGAAAATATATTATAAATTCTATGTGGTGATACCGTTGAAGCCATAATTAGAGAATTTGAAAAGGTGGAATTAGTAAAAGAAGACAAATGGGAATTCATAGATTTAATATATAAATTTTTGAATCATCAAATGTATTATCCATGGATAATTGATTTTACGTTACAAAAATAGGTCTAAAAATGGGATGGGTGTGAATTTTATTATATTATTTTTTAAGAGACTTCTATAGAGAAGGATTCTTCAGTGGATCTCATTATATGAAATTATAAAAAAATTAATGTATTAGTTAAAAAATTATGGTATTTTGTATTTGTTAATAAATGTATTTTAATTTTAATTTATAACTTATATGGGGGAGTTAATATGTCATAAAATATTTATATTGTTGTGTTTGTCAAGAGGGGAATCAAATAAGGGTATTTTTGATATTCATCATAGGCTATGAAATAATAGAATGGGTGTTCTATTACACTATAAAACTTTTAACTTCAAAATATCCTAATTTTATAGCTCATTACATAAGAGTTGCATGAGGCCATGAAACATTAAATGGGTACCTTGAACCATACCAGAGGTTGTGCGCTCTTTGAGCAGATTTCTTCATGGGATTGTACTAAATATTTAATGATTCATGGAATTTTTTTATTTCTGTATTTTTCATTAATTATAGATTTCATAATACTATTACGATAAACAATATATTTTTTCTTAATAAGACTCAACTATAATTGAAATTATGGGGGAAACGAGAAATATTGTCTTAGTAGATGACATCTAGAATATTGTGAGACATATAGTTCATTAATATCTTATTTATTGATCATGAGCTTGAAATGATTCATATGTCCTTAATTATATAATATACTATTAATTTTTTAAAAGAAATAGGTATAAAATTCTTTTGGAAGTATTTATGTGACATTTTTTTAATATGATTATTTAAATACAGTTTATTTGATATTATCACATCATGTGTGTGATTAGTTTATTTTTTATAAACATATTTATAAAAATAACTTACTTTTATCGGGTTAATGTTATGGACTTATATAGTGCGTTGCATGATTTTTTTTGGCAAAAAATGAGACAACTCATTCCATTTTTTTGGTAATGTGAAGGTTTATTGTTAAATGTTTAAATGTTGGATGGATTTGTTTAATTATGAAAATTTATGATAATGATTATTGAAAATCATAAATTATTATTCACTTTAATGGATTATTATGAGTGATTTATAAAAATATATACAGTTTCTAATGATTTTCAAAAAAATTATCTTGTTTTGGAAATGAAGAAACTTTTATAAATGTGTTTTTTTAAAATTAATCTTCTTTTTTAATGAATATAAAATATTGGATTAAATTTAATGATTTTTGAAATAAATTGGAGTCTTTATGAAATTATATTTTATGTCCTAATTTTTTAGTATATAGGAATCAATATACATTTGAAAAATAGATTTTCAGATTAAATTATTATAAATAATAATTTTATTAGCAAGACTTACATTGATGGGTATCCCCACAAATTATTATTTATTAGATTATTAAGGAAATCATAATTGTTATATATTCACCACCAACATGTGCACATAAATGAGAAGGTAGGAATCTTTGTTCATCATACATGTAAGGGTACGGTCACACAGTTTGTTAGTGGATACCCTTAAATCCACTTTAGATATCTAGTAGGATTAGTTAGTTTCTTGAATAAGATATTTTTTTAATCATCAAACATATTTTACATTATTATAGAATTTTATAAACTTATTTTTTTTCATTTCTGAAATTGTAAGGTTTTTAAATAATTTTGTCTAGATTTCACATCAGTTATCACTAATTTTGGTTTTGGTATATTTTATGATTAAATCATCCTATAATAAATTATTTTATCTATTCGTACAATTCTTCAACATTTCAAATTCAGTACAATACACATCTTATCTCATGGTGATTCTATTTAGTCCTCCTGACTGAGGTCCATAAGATGGATCAAAATGAAATGGAATGTAACTATATTTCATGAGATAATTTTTGGGAGGTCAGGAAGGTGGGTTAAATAATAAATATGGAACAAAATATATACTCATGAGAGGATTTAGGAAAATCATCTACGAAAAAATCAAGATAATAGGCAGTGGGGGGGGGGTAAATGAAAGATTTATAATTACAGTGCAGGATGTTTTTATTAGGGAAATGATTTAACATGATGATTAGAAACTGGAGAGTGTTTAAGAATTATGATATTTATGTTAGGTAATTTCATCACATGATCATAGAATTCAAATGAAATTATGATTTTTCATGAAAATAATTTATTAAGGCTCTGTAATATTATAATTTTGCAATGTGTTTTTAAAAATAAAAACATGATGAACATTTGTAAATAATTATGATAAATTAATTAATGAAGGTGAATTATTAAAATCAATTGGATATTGAAATTTTTTGATGTATTATGGAATTATAATACAATGATTGTTCTCGGATGATGGATAAGTAGTTGTAATTGTAAATATTTTCATTTATAGTGTTATGACATAAAGAAGGATCCTACATTGATGTGATTGAGTTAAAAATATGTTTCTTTTTAATTTTTAGTTATTAAATGAAAAGTTTAAGCTTATCCATGGGATTACTAGGAATACTAATATGGATATACCAAAGGAGGAAGATTGGGCCTCAATTTTTTTTATTAACATCCACCTTTAATTAGTGGTGATATTGGGAATCAGTTAGCATAAGAGGGTCAATAGAGAATAAATCAAAATTTTATGTTCTTTCAAACACTTGTGACTACAATGGTTGAATTTAATTGTTAAATTCTAGTTGTAATACTTTGGACATGGTGGGAATCAATTGGTGAAGAAGGGAAAAAATAAATTAACTATATAGATTATCAAATATTATAAATGAGTAATATTGAAAATATTGGTAGATGTTATCTAGAGAATGAGAGTTTATGTATTTTGAGCATGGGAAAATTTCAATTATGAATATGAATATTATTTGTTTAAACAAATATAGAATAGTCTAGAGATGAAAATTAATGAAATCATCATGGCCGAAATGTTTGAGATGTTGTTGAAATCAAATGAATGTCCAAAGATTATCATTCTTAAATTACATACATATACATATGTTGATATAATGATAACATCAACAGTGTTAGATATCATATATATGAAAAAGGAACCTCTTTTCTTCCCCCATCATGTGGGTTGAAAGAGTACCTTCATCTTCCAGATGTGGAAAATGAAATACTTTTAGAAAAATCTCATATATTAATCTTTTCGATACTCTATATAGCATTTTACAATAATGTGTTTGTATTTTATTAATGCGGGGAATGTGATGTTAATCATTTTTACCTATATAATTAATTTTATTGTTTTCAAAATAGAATAATAATTTGGATTTATTTTAGGAAATTATCACCAGAGAACAATTTGGTAATATCAAATGTGATGTAGGGATTAATGGTATATGTTGAAAAATTAAATTTGGATAAATCGTGATTTAATAGTAGAGTGGGATGATTTCAACAATAATAGAATTCATCGTCTAAAGATATTAAAGTGAATATATTTATATATAAATTTTTATGAGAGGATATAGTGGTTGATCATGAACCCTTAATATTGTTAGGTACACTTCATATTAATTTTGTGATTATTTTTGATTAGTTAGATACAAGAGCTTCATAGTCATTTGTCTTTTATTTAATTGTTGATAAAATTAGATTTTGAGTATATTTCAAATCATAACATATGTTAATTGGTACCCCACCGAAAATGGTTGATAAGGGTTTTATGTGTCCATAATACTAGATAATGATAGACAAAGTAGATGCCATATAAGAATTCCAAATGCAACAGATGATTATGTGAAGATTAATTCTTGGGGTCGAAAGAGATGGGATCATCCAAATATTCAATGGAGAGATAGAAATTAAATACTGTAGAGTAATTCATATTTATTTAGATTTTTTTTCAACTTATTTTTATTTAGTGGTTTCAATAAATTGGTCAATGAATTATAATAAGTAACTGCCACTAACCCCAAATATTAATCAATACCCATATGTATTCTTTAAGGTTTTATTTGGATTTCAACTAGAAGGAATGTGGAAATTTTTATTGATCTTATTACTAACACATTCAATATTTATTTTCATTCATATTATATGCATTTAGTGGATTTAGAGTAATTTAATCTGAATCATGATGATCTTGAGCAAAAATCGACTATTTGACATTATGTTTCTCCCCAAACTGATTGTCTTTTCGACTAACTGAAGTGATTTTATTGGTTTTTTAAGATTTAACTCTTATAAAGTCATCAATATTTATATTTAATCATATATTAAATTTCAAAAATCTATTTATTATATTTTTATTCCCCCTATTAATGTCAGTTTGTCTCATTTTATAGTTACTGATTAACATTCCATTTTTATGTAATTGCTGAATGAAGTGTTTTATAAATTTATAGATATCACAGTGGTGGTGGTTATGGATAAATTTTTTGAATGTTCAAGGATAAATGGTTACCACTATGACATCTAAAAATATTCATATAAACCTTATGTGAGCATAAAATATATTCATAGTTCTCATAAATCAATTTATATATTTAATTAGTAAAATTTCATGGTCAGGTCGATTGTGAAAAAAGGGATTTTGGTTGAACATGAAAAAGTAAAAGTAATTATGTGTTGGGGAATAACTAATAATTTATTTTAGATATGTATCTTCCAATGATTTGTTGGATGTTTCCATATACATATTCACTACGTTTTATAATTTATTTGCCTATGATAGACTTAAATTTGGAAAGATTATTGGTTTAAAACATTACAAAGTGTAATAAATCATTTGACTGAATAAAAAATAGGCTCTATTTACCTCTATTTTAATTCATTCTAATATAATAATAGTTTATGAAATTTTTTTATAATACAGAGAAATGGGATTTATGGGGAATCATGATGCACAAATGAAAATTTTTTGTGTATGGGTCTAGGAAATGAAGACCTCATGGAAATAATTTTCTAAGAAATGAGTTGGAATTATATTTTTTTTAATTACTTTTTTGAAATGGATTCTTTATCTGATTTGTGAGAAATTCATCAAGTATATTCATGGAATGCTTTTTTGTTCATTTTACCTTAGTGTGGTCTCAACATGAGATAGCCAAATAGGAATAATATCATAAAGCATTTGATTTTCATCATATGTACAATCCTAGAAAATATTATGTTGTAGAAAAATCATTGAATAGGAATAATCCTACCCAAATAGGTAATTAAGATATAGAATAGTATCACCAAATGGTATTATTTATAGAAATCCATATAGTGTCAAGATAATTAATAATGGTATATTTCCCTCTAGTGTTAATGTTTTTCGTATTTCCATAATAAAATTAAGAGGGAAATATTTATTAGATGATGAATTAAAAGGGATGAAGGAATATATATATCTTGGGGGACACCATTGTTCAAATGAAAATTGCATCATATTTTGTGCTATTTTTGAGAAGTTAGTTGGAGGTTCTGGTAGAACATATGAATCATGTTATAAAAGACATAGACTGTTTGAGTTTTGAAGTGTATCCCAAAGATACAAAGAATATAATGAAATAAAACTAGCATTCTAGTAGTTGGGAAAGAGAAATTTTATAAATTTATTAGTTTATTGATGTTTTAAATATCATTTAATTTATGTATATCCTTGAAAAATTTAATGATTGTTACATAATTTTTTTATTATGACAATAAAGTGAAAATACATTTCCATGGAATTCAAAATTTCATTTCAGAAATCATGATATGGAGTCTGTTGTATTTTAGTGGTAGTATATTGAATTTTGAAATCTTCACATCTATATCCAATTAAATAAAAAAATCATTTAAATGACAATAAAAAATTATATAAAAGTTGTAATAAAAATTCACGGTGTTATAAATACCATTGTATTGGATAAGGATATATGGATGATGTCAAGATTATACGAGTGACTCCAAAATAATTTTGGATATCAATTAATGAAATGTATATCTTATCACCCATAAATATATTGGTTGAAAAATCAACTCATTAAAATTCCAGATGATATGATTTTTTCATGTGCACCAAGATTTGTATCTTCAAAGATAATCTATCATGAAATAACTGCACTGGAATCCAATCTTGTATTAGCAGAATAAATGATTGTTACCACTGATTGCCACCTCCAATAGGTCATAGAGTGTAATATATCCCTGAAGGTATAAATATCACACATGGAAGGGATTACCCTAAAAAATCCATGTAATGTAATTATTAAACATCTAATAAAATCAAAAATAAAAATATTACCGATATCACACAATAATCTCATTGCATGAAAATATATAGAAAATTTAATTCCCAAAGATAAATACCCAAATAAAACTCCTAAAGTAATTACTCTGATCGCATCTCCCAGATCCAAGATAGTATTGTCCCACATGATATATAAATTCATCCAAGAAAAGAATAAAATATATATATATATATATGATCATGATTTTATATTATAGAGGATCATCCTCAGTATATCTCCTATACAATGTTTCATAAGAATTCTAATTCCCCATTGAATAATATTTTGGAAAATAAGAATCTATTAGGTTAACTACCACCCAGCCACCCAAGGCCCCACACATGAAATATCTCATCAACATATAACAACATAATATTGATGAATAATATACAAAGGATACCCCACATTTCATCCCCACTAGTTTATCTCACTCAAAACCAAATGAAATATGTTTTATAACTCCCATATAATTCTATATCATGATCACTATATCCAAATATCATCATACCACGTAACCACATCACCACATATCTACATTAGAATACCACATATCAGTAACAACATTCCATATATTTATATCTCTAAAACACAGAAATCCATATAATAGTAATGTATCTCGAACATGAACAAAATCATTGTCATTCATTCCTCATACAATGAATGCATTCTATTATATATCACATCATCATCAAATCATTCATGCCATTATCTTCATACCAATATATCCCATTAATAAATAAATACAACAATCACACATTTACTACATCCAAAAGAGAGGGTGAGGAACAAATTTAACTCATCTATCCATTACATACCCAATAATACATTTTAGGATAACACATAAAACCCAATACATTTACGAATTAGTAAGAATATCAAATTCTGGTGGGTTGTGTATGAAATCTAAAGAAAATATGTCATATAATTCTAGCATACTGAATCCCATACTAGTAGTTTTTTAACAAAACAACATAACCAAAATCTATAACCATCACCACATCCTCAGATCGTTTTAATATCAACTGCTTCCTCCTTATATACCACAAACAGGACCACATTCCCCCTCAAAAAGCCACTCCATCATTCTCATATTCTTATTAGTCAATGAAGTTAACATTTATTTATTTATGGATTACCATTGAGGATAAATTATTTATACTATTAAATTCTATATTTATTTACAAACTATTATTCATACATTACCCATGTTTTATATGCCTTTTCCCATTCATTTCAAGCATTAACAATTACATTTATAGTCATTTTTATTCAATATGAGATCACTCTTAATACCATAGTCATTATATACTATTTATGTCTAAACAACCGTGATTCTAAAGTTACAACCTTATAATTCT
This sequence comes from Viscum album, assembly GCA_963277665.1. NCBI lineage: Eukaryota > Viridiplantae > Streptophyta > Magnoliopsida > Santalales > Viscaceae > Viscum > Viscum album. Next base: position 627,005,808 of record OY728151.1, on the reverse strand, counting down.
AAAAAACATATCCTTTACCAAAAAACCAACCATGCCCTTATAACAATTCTATGGCCATGCAGCAATAACAAATTCTACCCATGCCATACTTAAAAACTATTTATATCCCATTTTCCCAACATATCCAACACCAAAACCATCTATAACAATCCATTAAAAATCACATAGAAAATACAATAAATATGATAAAAACTGTAGAAATAAATAATATAAGATTCCAATAAAAAACAATCCCATATTTTTTTTAATTTAGTCTATCCTATTCATTAAAGATCTCTTTCATGGGTGATAATAACACTATTCCATGTTTCACAATTTATATTTATGAAAACCATTTCATGATTAATGTTTTTTGAAAAGTGATAATAACAACATAATAATAGAAAGAAAACAATAATAACAATAATAATAATAAATTTTAGTAGTAATGAATAATCAATTATCAATCACATAAGAAATATCATGGAAAATATTAAAAAAATGTGAGTCATCCTATCACATTCAATTTAATTTTAGAATAATTCATTATTTTTATTAGGGTAATATTTATCATGAAAAAATATTATTTAAATCAATCCATTTTTATATTATATAGTAAATAAAAAATATTTGTAAAATACCATGCATTATCAGAATAATTATAACCATTTCCCAGGAACAATGTGATGAAGTGATGATAAAAAGACCAAATTCACAGGAGGAACACCTAAACCAATATAGAACTAAATAATACCTACTGAAACCATGAACCAATGTAATTAAATATAAAACCAAAATACTTCCACATCCTCATCTAGATTAATAACCAAGATGAAACTGAAAATAAAATAAGATAACTATTCCTTGGTTACTAACAAGTCAATGTTATGAACCCATGGAAAAATCTAATCAATTTAAAAAAAAATTACTCTATATATGCACCTATGATAAAATGAGGTTAAATATAAATTAAATACAAATTAATGAATTTATAGGGCGTAAAAATTTATATTAATACATGAAAATAAAATATCATGATGCAAAAAATCATCCTCACACTATGACTAGCCAAATCAAACCTACCTTCAAGATTGTTGTTGTCTTATACTTTTAATCCCATTATTTGAGGTTCATTTACTTATTTACCTTGATAAAAATAATGAGTTTCAATATTACCAAATAGTATTATCATGATGTAACCAAAAATTGAGCCCATAGAATTATCCTCCTTGGATCCATACTATGAAAACAACTACTACACCATAAAGCTCATTCTGGAGGAATCTCACAAACTCCCCAAGGATATTTAAAACCATGACTAAAACCTCCATGTTTAGGGTAAAAAATCATAAAATTCATTTAATATGGATTTTATATAAAAAAATAATATTATCATTGAAAATATAAGGTTTATCCCTTTTAAAAAATTCCATTTTATAACCCCTCTCATCACTGGACTCATCATCCACGTTGTGACAAATCTTTCAGTGTGAACTCCAATACTCATAGGCTGTCAATTGTGGTTGTAACAAATTATCTATGATCAAAAAAATAATTATCAATATGAAACACTATTTTTGGAAGTCTTTCATGTTGGGAATCTCAAATACACACTATGACCACCTTTTAATAGAATAATATTTCCAAAATATAAATATAATTCTCTCAAATATCCTCTCATCACCACAAAAACCCATCAGAAGCAATGTAATAGGTTGAAGAATTTGATGTAATTAAAATAGATTCGTGTCAAATGATTTAAATATTAATTAATTAAAACTAAAACATTGAATGAAAATACTAAAAAACCTTAACACTCTCTGTGAGATTCATTTCATAAAAAACATTCCCCCACCAAAGCCCAAAACAACAGAAAAAAGAATCATCGTAAAAAATAACCATCTCATCAATAAATTGAGAAGGTTTAAAAAATAATTTGGTGTTTCTCATTGATATAATACTATGGTTTCCAAATATATTCCTTCAACAAATTATTCCATAATTTAATGGAAATTAATTGATAAATAACCATGATAGACCTTCTCCCAATGACCCGAAATCTTTACTGACAACAATAAAAATTGTGGCCACATCCTCCATACAAAACTCTATCAATTCAATTAAATAGGGTTATTAATGAATAAATTGATAAATATGCATCACATGGAAAAATTTTAGGATATGTTCATACTAAGGGGGGATATCTAATGAATACAACACCCACAATCACATCTGAACACCCCTAAAGTGATAAGAAGTTTGGGAGAGAGATTACTCCCCAAATAAAAAACACTCAATCCATATTGAAGGAAAACCATATAAAAAACAATATTTCCAAAATCAAACTTTCATATACTCCTCCATCAATCAATATAGGCTTATGATGTCTTATTTCAACTTCAGGTTCTCTATAATAAATTCAACCTTTTTAGTTGTATATGTACCACATCGAGTCCGTGGAATGGTGACTCACCCACCGTGGTACAACACAATGGAGATCTTTATAGATTCCCATACAATAGAAAAATCTATCCATGAATATCAAAGAGTGATAAATATTTTTATAAGGAAACTCAATCAAAGTTATATTCTTCACACATGACCAACCAAAATCTTGAAAATACACCACACCATATCCTCTATCATCTATATGGTATACACAATCCGATCATATGTTTGAGGATGAAATATAGTGATAAGGTGTTGATGGTATATAAAAAAATTTGAGATAACTCCCCAAATCAGGATGAAATATGATAATCCCAATCCTATATAATGGTCTTTAGTACCCTATGAAGTTACACAACCTATTCTGCATACCTTATAACAAGAAACATCAAAATCTTCTAACACTTCAATCCTGATAAAATTGTTCAACATCATATACCAATAAATAATCCCCCTAATAATATATATATTTTTAAGATGGATGTACTAGTTGAAAATAAAAATCCATAGGCATTTCTCCCCACTTCTACTCAATGACGTCTAATAGGTGATATGATTTTCCTAGAACACAATTCTATAAAATAACCCACAGACGAACGAGAGATGATGAAATTAATTCACCCATAGACCACATAATCTATGTCCACAATAAATAAACCCTGGATTGATTATATATATCAGATATATAATTTTTAATGGGGAAATATAATCTACAAAAACTATAAATAACCTCCTACCACATCATTTACACAACTATCAATGTTTTTTGAAAATTAAATTTGATGTTGATCATCCTCTGACCACCCCCCAAAGCATCACCATGTAAGATTATATCCTAAATAACCTCAATCTATGAGAATATGAACTAATAATCTACATTTTTTAACAAATATTGTTAAGAAATCATATAGTATATTCAATGTTGACATATATATTACTCCCCATCAAGAATAACTACTATAATCTACTCTATTACTCTCTATGTATCCCTGGAACCCATAAAACACATATGAGGGACATCATGCTGAGTGGATCAATAATCATTTTATATTTAATTATGTTATATGGTATTGGAAAGGCATAGTCTAGTAACAACTGTATCCATCACCACTAAAATATATTTAGATCCAATTGAGTGAAAATTACCTTAGCTATTATGAAATGGTAAGACATAAATGTGTTCTCCAATGAGGTAATACCATCGTAGATTCAGTGAAAATACCATTACCACAAACTACATATCATGGGTGACATAGTTATCCACCAATGGATGTAAATATATTTAAAAGGTTAAATAAATTCCCTCAAATAAAAGAAATTTCCACCCAAAAAATTGAGAATCAAAAAAATGTCAATCATCACTCCCTCATATGGTAGCTATGGAATGATGGAATTGATCATCATATCCTTCCAAAAGTAGAAATATATTTTACCCTAATAAATATATATGAAATCCTAGTACATACATATCATTTATATTAATGGAAAAATAATCCCGGAAAATATAAACATTAACCCTCTATTATAGCCCATGAGACCAAAAAAATATGTCATTTTAGGATATTAATTGTTTTTTATCAAGAAATAAAATTCCTTGATCAATGAATGATAAAATGAAAATCCATTTTGAGGCACTAAATTCTTAGTTAATTTCAAATCCATATTAAAAAATATAACTTTTATAAATTCCAATAAAGATGAAAACGTTTAAGAACATGAAAAAACCTTAATATATTGAACATAATCCAATTATGAATTTGAGAATATGACAGATATATTGATGAACACATCCACGAACTAATTTAGGAACACCTACAATACACTTATATATATAGTGGATATTTATAAATTTTTGAAGACATTGAATGACACAATAGAAAATGTGATGTTTTCTTCATAATATTTGAAGGCGGTCAATCTGATATCTTCTTCCTTCACCTTATTAAGATAATATTTGAACTGTATGATTATCATTAAAAAATATATAGCTTATTTATACTAGATAATCTTATCATATATTCTTCATAGGGGATTATATATATTTTTCATAACATGAGTCAATCGATTGTAGTTTATTAACATCCTTACAAAACAATTTGGCTTCTTACTGAAAAATATTATAGTTATCCATGAAAACATACTAGGTAAAATGAATCCTTTATACTAAAAAATGCTATCTTAATACTCAATTTCCATAACATAGAAGGCCATGTATGATAATTATCCCTAAAAATAAGAGGGACACATAGTTGAAACTCTATATCAAACTTGATATCACATCAATGGTGAAGCGTGTCAACCTCTTTGGGGAATACACACTGAAAATCCTCAATGACTCTATGTAGCTATAAAAAATTCACCACTACAAAATCAAAATACTATGCAGTTAGCTATGAAAAAATTTTCTATGCACACTTATATCCCACATGATAATCCTTATAATGAAAAAACACCTCACACTAGACTTTTATATCATAGAATATGACCCCATATATAAGTAAATAATGATCACACACATATAATATATACAATAGATGACATGAATGAAATAGAATAGATTTATCTGTGTAAATAAATACCCTAATGACTAATTATATCCCATTATCATATTATAACCCTACCACACATACAACATTATAGAATAACCTCCAAATAGTGCATTCAACACTAGGGGAATCAAAATCCTCTCTTCATTAAGTTCTATGAAAAAACCAAGGTGGGATAAATAAAAGAAAGTGATAATATATAATCTGTCAAAAATAAAATTCCAATGTTGATGATAATACAATAGTAAATTGAATATTATCTATATCATCTTATGTAATTATCTCTACTACATTAAAATCTCAATTCTTAGATCCTCTTCCATTATATCCATGATAATGACGACTACCATGAAAACATGGAGTCTTATGTCCCTAATAGTGGGGAACATCACATGAATAGATTATTCCCTATCTTCCTACCCTTTTTGAAACAAAATATTTATATCCCAATAGTTTATTTGGACTTAGAGAAATCTAAATATGGGGATGATAATTAATTTTCCCACACGTTCCATGGAAGTCTTTGAGAATGGTTGTAATCTAATATCACTATAGGTCACAACCAACACAAATGAATCACAATACTATATATCTAATGGTACATTCATGAAAAAATTAAAATCAAAAAAATTAGATTAATATGGAGGATAATGACACCCCATAATTCATAACCTCAATTTTCCCAACACCCGAGATCCACCCTATCAAAATCTACCCCAGCGAATATTAGAATTATCCCCCTTCTAATATTATATCACCATTTCATGCATCAACATCAAAACATAGGACATTTCATACCGCTCTATATTATTTGGAAACATAAATGGGGTGAGTTAATATCAAATATATAGATAGAAAACTTCTTCTAAGCACTATGACATGGAATCCTCACTTACAAAAAGATCAAGGGAGAAGTGAAGAAGCTCCTTGTAATCAATATCATGCTCCCACATGCTCATTCTCACATTATGATGGTTGTTAAACACTCTACTATTCACTTACCACATCCTCAATGATATGAACTCTTCATGAAACTACTAATGAAATTTTCACATTAAAACATTTAATACTTATAAACCTCAAGATATAAAATCCTCCAATAGTGCAATACTCCCCACATATATCTAACATATATGGGGGCCTAATAATTTATCCCTATATAAATAAAGCTAAATATTATCACTAAATCCACTAATAATAACATAACAACAAAATCAAGGTTACTCTACTTATAATTTTCCATGATTTGATACCAGAACACACATGATGTCATCTTCTTAGAGTCATCATCTTTTACTAGATTGACCCTTTGATGGTCCACCATATTTTATTAATACACATCTCCAACCCAATTCATGCTTGGATTATTACTGAGATCCATCTCAATAATGTAGGATGGGAACTTCTGATGCATATTTGTTGAAAATATATCAATGTTTAATGAATAATATTATTTTTAAATTTCCCCAAATAATAATACTTTAAAAAATAAAATAAAATGACTGATGTAACTAATTTAGAATCTATAATCCAATAAATAATATCCCCCATGGGTATTATTAAGCATAATATCCTCACATTGGATCACATGTGTCCTTGATCACCTATTTCATCTCTGGTCTCCCTTTCTACATGATAGTCAATTTTTTACTAAAACTCACACACTTCCAATCCTATATAATGAACATCAATTTCAAACATCCAACATCATTATAATTCTAAAACAATGAATTAATATCACTATATCATATCTATTTTCAATTGAAAATAACATCTAGGCATATAGTTGAGATGAGAGTGACCACTGATAGTAAACTCCAATAGGTAATATGGTGGAAAATATATACAATGATAAAAATCACACAGTTGGGAGGCATTAAAATCATAAATATATTAAATATAATGAAATCCCATTAATAGACCCTATAATATGAAAATTTTAATATCCAATTATAACCATAATGTCCAAAATATAAATTAAAATAAAAGTCTCTATAATAAATACCAAAATAACTATTAGGGTATCTAATCCTACCACAACTCCGTACTAAATTTTTTTAATGTAATAATTGATCTCTAAGTACGTACTAGTAAATTATAAAATAAATTTATATATATTGGGATGAAAATACATTTATATTACAATGATCCTCCTCATGGCATTTTATATACAATGTGAGGGAAACAGACTAATTCCCTTGTAAATAAAAAGTATAACCAAAATGTATTTGTAAGGTCAGATATATCCTAACCTTATAAGTGTCATATAACTTTAAAATATAACCCATTTATAATTAAGTAATATTGAATAATATATTAAGAATGTTACCCCACACCAATCCCCCCTCAGTTGTCACTATTATTCCCCAATATAAAATGTATTGTAACTAATGTCCCATCCATGCAATAAATACCATATTTACACATCTTCGTATCACATAAATAAATAGTATCCACCTTACTTATAATAAAATAACACATATTCACATCCACATAAGAAATATATACTTCCACATTCCACATATCCACATCTCAAGTTTGAATCACATTTCCATAATAGTAAGGTATCATGATCAAGAATTTCATAAGCCTCATTCCTTAATTATATTATAATAGTCCCCATCTATATACCAAATCCTCACTCCTTCATCTGCACACCATTCATAATTTATACTTTTTTCTATCATAACTGATGAATAAAAAGCATTGACTGTCGTAATAATTACATGTCTAGAAGTGTGACTACAATGATTGAGTAGTCATCCATTAGTCTGCACACATAAATAGATATTTGGGGATGACACCTAAAAATTAAAAAAATGTTTCGGTGTAAGTTAGGATATATGACTTATGTGGGGTGGAAATTAAATCAAACTAAAATAAATTCTATAATTGAATCTAATAAAATCCCAACTTCATAGATTATGAACCAAACAAACCTACAACAACTCGTAACCATTTCTATTTGTTTGAAACATTCTACTAATAACTTATATAACATTATATACCAATAACTAACCTACTTATCAACATAAAACAACCACAAAACGTCCTAATATTATTGTTAGTAACATTATTTACTATTTCGAGATTTACTGTTTACTAGCCATGTAATTTTTTTTTAAACTCTATATTCAATTAGGAATCATCCTTTAGACATAACCTTTGTTTCCCTAATATTTCTATTTATCTAGAGCATTAAAATTTTCATTTTAAGTCACTGTTATATTATTTCATCCCACGCCAAATTTTTCATTCTTTATATTCAATTTCCTTCCATAATACTATGGAGCTACTATCATTACTATGCAATTCCACAAAAAAATTTATTCCCATAGAACCAACCAAACCATCATATAAATTCACCTACTAAACATCAGTAAAAACATTAAATTATTACATCCATGGAGAGAAAACAGAACCCCTATATAGAACACATCCCAAATGGAAAAACATCCATAACAATATTCCACCATAATCCCACATGTCAAAAAAATACATTAAGTAAACCAGATATAAACAATAACCAATCCGTGAAAAAATATTTAGATGGTGTATTTTTTAAAATTAGTCATCAAATTAATTTAAAAAACATTTATTCAATGATTATATATCAATTTTATGTTTTAAATGGATAATTAGTTTCTATCATAACTTATTCGTCCTTTTATAAATAGATACCACCAAAAAAATAATTATAGAAACAACACAAACAAAAAAACTGTAAAAATAGTTTTATGGAGCAATAAATATACATCCATAAATTTAAAAACCAATATAGTTGAAACATGAAATAAAATTTGAATATCTCATCCCCCAAAATTTCATATTATATTTTCTATTTGTTTTTCATAGTTTAATACTCACCATAATTAAGAAAAATCATGTAACATCTACATTATTAAAAAAGTTGAGTTATAGAATCTCATAGATTAAATAAATATTTAAAATATCTTTATAGAAACAAGATGGGGATGTGATAATAAAAGAAAAATATGACATGTGGAATTAAACAATACACCAAAACATAATTAATCTCCATCAAAACCATGCCAATTGGTATGAAAAACCAAAACCAAAATACATCTATAATGTCCCATGGATAAATAAAAAGGATAAAACCAATGGGAAAATATGGGAAACACACCATATATAACAATGTTCCAATAACAAAAAATAATGGCAAAAAAGAAAATAATTGGTAACAAATATACCACTAGTTATTAAACTAGAGTGAACCATGGTTTTATTGATAATAAAATAAAATAAAAATAATTAAATGGGATCAAAAAAATTATATTAGTAATTGATATTGTAGTTTCATATCTTGGAGTGTCATGGTCGCACCATAACTGGGCGAAGTAAAACCCCCCATAGATATCTAAATAGTGATCTACTCCTACTACCTTTATTAAAAAGAACAATAAATTATTCAATAAATTATGATATTAGATGTTTTACCACATTAACAAATAACTATTCCAAACTACTTACAAATATAGAACCCCCATAAATTTCCCCACATGCTTCACTCTTTGTTATCCATTTCCACACCCTAATGCTCATCCCTAAAAAGACTCATAAACTCTAAAATTTTCACTAATTCCTTGATAAAAACAACTATAACATTACTATAATATTATCAAATACATTTTTATTATTTTTAATTTCTAACATATGATTATTAATTTATATTTATTGTTTTAGTTTTTTTAAAAACTACTATTCAATCCCCTCAAATGATGACAAACATTTTCCCCACCATGACCAAGCTCCATGGGTGAAATATCAATCTCATATAGTATACTATAGATCTAAGTAACCTTTTTAATATCATGACTCATTATCAGTAAAACCACCATATTCTCTAGTTTTCCCTTCATACCATGAATATTAAGGCTACAATGTGTCGTCCATCTCAATGATTTATTTTTCTTTAAAAACATATCTATCCCTAAAATCACATCCCATCACCTGTATCATCCCCAATACAAAATGTAATGCCCTTAATAGGTTGGGGTTGTTGCATTATTTATAATTTGTTTTTAATTTAGTAACAAAAATTAATCAATGATCCTATGGGTTACTGATGAGTCAATATAGGGTAAACCATTTCACTGAAAATTATACTAGGATGGTACTGGTGAAAAAAAATCTACTTAGACCATTCTTGGTGTAATATATGATAATCCATGTTAGATATTTATATATAAGAATACGGGGATAGATAATTATGTAACAAAATCCAATGTTTATCAATAAAATTTACCCATCATTTTTTTGGGTGTTACATATATTATAATGTGTCCCCAAATTTACACAACCAATTTCTAGTAAAACAAGGGAATTCAATTTTATAGTGCCTAGGATTTTTTAAAACATATATCAACAAGATGATGCAGAAATTGTTTTTATATACAAATTTTTTTAGTGAGAATTAATTTTTTTTATAAAACACCACACATCTGTATGTTGTATTAATTAAATTAATGTTCCACCAGGCCTTCTGTATTTTTTTGACTTCGATGTTGTTTGTTGATGATTATGGAGATGTTTGGTTTGTGTTTGTGCGTTTCTATTTCAATAAATTTTTGTTTCTGTTCTTGGGTGGTTGATATGTTGTTGATGTCTTTGGGGGATTGAAAACTGTTTTTGTCACATTTGGCGCAATTACGTTTCATGTATTGGTGGGTGGGGGGTCCTTATTGGTGGGATGGGTGTGTTGACACCCATCATCCAGTGATCTGTATTTTTAGACCAATGGGATCCTTATTTTAATTTTGCGCAGTGATCTTGGTCTTCTGTTGTGTTGCATCAGGTTGACTTGTAGTTAATTTTTCACAAGTATTGTTAAGTGGGCAACTCATTTGGGAGATATAGGTGCTTGTATCTATTGTTTGATCCACCCTATGCATATTTATGTGTGTGGGAAAAATTATCGACCTCATTGTGCTACCAGCACGGTGAAACTTCTTGGTATGGGGCAACAAATTCACATTGACAATATCATTATTTCAATTTCTCTTAGGGGGGGGGGGTGAAACTCTCTTCATTCCCTTTGAATTCTTATCCTCATTGATCACTTTGGTTTTCATTCATCCCATTGGGTTGTTTCTTATGTATTTTTTTTCATTGTTTCTGTTAGGTGTTTCCTCTTTTCCCATTATTGAAAAGAGGAATTGATTTTATATATTTTTGGGGATCTTCCCCCATTTTCTAAAAAAAATAAAATATAAACAATAAAATCATCCCATATCCATGGAAAAATGTAGAACTTGTTCTAATTGAAAATTATCCAACGTAAATACCCAACCGTAAAGCTATTAAACAACAGAAAAACTATCCAATAGTCTGAGCTAGTAATGCTTGACACTGTCCTAAAAATCCTTTTTGAAACACAAAAACTGTTTTATATTCATAGGGTGAGAAAAAATGTATAATAATTATGAGAAAAAAATTCTCTTGTGCACATGATAAATAAAAATAATAATTCTATTTGGAGAAAAAACATAACTAAACAACACCTAAATAGGTATATTAATCTAACCCAACCACACCAGGGCACACTCAGAATGTAATGAAATCCATGTAATACAATATGTTATTAAAAATTGATGATATGTTACCCCAATCCACATTCCAACTAGTATGTTGCTCTCTCCCAACGTCATCCACACTAGAGCTCCCATCCCTTCCATATACAACATCACATACCACCCCTAAAAACCAACTTCATTACATAACATCATTCCCACAAACTTCTAGGGAATACAATATATACCAAACTCACACACTCTTAGGCCTCACGACACATCCCACCTTCACACTCCTGGGCCTCACAACACATCACAAATCATCCAGAAGACACATGGGAAAGCACATCGAAACTCAACCCAAACACACCTTAGAAACAAACCACCTCTCCCACAAACACCTAGGCTATCACTTCTCATGAGAAGACACATAGTCCATGAAACACCTCGCTCGAAAAAACATGGGCTATCACAACCACCATCTAAGTCACTAATATACCTCTAGTCATCACATTTTATTCCATATATACCTCTCTTGGAAGAGACAACAACAAATAGTGGGTAGCCAGCCATGCGTACTCCAAAATAGATTTTAGAAAAACATCCCCCGTCAACATGATGATGCCAGTGTTCAACACATAGTGTTAAATATTTTTTGGGTGTGTATACAAATTATTATAATATTAAAATATATGTATAGTATCAAACACTCCATCCCAACTTATGGGTTCTCAGACAAAAAACCAACTCATAACATTGTGACCTTTACTACTACCTCTAAATGAATTTATTAATAACTACAATAGTCATTTCAAAAGGTGAACTACCTAGATAAATTAATATGGATACACATTTACTATATGTTCAACACCCATTAATTTTATTTTTTCATTAACCACTTTTATAATATTAACCAATCAAATCCAATCCACAACAACCATTAATAAACAATTATTTTCTATTTCATCACTTCCCAGGAAACTATCAGGCATGACACATAATAGAAAACACTATAACAGTTCTTCATTGTCTTCCCGAGGATGAAGATAAATTGTAAGTTAACATACATTACATTAATGAAACATCACACCAATACATTTAGATATGGGTTTAAAATTGATAAATTTTATCAATGGAGATGAATCTATAAATTACTCACCTAAAGTCTATTATCCCACATTAAACTCATCTTCCCTGTTCATCATATTAATAGAACCTTCCACCGACTCACAACCACATCAGGCCCCACATTATAGAACCGCCAAAATATTATATCCCTAAATCATAATGACATGTCACCAATCACATCCCCAATAAAAAATCACATGTCATCCACTTCCTCCACACACAAAAAACCACATCAACACCAAACATCACATCACCTCATATACCAATAAAAACACATTTTTAGATTCAATAAGACGTCCCTTATTTAATTCCACTTGTAAATTTAGGGGTTATTAAAAACACTCTTTGAACTTGTGAAATCCATTTTTTCAATATACCTGCTAAACCACCGTTTATATATATAAATTCAACAAAAACCAAATGGCATTCATTCTATAAACCATATAGTTTTCCAACAATGATTTCCTAAACCCAAATATTATGGATTTTTAATTAAGAATTATTTTAATTCATTTTATTTATTTTAACCATTTAAAGTATCCCAATCCAACAAAACTGAATCAAAACAACATGTAATTGTAGTGCTTTAATGATTCATTAGTTTCAACCCTATAAGAAGGTCCATATCACTTGTTCGTTCAATATGCTCAAATTCCAAGCACTGGATCACATGGGGCCTAAAATCCCATGTTTTAGATGGTCTCCCTATACAATGTCATAAAACAAGGTCAAATAAAACTATTTCAAAACCACCCCATGAATTATTTACTATTGAAAACTCCAAAATCCATCCAATCTACCAACCATTTGCTTTTGATGCCACTATGTCCTGACCCCTCCCTCCAATGATGCCTAAATGGGGGGGGAGAGATAATGACCCTATGTCCCAGCTCAAGCTGTACTTGGGATGGAGACTGGAATGAAGGGTGTATAAGTCTCACAATATGGGAGGCATTTCCCTTTATAAGAAACATGATCATGAAATATAAGGAATTAACCACAATAACTCCAATCCATAATAAAAAATAGAAATCCATAAACCATCCCATGTAAATTGATGAAGTAAAACTAAAACAAATAAAAATATATACATATTAATTACACAATTTAATGATTTATAGTGACAAAACATCCATCTTAATTTCTAAGATACTAATACCCACCACGGTCCATGAAATCATCATAGAAACAGTAAAAAAGTTGTATATACATAGGTTGAGGATACATTTATACTCAGTAGGATAAACGATGTCTCTCGTTCACATGTGAAAGAAGCATACTAATGATCCTATGAGAAATAAAACATTACCAATAATCACCTAAATTGGTATACTATCGAAACACAACATCACCACAACATTCTCACCAAGTAACACCAGATAAGTAATATAATATGTTTTAAAGAACATCTATGATAGAGTACCCCACCCAAATTTCCATCTGGTATGTCTGTCTCTCCCAATATCATATGTTGTATAACTCCAATCCCTTCTGTATACCACATAAAATCCCGTTTGCACACACATTGTCCATAACAAACCATCATTCTCGTACACACATGGGCCTCACACCGCATCCTACCTACATAAACCTAGGACACCCAACACACCGCAACCACATAAACATGTGAATCACAACACATCCTTACAAAACACACTTTGAAAACCAGAACAATAATAATCCTGAAGACAACGGGGAAAAATGAACATTTCCACAAACACATGGGCTATCGCATGTTTCTCGAAGGCACCTAGGCCACATATCACGTCACCCATAAACAAATGGGCTATCATAACCACAATCTAATTATCTAACAGACCTCATTCTATGACCTATTTTTCTATACCTACCTCTACTAGAATATATGGTTAAAATTAGTTGTTACCTATCCATCCATACTCATTACCGAATGTTTAGAAAAACACCCCCTACAGGATGATTTATGTATTCAGAACATAGTGCTCAACATGGGTAGGGATCAAATAGATATAACAAGAATTTAATAATGTAGGTATAGTATCAAAAAATTTATCCTAACCTATTGGATTATAGACAAACAAAAAACCCAATCCACTATCACTATTGATGCTAAAACTAAATTCATTTATTAATAATTGAAATAATAATTTTAGATGGTGTAGAGTGATTATAAATTAATGTGGAATCAAATTTTCTCTACATTTAAAACCCATTTATATTATAATTTTTTTAACCACTTTAATCTCATAAACAAATTAAATCCATGTCACTCCCTAATTTATTAAACAATTATTTATTTAATCCATCACTACACTAGAAACTATTAGGCACGACCCATAACAAACAACATAGTTGTACTCATTCACATTTTTCTCATGGATGATGATCCTTGGTAAATTAAATCAACCAACATATAGTAATGAGTAAGGATGGATGGGTATCCAATCATTTATTATATATCTTCTAGATGATTTATTTATGTCATAGGCTATGATCACCAGAAGTATGTTAGTTCCTTTGAAGTTGGTTGTGATTGCTGAGGTGTTTTCCAGAAAGGTTGTTAATGTCCCAAGTGTCTTCGAGCAAAATGTGATATCATATGTGTTTTTGAGTGAGGTGGTTTGTTTCCAATGTTTCGTTAAGATGAGTTGTGGTGTGATTTCTCATGTTTCATTAGGATTAGTTATGATGTGTTTTGAGGCCTAGTTTTATACAATAGGGATGTGTTGTGAAGCCTGTGTGTGCACGCGTAAGATGTGTTTTGAGGGCTTGGTGTGTGCAGGTGGGAAGTATTATAAAGGCCCAGGTGTGTACGGTCGGTATGTGAGGTGGTATACAGGATGTATGGGAGTACCAGGGTGTTCAACATTGGGAGATAGTGGTATACCAGTGGGAAATTTGTGGGTGGTACCCTATCATAGATATGTCTTATAAAATATTTTATTAATTGGCTTCTATTACATGATGAGAATTCCTTGGTGATGTTGGTTTTAGTTAGTATACCTATTTAGGTGATGTTTGGTTCTTCTATTTTCTCACAAGAGCATTAGTATGCTCCTTCCACATGTGTGTGAGAGACATTGGATTTCAAACTGAGTATACATATATGCCCACCCTACATATATACAACTTTATTTAGGATTCCATGAGGATTTTGTGGACCATGTTGTACATTACTAGCTCGAAACATTTTATATTTGTTGTCTCACTTCTTATCTCTACAATATTGTATTTACATTATTGATTTTTTTTGAGTTATACATTTTTCAAGAATGTGGGAATATCTTTCACTTTCTCTTTTATATTATGACTTAGTGTGATTGTGGAGGATTAATACTATCTACCGATTGTTTTTCTTATAAATGGTAATGCCTTTGATATTTTGAGATATATACCACCTTAGTACTAGTACCCAACTGGGGCCAACTATAGGTGGGACTTGAGGGTTAATTTTATCTCTCCCCTCATTGTGGTATGTTTGGAGGGAATGGTCATCATATACTGGTAGGGGATCTCGATATGGTCATTTGCACCCAATAGATGCAGTAGTTCCTAAGGGTCCAAAGATCATACATTGTACTATTAGTTTTTTTAGCACACATATTTGTGAATTTTTAGATTCATGAGATTATTACTCCTTTTTTAACCCACTATATCCCATGCTGAGAGACTAAACATAGAAAGGATATCCACGACCTTGGTGTTTAGTACATCAGTTAGAGGCCAAACAAGCTTGTTTGTCATGTGTTGGGGGTCCAAACAGATAATGGGACAACATGAGTCTTGTGGGGATATTTTACTACTATAGATTTAGTCATATGATTTCATCCTCTAAATTAACTGGTTATATTCCACATGTGATATTATCGACTTCATCTATATGATAGTTTTGTATTCACATGTGCATTGTGAGTGTGTGCTTTTCATTTATGTGTGGAGTTTCAAGATGGAAACAAATTGTGTGGAGCCCCTTAATTCTGTATTAGACATGTTTTCATTGGAATAAGTGGATGAAAATATTTTAGGGATTCATATATTCATTTAGTTTTTCCTGTATTTTTTTCTCAATGAGGTTGTGCCCCTACCACCTTGATGTGATGTTGATTTCAGGATAGACATACAGCCCCATGCTTAACTAATATCGATGCTGCCTAATCGGATGGAACCTTATGTGTTGAGGGACATGATGATTTAGATATATGATCTAAGGAATATGAGTTTTACTTATACTAGTGTATCTATTTGGGGTCCAATTTTGTTCGAAAATAATGAAAATAGTGGTCTGAGGTTGTGCATAGACTATCAAAGGATGAATCAGGGGACAGTCAAAAATAGCTACCCTATTTTGAGGATAGACAATCGATTTGACAAAATAAAAGGTGTTAGTTTGTTTTCATTAACTGACCTATGATTTGGATGTCCCATGTTGAGGATGAAGGAGGGTGATGTCCATAGGTCTATCTCATATGTAGGTATGAGATCTATGAGTATATAGTCATTTTGTCTTGTGTTTCAAACACTCTATCCTTGTTCATGGATCTTATAAACTATTTGTTCAGTGAGTTTTTTGGATTGGTTCTTCCTCATATTCATCGACGATGTTTTAATATACTCAGAGGAGGAGAAGGATCATGCAAATCATCTTAAAACTATCTTGTAGGTTCTTCAAAGAACCATCATTATAGAAAGTTGGCAATGTGTATGTTTTGGACATATGAGATAACGTTTCATTGAAAATATGATTTCTTAGTATGGTTTGGATGTAAAACCATAGATTTTTGAAGAAATTATTTCATGGGAAGCACCAAAGAACATCCCATAGGTTCGTAGTCTCTATGGTTTCAAATAATACAATTAGAGCTTTGTTCCATATTTATCTCAAATTGTATTCCCATTGATTGTTTTAAAATGTAAGGAGATATATCTTTCATGTAGTTACCAGTGATAGGTAGTGTTCAGTTACACAAAGGGGATGTTGGTCAATGCCCCAGTTCTCTAGATACCCAAGGAAGGGGTAATACATGAAATGTTTTATGACGATTCCCATATGTGTTTGGGATGCATTTTGATGCACCAGTGGGTAGTGATCTCTTATAAGACAAGGTATTTATGTCCCCATGAATTTTATTATTCAACCCCTGACCTAGATCTTGTATCATTTGTGTTTATGATGATTTTTGGAAGCATTAACTCCTTGGGGAGTGCTTTATGGTCTTCACAAATAATAAGATCTTGCGGTATAACTTTTCCCAGTGTGACCTAAATATTTCATAGTTGTGGTAAATGAAGTTTCATCACGAAAATAATTTATAGATATACTTCACCTATGGAATGGGGAATGTTTTAGATGATGAATTAAGTAGAAATGCAAATAATGACGGTTTTAAAGAATTTGAGGATGTGTAAAAGGATATGAAGAGTTTTTACTGTTGCAAATAGATGCATGAGTGGATTTTTCAAAAGGATGTTTCTTACAGATAACTGTGCAGTCATCTATAATACAGTAGGTGTAGGATTCTATGTGGGTTGAATCAGAAGCAGAGGTAATGCATGATAATGTTGACCATGATTATGCTCCAAAAGGATGGTCAGAGTATGGTCAAAACTAGTTGTTGTTTCATGGAATGTTGTTTGTTCTTATGGTGATGCATGATGGAGTTGTTCATGAGTTTCATGGATCACCATTCGTAGTACACCCAATAGTTAATATATTTTCGTATGTCTTGAGGATGCATTTTTGGTTGTAATGCCCGACACAAGTTACCCAGAGTTGGTGCCTTATTACCTAACATTTTCATGATTACAAGGAATCAAGTCTTGAAAGGCCGATTAGTTTAGCAGTCTTGGAAAAAAGATTCATATATAAGATCAACATCACAACTTGAAATGAAATACAATACTAAATTATTACATTAGAAACATCCAAGAGTCCTAGATTATGCCTGCAAGTCACTCATAACTAACTTTCTTTGTATCCTTGGAAAATGAACCATAAGAAAGGGGTGAGCACAAAAAGTCAGTAAGGGTAAGAAATACAGTGGAAGATAACATAAATATTAAGCATGGTGAATAGTTGAAAACACATTCCTTTACCAATAATAAACATGAATACTTTTATGGCAGTAATTTTCACTTAGTAAATAATGACATATTACAACATATTCATGGGTATTCTACGAGTCTAATGACCACATGAACCACCAATATTATTTTCATAATGAGGGAGTTTATAATGTCGGACATTCTGAAACATATTTTCAAGGCCTCTACCAAGATGTTTAAAAATGATTAAGGCCTTAGCCAAAACCACAGATAAAATTGGAATGGCCTCAGCCAATTCCATGTCTAGTTTTCTCATGAGACCTATCGATGCATCGAGGAGCTGTAGCAGGCTCCACCCATCCTTACTAAGTCCAAAACATTCATCATATGAAATTATTGAAATATAACATAAACATTCGTATTAAAAAATGCATACAAAATGTCAATACATTAAACCAAAACCATGAATGGTATAGAAATAACACATCCAAATTCAAACATAATATAGTATGGAAGATTTTTACCATAATAAATCAGCTTCAAACAAGTTTAAAATCCATCAATGGATGTTGAGAAAGGTGAAAATTATTTGTAAATATCATTGAGAGAAATATCCTTTTTTCATGAAAACATTTAAAAGTCACAAAATTGGGAAAGGATGGAATTTAAAGACATTTTTGAATCAATGTATCCTATTACACTTTGTATCATTTTAAAGGAATTTCCATTTTAAAAACCTTCATGTCCATATAAATAAGTCCTTAAGAACCATTTTGAAAACATAGACATTAATGAGATTGATTTAGAAGAAAAAATATTTAAAACATTTAAAATGATGTTTTAGTAAAATGGTACATTAAAAATAATCCCCTTGAAAAATCTTTTTTGAAACATGAACATGGATAATAAATATTTCCCTATAGATACTTATGTAAAAACAACCTCAGATAATAAAGAGATTGTGAAATTAACATTCACCTTGAACTTTAAATTGGTCGAGGTTACATTTAACAACCTGTATAATGACAATTATATGTTATTATATTTTAATAGAACCATATTAATATTCATTATATCATACATGATTCATTTATTACTTTATAATACCCATTTAATAATGACTTTCATGTTAAATTAACATTTCAGGTAATAATCGCTTTCTTTATCGTACGTATTTTAACTTTTTATTATTGATTGTATCATTTAGATCATGATTTAAATACTTCCAGAATATAAACCTTGATATATATAAATAATATATATTTATAATATAAATATTTATATTAGATAGATACATGAAATGGAATACACCGTTTATGGAGACAGTAGGCCATACATACGCATAAACGTTGTTTCTGTTTTCATATTTTATTGAACGAAAGTAAGTGGATAAGTTATATGTAAGTATATATATATATCAACACTAGTATTATTATTTCATATATTACATACTAATTAGTAATATATATTTTTTTAATCGTCGATGAATGGTGAACGTGAAAATTAATCTCATCGCGTTGTAGAGACAGTAATCCGTACGTACACACGAGTGACTATATCATTTCATTAAATGGGTGGAATTGGATGGTATATTAATTTTCAAATAAATTAAAGTGTTAGTTAAATTATTTTTATGCATATTACTATTCATAATATCCATCCAAATAACATAGTGTTGAATAAAAAATTACACCACGACATAAAGACGGTAAATCGTACGTACGCACGCATGGTGACATTATCATTCATAGGATGGGTAGATTAATTAATAAGGTTGTTACATATTTGTAATAAAATAATAGTATATATAAGTTACTAGATTTATTATTATTTTATGGCAATAACAATGAAATATTAAGTGGATGAAGCAAAAAACATGATAGATGGTGGTGAAATCATTACCGCTTCTTCGTGTTCTTCCTTTTGATTTTATAAAAATGTCACTTTATGTTGGCTTTCTAACCAATGGGAATGCCTATAGAATGAAGGGAGTAATGTTGGGAGGATATTTGGGCATAGTTTGGCCATTCCAAATGGCTTGGAATGTTTGAATTTGATAGAATGAGAAGTTCCCTTCTATAAGAGGGGTGAGGGGCACCTTTGGAAAAGATTGAAATATTATTTTATAATAAAATAATTTTCGGTTTAAAATAGCTCAAAAATTAATTATTTAAAGTATAAGGTGGTATGGGTTGAAAAACACTAAAAAATAAGGTTTTAGATAGGTTTGGGTCACTATATTAACCTTATCTTTTAGATTTAACACTTAGTTAAATAGATTGACATTTACCATGCCTCTTTGTATTTTTATATTATATAGTTAATAAACATACTATAAACATACAATAGAACCCCATGTAGTTAATTAATGACACAAATATAATTATATAATTCTTTTGGTTGAACCATATATTTTTTGGATTATTATATCAACCAATAATATTGTTTTTGTTTTTAAAAACTCATTTATATAAATTTTCAAATTATTAAATAATTGATTTTTGTTAATGTCCTAATAACATTATTACATCAAAATAAATGAATTTAATCAACCCTAACATGTCATATTAACCTTAATTTTTTTATGGAATCAAAACATTCATATTATATTTATTTTAGTATTTATAATATCATTTAATTGATAGTTTCATTAATAAGAAAAATACTACATCATTATTGTGTCGTATATAAATAAATTTATTTTATGTCTAAAAATTATAAATAAAATATTATGAGGTATGAAATATTTTTATATTTCTACTGAATATTTATAGTCCAACAGATAAATTATATATCCTCATATAAAAACTGTTTTATTAAAAGATATTTTCTTTTGTTATTTTTGTCATTACTTTAGATTATTTAATATAAAATGAAATTATCACTCCCACGTGCCTCCATGGGGTCCCAAAATCGAGACAAGGATGCCCATGGTCTGACATGTATCATAAAATAGGGTTATGACACATGTTAGGGTAATATAATATTATCATTATATTATTTTTTATCCTTATTTACTAGATTTACCCCTTTAACAAAGATAAATAAAAATTTTACTGAACTAAATATTCCTAATGTCTCAAAATAAAAGATACCTATTTACACAATTTAGACCACCTGATTCCAAATATTGAATCCTTTTTTCTTAATTCATAAAAAATAAGTGGAAAAAATTAATTTAAAATTAATTTCCGTTGTCAAAACAAAAGGTGTGTTTTTATGAAATAATAACTATCAAAACATTGACACTTGTTTATGTCAAATTTAAATGTGAAATTAATTATAATTACCTAAATTTTATTAAATGAAAAAAATATAATCTAATTATACATCCAAAATATTCAAATTCATAATTTATCACTATTAATTATTTTGATTAAAAAAGTTGTTTTTAATTAAAATTGAGTAATTTTCACTATTCATCAAAATATGAAAGTTATCAGAAAAGTACCAAAAATTTATCCAAACTAAATTATTATGTCCTGATTATAAAAAAGAAATTTATTTTTTAAAATAGAATATATAAAAGTTTCAAATATTGAATTTAAAAAGGGTTTGCCATTAAAAGGCGGTAAAATTGCATTTTTTTAAAACACTAATTTTATCTAAAAGAATGAAATTATACTTAAATTATGCCTATGAAACTCATTATATAGATTATTCAATTATAAGGATTATATAAAGTTCAAAATTCAGTAAATACTATTCATAACCGCTTTTGAACGGCTAGATTGGTAAGTCATGATGCGCTTGAACATGGTGTTGCGTGTAGTTCAAGTTATTGATTTACTTTGAAGTAATAACATACTATGAAATATTGTGGTGTTAAAATTTTCCCTCCCTTAATAAATTTCATCCTCACAATTTTAAATTGTTTTTCGAAAATAAATGGTTAAAAATAGAAAATACCTTGGTAGAAAAACCCACATCGTAAATTGGGTTAATAAAATTTAGTCTTAATAAAAGGAAAAGGAAAATGAATGAGTCAACACCGAATAATGATCTCGATTATGAGAGGAATAGTGTAAATTAGAGACACATAATTGAAAAAAATGTAAATATTTATAGGGAGTGATTGAGGTCATCTATCACAAAAAAGTGTAAAATTGTGGGCCTCAAATCCATCAATCTATGATGATTTAAAATACCATCGGTTAATAAAAACATAAGGTATTAGGATAACACATTTTTGGTTTTAAGATCTCTTCCCAAGAGTTTAAGAATTAATTTACCCATATAATAAGAGGGAAAATTAAATATATATATATATACTTGACAAGTATAGTTTCATCCTTTAAGTAATTCCTACCATAAACTCATCTTTCACTCCAAGAGATTTCAAAAGAAAAATTCCATTTATCTTAATCGTATAGGGTTCAAAAAACAATGAATTAACAACTCACCTACCAGAACCTTTAAAAAAACAAGATTATACAATCCAGGGAATTCACGTAGTCCAGTGGTAGGCGATAAATCCCAATCAAACTATGGTTGGGGGTTTTATTCCCACAACTTTGTCCAATGAGACTGATTGTCACACCGTCTGTGTGTTGTCATTTTAATAACTATCCAAAAATAACCTTAACAATAGTATCCAATTTAAATCATAATACATTCCAACCATTAGACTTATCCAAAATACTTCTATCCAAACTCACAGTCCAATATTTATTACGAAGTTAAACACAATTAAGATCCTTTTTTCCCACCTAATAACATGTGAACACCTTCATCATGTATTATTTTAAAACATGGTACTAACCTGAATTCCCATAAATCATTATTGATTAAATTTATGCTCCCTTATACTTTACATAATACTAAATATATTCCTTATATCCAAATTTTTTAATATTACAACAATAATGAAATAAACAAACTATTAATCAGTTCCATGGAAGTCAAGAATATCCAATATATTTTATCAAAATCAACCATCTCTTATTACAAAATCATTACCTCATTTTCATGACCATATTAAGGATTACCTTTCCTTTAACCATGTATTTTCAAAAAAAAGTGTAGCTTACTATTAATTCACTTTTCCTAGAACTATATAATCTCAAATCCATGGTAAAATAGTACTGTAGTAAAATCCTTATTTATCTCCATTATTCATATAACCAGAATATTATTGATACAAAACTCAAATTAAATATATTTATAATAATAGTATAAGAACACTATTCATTCCTCATCATTCGACATATTATCATAACCTTATTATTATCCAATAGCATCATTTGCGGTATACTCTGATGACATGGACATCGATTCGTGTAGTGTCCCAACTCCTTGCAGATGAAGAATTTTACATTAGAAACCTTTTTCTTACCATTGAAATCCTTACTTTTTGTCCTTTTTATCTACACTTATAACAAACTCAAATTCCCTTCAAGCATTTACCAAGGTGATTATTTCCACATTTATCACATATGGGGAAATCCTTCTTTTCCCTCTTCCCTTTATCCATCTTTCTCTCTTTCAACCTTTTCTTCTCTTGCTTCCCTTCAAAGCCATAGGACATAGAGAATTATTACTTATCTTATTAATACATGATATTATTTCTTCATATGTTGATAATACATGGGAGAATATTTCCCTTCTAAATGTTTGATTAATACCGTGAATGATATGATCCTTCTTACTCTTTGGGTCATACGTATTGTTGTAGTTCACATTCCTTCTACTGTGAACCATTTCTATACAATTTCATACACTATGTCATTTTTTGAATTGCGATGAATAATTCCAAACTTGTAAAATACCTAACGTAAATTGAAAAGTTTATGGATATAAAACATAATCATAAAATATTTTCTTTGAGGAGGTATATACACGTAAATAATTTATAATTATTTGTAATGAGTATAAGAATTATCCAAAGCATATCCCATAAGTGTGTCATAACCAAGAGTGCAGTAAGGCCTATTGTCGTGCACCAATTTCCATTCGAGTCTTGCAAAAAGTGGTGTTTTCATGTTTTACCCTTAGGTGCATCTGTTCCAAAGCCACCACTACCTGCTCGTATCCAGAAATGGATGTATTTTCATGGAAAACCCACAAAATCTCTATTTTTCAAAAAATTTAGTAAGTTATTCTATACTAATCCTCAAAGTCTATCTTAGTGTAATGTGATATAATCAGAATTTATCTAAATCTAGTTTCCAAGGTTATTGTTATACTTCCTTTGATACCAACTGTAACACCCCGACCCTAATTACACAGAGTCGGTGAAATATTACATAACATTGGCATGATTACAAAGAATCACATCCCAATGGACCGAGCCGTTTCACTGTTTTGGAAACAAGATTCATACATAAGTTCAACATTATAACTTGAATAGAAATACAACACTAAATTCTTCCATTAAAACATCCAATCCCCCTAGATTATTCCTGAAAATCAGTCATAACTAACTTCTTCATATACTGGGAAAATGAAACATAAGAAAGGGATGAGCTCAAATGCTCAGTAAGTGTTAGCAATAAAACGGAAGATAACAAAAATATTAAGAATGGTGAATAGTTGAAAACACATGCCTTTACCCATAATAAATATGAACACTTTTATGGTAGTAATATGAACTGAGTATATAATTATTTATTAAAACATAATCATGGGTATTCTCCTAGTCAAATGACCACATGAACCATCAATATTATTTTCATAATGAGGGAATGTATAATATCAGACACTCTGAAATTTTTTTCAAGGCCTCAGCCAAGAAATCTAAAACTGATTAAGGCCTCGGCCAAAACTATTCAACAAATTCAGAAAGGCCACGACAAATTTTATGTCTAGTTATCTCATGAGACCTACTGATGCATCGTGGAGCTATAGCGGGCTCTACCCATCACTTACTAAGTATAATAAATTTCTCATACGAAAGGCTTGAAATATAACATAAACATGCGTATTAAAAATAGCATAAGAAATTTCAATACAATAACCCTAATCCATAAATTCTATAAAAATAACACATCCATAGTCAAACATAATGTATTATGGACGATTTTTATCATAATAAATTATCTTCAAACAAATTTAAAATCCATCAATGGATGTTGACAAAGATGAAAATGATTTTTGAATCTAATTGAGAGAAATACACATTTTTAATGAAAACATTTAAAAGTCACAAAATTTAGAAAGGAAGACATTTAAAAACATTTTTCAACAAAATTTTCACATACCACATTGAATAATTTGGAAGGAATTAACATTTTAAAAACAGTCATGTCCATAAAAGTAAATCATTAAAAACCATTTTGAAAACATGGACATCAATGAGAATGATTTAGAAGAGTAAATATTTAAAACATTTAAAATGATATTTTTGTAAAATGGTACCTTAAAAATAATCCCATTGAAAACACTTTTATGAAACACGAATATGGATAATAAATATTTCCCATTAGATACTTAGATAAAAACAACCTCAGATAATAAAGAGATTGTGAAATTTACCCTTACCTTGCACTTCCCTTTGGTCGAGGGTACATTTAACCTCCTGTATAATGACTAGTGTATGTTAGTAGATTATACCAGAAGCATATTCATATTTATTATATTATACCTGATTCATTTATGACTTTATATTACCCATTTAATAATTATTTCATGTAAAATTTTGATTTTGGGAAATAATCGCTTACTTTATCGTACATATTTTATTTTTTATTCTTGATCATATCATTTAGATCATGATTTAAATATTTACAGAATATAAACATTGATATATATCATATATATTTATAATATAAATATTTATAATATAAATATTTATAATAGTTAGATACATGAAATGGAAAACACCATTTATGGAGACGGTACGTCGTACATATGCATAAACGATGTTTCTGTTTTTATATCGAATTGAAGGAAAGTAAGTGAATAAGATATATATATATATAAGTACCTATAAATATATATATCTATAGTAGCATTATTATTTCATATATTATATACTTGTCAGTAATATATATTTTTATAATCTTTAATGAATGGTGAATGTGGAAATGAATCTCATCTCGTCGCGGAGTTGGTAATCTGTACGTATGCACGAGAGACAATATCAATTAATTAAAGGTGTCGAATTTGATGGTATATTAATTTTAAAAAGAAATTTAAATGTTATATTTATTATTTTTATACATATTAATCTTCAGTATATCCATCAATGTAACATAGAGTTGAATAAAAAATTACACCACGGTGTGGAGACGGTAAGTCGTACGTATGCACGCATGGTGACATTATCATTCACAGGATGGATAAAAATATGAATATTGTTGTGCCATATTTATAATAACATCATATTATATATAAGATATTGTATTTATTATTTTGGTATGGTAATAATAATGAAATAGTAAGTGGACGAAGAAAAGAACTTAAAAGAAGTTGGTGAAATCATAACTTTTCTTCAGGATTTTCCTAATGATTTGATCAAAATGGATCCATAGGTTCGATTTCTGGACAATGGAAGGACTCTTGGATGAAGTGAGGAATGTAGGGAGGATATTAGGGTAGGTTATGGCCATGAAAAATGGCTTTGATGGTGTGAACTTGAGAGAAGATGAAGTTCTATTTTATAAGAGGGGTGAGGGGAACCTTAGGAAAATATTGAAATATTATTTTAGTATAAAATAATTTTCTATTTATAATTCCTCCGTTAATAAATAATTTAAATTATGCAGTGTGGATGGGTAAAAAACCACTCAAACAATAGGTTTTAGATAGGTTTGGGTCACTATATTAACCTTAACATTAATATTTAACTATTAGTTAAATAGTTTGACATTTTCCATGCCTATTTGTATTTTAATATTTTATGGTTAATAAACATACTATAAACATTAAAGAGAACCCAAAGTGGTTCATTAATGATACACATATCATTATATAAGTCCTTTTACCGAACCTATGATTTTTTAGGATTTTTTTATCGACCAATAATATTGTATTTGTTTTAAAAACTCATTTATGTCAATTTTGACAATATTTAATAATAGATTTTTATTAAATTAATAAAAACATTATTACTTCTAAATAAATATATTTAATCAACCAGAACATGTCATATTCACCAATAAAATTTTATTATGGTATTGAAACTTCCATATTTTATTTATTTTAGTATTTATAATATCATTTATTGGATTGTTTCATTACTAAATAAAATAAAACATCAATATTGTGTCATATATAAATATATTTATATTATGTCTAAAAATTTTAAATAAAATATCATGAGTTATGAAATCTTTTTATATTTCTAATTACCATTTATTCTCTAATATAGAAATTATATAAAATCATATACAAATTATTTTTTTAAAAGATATTTGCTTTTGTTATTTTTGTCATTACTTTAGATTGTTTAATATAAAATGTCATTGTAATTCCCATGTGGCTCCATTGGGTCCCAAAATCGACCCAAGGAAACCCATGGTTCGAAATTTGTCATCTAATAGGGTTAGGATACGTGTTGTGGTAATTTAATATTATTATAATATTATTTTATACCATTATTTACTAGATTTACCCCTTTAACCAGGGTAAATAAAATATTTTCTGAAATAAATATTTCTAATGTCAATAAAATAAAAGTTACCTATTTACACAATTTGGACATACTGATTCCAAATAATTATTCCATTTTTCTAAATTCAAAACATAGAAGTGGTAGAAATTAATTTAAAATTAATTCTCGTTGTCAAAACAAAAAAGCGTGTTTTTATAAAATAATAACTATCAATAGATTGGAACATGTTTTTGTCATATTTAAATGTTAAATTACATATAATGCCCTAAATTGTATTAAATGATAAAAATATAATCTAATTATACTTCCAAACTATTAAAATTCTTAAATTATCACAATTAATTATTTCGATTTAAAAAGTTGTTTTTAATTAAAAATTTGTAATTTTCACTATTCATCAAAATATGAAAGTTATCAGAAAAGTTCCAAAAATTAATAAAAAAACCAATTTTTATGTCATATTTATAAATAAGAAGTTTATTTTTCATATTTAATATATAAAAGTTTCAAATATTGGATTAAAAATGGGTTCTCCAATAAAAGGTGGAAAAAATTTCATTTTTGAACAATACTTATTTTATCTGAAAAAAATGAATTTATTCTAAAATTATGTCTATGAAACACATAATATGGAATCTCAAATTATAAGGATTATATAAATTTCAACATTCAAATAATATTATTCATAACCTCCTTTGAATAGCTAGTTTGGTAAGTCGTGGTGTGGTTGAACTCAATGTTGTGTGTAGTGAAAGTTTTAGAATTATATTGAAGAAATAACATACTATGAAATCATGGGGTGTTGCATTGGTGGCCAAAGATATATAGGAGATTTTAGAGTTTATGTCTCAGTTTCTGGACTACCAATAGGCGAAGGCTAAGAATAGTTTTCCGTGGTGATTTATTCAAACCATTGGATGTACATAAATGGAAATGTTATGAAATGTCAATGGATTTATTCATTGCGTTACCAAGAACTCACAGATGTTGTGATTCTATTTGGTTGATCATAGATCAGTTGAGGATGTCATCTCACTTCATAACGATCAAGGATTATATGAATCTATTCATTATCACAGACAGAAACATTGACTGATATAGAACCTTAATGCTATCAAATTCATATACCTGATCCAGAAGAGGATCTCCTGCTTAAAAAATATTTTCTTATTGATTATCACATGGTTGGTGATGGAGTGTCCAATTATTTTCATGGTTCATTTTCTTCATAGCATAGGATTAGTCATATATTATTATATTATTGGGTAATTATAGGTTTTCTTTGACCAATTTTCCACCAACCTCTAGTGATGTGTAATTTTTGTGGGGAAATAAAGTATCTACAATATTTCTTCTAGAGTTCTCCTAATCCCACTAATGTCCTCTGTGATGTCCAAAATCAAGGATAAATTATAATTGTATGTGTGGTACATTTGGTTGGTATTTATAATTCTTATGAATGATCACAATACAATGTTAATTTTGGTTCACAGAGCCAAAAGTGGTAGAAAATGTGGTTCTTTATAGGGTAGTCACGGTACTGTATGTCAATGTAGATTATTAAGGAAATTTCAAATTCATATCTTTGAGTTGACACAAATAAATAATACTAAGGGACCTTTGATTGTTCAGGGTAAGGTATTTTTGACCTCAACCCTCATGTTTTTATAATTTGATATAGGTAGATAACATTATACAATGTCAATACTCAATTGATTTGAAGAGGAATTTTGATTACCTATATGGAGTGATGTCTTTATATACACCCATGGAGTTCTGATCTAAGAGTATTTATTAATGTATTGAGTATTAACTTATGATTAGTGGTAATTAGTAACAATTGTATTTCAATAGAATACGTATGTTTAGTTTTAATACGATGTTATGTATAGAATATTTTTCATGATATCATGTTTAGATGAACTACTATCACTAATTATTATCATTAAAATATAATAAAGTTAAGTCCTATACTATTCGTGTTTAGTGTGATCTACTTCAAGTCCATTTGAAACATAACTGTAAACAAGTGCAGATGGTTTTTTTTCTATCAGTCCAATGTTTTTGTGGATGATGGTAATATGCGTTATATAATATTTACTTGTATGGTTTACCAGTTCTGAGTAATATTTCAAAATGAATTCTCGATGATATCACAAGTTGGAGAGGAAATGTTTATGATATATTTCCTTAAAATATGGATACCATAACCATTACTCATTATTGTATTGTGGGATGTTATCATTATGAGCTGAATGATTAGTTTTAGGATCTTGAGGAAAAATGTTTAATTCATATGGGAATATTCCCTTGGGGCCATATTCATATATAAATTAAGAAGGTAAATGGATAATTTTGAACATTTGTAGATTACATGAGGTAAAACTGAACAATGTTTAGGAACATGTATCCTATGTCATTTATTTATGATCTATTTGACTATTTGAGGGGATCCAAGTGGTTATCTAGTATTAATTTGAGATTTGGTAATCATCCTCAATGTGGGAGGGATTGTAATTTTACCCATTTTGATTTTAGGAAAAATAATATCTTATTTTAGTATATTTATATTCATTTTTAATGATGAATTCACAATCAATGTTGTTTTCTCTTATAAATAATGTTTTCCATCCATAAATGGAATTAGTCATGGTGGTTGTTGTCAACAAAAGTTGAGGGAGGATCATGCTCACAATTTTGAATTTTTTACATGTACAATTGGAGAGAAACACCTTTATACCATGTATTTTGAGTATTAATTATAGATTCATGAGGTTTTCATTTTAGGTAACAAGGTTTTTTAGGGATATTAGTGGATAATATTAAATTTCATGCTTTGGTTTCTTGGAAGTGTCCAAAGAATATTTTTGTAATTTTTAGTCTCTATAGATTGGTATGATATTAATGTTGTTTTATTTAGAAATCCTTTCAGATGGATGCACTGATGAATGAATTGACCTAAAAAAGGGTGAAATGTTTATGGCTTGGTTCTTGGGAGGCTGAATTTAAATATTTTAGGAGTAAAATAATCTAAACAATAATTTTAGAAATTATTTGATTTATATAAGGATTACTCAATTTATTTTGATGCATTTGTGGTTGGATTGAACTTTTTAGGATATATAATAGGAATGATACTACATATGGACTAATGTGCTTTAGGTTTCATGGTAAGAATTATCCTACTCATGGTGTGCAGTTAGTACAGACAATTGACACCATAACAAGATATTTTAAATATATTATAACTTAGACATTTATTTTATACATAGACCATAAGAGACACTGTTATATTTTTGTAAAATATAAATATAACTTTTGTAGTGGTGGTGGGTTGATTACCTCTGTTATTTTTAATTTTTGTTTTCATATTCTTCCTAAAATGGGAAGGGAATTTATAATAAATTAATTATGAAGTCTCTGGTGTATGTGAGGAAGGTGGATAATAGTGAGTGGTAGATTATGAACCTCTTCAATGAGATGTTCTTTTATGTCTAGGAGTATCTAGTTAGAGGATCCATGACCTATCTAAGATGGAATCATCACTCCTTTAGAGAGTTTATGAGAGGATATTATCTAAATTTGATTTATTTATAATGATGGAGAGTATATATGGTGAGAATATATAACATGATTCGTCCAAAGATAACAATAACCATTACTATACCCAATTTTGGGATTCAGTACCTACAATAATGCATGATGGGTGAATGTGGGATTGAAATTTCTTTATATGGGCTATTCAGATAGGGTTAAACAAGTTAAATCATTATATTTACAGGCAGTACAGGTGGATGATGATTAATAATAACATAGTAGGGTTCATTTTACAATGCATTACTTTTCAATGGATAATGAATAACAACATTAGACCTATACGGCATCTTTATTCACTAATCATTATCAAATAAATGTTGAATCATGTGACTATAGGTTTTGTAATGGGTTTTTTAAGTACTATGTTAGGTAGTGATTTGGTGTGGGTTATTGTAGACCAACTGAACTAGATTTTACACTTCTTATTGATTAGGGGTAAATATTCTATGGATGATGTTGGAAATTTTTATGTCTTTTTAATTTTGAAGACTCATTCATGTTCTGATTTTTTGTTTCTAGAATATTGAACTATTGAACATGTGATTCTGTTTAGGAATAAATTTTATAGCACAAAAAACCATAAATGGTAGGATGGTCGAGATCATATATATCAGAACCAAAAGTGTTCTTGATCATGTTGGGAATATGGAGAGAAGAAGATTTAGATCATGTTTGAATCACTTTTTTGATGTTACATAAGGTTTTCCCAATTATTCTGAAAATTAGATATGATTGAATCATCATAGGATAGTAGGGGAATTAATTGAAAAATTCACTATAATTTAGTGATTTAGGATAAACTTTATATAGGCTAGTGGAAGTGAGAATGAAAAATAATGGTCCCATTGAAAATATAAAATGTTTATAGTTATGATTAATTATATTTTCTCAACTAGGTAGATTTTGTGGGACAAATTTT
Source organism: Viscum album (assembly GCA_963277665.1). Classification (NCBI taxonomy): domain Eukaryota; kingdom Viridiplantae; phylum Streptophyta; class Magnoliopsida; order Santalales; family Viscaceae; genus Viscum; species Viscum album. The sequence goes on along the minus strand of OY728151.1, from coordinate 626,973,084 downwards.
TCATGTGTGGAAATAAAAGATAACTCATAGTGGTACAATGTTAATGGAATTTACTGATCATGATTGTAATATTTTTCACCATTCATTTAAATTGAAGGAAGTATAAGTGTTCTATCCTGAATATACTATTAATTTTAGGGATACTAAAAATATATTATTTTTATTCCATGTTGATTTGATTTCCAATTGGGTGTTTGTTTCTTGTATCTAGGTTTTTTTATTATGTGACAGTGTTGATATGATAGGATTCCCTATGTATGGTTTTTTCCATGTTTTGGAATAACAGATTCATTGGAATATTTTAATAAAAAAATTTATTGAGATGTTTTCTATTCTTAAATACTCTTGTAGATTTATTCTAATTATTAGTAGTTCAAAATCCCAGTATTATTTCTATGAAACAGAAGATATTCATTCTTTTTTAATGAGTATCATTTTTATTGGTATGCCCGATTACAATCTCACTTATGGAAGGGTCAAAATAAAAAATTGAAACTCATGTGTATTTAATAACTACACACATTCCATTGAATGATGGTAATATATGAATATTATTTAGATTTTATTGAGAAATTTGTAGGTGTGTCTTACATTTTAGAGGTTCATCCCAGAGACATATTTCCTTAGTTGAGTTTATGTTTAATAAAAATTAATAAAAATTGATTTAGATGGTACCTTAAGAAGGTTTAAATGTTATTATATTTTAATCACCTCTATATAGGGAAGAATCATGAGAATCAATAGTTATTGTGATGCGTATTATGTAGGAATCATTAGAGTGTAAGTAGCTAGTCAGGAAATGGTTAAATATTACTTAGAGTAGATATATATATATATATATATATATCATATCTCCACTATAGAATAAGTCATCTAATATTTTTGGAGTGAGGCCAACTATATATATGAGAGTCACCTCATTTGGTTCATTATCATATTCCAAGGTAGTTGAAACTAATTCCTAGGTTTATGGTGTCTATAATGATCATATAAGTCATTATTATAGTGGTATACAAGTTATTATTTACATAATAGATTAATGTGGTAAAATTATTAATGGGAAATTTTTTTCTCTAATATATGTGTAGTGGTTGAAAGAGAATATATGAATTGAGACAAGGGAGATGGGTTTGGATATATAGATATAATGGATGAATATGACTACTGATGAGGCTCAGTGATACAATATAAAGTATATTACGGATGAGCTACCTTATTGTTGGGAGGTTTCAACACATCACATCTATATGTGGTATGAATTTATTTATTTATTTATAAACCATGTGTATTTTTGTTATTTATTAATTTTATAGATGTTGAAAAAGTATTGGGAGTATATTTTAATATATATGTGTAGTTTGGTGGGGCATATATCAAGAGGAAATAATCCTTCAAGCACCATGTTAGTTGGTACCGAGTACCTAATTGATTCCCCAGGTTATGGGGTGACTCCACCTTGTCCGCCAACTATCATATAGATAATGGTAGGGTTATCCATGGTCATAGAATTTATGGTTTAAACCATGTGGGTAACTAAAATTATTTTTTCAAATATAAAATTATATAGTTTATTATTTCTAAAAATTATAATTTTTGTGAAGCACCATTTAGTATTTTTCTTATCTTGATTGTGCTTTTATTATCTTCTTATCCCCACCTGCCAACTATTCTTTAAGTGGTTCACTCTTATCCAGGTTTCATTATTTTATATTATTTTCACATAATGTTTCCATTAATAAGGCTAAAACTCCTCCTCAATATATTATTGTTTTTCTTTTCTGATACAAAAAGATTCACCAAATATTAAAAAAATCAAGGATTTTTTCATATAGTTTTATAAATCTATCAATTATACATAGTTATTCCAAAAACATTTATGATGGAGATTACAATGGATTGAGGATGGTTGTTTCTAAAAAATATTTATGTTATTTCCACATTTTATGTGATATGTGATATATAGTCCTATGTCCCATGTGCAATTGAAAAATAATTATCCAACTTTTTCCCCCATATACCAATCTAAAATATGTAAGGATGTTTAGGGAAATTATAGACCCTTTGGTTCCTCTTCTTAAAAGTGACCGACAAGAATAGACATAAACCTGACTTAAGTTGTGTTTTACTAAATTATTGGTATCTAAATTGGGATTTATATGAGCTTTATTTTGAGAAAATGTACCTTAATTGGTTTCCTTTTACATATTTTAAGACTGTGAATGTGTCTATTTGTGTGGACATCTTAACATATATATCCTAGGGAGAGTATTATTTTCTCTAAAGCCTATGTCTATTTTAACCGGACTAGGGTGGCTTTTAGAACTCTTTTATATTGAATAGTTGGGTATATTATGACTCATTTCTCTTATGGTTGTAGGTGGAGTATATAAAGAACAAGGTAATTATCGCTAAAAGAATCTTCTTCATTTACCCAAAAATAAAAATAAACATTAATATATTGACATTAATTTTTTATTATGAAATTTTTTGAGGTTTTTAATATGTTTATCTAATTGTACTCCCTTGTTTCTTGGGATGGATAATGTGTTGGTGATATGAACACTATTGATATGATGTTTAGGAAAATGGAATTAATTCACTCTATCTCATATGATTCGTATTGGGTTATTAATCACATGTTATTAAAATGTAGCGACACCTTATAAAATGACCTCTTCATTGTGGGGCATAATATCCATTGTGATATACATTGTGTCTTGGATGGAAAGCCTGTAGTAAGAAGGAAAATTTACCTAGTGACCACAATGATGATGGGGATGGTATGTTATTCCACGATGTTTTTTATTACAAATAATAATGGTGAAAACATCCCAAGATGAGATACTTCCATAGAAGTGTATTTGATTTTCTTATGGGTGGTAACATTTTTGGGATACGATTCCCTTATAGTCATGTTAATTCAATGGACTAGGTATATCATTCAAATTATTTGGTCTTTGTATCTAGGGACGTTTTTTCCTATCCTAGTCAGGTAGTCGAGTCATGATTCAGGGTCGTATATACTGACTATTGGACACTATAGAAATAAATATGATTATATTTTTGGGGTAGGATTACACATATCAATGGTCATTGTTCTATAAGGATATAATGAACATGATAATGAACGTCCTTTCATGGCTTAATATCCATGTTCTTTTTATTATATTATTACAGGTAAAATATACTCTCAACTATGGATATGTTGTTGGGATGTAATTTCTAAGAATTTATCGTTTTATTATGATGGGATTCCTAGTTAAAGGTTATATGACATGTTCAATGACATCCCACCACTCTCAAAAGTTGGTATTCACCACATAAGTGATTTAGGACCACATCTATGTGAGACATTGTTCTTATTATATCATAAGTTTTTTTACCTTATTTATGATAATATGATAATAAAAATTTACAAGAATTGTTGGATATATTTAGGGACACAATTAGTGGTGGCATACTATGACCTGACACAAATTTTTGGGGGGCCACTCAGGTCATTGGTATGCCAAGTGCACCACTACAAGCCAACCACCAATATTATATGGGCTAGTAACTATCGTGGAGTAGTCATATCACACATATCAATGAATATATACTAAATATACCAATAAAAACACACCAATATCCCTATATAATTGGATAAATGATTATGAAAAATAAAAAACTATACATTCACGCATGACATCAACCATCGTAGAAGAGTATGAAAATATTTAAAAAAATCAAATAGGAAAAAATATAATTCCATCAACTAAAGAGTTTATCTAACCATGTAACCACTGAGAGAATTATCGTAGATAAAAATAATCAGTTTATAAATATTGTCTTACCAGTAATTCCCTCAACCACTACTATATACCACATTCTCTTAGTCCACCTAGAGAACCATGAAAATTCTAGTCTTATGGTTAAGACAAGACACATAAAGGCAGAGATAATATAGGTTTTAGTATATACATATATAGTAAGATACACTATTTTCACAAAATTAATAAATAATAAAATATTATATCAACTCAAAACCACAATCAATAATATAAGAGGAGAATAAACCATAATTGCACAAAAAAGGGACTCAAGTCATACAGTATGATATTAGTCCCGAAAACCATCCTAAAGAGTTATTCATACAACCTAAGATTTACAAATATACCAAAATTTCAGCCTCAATAATCACTTTGTATGTGTAACTTAGGATCACGATTCCCTATTTAATCGAGAGAGAGAAATAATTAGGATAGAGGATCATGGGCCAATGGGACCTTAGTATATAAGAATTTATATAGAATTCAATGATATATAATCAAAGGTCCATTTATGTTAGTAGAAATAATAACCCTATCTGATCCTTAGGTAAAGCATACCCTGACCCAATCCTATTGGGAGGATAAACAATACTACCTAGGGATTGATAGTTGAAACATCACCCTATAGTAAATCTATTGGCATTGAGTGTTTCCATTGATACAATACACACATAATATGAGCTTAGTTTATGTAGGGATAATATGGTCGACCATGCTAGTCTTACTACATGTAATGTGTCTATCCTTAGAAGTAGGTTCCCCACCATATTTAAATTTAATGTGCCCTCATTAAAGACTATTCACATGTCCAAATCTTTGTCAGAATACTGAGATGATATTATGAGATAGTTTTAGTGGAGGTATGTCGTTTGTGGTTGGGGTATATAGAAAATTTCCCATAACTACTTACAGACACCCAATAAAGAATTTATAATTCTAACTACAAGGAATATAATAAAGTTCATATATCATGTTCGGTCCATCAGGGTGTTGGGTGTGTACCCTAGATTCCGATGTTGTGTTATACCAAGGAACATTACATGTGGATTTGGTACAGATTCCAGGTAGGCTACTTGACTTACCTAGGCATGTGACCCATTTACACACTATGTGTTTTACTTGGTTATTCATGGATTTTAATAGAATAAAATTTGTAATGAGATATTAAAGACACTATGAAAATACATTACTCCCCACCCCAGATTATATGAATTGTTATCTTCTATAAATCATGATTTGTTTTTGATATTTTTCCAGAAGTGATGAATTCATCATGAATCTTCCCTTTGTTCACTAGATTCAAAAAAAAATCACTTGTATTATTACCAAACAAATCTAATAATGTCACTCCTTCAACTGGGGATATATTTATATTACTAATCACTTGAAAATAAAACACCATCACTTGTATAATTCTTTATAAACTTGTACATGTCCCTATCTAGTGTTCCTATTGTGCTCTATCATTTGATTTTATATCATGTCAAATGATTACTCCACCATTATATGATCCTCAATCTGGAATTCACAATAGTGATCTATGGAATAATTTTAAAATCCAATAATACATTGTCTATGGGTAATGGTCGAATTACATTACTAAAATCAAAGTTGGGTACTCGACACATGGAGAAAAAGTGAAGAATATTAGGGGACTAAATTTGTAAATAAAAAATTACAATCTTGCATGATAAATATATCCTCCATAATGAGAAAATAAAATAAATGATGCAATATTACTATTTTGAGAATAAAAGAATACAAAATAAAAATTTTTGTAATAAAAGTTTACTTGGCCATGAGATATTGAAAAATGGATCCTAAATAGGAGAGATCAATCCTAACTCAAAATAAAATAAACAATATGGTAAATATGACTAAAAAATACCTAAATTGATTTAGAAATTATCATTGGGGAAGAACGTTCCTATAGGTGATCACGTAGATGTTTGTCAATTTGTTCATCACTATTTATTGATCACAAGTTCATCTGATAATAATATAACAATGGATATATCCTCCAAATATACTTTCTGTATGAACCTAAAGATATATATTCTCTAATAAAATGATAATGTAGATGGATTTTTAAATTTATTAATCAATTAGACAACTCGTTAATTAATTCTCTTTAATTCCACCAGTGATTGTTCCCTATGAAAAAACACATTATGGAGGTATCTTATGTCATACCTAGGGTAAACAATATATTATATATGTAACCATAGTGTCAATTTCCCCATTTTAGGCCCCATTTAAAATAAGTAGTGTTATTTTTAATAGTGCATCCATTTAAGAAAATAAAATATTTAGTTTATTTCATTAACTCAAATATGGTGTTCCATGACACCTGATATCTATTCCATCCTCACAAATAACATAAAAAGAATCTATAAAAAACATATAATGGTTCAATGATAAAATCATGAGTCACTACACATTCCCCATATTTATGGATTTCCAACCCGAAAATTAAAAATTTACTCAAAATGTTGAGGATATTAATCTCTAACATAACTCCAATGCTCCCAAAATACCTTTTAATGATTCTCATAATACTAAAGAACATAGAACAATATAATAACATTCCATTTAAGGGTATTTACTATATGATCATAAATCACTTATGTATACAATATGAAGAGTTCCTTATCTTCCATATCTTACCTTCCCTAGTCTATAACAGTAGGGGTTCATGGATGTATCTCCTTATCTAAGACACATGGGAGACAGTATAAACTTATTCCACCTATTGAATAAATATTAGGTAGATCAAAAACTCACATTCCATTGATATTATTGGGGACATATTGATATATTTCTGTGATAGTTTTCTACCCCAGACAAATAATTACAATTTTCACCCAATTGATACCTATAAGAACACATAGTCTACCACCTCAAAATCCTAGGGTCTTTGACATCAGTCGATATAGGAATAAGATAGTATGTGAGCCATTCTCATCAAATCTTGAATTAAATTCAAATTTTTATTCCTATCACTAATTATGGCTCCATGAGTGGTGAATCTCCTAATTCTATCATTTATAAAGGTGACCTAGATAGTATAATATAAAATGCATCAAATATTACCATGTCAATGGTGGTGTAATAGATACCGTTTTATGAAAACCCCATTATAAAACTTTTTCCCTCCCATATTCATAAAAAAATCATAGACACATGATCATAACATGTGTTCAAACACCTGGATGGTCCACAAGGTTTTGGTCATCCATTATGGGTGTAAGGTTATGTTGATCCATAACTGAGTGCTGAGATATTCCTTTATTCATATCCACAACAGTTTTTCTATGAAATGGTCAGGGTATAGGATAATTATCAAGGATTCTCTATCAATATGTAAATCCCATATATGAAAATAAATCCGATCATTTAGGTAGAATTATAATTTATAATATTGAAGAAGTAAGAGGTCTTAAAGAGTTGATTTTTGATCACCAAGATATAATTTTTATATATCTCCATTCAAGGATATATCATAACAAAATCCATGGAAATAACATCCCATTTACACTACATCAACTCAAGGGGTTGAACCAATCCCATTATAACCCGATTCTCTTACTTTACCAACTGATATGTGAGAAATTGATAGATGAACTCCACTATAGTCCTCTTCATTCACTGAAACAAAAAATACACTTAAATATCATGTAACATATTTCAATACAATGAAATTATGTACATGTATATGTATTTAATTCCCCCATCACCACCACACATAGTTTAATAAGAATAATTATCCATTCCTAGAAAGTGATGGCATGATCCTCACCTTTAATGAATTCATTATAATGTTGTATTGTAAATATATATTCATGATATATTTCATATTAAATATCAACAATATGTTCTTCCCTAAAAATTATTGAAGCGTATGGGTCACAACCGTGCATCAAAAATATGATAGTCCTTCCTCTCCCTCTTATGATAACATCACTAAGGCTAACTGTTATGATTCCATTCATGGAATGTGGGAATAAAATTTCTTTTTTAGAGTATCTACCATCACATTTACTATTAAAAATGTATAGATGATCAAATTTTTTTATCCCAATAGTAAATCTTGTTATATCATCTATATCATGTCCATATAACTCTATGTAAAAATAAATCTCACCCTATCTCGATTACAATATCTAAAAAAAATCTCACAAATATGGGAATGTCAATAATTATTTATGGAAAAATCTTTGATTTCCTAATCATAATCTCAATCCATGTAAATATTTTCATGGGGTCATAACTACCAATATCATTAATCAATCGATATATTACCTTGAATTAAAACACATATAATCCTAGCTCCAAAGGCATTAAAAAGCACAAAATACTCAAAATTCTCTATGGGAAGTCATAGAATGTGAGAAATTTTCAATCTATTTTGTAACATCATGAATGCATTTTCAATTTATCAGACCAAATAAACATATTCCCATTTTAGGTCATGGCTATTAGGCGAGCACAAATTATAGATATTTACAATACAAGTATTTATTAATATCTATCTATAACTAATGAAACACCCCACCATCACCACACTCATCAGTGCATCCCAAACTAACACTGCCTTAATATTCATTGAGGAAAAATTCACTCCTTCCACTAAGATAATTTTTCTTATGAAGTGTAAAACCACATTTTAGAAATGAAACATTGAGAGATTTTTGTAATGTTAGTGATCTCAATGAACATTCAAAATCATACTCAAATGAACCACATGTTATAATTCTTACTCCAAGTAAACAGGGATTTCATCGATAAATAAAACTACAAAAGCCTCTAAAAAATAGTTATATTCCATTTTTTAGTATAATAAAAATTCCTAGGTTATTTTTATTGCTAAATGGACTTACGTTTGAATTTTAATGGCCTTATCAATATAGGTGTTTTGTCTTCGATATATATTTCTCTTGTACTTGTTGCTTGTGACAACATGACTTGAGATCAATCTTCTAAACCAACATTCCCACTGTCACAAAATCAAAAATATCATCAATACATAGTAAATTATACTTATCAATGTCTGTGATTGTGATTATATAATGATGGTAAATGTTAAAACTCACACTCCCATATCCTTGGTAAAAAATATCAGACATATCCAAAGGAAAACTCTAAGTCTAATAAATCATTTCATATGATGGACGTCAAACTACACCCTATACTCTATATGCTCATTAGTTTCCATCCAATATACTATAGAATATATCATAATGGTCATCGAGTAAAATTAAATATAGATATCATCCTCTTAATTTTGAGTTAGACCAGGTACATACTAATAGACTATATTTGGGTTCTCTACCACCATTATAAGAAACAAAACCACAACTAAAATTTCAACACCAGAAGACACACAAGCCAATTTAAGGTAAATTGGATATATATTCTTAAACAAGTTTCTAACTCATCAATCCTATTAATCCTTATCACTAATAAACTAATTCCTTGACCCATCTCCACATTAGAATATAACTTTATGAAAGATACAATCATTCTAGGAAAAACGTTTTGAAATCTAATCTATATAGAGAATACTAGTATATAGTTTGATCACAACTAAAAATATATCCCACATATACCTCTATCTGTTGTGGTCTATGTCACTATTATACAATATATGTTTGATCATATAATCTCCCCCATTAGAATTATCCAACTACAATGGTCAGGCTAGATAATCCATTGGAGTCTCAATTTCATTCATAAGGTTTATTTATAGGAATAAATGTCTTCAGACTATGTCTATGAAAATTTATACTATATTGGAGATGAATCAAATAACACAATTAATCATTTTAGGAACATTAAAATCGTTCAACTATCAAAAACCCATATATATATCCCTAGAAGCCTTGTGTGGACCACCAAATGGTCATGGTTGTGGTTTCATGTCATAATGACAACCATCTTCTACAACTATACCAAAATACCTATGAAATATACCCCCATAGGGATCCCCCAAATAGACCTTATGCAGTCCCTAGTCATAGAATTGTCTCTTTCTCAATGAACCTTACACAATATTTCAATTAGTTAATACTTGATTGGCAGGGAATTACTTAACAACATGGACCTATACCTCATAGATGAAGTAACATGTCTCTCATGGATAAATATATCCTTCCTAAAATTTATGTGCTACTAATCCTTGAGTCTCTATATTCACATACCATGGATTCATAGGTCATAACCCTTAAGTAAAACATCATCATCATGCTATTGAATAATCTTACACATAGAGGCTACTATCCCCACCCATTTACTACTAATAATAATTAAAAAATCTATTATAATGGATCACTACACCACCCCAACATAGGTGCTGATACCTGAAGGAACCAAAATAGGAAAAATTTTATTATATATCCCTTTGTAAATCTTCTTCAGTATGAAAAACCCATTACAAACCATGTCCATGGAGTATCATGCAAGGTCAGTGAACCTGAAATCATACTCGGGGATTAACATGTTTCCTTGATAAAACATTAAGTGTGTCTAAATATGAATATAATGAAACATCAATAGATAATTCTCCTCCCCAAATATCTTCAAGATCTTACTCGATAGAATCATTTACACATTATCATTTGAGTCACTAAACACCTCCAAAACATTTTTATACTATGAGTAAAGCTATCCAAGTGTACTACTATTTAGATAAGAGGGATCCTAATAAGATGATTTATAAAAAACAATCAAATGCACCCAGTCCTTTACTCTTTATAGAACTATGTCACCTCAGAACATGGTTTTCTTATGTGTCTTAAACACATTAATTGTGATTAGTCTTTATGAATGCTCATCCCACACTATTATAATTATTTGTTTATTGGCCTCATGAAGTTGATATACTAAATTTTTGGATTTGGGCTTTCTTTCAATTCGTATTGAAGAAAAAACTCATGCAATAGCCCCTACACTCATCACTTAGATAATCATCAATGTTATCATTTATTGAAACTATCACTTGTATTTTTTGAGGAACCATAATATTTTAATAATAATAACTAAAATCAATATACAAAATCTTGGGATTTGGATCTTGAAGGACAAGGAAATAAAAATCTCTTTCAAATATTATACATGTAGTGTTGTTTTTTCTACAAAAATTTTCTTTTTGTACTAGGTTGACATGATATTTTTCTGGGTATTGGTGATTCTATTTATTGAATATGAAAACATTAATGTGTTCCATGAAAAATGAGTTAAACTTGATACACATCAACACCATCTCCCATATTTCATACACTAATAATACAAATTCATTTGTCTCTATTATCCTTCCATAGGAAAACCCCACTCTAATACCAATCAACATGACCTGACCTACCAAGGACATGAACATTATCTTTTGATACCATGGATCTCCTATAATACCTTGTATGACCACTCCAAATACTATACACAATTACCCACCATGGTCATTTATTACTCTAATGGTTGTTTCCAATGTTTAACACATGGAATTTCGATTTTCATCATCCTCACTCATACACAGCTTAGAAATCTTCCCAAGGGGTCAGCAATAAAGATAAATCTTTACTTCAAACATTCTTTACTAAAGAGTTATTATCATATAGGATCCTTAAAATAATGGTAGACCATATTGACATGGGTATTGTTATATTCTCTATAATGTCATAATTTTTTCAGGGGTGTTACATACTAATTTGTTCCCACACCCTATTCAGGCACCTTGGTGCACAAGTAGACTTTATTATTCCTAATATAGATAATTGAAATGAATATATCATCATAGGATGATGTGGATATTTTTAGTATATTTGAGTTAGAACCAAAGATGAACACAATAATATTTTTCTACTATTCAATATTTTGCTTGTTTTTTGGGGTAATTTGTATATAATATATATAAAAGTGAGCTTTGTTTTGGACATGCATGATTTCTTGGCATCATTGTATATAATGGGAGTTATTTTTACTATATATGGAATGTAGATGTGATGTATTTTCTTTTATCATTATTTATGTGATGACCATTATATATATTTATTTCAATATGATTTAGGTGTATCTATATCTATGAAAGAATAGTATCCCAAATTTTATAATGGAATATTTCTATTACTAAAAATCCTCTAGAATATATGGAGGTTTCCTGTGGTACATTGTTCCCAATTTAGTCATAGTTCACATGAACAGATCAATGATTCTACATTTTCAATGTATTTCATCAAAATAAGTACTTTCCTGATGATTCTCATGTATTGAATTGGGAAGGAGTTTACTTAGAGACTAATGCATGTTTATAAAAATGATAATTTCAATTGTATAAATAAGATAAATGTTCTAATAAGGGTGTAGTACTCATTTTGTTGGAATCCTGTTGTTATATAAACCAATTCAAGATGAAACTAATGAAAGAGAAGATAAAATATAAAAAGTGTGACTTGATATTTTTTGTAGTAAAACCATTTATATAATTTCAAGGGAAAAAAGCCAAAAAGTAGGAATAATTATAACACATTAAATTTACTGATATTTAATGAAGTATATTTTAACCCCATATAATTAATGGATGTTTTTTTGACCTAGATTTTAGAATAAAATAAATTTGTTTTAAAAATTTTGTGCTATTCGCATCATGTTATTTAGGGAATTTAGAAATTTGTGGAATAAAAATTCACATTCTATAAGTTAATAATTATATTTTAATTTATCATAATGACACAGATGATTAATGGGAGTTGAAGAAATAATTTGGGGAGAAATAATTAGGGAATATTTATTTTACATGTTAATAGAGATATAATCGTATTAATTATTGCACATGTGGTTTATAAAAGTCACTTATATAAAAATAGATCATTAAATGGAAAAGATATATTCAATATATCGTGTCTTGGGGGATTAAATTATAATTATAGTTTAAAATGGGAATCGTTCCATGTGTTATTATTGAGACATAAAAATATATTTATTTAGAGAATTTGAATGTGAATAATTGATAAGGGGGATACTTGGTATTCGAGAGATTTAATGAGAAAATTTAACTCCTTAAATTTTTTCTCCTGGGTTAGCTAATTTCAGTTTTTATATAAATGTTTATAAATAAGAGTCAAGTGAATTACATTTGATTCTTTTTCAAAGATACGTGTTGGATAATTATTCCAATGAGGGAATTTTGACTGTTTGTTGACTGAATGTTAATGAATTGGGTTTGAAGCTCTGTTATGTATAAAGAGTAATTAAATTAACATTAATTAAAAATTATAAATATTTCCATTGAGTTAATATGTTATGAGAAGAGTATGTGAAGGGTTTTTCAAAAAAATATGTCAACGAAGTATATTATGAAATTCTAAATGGGACATTCCAAAATGAAATGGGTGTTATGACACACACTAAATGTTTTCAATTTTAAAACTCTTCCTTATAAACAACTTATCCAATTAATATCATAGGGACATGATTAATAGAATTAGTTGCATATAATATAATATAATTAGTATAATCATGAGTTGAAATTTGAATTTGGTCATGTGAATGTGGATTGGGACATATAAGATTTTATATAAACATGTCTTCCTCATGAATTATGTTTTATGAAGGAATAATGTTATAGATTATGAAGTATTTTGATAAATATACAATGTATTTTATAAAAAATAGAGGAAACATAAAAAAATATTTTAGGATGGTGAATTCAACATATTTATATGAGAATATATTTAATTTATTACTTTTTGAATAATTATGATTGAGTAAGAATTTGGATAACTCAGATTCTGAGATAAATAATGATTTTGTTTTTTAATGAATGTGTGATGATCTAATATAATATATTTCAGTGTAAATGGTTTGTTATATAATGATTTAAATGTACATTATTTAATTTTCTCTCTAGTGTGTGTGTTTGGGTAAATGTTGTTTTATTTGGACCAATTTTCAAAACATGTTTTCTTCATCCGTGGTATCATGGGGGAATTACAGATTGTTAATTAATAATATAGATGGCCTATATAGAAAAATAATTATTTTATAGGGGAATGATGAGGTTTTCATGTCGAATTTTAGGATGGGTGATGGTTTTTTATATAGTAAAATAATAGATTTTGATTATAAAAATTAAAATTGTCTATAATATTTTATGTCATAGCATTAGTAAATTTTTAGAAGATATATTTTTTGGAGATATTAATGAAATTTTGAATTTATCATAGTTTTGAGAAAATTCATAGTTGTCTAAATTGGAATTTGTGGGAAAAATATTTATTAATGATTATTATTTCAGATTTTAATTTTATGAAAATTTTTAAGGAATCAAAGTTTTTCAGAAAAGTGACGTTATATCAAAGATTTTGATTGCATGAAATAAAAATGATTTAGAAAAAGTATGGTTTTGGTAAATATTTATTTAATTTTCATTTATATGTTTTCATTTAATTGATTATTCTTTTCATGCATAATTATTTATAGGTGTAGTTTGGAAATCCTACAATGTTTATTATAACTATATTTAAGTTAAAACCCATTGGAATGTAGAAATTATTAGTCATGGTGAAGATAAGGGAGTGTCCAGTACATTGTTAGCGGGGAGATATAAATCCAAATTAGATATATAATTGGATTATTCTATGTATTTTACATGATACAGTTAAATTTTTTTGTGTCATGATGTGTCTTAAACAACAATATTCAATATCTTATACTTATTTATTCTTCCCCATTTAAAATTTAAATGTTCATTATAAATTATTTTTAAATTTTATTCTCATTGTTAGTAATTTTTTCTTTATTTGTTCCATGTATAAATAATTACCAAAAAATTGAATGTATTCATCATTAGAGGTTTTTATCCTCAAGTGGTCGGTGGAATACATGAAGGTTATGTGGTTATTTGATTTACTACTTCAGATTTGGACCACTAGTCTAGGTTATTTCAATATTTTATCGAATACAGGTTCTTGAGTTGACTCTTGGTACTTTGGTATATTCTTTAGAATATGATTATTAGATCACAATATTTACTCATAAAATACATTTCTTTCTATTTTATAGTGAACATAATGTTTTTTTCAAGTCCAGGATAAATGAATGGTTGATTATGATGTTACTCAATGTTTTTATATGTTTTAGGTTATCCCATTAGGGGTTTAAACACGAAAGTTTCCATCCATTATGATTGGTTCATTAGGTAATTACATTACATGATCATGATTTTGAAAAAATAGAAGCTTTTTTTATATGAAATTGATTTCTAAAAACTATGATATTCAATTTTTTAAAATTGATTTTCAAATAGTATTTTGGTGAAATTGGTATAATTATTAATAATATGTAATGAGAAGTGTAATTGGCATGAATAAAGGGCTAAGAATCAACCAAATAACATTATTGAATGAGACTATTACAATAATGACAGTATTATTGTTTGGTATTTTTTATCGCTATTCATCTTTGTTATATAATTACGCAATATTGAAGGACCATTTTTTAAACATGATCATGTTGTGAAAAATAATGATACTATTTTATCCCCGTTTTATTAATATATTTTTCCTTGTTATCTAATGGATTGACAAGAATAATAATTAAGATATTCTAAAGGAGGAAAAAATTCCATGGAATTTATGATAAAACATGCACCTTCCTTCAAGAGTGATATTGGCGGGAGAAAGCAGAGGAGTGGATAAAGAAGATAATTAAACTTATAGGTCCCTTTAAAAACATTTAATATCAAATGAATAATTTAGGTTTTATTTGTAAAAGTTAATTATCTAGAAAATGGTTTGAATTGATTGAGGAATACATGAATAAAACAAATCATTACTAGAAGGGTTCAAGAAGATCTAAAATTGGAAATACTTTCTATAAGAGTTGATTATTTCCAAATCATAAGAGTTCTTATATTATAATAATGGAATCATTTCCCTTATATATATATATATATATATATATTATGCCACAAGATCCTATAATTAATAAAAATATCAAGGACCAAATGTTTTTCATTAATATGGTATAAGAAATATGATCATGGATTATTCAAATAAAACGAAACCCATAAATGAATGTTGTTAGTTTGGAAGCTTAAGAAGAGGTAAAAGACAAAAGTACATAAAATGTTTTTTTTCCTCATCCATGTTGTGTCGGGAATTACATTGGTGAATAAAATATGAAAAGGTATGAATTTCATAGAAATACCTTGGATTTACCTTCAAAATTCTCTACAGATAATATTCTACTGCAGTGTTCTAGTTTTTTTAATTCGGATGTGTTCTATCAATGTTGTTAACCCCTCCATCCTTATGTTTCAAAAATGGAAAAATTGCCCACCAGAAGAAGGGTTTTGATATTTAATGATAATTGAACAATGAAAGAACATATGAAATAGTACATGGATCAAAGGTACCTATTGAGAGACCAAAGAAGGAAAAATTAGGGATCCTTGGTAGATTAGGATGATCTCATCACTAATAAGATTAAGCACATTATAAGTGACAATTGAATGTACATGTATATGATCATGAATTAGAGGATATAGAGTTTGATTCATGAAACTCAACAATGTGAATAAATGATCTAATTAGTTATATGATAAATTTTACTTCATTTGATATTATATCATCATATTCAATTATATCAAAATTCTTGGATGATCACTTGGTATATTGAGTGAAGTTGACTATATATTCTATTAATATTAATAACACACTAGGTGAAATAGATGAATAAGGTTTTCTGTGTCGAAATTTTTCATTAGTGACAGAAAATGTGAAAATCACATGGTACATGATAATTTTTGGTAAGTGGACTAGAGACAAATGAATAAATTATCATCATGGTTTTGATGAGAAATTTGAAGGCTCAAATCATCTGAAATATTCAAAGGGTTATTTTTATGGAACCAATTGACATTATCCACACATTAAATGAAAAACTGGTATTTATGATAGTATAAGTGTTTCTATGGAAGGATATTATTGTTCTATTTATTTTAAATTTTCAGTTTCAGTACATTGATTAACAGATAATTAGAAATACCACCACTCCCTCACATGGTGGATCAATACCATATATTTTATCTAAAGATTTATTTATATCTACACTAAAATGGATATGGAATATTAATTTGAAATTATACCTAGAATAAGACCTATTTAAATACCTTTGTATTATTTAACTCCTATAGATAAAATGGAATTTCAAGTGCAATATGAATATCTTGAGTTGAAGGGGTTTATTTGTTGACTGTTTCCCATTGGGTCTCATGTGTTCTGCTTTCCAAGAAAGATAATGACATTTTCAATTATACATTATCTATTAGAACAAAAATCTTTTTACTAAAAAAACTCAGGCAATGATAGAATAAATAAATTTCATTTCTATTAGAATTCAAAAATCAGATAGTTTTATTCATTATAAAAATAATACATAATTTTTAAATCAAAAAAGAAATTGTTTTATTAAAATATTTTTATATGTTTTTATAAGAAATATTATTTTATAAAATATATACTTTTAATATGATAATATTATTTTCTTTTTTGAATACATAATGTCAAATTAATAATAGGAATATTTTTTAGTATGTTCTAATATAATAAATTTGTAGTCCATACTGAGAAAATATAGATTTGTTTAATGGTCTAGAGGTCAATAAAGATCTTCATCCTAAAATCATTCCAAATATGGTCACTACTAAGGATAATTCCCATCTCTTAATAATGCCTATATACTATAAAATCAGGGCCACTGTCTTCAGTCTCAACCCTGATAGTTCCCTGGGACCTGATGGGTTCAACAATGGTTTCTTCTAGCAATATTGGGATCACATCCATGTGGATGTGTGTAAACTGGTTAAATATTTTTTCTCCAATGGTGTTCTCCCTTATGTGTTAAATGCTCAATTTCTTACTCTTCTTCCTAAAGTGGACAATGATGATGAGATTCACCTTTTCCGACCTATTTCTCTAATCAACACCCTCTATAAAATTATCACCAAACTTCTTGCCAACAAACTCACCTCCATCTCCAATAAAATTGTTTCTTGGAACCAGTTTGGTTTTATCAAAGGAAGAACTATTCAAGATTGTACTTTCCTTGCCTTGGAATGTACTAATATTCTGAATAAAGTCACTAGAGGAGGCAATGAGGCCATTAAAATTGACATTAGGAAAGATTTTGACACTATGGATTGGAATTTAATTTTAATGTTTCTCAAAAACTTTGGGTTTAATGATTCTTGTATTGATATGATCCGATCCTTATTCAAATCGGCTTTTATATCTGTGCTGGTCAATGGGTCCCCTAAAGGTTTCTTTAAATTCACCAATGGTATTAGGCAAGGTGAGCCCTTATCTACCATTATTATCACTATTGCTGAGGATTATTTAAGTAGACTCCTCACGATCCTTGTGAGTCAAAACAAAATTAAGGCCATTCAGGCTTCTAGATACTTAAATGTGTCTACCCATCTTTTATATACAAATGATATAATTTTATTTTTAAAAGGTGATAAAAGGAACATCCAAAACCTCAAAAATTCCCTGGCTCATTATGAAGATATTTCGTGTCAAGTGATATGTTGGAACAAATCCTTTGTTTTCTTTGCGAAGAATTTTTCCACCAACAGAAAAATCCATATCATCGATTTCTTAGGAATCAAAGATGGCTCTTTCCCATTTACATACTTGGTTGTGCCTATATTTTGGGGAAGACCAAAATCTAGGTATTTTCATAGCATTTTTTTATCAAATTATCAATTAACTTTCTTCTTGGAAAGGTAAATCTATTTCTATGGCCAGTAGAGTTGTTCTTGTGAAGTCTACAATTGATTCCAAGATGGTCTACTTGATGATGGTTTACAATTGGCCTGCCAGTCTTCTAAAAAAATCAACATTTGAATTAATTTTTTTTGGGACTGGTAGTACGATTGAAAGAATACATGTCACCATACCATGGGTCACATGTTGTAAACCCCTTGATAAGGGTGGTCTTGGGATTAAGAATCTTAAGTTTTTTAACGAATCTCTTCAAGCTAGAATGACTTGGAATTTGATTCACCACAACTCTGATTCCTTGTCCTTTCATAGAAATCTATTTGTTTCCAACATTTGGAATGGAAACTTGGGTAACATGACTTTCTCCATCTGGCCATCCATTAGACATTCATTCCTTAAAATCATGCACAACTCTAGATGGATGGTTAGTGCTAATTTCTCTATGAATTTCTGGCTGGACAACTAGACTGGTATCCCCTTAATCTCAATGCTATCATCCACCACAACTCCTGGGAATACCAACTCCACTATATATGATGTTGTTAACTCTCATGACATCACCCTTCCAAATCACATCATCCATATCATTGACAACTATCATTTTTTTGACACTGACGATGTCCTTATTTGGGAACCTGCTATTAAGGGATTCCTTGATTCTAAAAGTTTCTACAAAAACAATTTTAGTAATTCTGTTTCTAACATGGATTGGCTGAAAGCTTTTAACAAACATTGGATCAAACCCTCGCGCCATACTCTAATTTGGTGTGTTTCTCATAATAGGGTCCACACCGATGTGTGCCTTCAATCCTTTGGGATTTCTCTTTTCTATTGATGTCGTCTATGCAACCAACACTACGAGTATGCTAATAATTTTTTCTTGACTTGTTCTACAGCTGCTGCTCATTGGAATTATATTTATGAAATTTTCGGTTGCAGATTTTCACTTCTTGCTACTATCGGCTCTCAAATTCAACACTGTCTGAATTGGAATTTTTCTAAGCAAATCGAGATTCTTTTTTTGACTGCGGTGGTAGAGCTGCGTTATGTGATCTGGTATGATAGAAATAATTTTATTCATAATAATTGATCATTCAGTCTCAATGCAGGTAAAATGTTTATTCTCATTGCCATCAAAAATGCAGCCTCACTTTAGAAAGATCATTGGGACAACTCTGTTGGTGATTTTGAGATCCTCTATCATCTTCAAATTGCGGGATCATATAGGCAACCTCGACGTACCTTTGATGTCTTTCAGTCTCAATGCAGGCTGTGGATCCATCTTCAGAGACTTTCTTAGAAGATGTCTTGGCTGCTTCTTCAGTGGATCTGGTACGGCCTTGGCCATGGAAGCAGAAATGTTGGGAGTCATTCATGCGGTGGACTTTTCCAAGAAAAAGGGTTGGAACAAGATGTGGATTGAATGTGATTCAATCACTGTTGTCCAAGCTATTTGGAAGGGGGTGGTGCACCTTGCATGGTCGCTTAACTCTCGATGGATGAAATGTCTTGCTTCGCTCATGGATCTCAACTACAATGCCACACATGTGTACCATAATGAGAACATGGTTGCTGATAGTCTTTCCAACAAGGGGGTCAATCTGGTTATTACCTAGTAGGATGATTTTCCCGACGATTCGCTCCCTTTTTTCATTAAGGATTGTAATAAGATTTCATCTTTCAGACTTTGGTAATTCTCGTTTTTTTTTTTTCAATAAATTGTTCCTTGGTCGTTTACTAAGGCACCACATCTTCAAAAAATTGATTTTTATTCAAAAATATATTTTATTTCATAGTATTTACAATGCCCTATTCAATTTTAGATTTAAAATTTCATTATTTCATTTTTATTAGTAAAAATAAAATTATAGTCATTTTAGGGATTTTAAT
The DNA here is from genome assembly GCA_963277665.1 of Viscum album. Lineage (NCBI taxonomy): Eukaryota > Viridiplantae > Streptophyta > Magnoliopsida > Santalales > Viscaceae > Viscum > Viscum album. The sequence continues at coordinate 626,952,608 of OY728151.1, read as the reverse complement.
ATTTTAATTTGGTTTAAAAAAAACTTTATATTCGAAAATAAATTTTTAAAAATAATCATTTTCATCACCTTTTATTGGATTATTTTCAAATTCAATTCTATCACCTCTATGTTATGAATAATGAAAAATTAATACCATATTTTCAATCATGACTTCAAAATATATTAAATATATTTCCCAATTTTTTTGTTCTTTTTAATAGTAAGTATAGTAAATATTTTTCTCCAATGTAAGGGAAAATAGGTTAATTAAAGTTATAAAATTGATAAAGATGATAAATGATCCTAAAACTTGAATTGATCCAATTGGAGGAGTGTGTTTTTGAAATTTCTATAAAATTTTAGAATATATGGATGCTTGGTTACATAATTTTTTATTTATGCTTTTAGAATGTTTTTTGAATATATAATGTCAAAAATTTCACTTTCATGCTTTAAATATATATTATTTAGTGTAATAAAAACAAATCATCCTAGTTTTTAAATAGTTATATTAAAGAGAAATTTTTTTCAGGTAAATTTATTTATCATTTTATGTGGTGATATTATAATATGCAATAATTATGCATTGTGGAAAATATATTTTTTTTACTTAAAGAAATATAAAATAATTGATATTTAAAATTAATGTAATATTATTGGATTGAATTATTAGGAAATAGTAATATTATTTGAATGAATTATTATGTTACATGAATTATAGAGATATATGTTTTTATTTAGTAATGTGTTAAATTATTATATTCTAATTAGTTTTACGTTGTGATATTTTCATATTTAAATTTAATTAATTATTATGAAAATAAAGGTAATGATATTTTAAAATAATTGATAATTTATAATGAATAATAATATTTCTAAATTATTTAAGATCCCTAAAAATTCTATTTTTAAAAAAGTTATTGTATTATAGAGTAAAATATAGTATTTTTTCTTTTTATAGATATATTCTACATTTATAATAACTATTTTGACGCCTAAATAGTATTAAATAATTGAAATCATAGTAATCATTAAAAGAGTTATTATAAGTTTAAAATAAAAATAGTAATGGTAAAATCATAACCATAACATATCCATAAAAATTTGATAGTATATAGAAAAATTAGAATATTTTATTTGAATATTATCATATTTTATCATGTTTAATATGAAATTTATTTGATATTAATTCAATACATGAAAAAATTATTTGAGTACCCCACGACTCTCTTATAAAAGGGAATATCATATCCGTTATTATTCACACTTGAAAATCATTTGGCATTGACAATGACCAACCGTAATACTTTAATTAAATCCATACCATGTTCTATAATCATTTTTTATGATAGTAAAACATACCTACAAAACTTTTGGTGTAATCCTTAAAAGGAATTATGAAGAAGAGGTATAGTCTTTAGCGAATCATTTTTTTATTATTTATTCTTATAACCCTAGAAACAATTATAGAAAAGTTATAAATTAAAAATAGTAGTATCTTCCATATAATGATATATATTTTTTATGTCACAAACAATATACATCTTCTCTTCTATCAAATGAAAAATTAATCAATTGTTCATGTGGACATCAGACTACCACAATGTAAACCAATGTAATTCATTTTCCTATACTGCATGTCATGAATTTTTATGATGGTGGATATATTGTGTATATGTTATATTCAAGACATTTATTTAATTTTTTAAAATTGCTAGGTCTAATCAGAAAAATACCCTAAGTGGGGGTTGAACCGGGGTATGAAAGATTCAAACAACATTCATTTCTAATTGTGTTTCACTATTTAAAGAACTATCTTCCCACCATTTCTGATAGCACAATATAGACAAGAATTCAAACATGCACAAGACACTATAATTTTACATGGATCACCCTCATTGGGATACAACCAAGAAGCATACCATGGTAATGTGTTGTTGTACAAAATCCACTATAAGTGCACTTCTATTTACAATATTTTAAGTAGACTCGCTATCTCTCATGGTTTAAAACTAATCATAATTTGAAAGCTCACTTCTCTCTCAATATATGTGTTCTCACTACATCTTTAGAGGATACACTCACAGTTTATATACCTCTAGGTCTTTTCATTATCAATAATGAATGAATCCTCCACTATATGTAGATGCCCTATTGATTCCCCACATTTATCCACTAATATATACCACATCACCACAAAACCCTAGTAAATCCCTTTTAAATCACTTTCTTAAGGCTTACTACCTTTGGGAATCTCTTTATTTTGTGACGATCAAACCATTCTTCCTAAAGTACACCTCCTTTTGAAAATCTCACTATTTCATGTTGCATAAATGATCCTCTGAAAATATATTTCTTTTTAACAATGATCACTTATCCTACATGAATAACACCTCTTTCGCAATGCTCAACTAGCCTTCTTGACGTTCCTTCCTTTCAAAAATTTGAATTAGCTTTTGAAAATTATATTATTTTCACAATGCTCACTTCCTTCACAAACTACATTTGTCATTATAGATATTTATTATTTTTGTTGAGTCTCATCCCTCTTCTAAAGGTGGTGGAGGCCTATTTATTGGCATTTCTCACCATCTTTAAAAAATTCTCTCTAGGTCAGCTTGACATCCACTACATTTCATAGAACTCCCAATTTTTCCCCAAAATCTCCATTTTTAGAAAATATACAGGGAAATTTTCAGTTCTCAATGCCCATATTAATCGTAGAGCCTTCCATCAAAGCCTTTGCACTGTTGTGATTTCCCTTCACTCGTAATCACAGATCTTCTGTCAAAAGCATTTTATCATTGCAATGCTAGTCACTTCTTACATTCATAAAGCACATTATAAATATAGATATCATAATAAACTTTCTTTCATTCTTCATGAAATACTCTTCATGATTTCCAACAACTTCAAACTCATTCCTTTCCAATATTTTCATGAGATCTTCAAGAAAATCCACATTTCTCAATGTTATCCAAATTCTAAATTTTCAACACCATAAATTTAAAAAACACCAGAATACATTGCCACATTATATTTTTTATCTCTCTACTAACTCTATATCTTCCATTATATTTTCATGGTTCTTTGTCAACATGGGTTTTAATCCATATCTCATGAACTGGATAGTTCACCTTGAAAACCTCCTTGTCAACACATACAATCAAAACAAAAATAATTCAATTTATCCTTAGGGTTTTTCCTAGTAATCTCCTCCATTGGGTTTTTTGACAACTCATTCATAATTTTATTCATATTAAAATCTACTTCCATCCTTCACAACCATTATAATCATGTGTCCTCGATAGTAATTAAGGATTTACTCAACACATATTCTATGCCCACATGAGCAATGTTCTGCATGAGAAACAAGAGTACAATTAAAATTTCATAAAAATCACCTCATTCCTTAAAATAATTATAGAAACCAATGAAATTATTTCATCACAATCCTCAGTTGTCTTGTTATCAAATCTTTGATCGATTAACTCTAGCATTGGCATATTAAACAATCCCACTATCAGGTGATCCTTATATCTCACTACTCCACCTATTAGCTTCTCTTGGTGTCATTGAAAAAGAAATTTTATCCCTTAATTTCTCACCCAAAAAGAGCCTTACATTCTCCCAGATTTTAAATGACCCCATAAGTAACTCCTTTTTTTTCCTAAAACAATATAAGTTAAAAATCAATACTTTTGGGAAAACATGCCATTCATCTGGGAGAGGGGGTTGTTCCCACATCAACACTTTTTCAAGTGAGATGACTCAACTAAACAACCCAAGCCCATTGATGTCTCTCAAATGATTCTTTGGGTAAGGTATTTTTTAGAATTTCTACACCTTTTGTTATATAAGAAAATAAAAAACCTTCACAAACCCTTACTAACCTTTCCCCATGATAAAATGATATTTGATCTCAGTCTGCTTTGTCCATGAGTGATGGACTGTATTTTTTCTAAGATTGATATCAATAAAATTATCACACTGGAATCTAATCAATGACTTTAATTTAAATCCCTTGTCATCAAGATTTTATTTAATCCCTAATAACTGCATACACATTTGAGTAGCTGCAATATACATAGCCTTTGTGGTGCTTAATGAAATGTTATATTGTTTCTTGATTAGCCATTAAATAGACAATATACCAATATAGAATAAATTTACAAATGTTGATTTCCTATCATCCGCTGATCTGGTCCAATTAGTATCGATATATCCCAATAGATCTAGCTTATATTTGTCATTATATATCAAACCAAAATCCAAAGTACCCTTGGTACACCGAAGAATTTTATTTTTACATCAATTATGTGAATTTCCTTGTGATTATTTTCGTATCTCGCTAATTTCCAAGTACAAAAAACAATATCAGTTCTTATTAATGTCAGGTACAATAAACTCCCAATAATTTTTCTATATTCTAGGATACTAACTTCCTTTCCACCCTCATATTTTGAAAATTTTTTCTAGGTAACATCTAGAATCTTCATCTCCTGAGAATTTTCCATTCCAAATCTTCTCATAATGTCTGTAGCATACATGGATTGATAAATGAAAGTTTCATTCCTTCCATGTGTCACCTTTTAATCCAAAAAATGCATCTCACTAATCATTGACATTTGAAACTCTATTTTAATTAATTTAGAAAAAATTATACATTGTGCTTCATATAATCCACCAAATATTATGACATTGACATAAACATTCACCATCAACCTCTAATTTCTGTCACTTTTGACATAGAGATTATAATCAACTACACAACAATGAAAGACAAACTTCTTCAAATAATGTATAAGTCTCAAGTACCATGCTCTTGGTGCTGGATTCATCTGATATAACACCTTTTAAACCAAAAAACCTCTTTCTAATTTTCAATAATGTGAAAACCATCTGGATTATCAATATATACTTTTTCTCCCAAAAACCCATTCAAAAAATGCGAAAATGACATCCTTATGGAAAAAATTTAACATCTATTTCAATGTAATGGACAAGAATAATATTATTGTATCCATCCTTGTAATAGGTGAAAATGTATCATCATCATCAATACCCTCTATCTTGTAGTAACCTTTTCACACTAGACATGTTTTTTCTTATCAAGGATTCCTCTTGATTCATTTTATTTCGGAATACCCATTTAGTTCTTATGAAAATTTAATCTATTATCCTCAAAAAAATCTCCCATGTCTAGTTCTTCTTAACTGGATTTAGCTCTTCATTCATAGCATGAACCCAATTTTCATCTGTAGCTGAGAAAACAAAACATTTAGTCTCTACCGAAAATAGGAATGAAACCTACAATAATGAATTTATTGTTATTGTCTGAACTAGAATTATCTAATCACTAATGATATTTTTCTTATCAATTTCAGCTCAACTCTTTAGATTCTAAAGAGATATGTGCTTTACCAAATCATTCTCATCATTAGTATCTTCTTCTAAATCAGCATATGCCACTTCTACTCCCCATGTGTTGCTTACTTCTTTATCAGTTTCATCATGTAATTGTTCAATGTTTTTTGGAATATTCTCTTCTTCTTTTATTATAGTGAAATAATTTCACTCAATTACTTTTCCCAGTCTCTTATTAAATCATTTGTATGATTTTTTTCCAGAGTAGCTGTGGAACATCCCCTCATATCTACACGACTCAATTTTTTTTTTGATTTTTGTTGTTTAGAATAAGTCACATAATTTCAAAAATTCGAAAGTATTTTAATGTTTACCACTTTTTTTACCACATTTTATATGGAGTCTTTCCTTCCTTCATACACAATAGATCCCTTTTTGAAATGTATACAGATTCCAGGAATGTATCCCTCTAAAATTTATCTAGTATATCTTTTTCAATAAGCATTGTTCTATCAATGATCTTTTTGATCTGAATTCTACCCTCAACCAACCTATTCTCTTGGGGAGCTCTATCTGATGAAACATGAGGCATTTTCCTGTGTTTCTCATTATATTCGTCCACTTTAATATTTTTTAATTCTGTACCATTTTTAGTATGAAACTTTATAATTTTTGTTCCTTGATTCCTTTCATATTCCCTCCAATATTATTTTATGAAACTAAACACATCGTACTTTTTGGAAATGATGAATACCCATTCTAGTACTCTACAATAATCCATAAATAGAACCTAAAATATCATTCCTTCAATTTATCTTGGTAGGATAGGTCCACAAATATCTATATGTATCAATTCAAGAACTCTTATTGGCTTCTTTTTTTCCTTGTATGTGTTCATGATGATATTCTCTTTTTGACATGCCTCACATGTATGAGTATGATCACACGATATCATAGGTGGTCACTATAAGTATGACACATTAAAAAATCATCTAAGGATGGTTGGAATAGGTGACCAATTATTGTATGCTAGAACTTGTTTTCTTCCTTTGTACATAAAAATCACATTTCAACTTCACCACTTACAAGATATAGATTTTCTATTGTCCATTTTCCCTATATAACAACTTAATCATTTCTTCCTTTAATTACAAACATATTCTGGGTAAAACTTATAGAATTCCCCAACTCACATAGTTAACTCACATTAATCATTTTGTGACTGAGACTATATACTACCATGACTTTTGAATGTCCCATTTATATTCTACCCATCCTGGCCTTTCCTGAGCCAATTATTCTTAGGAATTCTTCATTTCCAAACATGAAACCTCATTCTTTGTCATATTTGATCCCTATAACAACATCCATATTTACTATCATGTAGGATGTGTAACCAACATCAAGGACCCATAAACCAGAATTGGCAGATGCTTTAAGAAAAATTTCTATAACAACTACCATCTCATCTCTCTTCTTATTGATCTATGTTTTTTATTCACACTTAGTATAGATTGGATGTATTGATCTTCCTCATAGTATGATGGACTAATTTCATCCTTCATATCTGCAAATAGCTATTTTATTTTTAGTTCAACTATCGATTCCTTGATTTCTTGAATGCGAACACATTTGTTCTACTTTAATAACATTCCTATTCATGGTTGATGTAAAATATCTAGACATGTACCCAAATCCTCCACACAAAAAAACAATTTCCCCCATTAGATGTTTTAGAGTTCCATTATCTATTTGTCTTCCACTGATATTCGTGTTCCATTTATTATTACATAGCTATGTAACACATTTTTTTTGGGTGTCCTGTCTTTCAAAAGAAATAACACATGATGTAGGGTGCATTTTTTCATGTCACTTATGCACCGCTAGGTGTCTCTTGGGTTATATGAATCTTTATATTCTCTTTCTTACCCAAATAAACTTTCAACCTCAGAATGAATGCTTATGATATGAATTTATCTTTCATATATTTTTGTTCTCAATTAATCCCCCACATCATTATTAGCATTAGAACATGATTGTTTCTTCTTTTACACATGACCACTACGCTCCAATTTCAACTTCTGAGTCATATACATGATTTAATTTCCCAGTATCATATTAGGTGTTAATAGTTTTTCTTTTTCTTTTACTTTTGATTTTAGAGTGATAATTTATTTAATATCATTGATACATTTGACTTGATCCATTCCAATGATAGTAAAATGATCGATTTTAGTATTTTAACACTAAATTATGATATTATAGTCATCAACCTTTTCAGAGATCTTAGGTGCTAAAGAATTATATTTTTTTCAATTTCTTATTTCATCTCAAAAATCACTTCTTCGTGCTACTTCTTATTGAGTATGAAATATTGAATCATTTTTTGGATTTCTTTGTTTTATATCCCTAAGCATCCATCTCTTCAAGGGAGGAATCTAATTCATATAGAAAATCTATTCTTCTATAAAATTATTCATCTTCTTCATCAATTTAAATTTCTTCTTTATTTTGATCACTACTTCCAATTACCACTATATGATTTTCCTTAAAATCATTGAATTTTTCTATCTCTTCATCCTCTAAAACCTTTGATGCATCTAATCCATCACATTCATGAGAAGAGCATTATTTTTCTTAAAAAAATTTCCCTTGAACTATTTTTAGCCCTCCCCATAGGCTGAAAACTTCTTCAAGGAAATTTTAACTTCATCATCGTCATCTTCTTGGATCTTCTGGGGGCATCTCGCTACCTAAGAACCAACTGTTTCACACCTAAATAAGTAAAGTGTAAGTTTCCATTTGAACTATCCTTTTCCACATTCTAGTTTTGAGGAAAATAACAAAATCACCTCATCTGTTTTTTCTTCTTCCGAAGAATCATCAATGGTGATCTTCTTCATGGGCTTCAATGCCACCTCTTTAGATTTCCCATTTTCAACCGCATCGTAATCGTCATTTTGGATTTTGTATGCTACAAGGTTACTATACATGTTATCTAGTGTCAACTCTTTCAGATCATTATCTTCTAATACAAAGTCATTTAGATTTTCCCAAGGTGGATTATTACTCATGATGAAGATTCGATTTATTATGTCATCAATTAATTCTTGATGACCTCACATGTCATACACTACAACATTTACCATGTCCAAGAATGCATCAAAAGACTCATTCAGGATCTTTATCAGTTCTTTATACATGTTCTATTGGTCATCAAGATTTAAATATCATACCATTTAATTTTCTTCATATATACTCAATATCATTTCCCATATATCATGTGATGTTTTTCAGGACATCACATCAATATAGATTACATTGGATAGGGATTCCCCTTATGCATTGATTTCGTTGGTGTTAGCATCCAATTACCTTCTTTTTGATTCTAATAAAGCACCACTTTTGATATCTTTATAAATATCATGCATCACTATTGAAAAATAAACCATTCCCAAAGACTAGAGGTAGTTCATCATTTGATTCTTCTATATTTTATAATTACTCCAGTAAAACAGTGGAGTCTTATTATGATTGATGACATCCATTAAAAGATAGACATATATATTTATCTAGAACTGATTTCAATTTTGAAGTACAATATGTCAAATATCCTTCAGGGGGGATCAGAGTATGTAAGATTAAGAAAACAACCCTTTTTTATCTTGTTTTTCGGTTAAAAAATCTCCTCTCTCTCAATATCTTAGCACACTATGAATTACGATTAAAACATGCACGAGACAAAAAAATGTTCCATGGTTCACCCTCACAAGGCTATGTCGAAGGATCATACACTAAAAATATTCAAATATACCAAATTAATTATATGTTCATTAATGTATAAAATATTCAGTGTAGACACACCATTTCTCATTTTTTACAACAATTCAAAATTTGAATACTCATTGCTCCCATAACTGAAGTGTGATAACTACTTCTTTAGAAGATCCAATAATAGTATATATACCTTTTTGTCTCTTCATTATCACTATTTAATGCTTCCTCCATTGTCTATAGATTCTCTATTAATTTCACACTTTTATCGATTGATGAATACCATTTTACTATAGAAAACTTAGAAATACCTTTTAAAACACATTCCCAAATCTAACTACCTTCATAAAGTTCATTATTTCACAAAGTTCAAACCATATTTCATGAAGTACACCTCCTTTCATGAATCTCGCTATTTTGAAGATCTCATACCATCATTCATGATGCTCTTGGCTTTAAGAAAACCTGACTTAGCCTTTAAGAAGTAGGCCTCTTTTACAAATATAAACAAGACTTCATGGAATATATTTCATTTTATATGATTAATTAGAATTTTCAAATTCCCTTACATTCATAAATATCACTTCCTTCGCGAACCACCTTCATGATTTGAGAGACATAATATTTTCATTCAGTCTAACAACTATTCTAAAGGGATCAGAGGCCTATTTATAGGCATTTCCAGTTGACTCCCAAACCATCTAGTCATGTTAGTTCCATATCCACACAATTTTTATGATATCCCAATTTTTACCAACAATTCTCCATTATTCATGAATGTCCATGACAAATTCTTAGCTCATAATTCTCATTGTAATCATAGATCCATACATCAAATCCTTTATGCTGCCAACATTCCCCTTATCTCGTTAATGCATCACATCTTTGAAAACCATTAAATGGATACAATACCTTTAATCTCTACCACGAGTGATGCTTATCACTATCGGAGATACCACAATCATATTTATTTGATACTTTGTGAAATAATTTTCCTGATTTACATCTTTGGTGAAATTCATACCTTTTCAATATTTTTATGATATATTAAATGGTGTCCATATTTGTCAATGCAATCCTTTTAGAGACCAAATTATTTGAAAATAGTTCCACCTTTTATATATTCTTTTTGTACCACCTCAAGATATTCCATTCATTTTTCATGGTTTTTTTAACAACATGGTTTGTCAATAATATCATTGGAACTTGTCAATTAACCAAGAAAACCAACATTATCAATAATGAAAATCATCCCAATAATAATTCAGTGTTACCTTGATGGATTTTTTTCCTAAAAAAGTAATAAATAATATATATTCATACATTTTAATCCATTTTAATATGATTATGTTGTATGTGGGTACATGTGAATTTTTGCCTCCGCCAAGAGATGTGATATGTTTTACATTATCCAATCATGTGTATGGTATATATAAGTGTATTTAAAGAAATAATATGTTATTTATAATATAATTATAATTATGGAAGGGTAAAATAAAACTTACATTCATTCCATAATAATTTTTTAAAAATAGAAATGTTACTTATCCATGTGTAGGGTCTACTATCTCTATGATTGTAATATTGTTCATTTTTCATAGCAATATTTCATTAATGGTTTTAAAAGTATTATTTATGTATAAAAAAGATAATTCTTTAGTGATTTTAATTATATATAAGATTTTATACTAACATATCAACCATATTAATCCTACAAAATTTGTTTCAGAAATATGAGCTGAATATCATAAAAATGTTGGGAATAAACTCAAATGATTATGTAATAGTATATAATTTGAAAATAAATAAAATAAAAAGATAAAAATAGAAATAAGTCTCTAAAAAGGTATATAATTAACAAATTTATATTTTCTAATAATATAAATAATGCACATGTTTTGTCAGACACAACATAAAGGACCCATTACTTTATCAACATTATTTTAAATGTTTTAATGATTTTTTCTTATATATTTTTCTTCCATATGAATATTATTTAAAAAATTCATTATGTATTTATGTTTACATGAAATAATTATAAATTAAATTTTATGTCTTCTTCTATATTCTCTGAAAATTTTCCAAAACAATTATTTTTTACCTATTTAATACAGAATGTATTGAATTTATTTAGAATAGGTAAAATAAATGTTCCTTTTTTATATACAAAGTTTCAATATTATTTCCCACTTCTATAAAATTTAATTTATATTTTTATAAAATTATAATATTTCTGGATTTATTAAAATAAAAACCATATTTTCCTTCGTTATAGGTATTTATTTTTAAGAAATTGTGTTTTAAAATGAATTAGTAATTAAATATACAAATGTTTTTTCATATAAAATGATCCAAATGTAACTTTTTTTTTATGATAAGGTACATGATAATTATATATAAGAAATGTGTGAGACCAATAAAACTTATATGATTTGTGGGTCCCATTATAGCTTCTTATACATGGTGAGGCATATAGAGCTTATTCGATGGGTTATCCCAATTATTGCTCTCCAATACTAAATGGTAATGATACTTATCTTAAAATGAATGATGATATGAGTTATTTTGTGTGGTTTTTCCTATTTCTCTAACTATAATCTTATTATTTATGAATTGAGTTTAAAATTGGTTATCAATATAATGATCTATGTTGTCTAAAATTGGATTACCATTTCATGATATGGGTTCTAATGTCTTTCATTGAGAAAAATGTCTATATTTCTTATGGAAATAATTTATTTCCCACTATCAAATACTAATTTTGTTAGGAGAATTATTTTATGTGCGTTAATTTTTTTTCTTGACTAATGGATTTATAATTTTTCACCTTACTGGTCTTTTTTCACATCTAAAATCAATAATTAATATTTACAGCGTTTATGGATGTGTAAGAACAAAGAATATATCAAGCCGAATGTAATGGTGATTTCTCGTGAAAATAAAACATATTTCTTTTTAAATAATTTATATTATTGATATTATTTTATGTACTAATTGTCTAAAAATAAAATCCATAAATATCCTTTGGAAATGAATAAAATTAATTTTTTACTAAATTCATTGCATTATGTAATGTCTAAGATCTGGACCATATAGATTTAATCAAATGAAATGCGTATATATGTTTTTATTTTCATATTATTTTAAAATAATACATTGAAATATTATTATTCATGGTTAATATTAGAAATTTATTTCATATAATAATTAATATTTTACTTCATCAATTAAACGTCTATTGAGAATGTATTTATTATAAGAAACATCGAAAATGTTGTAAGGAGTTACCAAATTGAAAATATCCTACCAAATAAACATCATCATATTGTTGGAATTGGAACTGAGTAATTTTTGTTGTTGTTATGGTTCATTTTACACAAGCTATAATATTGGTTTCATCCATGTTAGAGAGAAACCATATTAACCATGAAGAACCCTATCGATAATTGATAATTTCATGAAATAACACCCCCAATACTTTAGTATAACATTAGATGAAGTCTCAGTTAAATGATGGATTAATTATTTATAAATTATATGTCAATTCATACGGTGTTCATATCATCAAAATATAACCCTTTTTATTTATATTTTTGAAGGTGAAGCTGATTTGTGATGGTCTTCTTAACAATAATAGAGATAAACATGAACATGGTTCCATTGAATGGGATAAATTTAATATTATCATGACTAAGAAATATTTCCCTAATATTTTTGACATATTATATAGAAAAATTCACTTGAATTTCTTAAAAAAGGTAATGATTTTATAGCTATATATATAGAGAAATTTACAAGATTGTCTAGGTACGTACCAACATTTATTTGGGACATTGATTATAAAAATAATATAGTTTACCCAAGATAGAAAACATTTATATATTTACCAATCTAAATGATAATTTAAATTTATGAGAATGTTGTTCATTATAATTATAAATTTGAGATGGATCTTCTCATCATGTGTGTTCATCATGGAAAAAACTAAAAAAATGGTCTTGCTGAAATGAAACAGAGAAGAAACCAACTAATAATTGAGGAGGTAAAAACCTAAAATGTCCCATGTGGGGTAAAAAACTATTAAATAGTTAATATTTCGTGGAATCAGTTAAAAATTTGTTATGTTTTTTCAATGGGTTAGTGACAGAAAATAAAATAGTCTTGAACATTCCAATAATGGGGTTTTAAATAGCTATCATGTGGGGAGATGATATAATTTCAATGAGTTGGGGAATTTTTCTGACATGTTCCTGATGTTATTTACTCATTTAGAAAATCAATAAAATGGAAAACTGAAGGTTTTCAAGTAATATTATACTATTATGGTTTTAGTTATTTCATCTATTGAGGATGTTATTTGTATGTTACTAATTCAAATAATTTATGCCAATGTACTTTTAGAATTTGGATTATCAAGTTCCTCTGTTTTTAAAGAATTTTTATGTTAAATTGGAATACATCCTCATAATGGGATGATATTACATTTGAGGAAAAATTCAAGACAAAATATTTTAGAACTATATATATATAAAAACCTTCCTATTATTAATATTTGTGGGATAGTCTTCACTAAAAATATTTTTCATATTCACACAATAGATATTGAAATTACATTGGTTATGGATTGGTTTAAAATTTTCACAGTATGATGGATTTCTAAGATTTAAATGTATTATTCATTTATTCAATAACATTTATTACCTACAAAAAATATGATTAATTGATTAGAGATGGAAGTGAATGTTACCAATATGATGTTGTTGAAATGAAAACAATTGTTTAAATTTTTTATATTCTAATAGTGGATGGATATATCATTGTATTTCATAAGAAATTTTATTTTCTCATTCATAGATGGGAAGTTGAGTTTACTTTTGACATAGTTCCTGATTCTAATATTATTTTAAAACACCATTATCGAATGAATCATGTTGAAATTTTTGAATTGAAAATTTCCTTTCAATGGTAAATTTATAAATTTTTCATTTATCATGGAACGAAAAAATTATATTATATTTTTTTATTTTTTAAAGGATTTATGTTTCATTGAGATATTTCATTGATTATGGATACTTGAATAACATCAATGTTAAGAACATATATCATATTCCCAATATTAATGATATGTTGGATCCTCACTAGGGAAGAAATATTTTCCAAAGACTAATCTAATATTAGGGTATCATTAGTTTAAGTTGATGGTTGAATATATATTGTGACAATGTTTTTAATAGGTACTGGAATTATTAATTTGTAGTTATGTATTTTTGGTGGTCTAGTTCTCCAGTTGAATTTATGGACCATATCAATAAAGTTTCCCATGATTTTTTGGATATGATTTTTATTTGTGTATATTAATGTTACATTTTTATTCGCTGATATTAATTAGGATTATTAAGGATACCTATGTATTAATTTCCAAACTTTTAAGAAATAAAATTATAAGGAATATTTTTTAATTATGAATTTTTGTTGAAAGATATTTTTTTCATCGGATATATTGTTTTTAATGATATTATAAATAATGATCCTGTTAAAAAAATTTATTTACAAATGATCATGACCTATAAATGTCATTTATATTAATATTTTTCTTAGATTAACAGGTTACAACTTGTAGTTTTTTGGAAAAATTTATCAGTTGCCTATCCCACTTTGTAAACTGGAAATGGAGTAAAATTAATTTCGATAAAGGAATGTGATAGATATTTTCAAAAACCAGAATGAGGAATGGTGAATTCTTAGATATTGGAATATACATCTCGAAATTGTGTCTTTTTTAACTAAAATTATGTCATTTTGAAGGCACTTTGTTGGTTTTGATTCAAAATGATTAGGTAATTAAATATGTTTCACGTCTACTGAAATACCAGGAGTTATATTATCTGACACAAGATCCAGAGTAATCTTATTTGGTTTTTTACTTTAAAATATAGATAAATAATTTCTATAGTGGGAAGTGTGATATATATGATGATTATAAAATATTTACGTAAATATTCATATAGAAATAATATAACTGAATGAAATTTGGATGGATGGAATTTATTAGATATTATCACATAACATTCCATTACCATCCTGAAAAACAATATTTGATGCTTTGAGTAGATAAATTCTTATATAAACCATGTTAGGTTAACGACATGTCTATTTGGTTAATTCTTTTATGAATTATGGATAATAAATAGTGCATGTATGGTCTTCTTCTATGTATATTAGATGTCTTTACAATCATATCTGTAAGAATTAATTAAGAAATATAAAAAAAATTATCATGTTTTATATGAAAACAAAGAATATATATGATGGTTGTTTATTGATTAAAATTATGATGATGAAGGATTCATTAGTTTCAGAAAATGATTACGAGTGCCTTTTGTTTTCTAGTTAATGAAGTCTTTATTGAGTGAAACTCATAGTTCTCTATTTTTCATTGAACATGTATGTACTATGATATAGAGAGTAGTTTTTGAGAATTATTGGTGGTATGGAATGAAAATACATATTACTGTCCTTAACATGATATTTTTTCATTTTTGATAGGGTTAAAAAGAATTAAAAATACCAAAGGGAAGTCCTTCACCTTTTTCTGTAAAATAGTGAAATGGAAAAATATATCCATCAATTTCATGGTGGGGTTACCAATTATATATGAAGGTAAAAATGAAATTTAGGTTAATTTTGATTGACTATCTAGATATTTACATTGAATCCCATTAAATTATCTTATTTGACTATACCTAAATGATAGAGTTAGGTTATAGGGAGTTCCTACTTCCATTATATCTGAACATGATCCCAGGATAATATATAATTTATGGTAAGAAACTAAAAAGCTTTTGGGTAGTGAATTAATTTAAAAACAACTTCCCATCATCATATTTATGGTAAATATGTGTGAAACATTCAGACCACATAAGATATTCTTCATTCTTGATAACTGGATTGTTGGGAAAGTTATTTTTGTCATATTCTATAGGTTGGGTTTTCTTGTAATAGTAGTTTTCATTACTATATTCAAAGGGATCCTTTGGATAGATAATATTGGATGTGGTGTCAAAAGCATACTTTCGAAGATGAACTTGGAGAAAAATTGTCAATAAGACACAATTTATAAAATAAATATCAATTAAGTCGAGAATGACTTAGTAAACAAATATGTGGACAACTAAGAGAATCCATAAATGTTATATAGATAACTGAAGTAAATATATATTTTTGAGTTATGTAATGATTTTTTTCATAATTTTTGTCCTTAGAAAAGTTTTATGCTTTTAATAAAAAATGGATGCTAATTTCATAGTTCATTGGAACATATACAATCATGATTAAATTTGGATCATTTTTTTCATGTGGCATGTCCTCTATGTTTATCCAATTTTCAAAAGGTTTTCATGTTTTATGTTATGAAAATAATTACCACATTCATCTAAATTTGAGATCCCTAAGGTTGTTCAGTTAGAAGGTTGCCATTCTTATGATGATTAACCAGCTCAGAATATTTTACATAGAGTGAATGTGTGGCATAATAAGGTGATTCCCCATGTTATGATTTTTCAGAAAATACAAATGATTGAATAAAAAACATGGTAATCCAAAAATGCTATACGGGAAACAAATACCCACTTTTTTACTAAATGAATAAAAATAAGAGGATGAAATTTTTGAAAGATGTAACAATATACTAACCTAGATAATGATAGAATAAATCATTTTTATGTTCATTAATATTCATAAATTAAACAATTATATTTATTATAAAAATAGTATATAATTTTAAATTCAAAAATAAATAGTTCTATTAAACAATTTTCATATAAGGATTAACTTAAAAGTTTTATTATTAAATAATAATTTATTAATGTAAAAAAATAAATTGTTTTTTTAATTCACTATGTAAAAATTATCATGAAGTGATGTTTCTATAATTTTATAAAAATATTTATTTATGAATGAATAGTTAATATATAGATTATTATTGATAGTTGTATTTTTATTTAATTTATTTAAAAATTAATATTGATAGTTGAATCTTGAAAACTATATTCATGTTTTTAATGATGTGGTCGAATTTTTTAAATAAGTTTCTTTCAATTTGGGTCATTATTAATAATAAAGATAGTAAATATAATTCAACACGATATTGGTAAATTAGGTAATTAAGGTTAAAAATAATATGGTTGGTATTTAAAAATGACCCAAACAATTTTATTAACCATATTTGAATAGTGTATTATATAAATTTACATATAATATTTTATAATATTGTAATTAAATTCCTTATTTATTTTATATTGACCATCATACGATTTTAACTAAATAAAAAGTCATATATACCCCTTTATTCTTTTAATAGCTATAATATTCTATTATAGGAAAAAATTAAAATATATACTATTAAAAATATATAATATAAATAGAAATTATTTATATTTATCATGGATATTTATTTCAAATTTTTTCGTATGAAAAAATTACATTAAATTATTACCCAATGTTGATATTTTATTAATTTAATTCAAAGAATAAAATAAATGATTCTCGAAATATAAAAATTAAAATAAATTTATAGAATTTTTCTATTCTATGAATTACTTTAAAAATATACATTTTTTTTTGGGATGTATTAAAATATTTTATTTGAATTAATTTTCATTAATGATAGATTCAAATATAAATTTAATTAATAGTTCAAAAAAATTATCATAATGATATTTTATAAGAGTTTGTATTTTATTAAATGATTTAAGATTATTAAATATTATATAGTCAACAATGTGATTGAGTTATGGTTTGAAATATCATCATGGGTCCAATTATGGTCCAATTGGTCTTTTTATAGTAATAATTATATCCCAGAAAGAGTAAAAAAATTGATATAACTATAATTGTCTAAATGGTTTATATTTGGGTTAAAATAAAAAGATAAGCGTAAAAACATAATCAAATGTTGTAAAATATTTATTTTATGTAAGGATATAGATTTATACCCATCTTATCCTTAAAAAATTTAGATTTGGATCCATATGAAAATGAAAATAAATTTATATTAATTTAATAGTTTATAAATTCCATGATTGACCCTCCCCCACTCATATAAAAGGGAACCACATATCCTTTTATTCACTCTTTAAAAACATTTTGGATCTGTTTATACCTAAATTTATCCCATAATAGTATCCCTAAACATATCCAATATTCCTTTTTCTAGATAAAAAACCATTCAATGAAATATTTTTGTGTAAACCTTAATAGGTTTTCTAAAGAAGATGTATAGATATTGACCAAGAATCATCATTATATTTTTTCCTCTACCTCATTATAACACTAATAAAACATGAAAATAATAGGAAAAAAGTATATTCCATAAACTTATATAATTATATTTTATTTCAATAACCAATATCAATCTCCTCTTCCATCTAATGGGTAACTCATCCATCATTTGTGTGTACAATGGACATCCACATTGAAACCAATGTAATTAGATTTCTATCACTGATTGTAATGGATATTTATTATGAAATATTTCATGTATATATATATAGTAATCATAAAATATTTCTCATTATTTAATATTATTAAAACATAAATTCTATTACCTTAAAATTTAAGGAAAATTGATAATGTCATTCATGAGTACATGTAGATTAAATTCTCCACAAACTGATATGATTCATCTTTCATTACTGCATCATCTGTTTAGTATTAATAAGTGTATTTATAGAAAAAATATTATATTTTTAATATATTAATAATCTCATAGTGACAAAATAATACATAGATTATTTCTATATTTATCATTGTAAAATGGAAATTTTACTCATGTGTACGTATGACATACTATCAACATGATTGTATTGTTTCTAATTTTTCATAACTATATTCCATGATTAGATTAAAAAGTAAAATTGATGTATCAAATTGTTAATTGTTTCATGATTCTTTTCTAGATATGATGAAATAATTACCTATTGACCATAGGAAACCTACTACAATCATTTTTGACATACGATCAGAATAAATAAAAATATCAGACATAAACGTAAGAGATTGTGTAATTTAATATAAAATAAATATAAATAAACTAAAAATAAATAATAAACCATAAATTTATATTAATAAATAATATAATTAAAATATATATATTAATCATAAAGATTAATAATGTACAAGTAGATTCATACTCAATGTAAGATACACTTTATTATAAAAACCTCGTTTTATGTATTTAACGATTTGTTTCCTAAATATTTTTATTTCATGTCCAAATTCCTAATATTATTTTATGGAATTATTTATATGGAAATAAAATAATTTTAATGGGTACTTATTAATATTTTTATAATATTTCTATGTGTTTTATAATTACTATTTTTTTATAATTTTTACGGAATGTTTTAATTTTTTTTATAAAAGGAATAAAGAAATGATAAATTTTAATATATAGGACTTCAATGGTATAATTATCCAACATAACAACTTTTTTTTATCTTTACATACATTACGTAAAGATTTCATTAATGAAAACTCTAACATACATTGGTATATAAAAAAATATATCATCCTAATAGACATATCAATTTAGTAGTCTTGAAGAACTAGATACATACATAATACCCATATTATATTGGAAATATAAAATACAGAACATAAAATCATTATTTCATCATTTATGCTTTTCATAACATCCTTCTTCATAACCTAGGTAATATAAAACAAACACATTGTGATCCCAGATGATCAGTTAATGTAAAAACCATTTAGTGAATCAATAAGGTATAATCAATTTGTAATGTTAAATAATGGAAAAAGATTTCATTTAATAAATAAAATGAGCATAATGTGAATCCATGGATAATACTAGTTGAAATAATATCATGGAAAATAATTTCATTATGTTTACTAAAATATTATATTACAATGGATGGCATGATGTCAAATATAATGATATATCTTCTATCAATTCCTTACGGTCAGATATTTCAAACTATTGGTAGGTATTTACCAATAAAAAAATCAAATATGGATATCCATCTTGTCAATATCATGATACATGTTGATACGTCGAGAGGAAATCTATAATTGGTCCTGACACATCCCATTATGTCCAATTCATTCCTAACATATTGAATTATAAATCCAATTCAAAAAAATAATAGTTATCAATATATATCTGTATTGGGTAATTAATACAGATTTATAATTCTTTTACTAAATCAATTTGATTAATTTAATAGTAAAACATCATATGTGGAAATGATATATTGTTTAATAAATATATTATTGAGATAAAAAATTGGTCTGTTTAAGGAAAATTTTATTTATAAAAATAAATAATCACAATAAATTGAATGTTTCAAGAGAACATTAACAACAACAAAATTAATCAAGATTAGAGATATGATACTGTGAAAATTATATTTTAATGTAAAATAAATACATTAAAAAATATAATAAAATGAAATAAAAAATTTGTAAAAAATTACATTAAATACTATTCTTTTTAAAATCATTGAAATATTAACGAATAATCTAAAGTCTGTAAAACCATTATCACAGTGGAAAAGTCCATTAATGATACATAATTTTAAAAAGAAAACAACACTTTTAACTATTTTTAAATAATGTTGAGAATAACCCTTTTGGAAGAAATTATAAATATTCCATTAAAATAATGTAAAATTGGATAAACTAAAATTTCTTTAATAAATCAATTTGTGTTATAAAAAAGAAAATTTTTAAAACAATTATGTAAATTATTGAAATAGAACAAAAACATACACAATTAGAATGGTATATAAGATGATGTTTTATTGTAATCATTTATATAATTGATTAAAGTTACAAATAGATACAAATGATAAAAAGAATATAGAAACATTATAAATATTGAAAGGATAATAAAATATATATAATTTATGAAGCATAGTTTATAAGATACACTCAATGAAAATAAGAGACATCCCAAAAATGGGATATGAAAATAAATTCATTACATATTTGTAATATTCAAATTATTACCCATTGAAACATTGAACATGAATGGAAACATTAATCATTATTAAATAATTTATATTATTGTTAAATACCTCATTGGTGACGTATAAGAATTATAAGTAAGTAAATAGGTGTATAATACCAAATATGCATCAATAAAGTGGAATTGAGATTAAATACCATACCTCAGGACTGACTTGTTATGCATATTCTTTTTCTACCATAGTAATAAAATAATAATAATTATTTAATTTCATAATAACTCTTTCAAAATATATTATTCATTTTTTCTCATTTTTTCCATTTTTTATTTAATCACTTAATAAATTAAGTTAATTTTTGTAATTTTTGTGATATTCTGTCCATAGGTCTAAAACGGATTTAATTGGTTAAAAATATTAAAAACATTATTTTTACGTCATATATTGAATAATAATTAAATAATAATCACTTAATGAATAAATTATATTTTTCAAAACAATTAGTAAAGATTGATATATAATTAGAACTATGTTTCAATCATGGAAATGTTACGTCGTATTTCCATATGAGTAACATTTTTCTTTTTCGAAGATCAAGAAAAAAAATAATGTTAGTATTAATTGATCTTCCTATAATTATAATTGTATTATTTTGACCATATTTTTTATTTAAATAAAATTATATATACCTGTTTTGTAATATAGTTGTGAAAAATAAATAACAATGCTTTGTGGAAGTTATAGTCCACACGTAGGCCTGAATGATGTTATCAATATTCAATGAATGGAAAGGTAATATAATATTTAATATATTAACTTTTCATAATTACAATTATATTATTATTATAATTTATATAAATTAAATCTACCACCATATCCAATCGTGAGATGTGGTGCAAAAAAATGATTAATATTAGTGTGTGAGGTGGAAGTATGTCGTACATGTGAATGAAAGTTTCATTTCAAATTTTGATGGAAGAGGATTTGGATATTGGTTAATTTTTTAACATAATAAATTCAAAGTATATATAATGTAATGGTATTATTATTTCATCATGATAGAATACTATTTAAAAAGGTGGAATAAATTAAAAGAAAATGCATGGTCATGAACTATACCTTTTATTTGGACAACCTCTATAGGTTTATTCCTCATGTATTCTAAATATTATTTTATAATCAGACCACAGAGTCTAGGTTATGGAGAAGGATTTAAGGAATGGATTTGGGTTGGTACGGGGGGATCCAAATTTCTCTTTATGTGTGAATAAAAGAGAAGAGTGGGTGCCCTTTTATAATTGTCAAAAATGACACACATGCAATTTTTAAAAACAATCAAATATATTAATGGTTTAATCAACAAAAATTCCTCCAAAAAGAACCATTTATTTATTTTTTGATTTTATAGGTTATAAATATTGATATAAAATGTATACTAGGAAATGTTTTAGCTAATTTGATCCCTTATCACCTTACTTCGACCATTTTTAAACATATCTTAACATTAACTATGGTAATAGATTTTTATTATAATTTCAATTATTTATGAAAAAAATTGTTTCCTGTATTACCTAATATTTATTATAATAATTAAAAATTTAGCTAAAAGTTAATTAATTTTAATTATAAGAAGTATTATAATTCAATATAAAATTAATCCTAAAAAACCTTCTGAAAGCAGTTTTTTAGAAAACGTTATTTTTAAGTATAAATTTTTTATTCTAAATATAAGAATAAAATTAATTCAAAATATCATTATTGGATTGTATAGAAAATAAATGAATATTTTTTTGTTGAAATTATTTTAATAAAAAATTCAACTTTGTAATTTCATTAATTAAAAAGTCAGTGTTTACTAAAAAATAACATTTTTCTATATTCAATAAAAAATACATCTTTTTAATAATATATAAAATTCAATAAAAGTTAATTTTGAAATAAGAAATTAAAAAAGATTTAAAATTTTCAAATTAAAATTATATAATTTGGACAATAATATTTTATATAAAATCATATAATATAGGAAAATCCAATATTGATAGAAGTAAGGATTTTTCCCACTTGAATGAAATGTTGCATAAAATTTTTGTAACTCTATAAAATGTTATTAATGAATATTAATAAGTCCTAAAATTTATTTATTCATACTATACATGGGTTTTATACTTAATCCCTACTAAAATATTTAAACCTTAAAATATTCATGAGTACTACCATTTACAAAAATGATTATGTTTTATCATCATGACATCCTATGGTTCACAAAATTCCTCCTATATTTTATGATTTTTGGAAAATAAATTTATCAGTCCTGTAATCTGATTACTCAACACCTACTGTCTATTTTTAAAAATCTTGATTATCACTTCACAGTATGATAGATAGGTTTCTTGTTCTATTTCATTAAAGGTGAGCAAATACATTGGGTATGAATATATTTAATTAACAATTTGATATGAAACAAATCATTTACTTTAGAGAAGATTTGGGTAATTTTCAATTAGAAATCTAAAACACCAATTCATTCTAACACATAAAAATTTATGACGTGTTTGGGGTTCATTTTACCATATTACCATAATATATGACTCATTTCTATATAAATAAATTTCAGAAAACATGATATCCCACAGAAAATTCAAAATATATCCTTCAATTTTTGGAAAAAATCTTTTTCCTTATTTAAGAAACACTAATACTAATCTATATATTATTTACCTTTCTAATTTTTTGCTTCAAATTTTCTGATCCTATAAGAATCCATTCGAAAATTTATTCCAACAAGTTATAGAAAATCATATCTTTCTATAAAATTCTTTATATGACACAATTTGAATACTTGAATGAAAGTTATTATTATATAAAAACTCCAACAGAGCTCAATAATGATCCCAAATGTTGGTCGGAGTGGATACTCAAGAGGGGGGGTGAATTTTGTTCCAATTAAAATTTCTGTTACAAAATTTTAGGATTAAAATCCCCCAAATTAAAACAGCCCAGTCAAATAAAGAAATTGAGATATAAGTTACTTATGATTCAATAGGTTTCTCAAAGGTTGATTACTCCTCAGTTGAATCAGAATGAGAACTAATTCGACTTTTGAAACAAGTTTACTAAATGAATCACATATACACACTGACCAGAACTAACTATCAGAGTGAATGTGAAAATAGATTTCTGTCTTTACTAATATAAGCACAGTGGATATGTATAAAATAGAGTAAGTGAATGATAAACACAACAAATTAAACAAGAGGTTCAGTCATAAGGAAAGACATAGTCCTCTCCACTTAGTGATCACCTGCCACCAAACAATTATATTAAAAAGTGATACATAGCCTGTATCGGGCTTTATAATAGTTTTCACAAACAGTCCTAGTTTTGCAACATCTACCATAGTTATACGTGGGAAAAATAAACTACCAAGACACACTAGTATTCCTACACAGTTATGCATGGGCAACAAATGTAAAGAGAGCTTGGTATGTGGATTTTCAGTATCCCTCAGTTCAACCACAAGTGTCAGTGTGTGTAACACATACACACTGCTCACAAATGTAAAATACTAATGCACAATAGAGCTAAAGATATTTGAAAGAAGTTTAGAAATATCTATATGTCGGTAGATCAGCTATGTACTCGTTGGAATAACGGAAATGACGTTTTGGTCCTTCTCTGCAAGTTGCCTCCAAAACAGAGTGTCGCAACATCCAGGTTCTAACTTTCAGATAGAGATAATCAGCATGTTGGTTTATAATCTATTTTTGGTCATGGAATGTTCAGGTTCTTCAAATTCAGTATGTAGACTTCCTTCTTCTTTGCATGTAAGTCTTTTGTATCATCAGGTTGGTTCTTGTATATATGGACAGACTTCTCTCTTCTCCACTGATTTGTTCATCTTTGAGGTTTCTTTTATACATGTTCATCTCCGATCAATAGGAATGATTACCTTTTTTCAAGTACTAAGTACGGTTCCTGAAAATCCAACAACATCATTAATTAATAGCACGTGGATTAAAAGTATTAAAAATAATTTTTATCATAATATTAATAATATTAATAATATTGACAAGATATAGAGTTTGAGTAGCAGTGACTAGTTAACAGTCATCTTCGATCGATAGCTCTATGTCTGTAGGCTTGTAATGGTGGAATTTGGGTCGGTGGATGTCTTTTATTGGTAGCTTTTACTCTATGTAATAGTAGATCTTCATCTATTGACTTCATTAGTAGGCTCAACAGTAGACCTTTAACTATAGGCTTCAGTCAGTAGGCTTGATCAGCGGTTGACTCCAACAGTAAGCTTCTAACGGTTGCTCTATAACATCAGACTATTGCAACAGTGACCTTTACAATGGTAGAATTATCTTAACAGGTAATTTAATTAACAGTGGAGTGTGTCCATTAGTAGACTTTGAACAACTGTCAACTATCTCGACAACAGGAGTTGTCTTGCGGTAACCTTCTACTAACGGTAGATATGTCCAACTGTAGACTTTAATAGTGAAGCTCTCAAAAGAATACTTAAGAAAGAGTCTGACAGTGAACTTCTAACAGAAGCCTTGTGACAACTGTGACCTCATGATGGTGACTCATTGTCTGTATGCTTTGATAAGAAGATCAATGGTAGTATTTTGATAGTATATCTTCAATAGTATGCTTTTAGGATAAGTAACCAAGAGTAACAGTGAGCTATAATGGTGACCTTTAATAGAAGGATCTTACCGGTATCCATTAACAGTGAACTTATATTTAGATAAATGTAAACTGTAAGTTGATTCAACAAATTCATGAGACTAAAAATATAAATTGTTCAGGATAAAAAACATAAATACAGATTGTAAAAGGGTTAGAAAATGGCTTAATATATCATGATCAATATTTAAACCTAATTTGGGATTATCAAAATAGGTGATTCTAAGAATCTCCCCCTTATTGATAATCAAAAATTATGCCAGTATGTATTAAATATATATATCACATATAATACAATTACTAAATATAGATAAAAATGTCTCATATATCAGAGAGTAATAAGAGTGTAAAACTAGAAAATATTGGTACATGGTATTAGAGTGAAAGGAATATAAGATTCAACATAAGATCATATTAGTATATTATCACTTTTCTCCCCAATCACATGATTAGTCTAGAATTAGCACAGTATTTCTCCCCCATTGTGATTAGAAAAAAGAAACTCAAATAGAGAGAATATTGAAAGCTTGTATTAATTAAATCACATTACATTATCCAAAAAATATATACACCCCCTATATAAAAGACACAAAAAACTCAATCCACATCAGCCTCAAGCAAGTGGTTGTGCCCTTTGGAAGATGAAGAAGGAGAATGAGCAGGTAGATCAGAAGGTTTGGGAATTTCTATAGGAATGACTGGAGGGGCAGCAACAGAAGCTCATGTGGGTCTGTAGTGGGTAGCTCGCTGAGGTATCGGTGGATTAAGGCTTATGATGGCTTCAGTAGGAGACATCGTGGAAGAATTACTGGGTTGAGATGCAGGTAATGCAGGAGGGATGATGATAGGGGTGCAGTACACATGGAGATAGGGTAGAAGAAGGTTTCTGAAGTCAATAATAATGCTTCCTCTTCTTTCTATAGCTGATATGAAATCATACTTATTATCCATAGATTTCTCCAATGGTGGAGTCAACTAGACCAACTGGGTAACTTGTTCCTTTAAGGCGCTGGTGACTGGTGGAATCTTGAGGTTTTCCAACTGATGATTGAAATGAGCATCCATCTAATGCTTGGAGTAAATAATTTTATAATAAAAATTAATTTTTTCCCTTCATACTCTTCTGGTAATTAGCATCCTCTCGCATGAAGTCACATTCTACCTTCTAAGTATCATTGGTAGTGGAGAGAATCTGAGTCACATATTGAGGATTAGGTGCACTGACACTAGAAATCATGGCTAACTATTTATTGACCACTGTCCCAAAAGCTGATAGGTCCATAGGTGGTGCACTGGAGGTTGAAGCAGAGGCAGACAAAGGCTATATAGAGAAAGAAACAGTTTCCTTAAAAGACTTGGTCAACCCACTGATAAGATTCTTCACCTCTTCATCCTGGCCCTTCACATGAGCTTTCATGGATTCCTTAAAACATTCAAAAACAGTAACCATTTGTTGCACTGCACCATTGATGTAGTGAATGCCTTTGTCTGTTTGGCCCTTAGAATCCATAAGAGCAGTCAGGTTTACCACTGACTGTCTGAGAAGTTTCATAGACTGAGAAACATGCATGATTTGATTCTGGCATTGAGATATTTCTTTGGATAAATTGTCTTGAATGGAAGATTGAAGTTTAGGCATCTCAAAGATAGTCACCTATTGAATCAAGCCCATTTCCTTTTCCATTTTTTATTCCCTATTATCAAACATCTGGTGCAGATTGGTTTTCAGCTTTTCCAGATCATACTTAGTGTAAAGGTTCTCATGAAGTTGAACCACAGAAGGTACTGCGACGGGGTCCAAAACAGTAGGTACATGAAGTCTTTTGCTTGTCAAATCACAATCTGAATCATCATAATCCAGCCCAAGTACCAGATATCCAGGATCTTCTAACCATTCTTCAATGTCATGAAGAACAGACACAGAACCAAAATGCTCCCCCTCACTTAGAGCTCTCTCCTGAGAATTATCCTCTTTCTGTTTTCTCCAGGTAATTTGATAACCTCCTCTGCAACTCCAGAAGATTCAATAACCGTTTGTAATGTTGGTTCACCAGTGGGATGAGTCTCATCCTCCATTGAGTCATCAAATACATCCATATCAATGGCAGTAGATGCCACTC
Source organism: Viscum album (assembly GCA_963277665.1). NCBI lineage: Eukaryota > Viridiplantae > Streptophyta > Magnoliopsida > Santalales > Viscaceae > Viscum > Viscum album. The sequence goes on along the minus strand of OY728151.1, from coordinate 626,924,687 downwards.
CTACTTATTGATCAAACACTTTCTTGTCTGTATTATCTATCAGAGGGCTCAAACTGAGCTCCTCTTCTTCATTGTCCTCATTATCAGCTTCAGCAATAGCCTATTTTCCTTCATCCTTATCACAAGCCTTCTCTGCCTCATGAGCAAGATGATCTGACTTGGTAGCCTAGTCCTCTTCAGAGGTGTCTTTGACAATATTCTGAGATGCTTCTTCTTCTTCAGTGGACTCATTATCATTGTCCATCAAAACAGTCTCTCTTCTTGGAAGTTCTTTTGGAGGGCTAGCTGCTCCGAAAGCTATAGTCCTTAAAGGACTGCTAGGAAATCAGGATCACTCCCATCATCAATGGGGGTGTTCTCTCTTTCAGGGTCCACAGCTCCTTCAGCTTCCTCTTCATCATCTGAATAAGCTGGTTCTGGATCATTAGGCTTTAGGACTAGATCTCTCTTGTCTTTTGGCCTAGATGGGTGAGTAGTAGGGTCAAACATTTCTTATACCATTCCTTCATCATTCACTTTTTCCATCATCCAGTGATTCCAGATAATTTTCATAAATTCACAAATAACCTTAGATATACAAACACTATTCTTAGCCATTATCATCTCTTCTTGATTTCCATCCACACCCTTTAACTTTAGCATTACTGAAATTAGATTGGAATGGAATAGTGCATTTGAAGTTGAGCTTGCCTTAGTCATATCCTCCAATTGTTCCATCAGTAACCTATATAGGTTAATCTTCATTCCATGCTTTAGTAAGTACATCAAGAATATGTCATGATACTTCAGAACTGCAAAATCCCCACTCTTGGGGATAATCACATGCTGAACGAAGTTAAACAAAATCTTGTCTTCTCCATTCATCTCAGCTGCAACGATCTTCTTTGATTTTCCATTTCCTGTCAGTTCTTCCCAAGAATTTTCATACTAAAGAACATCACTGTCTAGAGGAGCCACTCCTGATTAGGAATCATATACGCCATCAGGGGGAACTCTCAAACAGGCAGCCCACTCAGCAGCCGAGAAGCTGACTTCATTACCATTGACTCTGGGTATTAGCCTATGCACATCATCTTCCTCTTTGAACTTCAGATATTCATAGAATTATTTCACAAGATTTGGGTAGTATGGTCCATTGTTATTGGCAAAGCATTCGTTCCATACTTCGGAATCTATTGCTTCAAACACTAATGAATTTCCCGACAGCATCCATTCATCACATAACTCCTTCTCAGCAAAGATTTCTCTCTTGGTCAGATGTGGGTTGATAGGTCTCGTCAGGGTTTTACTGGTGCCACTGGATTCGAGTCGAGTTCTCTTTGGCCTTGGTGCATCTTCATTGACATTCGGGGGTCCCTTGGTTCTAGCCATAGAGATTGAGAGAGGTTTGAGGGCTCAATTGAAGAGTTAGGGTTTAGAGATTTCGATATCAAGATTCGAGATTGAGAAACAAAGGTGTATTGAGATATGTTCGTAGCCTTTAGTTTTATCATTTATGGATTATAACAAAATAAAATCGAAATAGGAATAAATTCAGTTTAGATTCCCTCATAAAATAAAAACAAACAGTGAGGTATCCAACAGTGAGATGTACCAGTGAGGTACACCGGTGAGGTGTAATAGTTAGGATTATCAGTGAGGTCCAACTATGATGTCCAACTGTGAGGTCTAATAGTGAGGTCCAACAGTGAGGTCAGACTGTGAGGTCCAACAGTGAAGTTCAATGATGAGTTCTTACAGTGAGGTATAAATGTGATGTTTCCTATACTGAAATTAATCATTCCTAACTCATGTTTGATTTAATTTATCCTCTCAGAATTCAAAGGCTTTGTAAATATATCAGCTAATTGATGTTTAGGGCCAATGAATTCAAGAGTGATATCACCCTTTTGATAATGATCCCTCAAAAAGTAGTGTCTCGCATCAATATGATTTGTCCTATCATGAGATACTGAGTTTTTGGAAATGTTAATAGCACTTTTACTATCACACTTTATATAGACATGTTTGAATTGATATCCATAGTCTAGTAAATTGGGTTTCATCCATAAAATTTGAGCACAGCAACTACCAGCAGCTATGTATCAGCTTCAGCAGTAGATAATGGAACAGAATTCTGATTCTTACTAAACCAAGATAATAGTGACTTGCCTAAAATGTGACATGTCCCAGAGGTGCTTTTTCAATATAACTTGAAATCAGAAAAATCAGCATCAAAATAACTCAACAAATAAAATGATTTTCCTTTTGGATAAAATAGTCTTATGTTGGGAATATGTTTGAGATATTTAAAAATCCTTTTAACAGTAATTAAATTAGATTATTTTGGATTGTCTTGAAAGAGAGAACACATACATATACTAAACATGATTTCATGTCGGCTAGCTATAAGATAGAGTAGACTCCCTATAATACCTCTGCAGTTGGATTGATCCACTGGTTCTCCAGCTTCATCAGTATCAAACTTACAGGTGGTACTCATAGGTGTGTCACTGCCTTTACTACCATCCAAAGCAAAACATTTTAGAAGATCCTTAATATATTTAATTTGATTCAAAACAATGCCATTTTTATTTTGAAATATCATAAATCCAAGGAAAAATTTGAGTTCTCCCATTAAACTCATTTCAAACTCATTTTTCATCATTTCTGAAAAATCAACACATAAAAAGTTTTTAGAAGATCCAAAATTAATATCATCTAAATAAATTTTTACTATCAAAACATCTTTTCAAATCCTTCTAATAAAAATAGTAAGATCAACTATCCCTTTGGTAAAATATTTTGAAAAAATAAAAGACTTCAGCCTTTCATACCATGCTCTTAGAGCTTGTTTTAAACCATATAAAGCTTTAGAAAGTTTAAAAACATGATTTGGAAGATGGGGATTTAAAAAACCAGAGGGTTGTTCAACAAACACATTGTCAACCATATACACATTTAGAAAATAACTTTTCACATCCATTTGAGAATGTTTAAAATTTAGATGAGCTGCATAAGCATGTAGTATAATAATGGCTTCTAGTCAAGCTACAGGTGAAAAGGTCTCTTCATAGTCTATTCCATATTCTTGGCTATATCATTGTGAAACTAACCTGGCCTTATTTATAACTATATTCCTAGGCTCATCAACATTGTTCATAAAGACCCATTTAGTGTCTATTGTCAACATGTCCTTAGGTCTTTCCACTAATTCCCAAACTTTGTTTCTTTTGAACTGATTTAGTTCTTCTTGTATATCCATTACCCAAAATTCATTAATGATAGAATTATTGATATTTTTGGGTTCAAGCAGTGAGAGAAAGGCTTGATGTTCAACCTGGTTTCTTAGAGAAGCTCTATTTTGTGTTCCTCTATTTAAATCACTTTCAGCAGCATCTAGAGTATCATTCTTAAGTGTCCTAATCCCTCTAGGAAGGGTTGAACTAGATTCTTCATTGTTGTATGTTGGTTCGGAATCATCTAGTGCAGATTATGGATAATTTCCAAAATTGGATACTTTTACAGGAGATTCACTATCTTTATCATTAAGGTTCAAAATTGAAAAATCTTCTTCATGATTTTCAAGAGAAGACTTTGGTTCATGTGGATCAGTTTTATCATACATGACATGAACAGATTCTTCCACACACATGGTTATTTTAGTAAAGACTCTATAGGCTTTTCTAGATATAGAATAACCGTGAAAAATTCCTTCATCACTTTTGGGTGAAAATTTGTCAAGATTATCCTTGGTAGTAAGAATAAATACTTTGAAACCAAAGACTCGAAAGTAACTAAAAGTAGGTTTCCTATTATTCCATAACTCATAAGGGGTCTTCTTGAGGACAAGTCTGATTAAGACTCTATTTATTATATAATAAGTTGTATATACAACTTCAGCCCAAAAATAAATTGGCAGGTCATACTCATTAAGCATTGTTCTAGAAATTTCTTGGAGGGTCCTATTTCTTTTTTCTACAACTCCATTTTGTTGAGGTGTCCTAGGGGAAGGGAAATTGTGACTATAGCCATTATGTGAGGGGTATGATCAAAACTCATGATTTTCAAACTCACAGCCATGATCACATCTCAAGGTCTTAATTATAAGTCCAATATGGTTTTCTACAAACTTGGAGTATTTAATAAAGTAAGAACAAGCTTCACTATTGTGAGCTATGAAGTATACACATGTATATCTAGAAAAGTCATCTACTAAGACATATACATAGTGCTTCCCATTTAAACATAAAACTATAGATGGTCCAAACAAGTCCATATGAACCAACTCATGTGGTTGAGAAGTTGAAACTTCTTTCTTTGGTTTTAAAGAAACATTGTGTTGTTTTCCCTTTTGAAAGATATTACACACTTTATCAGGTGGGAATTATAATTTATGTAAGTCTCTAACTAAAAGTTTCATAGATAGCTTCCTATGTGAGTCCACAATATAGTGTCCTAACCTTCTAATCCATAACCAAGACTCTTTATGGAAAGCATTTAAGCAGGAAACATTTTGTTAGGCTAAGGAATTTAAATCGACAGCATATACATTCTCATTTGTACATGTAGTGAAAACTAAGTCATTTTTTGAATTAAAAACATTGCATGAATCATTTTAAAATTTAACCTTAAATTCATCATCACATAACTGAGATATTCTAAGTAAATTATAATTTAATACATCAACAAAAATTACTTTAGAGATTAATATTGTATCAAGGTTACCAATCTGGCCTAAGCCGATGATTTTTACTTTTGCATTGTCACCAATGGTGACATACCAACCATAAACTTTAATTAGAATCATGAATCCATAATAGTCTCCTATCATATTTCTTGAACATCCATTGTACATGTACCATAGGGTCTTATAGGATCTCTTTAAACATCATTCCTACAAAACAAATTAAACATGGGGTAATTTTGGTACCCAGATCTTCTTGGGTCTAGAGAGGTTAGCTAGTAAAACATTGGGAACCCATATTATCTTTATAGGTTTTCTAAAAACAAGAAACATATTTTTAGACATAAATAGTTTTTTGTGCCCTTTAGAAAATTGTTTCTCGAATGATGGTCCATAATTAGTAGTGAACTATCCAGATTTTGGAACAAATTTTGTTTTGCTAATTTTTCTCTGTCCATGCTGATATCCAAGACCAGCTGTATATTTTAGAGAAATATGATTTCATAGAAACTGTTTCAATGTATCCCTACCAGTAGTGAATTTCTTTATATCCTTTCTTAATTGTTCATTAGATAATGTTAACTTTATATTTTCCTTTAGCAGTCTAGAAAATTTCTCTTTTTCTATTTCCAGATTTGACTTGTAACTTGCATTTAAAGCATGATGTCTTTCCAATGACTTATATTTGTCCTTGAGTTCATTAAAAGTGTCCTAAATAATTTCTCAATATTAAATAATTCTTCCTTAGTCACATATTCATTATTATGAGATTCGTTGTTATAATAAGTATTTTGCACAGGGGAATTAATTGATACCTCAGATGTCTCTGTCATAAAACATAGATTGGAATGTTTGTTCTATTCTGTTTCTGAAGCATCAGATTCACTCAAACTGTATTCTGAAGCACTCCAAGTTGCTTTCATAGGATTTTTAAAGCCTTTTCCCTTATCCTCATATTTTCTCTTGAATTTAAACTTGGGTAAGTCTGCTTTCACATGAACTTTTCTTTGACATTCATAGAAAACTATTTCAATTGTATTTTCATTCCACTTCCTATCTTTCTTCCATTGTCCTTTATGATCATATTTTCCTTTGATGTTTAACATCCTAAATAATTTCATCTTTCAGTAGAATCTTTTGATTCTTTTGGAATGTTGTGACATTTCCTCATCATTGTCTGAGTTTGACTCTTCACTTATAGAACTGTCTACAGGTACTTGAATATTTTCTTCGTCTTTTCTTTTTGAGGCATAAGTCTTGAATGCTATTGACATCCTTTTTTGTTCTTATTCTATTTCCTGATTCACCTTTATCACTTCTTCATACATCATCATTTTTCCAATTAGCTCCTTTACAGGTAGCTTGCTGATGTCACATTAATCTCAAATTGATACAGACGTGCCTCTCCATCTGTCAGGCAAGCATCTAAGCAGCCTCATGATTTGGTCTTTGTTGTCCACTGGTTTTTCAAGAAAATTCATGGTGTTTTCTATCTTATTGAACCTGAGATACATTTTAGAGATAGATTCAACGAGATTCATCTCAAAATTGTCATATTTAATAGTATAGGTATTTAACCTCATTACTTTGACATTGGTTGTTCCTTCATGAGAAACATCCAAAGTATCCCAAATTTCAAAAGAATTCTTACAGATTGATATTATATTGAATTATACATCACCCAAAGCATAGTATAATGCATTCATTGATTTACAATTTTTATTATAAATAGTATTAGTTACTTGAGACGATGTGTCCCTAGCAGTATCAGGTAATACATGTTGTTCTTCAATTCTGTCCCAGATTTCAGGTCTTAATCTTTCAAGATACATTTTCATTTTCAATTTCCACTGACCATAAATATTACCATTAAAGAAAGGTGGTTTGTTAGTAGCAGCACCATCTACTCGGTTTTCTATAGAAATTTAAAGGATTAAAGAACTGAAAATTTAGATATAACAGAAATTTTGATACCTTTAAAATACAACTAAAATCATAGTTCAAAAGAAATTGAAAAGCATGGAAAACTGTTTTGATGGTATGAATAAAGAAACCATTGATACCATATATTGGTCATAGGGGACACTCAAAAGTGGGGTGAATTGAGTTCCAATTAAAATTTTTGGTAAAAACTTTTAAGATTAAAATAACCCAAATTAAAACAGCCCAGTCAATTAAGGCAGTAGAGATATAAGTGACTTATTGTTAAAAAATTTTCTCAATGGTTGATTACTCCTCAGTTGAATCTGTATGAGAAATAATTAGACTTTTGAAACAAGTTTCCTAAACAAATCACATATACACACTAACCAGAACAAATTATCAGAGTGAATGTAAAAATAGATTTATGTCTCTGCAAATATAAGAACAACAGATAATTATAAAATAGATTAAGTGAGAGATGAACACAACAAATTAAACAATAGGTTCAGTCTTAATCTAAGACCTTGTTCTCTCCACATGGTGATCACCTACCACCAAGCAATTATATTAAAAAGTGATACACAACCTATATCGGGCTTCACAAAAGTTTTCACAAACTGTCTAGGTTTTGCAACCTCTACCACATTTATAAGTGGGAAAAAGAAAGTACCAAGACACACTAGGCTTTTTCCATAGTTATGAGTGGAAAACAAATATAAAGAGAGTTTGGTATGGGGATTTTCAGTATCCCTCAGTTCAAGCACAAGAGTCCGTGTGTGTAACATAGACACACTGCTCACAAATGTAAAATACTAAAACCCAATAGAGCTAAAGATATTTTAAAGAACTTTAGAAAGATATATGTGTTGGCAGATCAGCTCTGGACTCATTGGAATGAAAGAAATTTTGTTTTGGTCCTTCTCTACAAGTTTCCTCTAAAACTGAGTGTCCCAACTTCCAAGTTCTGACTTTCAAATAGAGATAATCATTTTGTTGTGCTAGAAGCTCTTTGTTCTCATGGAATTTTTAGGTTCTTCAAATTCAGTATGTGGCCATCCTTCTTCTTTTCATGTCAGTCTTTTGTATCATCAGGTTGGTTCTTTTATGTATGGAAAAACATCTCTATTATCCAATTCTTTGTTCATCTTCGAGGTTTCGTTTATACATGTTCATCTCCGGTCAACAGTAATTATTACCTTTTTACAGGTACTAGCTACGGTTCCTAAAAAGCCAACGACATTGCTAATCACTAGCACACACATTAAAATCATCAAAAATAATTGTTATCATTATGTTAATAATGTTAATAATATTGAAAAGATACAGAGTTTGAGTAGCAGTGACTAGTTAACAGTCATCTTCCACCGGTAGCTCTCTGTCTGTAGGCTTGAAACGGTGGACTTTGTGTCAGTGGATGTCTTGTATGAGTAGAAGTTACTCTGTGTAAAAGCAGATCTTCATCAGTGGACTTCTTTGGTAGGCTCATCATTAAGCCTTTAACTGTAGGCTTCAGTCAGTAGGCTTGATCAGTGGTAGAATTCAACAGTAAGCTTCTAACAATAGCTCTGTAACTTCAGACTATTGCAATAGTAACCTTTCTAATGGTTGACTTATCTCAATAGGTGATTTCATTAATAGTGGAGTATGTCCATCAATAGACTTTGAACAACAGTCGACTATCTCGATATTAGGAGTTTTCTTGTGGTAGCCTTCTACTAACATTATACATGTCCAACTGTAGACTTGAACAGTGAAGCTCTCAACAGAAGACTTAAGAAAGAGTCTGATAGTGAACTTCTAACAGAAGCCTTGTCACAGTAGTGACCTTGTAACAATGACTCTTTGTCTGTAAGCTTTGATAAGAAGATCAACGGTAGACTTGTGACAGTAGATCTTCAATAGTAACCTTCTAGGATCAGTGACCTAGAGTAATAGTGAGCTATAACGGTGACCTTGAACATAAGGCTCTTACCAGTAGACTTTAATAGTGAACTTATATTTAGATAAATGTAAACTGTAAGCTGATGCAACAAAGTCCTGAGACTAAGAATATAAATTTCTCAGGGTAAACAATATAAATATAGATTAAAAAGGGTTAGAAAAGGGATTAATATATCATGATCAATATTTAAACATGATTTGGGATTATCAAAATAGGTGATTCAAACACCAAATACCATAAAAGAAAATTTATAATGACTTCAACAATTCTTCTAATATTTGAATAATATATTTGGGATTCAAATTAGTTTTCAGATGATTGGATGTGGTCAAATGACCCTTGGTATGAAGTGCATTTTAAATTATTTTATAAAATATATATGTAAAAAATGGATTATGATCAGAATTAATATAAAAATGAAAACAATTAATTATTAAACATTTTATAATATAGATAATTTTAAAATTATGAAGTGTTAAATATTATCTTATAGTGATGAAATATGAAAATTTTCTACGGGGATTAAGAATTCACCATATTGCATCATTATTTATTAGAGTATTTGGTAATTTACATACAATTTCTATAGAAAAAGTTTCCCATTTACACATTGAAATGGATAGAAGTTTCATTAATACACTGGGATTATTTATCTCAACCCTTACCTATCAGAAAATAATGCTTCGTGATAATAAATCTACAAGATCCTCCCTTCTGTTCTCCAACCAAAAATGATCCTTTAGGTCCCTATATGTATTGGTGATATTGAGTTGTATAAATCTTATTTTTTCTATAAAAATAATCTAATAATTACATTTTTATATCAGTTATATATATAAAACATATCCTCTTTTTAAATATCATAATTCAATCATCATATTTGATGATTGAAAATTTCTAATTATTCAGGGATTTAATTTTATCTATGAAATTCTCATCATCATGCAATGAATTTTTTTCTTTTATAATATATATTTTTTAAATAATTTAAACAAGGTGTGATTGTAACACCCCAAGATTTCATAGTGTGTTATTTCTTCAAAATAATTCAATAACTTGCACTACACGAAACACCGAGTTCAAGCGCACCATGACATACCAAACAAGCCGTTCATAAGAGGTTGTGAATAGTATTAAATAAATTTTAAACATTATATAATCCTTATAATTTTAGAATCCTTATTATGAGTTTCTTAGACATTATGTAAGACCAAATTCATTTTCAGTATTGCACTTTTACAAACTTTTAATAGTGAACCCTTTTTAAATCCAATATTTTAAACTTTTATATATTAAATTTGACTAAATAAATTTACTTTTTAGAATGGGGACATCACAAATTGACAATGAAACATCCAAAGCTTCCACAACACGTTTCCATTTGAATAATGCAATGACCTGTATTGTACGCAACTTCGAGATTCTAACACACCACAACCAATGAAACTAGTCGTTATGACTAGTAATACCTAATTTTAGAAATTTTATAAATTATATCTTTCTAAATGGACTTAATTTTGGATTCTTAAAATTGAAATTAGCTTAGGGTGAAATTTTTCTACTTTTTGGATAACTTTCATATTTTGATGAATAGAGAAAATTACTAAATTTTAATTAAAAACAACTTTTTTTAATCAAAATAAATAATAGTGATAAATTATTAATTTGAGTGGTTTTAAAGTATATTTAGAATATATTTTTACCATTTAATAAAATTTTGGTCATTGGATGTAATTTCACATTTAAACCAGACATAAACAAATGTCAATCTTTTGATAGTTATTATCTCTTAAAAACACGCTATTTGTTTTGATGACGGGAATAAATTTTAAAATTAATTAATGTAACTAATATGTTCTGAATTTGGTAAAATAGACATCATTTTTGAATTCATAATATCAAATATAGCTTAGGCTTAATTTTTGGTAATTTTTTTGGAAACATTCATTTTTTGATTAATAGTGAAACCACTAAGTGGTAGTTAAAAAACTGAATTATTCCTAAAACATAATTTTAATGCTTCTGTGAGTGGAATTTCGAAAATCCTAGAGACACGGTTAATATCAAGGAGTAAAATTTGGTTCAATGATATGAAAATAATTTTTGGTGAATAATAACTTTTTACTTTTATTTACCACGGTTAAAAGTAAATAGGGTAATTAAGGGTAAAAATGATATTAATATTACCCTAACACATGTCCTAATTATATTGTAAAAGTGTATCTCGACCAAAAACAATCTTATAAGTAAAATATTTTCATTTAGGTCCACTTGTATTATATTAGGACATTTATTATTATTTAATTCAAAGAAGAGTTAAAAGAGTTAAAATCAATGTTTATTTACTAAAACATTTTTAATTTAAGGGTTATACATAAGATAAATTCGATTTTAAATATTCATTAGAAAGATAAAATTACTTCCTACATAATGGTAGTTTATTTATAATTTTTAGACATTAAAAAAATTAAATTATTTATGACACAATGGGGATGTAGTAATTACCTAATTAATGAAAAATTAGAATAATTGATATTATAAATACCCAAATAAATGTAATTTGAGACTTTTTATAAATACCATTAATTTTATAGGATTATATGACATGTTAGGATTGATTTAATTAAACTTTTTTGAAATAATAATTTTTTTAGGATATTTACAAAAATCAATTATTGAATAGTGTCAAAATTGACATAAAAGAGTTTTTAAAACAAATATTATATTATTAATTGATATTAAATTCCTAAAAATCTAAAGATTGGACAATAGACTTATATCATTATAGGTTTATCATTAATGTACCACTTTGGGGTCTCTTGGATGTATATAGTATGTTTATTAACCATATAATATAAAAATATAAAGAGACTTTGTAAAAGTGAAACTAATTAAATAATAGTTAATACTTAAAGATAAGTTTAATATAATGAGGAAAACCTGTATAAATTATATTGGTTGAATGGTTTTCGACCCATACCCACCTTATCCTTTAAATAATCTACATTGGAGCCATTATAAACCAAATATGAATTTATTATAAAATAATATTTTTATCTTTTCCAAAGGTGTCGCTCACCCCTCTTATAAAACGGCACTCTCCCTTCCCAATAATTCACACATTCAAAGCCTTTTGACTCGGCCAAACCCTACCGAAATACGCTCTAAAATTCCCTCACTACATCCTAGAGGCCTTAGTTTGATCAGAAAGCTATCCTATAGATCCCTTTTGATCCAATCAAAAGGAAGAAGCCGAAGAGAGGTAATGTTTTCACCACCCTCTTTCATGTTCCTTTCTTCTTCAACTTCTTCTTTAATTTTTATTTCTATTCTAAAATAATAAATTCGGTATGATATATATACTATGATGTTATTATAAATATGGTAAAACCATATTCATTATTCTATCCATCCTTTGAATGGCATGTCACCAAACGTGCGTACGTACGGCTTACCGTCTCCACGTCATGGTGTAATTGTCATTCAATAAATTATTATTTGTATGGGTATAATAATGATATTTAATTCATGTAAATAATAAATATAACAAGATAATGATTCTGTATATATTATATACCATCCAATTATATATTATTTTAATATCAAAATAATGATATTGTCACTTGTGCGTACGTACGGACTACCGTCTCCACGAACGTCATGAGATTCATTCTCCATTGTATCCATTAAAGTATAATTATAATTTTATGATTTAAAATAATGTTTAAGTACTGGATATAATTATGTATATGAATAAGGTACATCCTATCCATGAAAAACATGTCTTACATAAAAAAACATATCAAAGAAAACGAGTAATTTAACACCCGAAATGACGATAATACTAAGATATTATAAACAAAGAAATGTTAAAAGATCATATATGATATCATATTAATATATATGATTCTTGTATAATTTAATAAAAATTATTTCACCATTATACAGGAGTTTAACCTACCCAAACCACAGAAAAGTACAAGGTAAGGGTTATTTCACAATCTCTTTATTATCCGAGGTTGTTTATACGTAATTATATATTGGGACCTCTTTATCATCAACATCCATGTTTCATGAAAGTGTATTTCAAAACATTATTACAATTTTACAGAATATGGGTTAAAGTCATTTAAACCCTTGTTTGACTTTTTATAAGAATTTTATAAAGGAATCTTTCTGTCGTTTTCCAAACAAGGTCCTTTTTAACCTTTTCGACAGAATTAAGGTAAGAATGTTTTTTTAAGTTTTAATGTGGGTGCAGCTATTTTCCACTGTTATAAAATTTTTAAAGATTTCCTTACAAGATTATAAGTATATTTTCAAAGTAAAGGTTTTATTTTATAATTATGTGACTTTTAAATGATTTCAAAATGAATATTTTATGAATTTATGAAAGGTACTCTTTATCAAAATCAAAATTTTGAATGTTTTGATGATTTATCTTTCAAAATCATTTTAATTAATGTCCATGTTTTCAAAATGATTTTAAGGATTTATTTATATGAACATGAATGTTTTGAAATTATATTTCTTTTCAAAAGTTTCTAAGTGGTATGGGACACTTTGATTCAAAAATCTCTTTTAAATTACTTCCTTAAAAAATGCGTGACATTTAAATGATTTCACAAAAAGAGAGATATTTCTCTCAAATAGTTTTTATTTCATCTATGTCCACATCCTTTGATGTATTTTAAGTTTAATTGAAGTTGATTTATTATGACACAAAACTTCCAAATTGTTTTGAAGTTTTTGTGATGTGTTTGACTGTGGATGTGTTATTATTATACCATACGTGGTTTATGGATGAATTATTGACATTTCGTATGGCAGTTTTAATATGAATGTTTATGTTATGTTTAACCCTGTTCATATGAGGAATGCATTGGACTTAATATGTGACGGGTGGAGCCCGATATAGCTCCTCGATGCATCAGTAGGTCTCATGAGACAAACTAGTGTCTTGGCACAAGACCTTGACAAAATCCTATTTGTAGTATTGGAAAAAGGCCTTGGATATGTGGTTCTGATAGTCTGGCATTATGCATTCCATCATTACGAAAGTGGTTATTGATATTTCATGTGATTATTCGATTAGTAGAATATCCATGTGAATAAGTAAATGGAATTATTTTATTTTATTTTTTCCATACTATGTTGAAGTTCATGTTTAAAAGGCTTTTGTTTTAGTTATACATTGACTTTAATGTTTATTCTTATTTATGAAAGTTTCCGTTATATTGTTATCCTTACTGGGCATTTGAGCTCACCCCTTTTCTATGTTTTATTTTTACCAGGATGTGAAGATGTAATTTATGAATGACATGCAGGGATAGTATGCGGGGATAAGAGTGTGGACTATGGAGACTATATTGTTGTAGTTTTCATTTTATGATGTAATGTAATCTTTATGAATATATCTAGTGTTTCCAAGGCTACTAAACTAATCGGTATTTCAAGACATGATCTTTCTTGTTATCATGCCAATGTTATGTAATAATGCACCGACTCTGGGTATCTGGGGTCGGGGCGTTACATTTTGTATCAGAGGAAGTTTAGTACAAACCTTGGAAGCTAGATTTTGATAAACTCTGAATAGAGAACGCAGACCTAAGATGAACTTTGAGGATTAGTATAGAAGAACTTCCTAGAATTTTGGTATTGTAGAGATTTTGTGAGTTTTCCAAGAAATACATCCCTGTCTGGATACGAGCAGGTAGAGGCAGCTCTGGCACAGATGTACCTAGGGGTAAAACCCGAAAACGCCACTTTGAGCTAGACTCGAATGGGAACTGGTGCATCCCAACAAGCCTTGTTGCACTCTTGGTTACGACACACCCGGGGGATATTATTAGGATAATTCTCATTTTCTTTACAAACCTTTATGAAGGGTTTATGAGTATATACTTTCTCAAAGGAGACATTTTTATTATTATGGATTATATACATAAACTATTTAATTTATGTTATGTGTTTTACATGTTTCAGATTAGGTATTGTTATTCATAAACTAATCTAGTGTATGCCATTGTTTAGAAATTGCACCTAGTAGAAGGAATGAGAACTCCAACAATGCACATGATCCAAATAGAAAGAAGGATCATATCTTTCATGGTCTTAAGCCAGAATTTATAAGAGAAATAATCTCCCATGTATTATCAGCATATGAATAAATAATATCATGTGTTGATAAGATAAGTAAAGAGTTTACTGAGTCCTATGGCTTTGAAGGGAAGCAAGAGAAGAAAAGGATGGAAGAGGGAAAGATGGATAAAGGGAAGAGGGAAAAGCAGAATTTTCCCATATGTGATAACTATGGGAAGAAACACCCTGGAACTTGCCTGAAAGGAATGAGAGTTTGTTATAAGTGTGGAGGAAAAGGGCACAAATTACGTGACTTCAAGGGTAAGAAAATGGTTTCAAATGTACAATGCTTCATTTTCAAGGAGTTTGGACACTACGCGAACCTATGTCCCAGTCATCATACTATGCCGCAAATGATGCTATTGGATAATAATCAAGTTTTGATACTACAACAGATGAAGTGGAATGATTAGAGTTCTTATGTTGATTATTTAATTTGAGTGTTGTATCAACAATGTACTTGTTATTATAATTATGGGGTATATAAGGATTGTACTGCAATACTATTTCATTAAGGACTTTAGATTGTGTGGAACAAAAAAAAGTGACTCAATAGCAGGTTACATTTTTGAAAAATATATGTTTGAGAGAAAGATAAACCATAATATGGTTATGATACCAAGGTAGTGATTTTAGAATAATACATGATTGATTTGGATAAATTATATTGGATATTATTGTATACCTTGAAACTGATTAATGATTTGTATATTCTATCATTGTTTGGGTTTACAAAATTTTTGGATTGAAGGAGTATATCTATTATTCTTTAAGGAATAAAGGATCATGAATGTAATCAATAAGGTTTTATGGTAATTCAGGATGTTGTAGTGTTTTAAAAGAATACATGATGAAGGTGTTCACATGTTATTACGCGGAAAAAAGGATCTTCATTTTGTTTACCTTCCTTATAAATTTTGGACAGAAGTATTTCGGATAGTTCTAGATTGGATTATTTTGGATTGCCATAAAAGAAAAACCCGAAGGTCGGGCGACAACCCGTCGTGTCCGACAAGGCAGCGAGACTTGAACCCACAACCAAAGGGCGAAAAGGGTGTATCACCTACAAATGACCCATGTGATGTCCTAGATTGAATAATGTCGTTTTTTTAATGGTCCTGCTAGATGAATTATAAATTCATTTTTATCCCTATAAGAATAGGATAAATATAATATTATTTTTAAGTTCTATTATCTTTTAGAGTGAAAGATTAGTTTGTGGTAGAACATAGTTAAAGGATGAGAATCTACTTGTCAAGTATATATTTTTCTTCTTCTCTTATACTATGAAAAATTAATTCTTATACTGTAGTGAATGGATCTTAAAACAAAAAATGTGTTATCCTAATACCATATGTTTTGCTGAACCGATGGTATTTTAAATCATCATAGATTGATGAATTTAAGGCCCTCAATTTTACACTTGTTTGTGATTGATGACCTCAATCACTACCTATAAATATTTACATTTTTCCTCCAATTATTTTCTCCAATTTCCACCAATATTCTCCAAATAGAGATCATAATTTGGTGGTGACCCTTTCATTTATCTTTTCCTCTTTTTAAGAATAAATTTTATTAACCCAATTTCCAATGTGGGATTTCCCACAAAGATATTTTATATATTCAACCTTTTATTTTCAAAGAACAATTTAAAATTTCGAGGACGCAATTTATTGAAGGAGGGAAGAATGTAACACCCCAAGATTTCATAGTGTGTTATTTCTTCAAAATAATTCAATAACTTGCACTACACACAACACCGAGTTCATGCGCACCATGACTTAACAAACAAGCCGTTCAAAAGAGGTTATGAATAGTATTAACTAAATTTTAATCTTTATATAATCCTTATAATTTTAGAATACATATTATAAGTTTCATAGACATAATGTAAGAACAAATTCATTTTCAGTATTGCACTTTTACAAACTTTTAATAGTGAACCCTTTTTAAATAAAATATTTTAAACTTTTATATATTCAATTTGACTAAATAAATTTACTTTTTAGAATGGGGACATCAAAAATTTATAATGAAAAATCCCAAGTTTCCATGGTACGTTTCTCTTTTAATAATGCAATGACGTGTATTGTACGCAACTTCGAGATTCTAACACACCACAACCAATCAAACTAGCCGTTATGAATTGTAATACCTACTTTTTGAAATTTTCTAAATTTTATCATTCGAAATAGACTTAATTTTGGGATTCGTAATATCTAAATTAGCTTAGGGTGAAATTTTTCTACTTTTCGGATAACTTTTATAATTTGATGAATAGTGAAAATTACTAAATTTTAATTAAAAACAACTTTTTTAATCGAAATAATTAATAGTGATAAATTATTAATTTGAGTGTTTTTGAAGTATATTTATAATATATTTTTACCATTTAATACAATGTTGGTCATTGGATATAATTTCACATTTAAACTAGATATAAACATGTGTCAATCTTTTGATAGTTATTATCTCTTAAAAACACGCTATTTGATTTGATGACGAGAATTAATTTTTAAATTAATTAATGCAACTGATATGTTATGAATTTGGTAAAATAGACATCATTTTTGAATTCATAATATCAAATATATCCTAGGCCTAATTTTTTGTATTTTTCTGGAAGCTTTCATTTTTTGATGAATGGTGAAACCACTAAGTGGTAGTTAAAAAACTGAATTTTTCCAAATACTTAATTTTACCGCTTCTCTGAGTGGAATTTATAAAATCCGAGAGACATGGTTAATATCAAGGAGTAAAATGTGGTTCAATGAGATGAAAATAATTTTTGGTGAATTGTAACTTTTTACTTTTATTTACCACGGTTAAAAGTAAATATGATAATTAAGGGTAATACTAATACTAATATTACCCTAACACATGTCTTAATTATATTGGACAAGTGTATATCAACCAAAAAAAATCTAAAGAGTAAAATATTATCATTTAGGTCCACTTGTATTAGATTAGGACATCTATTATTATTTAATTCAAAAAAGATTTAAAAGAGTTAAAATCAAAGTTTATTTACTAAAACATTTTTAATATAGGGTTATACATAAGATAAATTAGATTGTAATTATTCATTAGAAATATAAAGAGATTTACTACATAATGGTAGTGTATTTATCATTTTTAGGCATTATATAATATAATTTATTTATGAAACAATGGTGATGCAGTAATTACCTAATTAATGAAAAATTAGAATAAATGATATTATAAATACCCAAATAAATGTAATTTTAGACTTTTTATAAATACCAATAATTTTATAGGTTAATATTACATTTTAGGATTGATTTAAATAACTTTTTTCGAAGTAATCATTCGGTTAGGATTTTTACAAAAATCAATTGTTGAATAGTGTCAAAATTGACATAAAAGAGTTTTTAAAACAAATATTATATTATTAATTGATATTAAATTCCTAAAAATCTAAGGTGTGGCAAAGAGACGTATATCATGATAGGTGTATCATTAATGGACCACTTGGGAGTCTCTTGGATGTATATAGTAAGTTTATTAACCATATAATATAAAAATACAAAGAGACATTGTAAAAGTGAAACTAATTAACTAAGAGTTAATACTTAAAGATAAGGTTAATATAATGAACCAAACCTGTCTAAATTCTATTGGTTGAGTGGTGTTTGACCCATACCCACCTTAACCATTAAATAGTCCACTTTGGAGCCATTAAAAACCGAATATGAATTTATTATAAAATAATATGTTTTGCTTTTCCAATGGTGTCGCTCACCCCTCTTATAAAAGGGCACTCCACCTTCTCAATAATTACAACATTCAAAGCCTTTTGGATCGGGCAAAACCTACACAAATATGCTCTCAACTTCCCTCACTACAACTTAGAGTCCTTAGTTTGATCAGAAATCTAACCTAAAGATCCCTTTTGATCAAATTAAAAGGAAGAACCCGAAGAAGAGGTAATGTTTTCACCACCCTCTTTCTAGTTCCTTTCTTCTTCAACTTATTATTTCTTTGTTATTTCTATTCTAAAATAATAACTCCAGTATAATATATATACTGTGATGTTATTATAAATATGGTAAAACCATATTCAGTATTCTATCCATCCTTATGTCACTATACGTGCGTACGTACGGCTTACCCTCTCCACGTCATGGTGTAATTGTCATTCAATAAATTATTATTTGGATGGGTATAATAATGATATGTAATTCATGTAAATAATAAATATAACATGATAATAATTCTGTATATATGATTTAACATCCAATTATATATTATTTTAATATCAAAATAATGATATTGTCGCTCTTGCATACGTACGGACTACCGTCTCCACGAACGTGATGAGATTCATTCTCCATTGTATCCATTCAAGTATAATTATCATTTGATGATTTAAAAATAATGTTTAAGGAAATGATATCATTCTGCATATGAATAAGATACATCCTATCCATGACAAACATGTCTTATGTAACAAAACATATCAAAGAAAATGAGTAAGTTAACACTCGAAATGACGATAATACTAAGATATTATTAACAAAGCAATGTTAAAAGATCATATATGATATCATATTAATATATATGATTCCTGTATAATTTAATAACAATTATTTCACCACTATATAGGAGGTTAACCTACCCAAACCAAGGAAAAGTACAAGGTAAGGGTTATTTCACAATTTCTTCATTATCCAAGGTTGTTTATACGTAATTATATACTGGGACCTCTTTATCATCCACATCCATGTTTCTTGAAAGTGTATTTCAAAACATTCTTACTATTTTACTGAATAGGCTTTAAAGTCATTTATAACCTTTTTTGACTTTTTATAAGAAGTTTATAAAGGAATCTTTCCGCCGTTTTCCAAACAAGGTCCTTTTTAACATTTTCGACAGAATTAAGGTAAGAATGTTTTTTAACTTATACAGCGGGTGCAGCTATTTTCCGCCATTATAAAATTTTCAAAGATTTCCGTACAATATTATAAGGATATTTTCAAAGTAAATGTTTTATTTTATAATTATGTGACTTTTAATTGATTTCAAAATGAATATTTTAAGAATTTCTGAAAGGCACTCTTTATCAAAATAAGAATTTTAAATGTTTTAAAGATCTAACTTTCTAAATCTTTTTAATTAATGTCCATGTTTTCAAAATGATTTTAAGGATTTATTTATATGAACATGAATGTTTTGAAATGATATTTCTTTTTAAAAGTTTCAAAGTGGTATGAGACACTTTGATTCAAAAATCTCTTTTAAATTACTTCCTTAATAAATGTGTGACATTTAAATGATTTCCAAAAAAAAGAGATATTTCTCTAAAATAGTTTTGATTTCATCTATGTCAACAACCTTTCATGGATTTTAAGTTTATTTGAAGTTGATATATTATGACACAAAACGTCCATATTGTTTTGAAGTTTTTGTGATGTGTTTGACTGTGGATGTGTTATTCTTATACAGTTCCTGGTTTATCGATGAATTATTGACATTTCGTATGCTAGTTTTAATAAGAATATTTATGTTATGTTTAAACCTGTTCATATGAGGAATGCATTGGACTTAATATGTGACGGGTGGAGCCCACTATAGCTCCTCGATGCATCGGTATGTCTCATGAGACAAACTAGTGTCTTGGCACAAGGCCTTGAAAAAATCTTATTTGTAGTCTTGGAATGAGGTCGTGGCTATGTGGTTATGATAGTCTGGAATTATGCATTCCATCATTATGAAAGTGGTTATTGATATTTCATGTGATTATTCGATTAGTAGAATATCCATGTGAATAACTTAATGGCATTATTTCATTTTATTTTTTCCATACTATGTTGAAGTTCATGTTTAAATGGCTTTTGTATTAGTTATACATTGCCTTAAATGTTTATTCTTATTTATGAAAGTTTCCATTATATTGTTATCCTTACTGGGCATTTGAGCTCACCCTTTTTATATGTTTTTTCCCATGATAAGAAGAATTAATTTATGAATAACATGCAGGGATAGTATAAGGGGATAAGAGTGTGGACTATAGAGACTATATTGTTGTACATTTCATTTTATGATGTAATATAAACTTTATGAATATATCTAGTGTGTCTAAGGATACTAAACTAATCGGTATTTCGAGACTTGAACTTTCTTGTGATCATGTCAATGTTATGTAATAATGCACCGAATCTGGGTATCTGGGGTCGGGGTGTTACTGTGATGATATCCCTTATTTAATTACTATGAGATTCTTCTTTAGTAAATCCATGATTATAAGATCCCTTTAAATCCTAATTTTATTAAGAACTATATGCCCATTCTTATTCAATTCATCATCTAACTTATATTCCATCCCTCAATGGTTGTGTATAGAGAAATAAAAATTCATAAGTAGCTCAATCCACCTTCTTTTCCTTATTTAGAAAACAATTTATGAAATTTTTTATTTCATACACTTATGATTTTTGAATATATCTTCTCTTTACCCATATTTATATTTTATCTACATTTTCAAAGAATATATTACAACAACCAACTAATGTTCATTTTTTGGATTGTTTTTCATTATTATTTATTAAAATCGATGCATATGTAGTAACTTTATAATTCTTCGTATGGTCTCAACATAGACCCTTATTCGATGAATCAGAATATATCATAAATCAACTATTTCTTGATGGTAGAGTCAAAATCATTGAATTTACCAATACTATCTTCAATTAATGATAATATTTCATCATATTCATTTATCCATGTGAAATTAACACCCTTATGTGTTTTCATGGTTAATAGTTTATCCAATGAGGAAAAAAACAATAGAAATGATGATAGTATCATACAAACCCAATTAATCTATGTATCGAAGGTTATATTCGGTGTAAGCCATTCTTTGACTACATTTTTCCTGGTAGGATCTACTATGATTCCATACATGGAGACAATATGGACAAGAAAATTAACTGTTAGAATCCAGAATATAAATTTTATAAATTTACCAGAAAACCCCTTACCTACAATAGTCTAAAAAATAGATTCTATGTGATTATCGAGGTCTTCATACCATTTATATTATACCAATATATAATTAATAAATACGAAAAAAATTTATTGATATTCATTTTATTATTTTTCAAATAGATCCATTACAATATAATGTTCATTAGTTAATCCAAATTTAATTACAGTAAAATTCAATTGTCTATACCTAATACATAATTATGTATTTAGAATATTTTATTTAGTTAAATGAAATTGATGATGCCAAGAATGAAGGTAAATACTTGAAATTCATTGAGTTCCATGAATTTGGTTGAATCGGTAATCAATGGGATGTATGGGATAATATTTCGATATTTCGAGAGCATTAATTTCCCTATGATAAATGCACCACCTCATAGATCCATCATGATTCCTAAAAAAATAGGTTCTCCCTATAGTGAAACACGATGGTGTATAAATCCATTTCCATTAAATCTGTTACATTCTTCATTAACTCCACCGATTTCATAGAGGAAATTCTATATATATACTTTAATATAGGTCTTGAATCAGTGATTAAATCAATGAATGAATCAACTCTACACTCTACTGGATGTCTTGGAAATTAATTATAAAATACATCGATGTATTTCGGAACAATGTATATATTCTCAATATGAAGATTATCATTTATATCTGTAGGTTGTGTATTATCTTTATATCCATGAGTCACATTCAAAATAGAAATTGGGGGATGATCTAGACATGACCCAGATGAGGATGTGTACCCTCATCATTTTTGAAATTCAAAATCATTATTAGGAATAATAATTTAATTCTATAGGAAATATTTTTTTGTATATTTTTTTGAAATACTATTTATAAAATTGATTATATCAAAAACAAACTTATTTATAATAACAAAGTCTATAAATAAGGAATTTGTATCTGTAATAATGAGAATTGACTTAAATAACATGTTACATTGATATTTTTACAATGAGATTTAACTTATTACTCCCTTATTAGAGTGTTAGGGAAATAAATAATTTTATTGGAATACATGGATAATGTAAAATAGTGTAATAATATAAAATCAAATAATTAATTTGATAAATTTAATACTATGATTATAGTAGTATTTTCATAACCTTTAGGAACTTCCTGCTATTATATATTAATTTTATAAGCTTGGCCTTCTCACCTTGGTCTCTTCAGTCATAGATTTCGATTATTTTTTAGGAATTGGATTGAATAGTTTACCATTTAATTATATATTAAGATTTAGATAAGTGTTGTATATTTATCTTTGTGACATTCATTATCCATATTACCCATCTCTATGAACTTTGAACAAACTCACATTCCCTCAAGAAATATCATATGATTTTCATACCAAAATTATAACATGATGGAAATTTATTTATTCACTTATTTTTATTTGATAAATTCCATTTTTCATGGTATTAATTTGAAATATACGTTTAATAGTCTCCACTAAACATATAAGATATTGAAAATTCCTTATCTTTATTAATGAATCTTTATACTATATCATTATAAGATGAAAAATATAATCATACTAATTCCATTCTGTAATATATAATAAATTAATTAAATAAAAGGTCAATATATATTTCTAGATTATATATTCAGGGTGAATCATTCCTTGGAATTCCTATAAAGGTTTCCTCATACTCTTCCACACATTCTTCTTCTTTCTACATTAAACTCTGTGACTTTATCTCTATATCAAAACACTATTCTTAAAGAAAATATTTCTCAAATAAAATCAAGTAAAAGTTATCCAATATATGTATTTTAATTATTTAGGATCTTTAGTGCATTGAATCATGGGCCACCATTGATATGCATCTCATTTTAAAAAATACATTTTCAGAATAATTTTTCACTTTACATTAATCCAAATTTGATGAAAATAATTTTTAGAGACTTAATCCATTTTTAAACTACCAAAATATTATTATTCTAAAAAAATATTAAGGATGATATCATATGAATCCATACAGTATAATAGAATCAGAATTTGGGATAATATATTTTATTTTCCATGAATGGTTATTCATTGTAATTTGTGTAAGATACCCTAATGTGGCCATGATATTATTAATTCAAATAATAGTTGTATTATAAACCACAGTATAGAAATATACACCTTTTTCATGGATATGGATCTACATTTTTTCATTAGGCACCATTGCAAAATAATAGAACTTGTTGTGTTATATCATTATAATCCTGAGTATTGATCCATAGAATTAAATCTCTATAATGATAAAATTTCTCAAATACATTGAGTAAATATCAATATTCTCTTTAAAGAAGTATTCTTTTAAAATTTTGTTCCTATGTTTTCTACTCATGTTTCACTAATAAAACTATAAAAGTCCAAAATCTACTGACCTAGATATAGGGTATATGTTATTATACTAGTATGGATACAAATGATCTTATCCTTGTCAATTGATAAATTTAGTTGTCTTGAAGAACACAATACATACATAATTCCTAAAATACATATGAAATATAAAATAAATATCATATAAACATTATTCGAACCTTTATATTATTATTTATATACTTATACATATCTCAAGGAAAAGAAGAAAAATAATTGGCGAGCTAAGATTCATAGTACGTGTTACATACAATATAATATATCATGAATCAATAAGGAGTAATGAATATAGAAAGGTACATAAATGAAAACTCATATCATTTAATCAATAACATTATCAAGAAATATAGCCATGGATAATACAAGATTAAATAATATCTTGTAATATAATAACTGGATTCTCAATGAAGAAATTTCATTCAATTGGACATTATGATCAAAGACATCATGATATCTCTATCATGATGTCCATTCACATGTATAGTTTAAACTATGGGTCTAATTACTGTAAAATACCATTTAAATATGGTTGTCCAACTGGATTGTCCCATGAGACCCGTCAATTTATAAAAGGAATATCTATTATTGGTCCCCACACATCACTACATGTGCAATTTATTCCTCATATATTGAAAAACTAATTCAGTTTATATATAATATTCCATAGTGAGTGTTATCCATATTGAGTAATGAATACAAAATTTTAATGGTCTAACATAGTAAATTAGACTAAAATCAAAGTAAAACATTTTATGTTTAAATGTATACGGTTCGCTCCAAAATCATATATTTGATATAAGAATAAGTATATGTTATAGAAATGTAATATCCAATGAAAAATTATCACATGAAATTGAATGGTTCAAGATGATGTTAAGGATGACTAAATTTATCAATATATTTGAGAAGACTCTCAGATAAGTAGATTTTATGGAAAAATACTGTCCTATGAAGAGTAGGAAAAAATTAATGTGAAACATTTCAAATAAATTTTCATAACAAATTCTTCTTTTAAAAAAATTATTTAATCTTATTGAAGAATATAAAGGGTGTAAAATAGTTATGGTGGAGATAAATTCTATTAACACTATATAAGGTGAAAATAAATTATTTGTTTTGACATTTCATAAAGAATGTCAAAAAAATCATTTTAGAAAAAAAATTGAAAAATTACTTTAAAGCTATTTTAAAATTAAAGGATAAATTTTTTTTAACAAATAATTTTATTATAAATATTAATTTTATAAAATAATTCGGAAACATATGGACATGGACGAAAAATATAACCATTAAAAAAGAGATATAAGATTAGATATTTTGTTAATGTTTATTTGATTGATTGTAGAGAAAAAACGAGTATAAGTAGGAGTAAAATTGGAAAATACATAAATATCAATCGTATAATGAAAATATAGTTTTTAATATGGTCATATTGTAAGATTATTTTTATGAAAATAAGAGTAATCCAAAAATGAGATTTTAAAATAAATTTTTATTACTTCACAAACGCTCAAATTAAAACACATGAAAGAGTAATGTTCAATTGAAACATTAATAAATATGAATTGATCTATAATCATGTTATATAACTCGAAAGAGAAATATATACACCCCAAAAATTAAATAGTTTCATTATACAAAATATATCCCAATGGAGTGAAAATTGAGATGAATTCCCTTAGCTTGGTACTGAGTCACCATATATGATATTTATATTTCATAATAACTAAATTATGTTAATTATTTTTCTGTTTAATAAACTTTATCATATTTATTATTCCTTATAATTTAGTTATTACCGTGTTTTTTTAATTACATAATCAAATATGTTGGCATCTGAAATTTTGATGACATTCAGTTTATAGTTATAACATGACATCAATAGGTCAAAAATGGTTAAAGAGGTACTTGATAAATAATAACATGAATAATAATGAAATAATTATAAATATAATAACATAATTGTACCTATAAAACGTATATATAAACATGGTTATAATAAAAATGTATGTTATGATCATGTAGACTATTGGCCAAATGTACGCATGAGTAATGTTTAATTTGTCAAAGATCATGGTAGAAACAAGGTAAGTGTTATTATAACATTCCATAATAATCATAATTTAATAAATAAAATATTATATCTTTAAATAACCTTCTATATACCAACAATTTGATGTTGTGGTGATAATTAAATCACATCACATATTGTATGTGGTAGTCCACACATACGCATGAACGACAATTTAATGTTCAAATGAGAGGAAAATAAAATAAAATAAATTCAATATTAATTTTATAAAATCATTAATATTTCATAAATATCAGATATATATTTTAGATCCATCATTATAACAAACCATCATAGGCAGTAATGGAACGAAAATTTCATTGGTTTTCAAGGCAACGGTTCATTGCACAAAAAAATGGCGATTTATTTTCAATGTGATTGAAGAGGAGATGGGTATTAGTTATAACATAACCATTATAATATAATAATATATAGAATATAATTTTTTTTATTTCATCATGGTTTAATAGTAACTTAATATGTTCTAAACAAAATAAACAAAAAATTCATAGTAAAGAACTACAACACTTCTTGAGACAATTTCTTTTGTTTTATACATAATGTGTTACTGTGATGGATTTATGATCATTGAATGAAATATATGAAATATGAAGGTAATTTATTAAATTATATTATTCAATATTTTTTTAAAATATAATGTTATTTATGTGTATATTGAATAAAAGAGGAGTATACCTTAATAAGTGGGGGAGAGGACATAGTTGGAATTTTTTAAAAGAAAGAAATATATTAATGTCTTAAACATGTATTGTCGATTCAAAATAGACCATATCAGAATATTTGACATAATAGTTTCTAAATTATTCCAAAATATAGGAATTATTATTGTTTTAATGTCATTTTAACCCATATCTCATTAGTTTATGCCCTGATAAATGTGTTTTAACTTTAACCTTGGTAACTAATTTTTACTTTAATTAATATTCATTATGAAAAAAAATAATTTTACCTTATTAAATAATAATAATTATGCTGATTAAATATGGAATCTATTTTGTTAAATCTAATTCATTGAAGTTACATAATTTAATTTAAAATTAAACCTTAAAAAGCTACAAAAATTGTTATACCGAAAAATTACTTTTTTCTATAAACATGTAATTATACAGAATTCTAGTATATAATTCATCATAAAGGCCATAATTGAATTAATAATAGTATAATTTATTAATATTTTATTTGTAACCTATTTAAAAAAAATATAACACAGTAAATTCTATGAATGAAAATATAGATTCTAACAAATGTAAGTATTTTTCACTACTAATTGAAAAATCAATATTTTCAACAAAAAATATAATAAATTCACCACATCATGAACCATCCCAATAACCATAGTAACATGATACATGATCAAGATCATACAAGGATCTAAGAGAATTATATTAGTCCATGGGTTGGAGAATATTACCTGACATCATACTAGATAAGGGTGGGATATGTTTTTCCACACAAATAATAGTCGAAATAAAAACATATTAGTATGATAAAAAGAAAATTCCCACAGGAGAATAGTAATAGATGTAATATTTGTTTATAAACCCAATTTCTAAAAACATGGATCTAGAAACCAAAATCTAAAATATTCATTTCCAAAAAACACATCACACTAATACCAAAGACCAACAACCCCCTCCTCCAAATTGTTTTCTTCCATTGTTTGAACCTCTACGAATGAAATAAAAATGACTAATAGAAAAGGTATGGTGTGATCTAAAATCCTTTTATGGTCTCACAAAAAAATAAATAATAATATATGATTAATATATAACAATAAATGATTTAAATTTTAAAAAAAATTAATTAAAAATTTAGTTTCATATTTAAAACTAAACATGATATTCACTTTAATTGTTGAAAACAGTTCAAAACAATGGCATAAGAAAATTTATAAATTTTTTTAAAAAAAAATTAGAACCAATATATAGATATTTTTTACATAAAATGATATATATATATATATAATAAAAATTTAAAAACATGTCCATCTGTGAATAAGTACAATATTTTCTATTTATAGGATCATCACAAAATTATATAATTAAAATAGTTGTGTCCAGACATGTCACTTTCACTCTGGTCAAAGGGATCTGACCAACATCCTATTTAGAATAAGATCAGCCAATTATATTATTTTATATTTGTAAACAATAAATCTCTTTCTCAGGAATTCTCATTCTAGTGTTATTTTCCATAATAACTAACTAACTGCTTAGGTTTTCATGTACTAAAAAACAATCAATAATGAGAAAATTATTTCAAAACTATTCATAATAAAATTTCCTCATTTTCAATTTGTATATTAAAAATTATAATTAAAAAAATACATGAGTTTTTAATAAATTAATTCTTTTTTTAAAGATAAAATCTGTTGGTTATTATCAAAACAATTTATGCCATTTTCTCAAAATGAGTTCATAATTCAATATCTCAAAATCAAATACCAAAATTTCCATGAAATTAAAATCACACAAAAATTCAATAATTTTTTGGGGTATCCCTAATTCATCATGTTGAATAAATTTAAAACCTAAATTTACCCTAAATAAAAAGTTAAAAATATAATTAAAATCAATTAAAATAAATAAGTAATTGTTGGTTAAATTAATTGACAAATCTTATTTTTAACCACCTACATTGGGAACACTAGATCACAAAACACAACACCCATAATTGGAAACTCTAATACAGAAAATAATTAATTAATATATTAGAATAAAACCTATATTCATGATCTAACATAATATATATTTGGCCCTCTAACAACATGGAGATATATAAAATCCCAATGAGGAGAGATGAATAGATTGGGAGAGAGGGAAGAGGAGAAGAACTCTTACCCAGGACAGATCAAATGATGTTATAATAGATTAGATTCAATTATGAAATTGTATGGATGATACAATATCACATCAAGGGAGCCTGAATGTTGTAATAAATTGGTTTTGGATTGAATGGGCTCGAAAGGCATTTAAACCGTGAGATTTTAGATGTTATAATAATTTTTTCGAATAAAAAAATTATGTGTGCATGGTTAGTTGGGAAAGTGAGATAATTTTGAAAACCCTTGTACCATAAAAATGTTCCTATATAATAGATTTTAAGGCTTCTACCATGTGGGAAAAAAATTAAACCATGGACCAACTATGCACACAATCACTACTTGGGTTCCCATAATTTGAAATAGAAGGTAACATGGTTTGGGAAAAATGCACTCTAATAATTCATAGCCGAAGATCCATAAATAATTAAAAATCATTTCCCAAAACACACATAATAGATACCCAACCAAAGATTGATTAAAAATAGAGTCATGGAGTGCCTAGAAATAGTAACAATATTTTACAACCTCCCAACAATAGATATATTCTCTCCCATAAAGCCTATCCAGAAGCATCCATTTAAAAAAAAGAGGGCACTAATATCTAAATAGTTCCTCTATTTATCATGCATCGTGATTATAGAAACCATGATAGCATTTCCATTTAACCAAAGGTATCATTCTACAATGATGTACCTTGGTTTTAGAAATAACTTCCCTTATTTTATTATCAATCACTGATAATTCCACCTCAACATCAAGATCACTACAGCTTAGAACATGAGATTGATTGGAAATAAACTTTCAAAGCTGAGATACATATAACATGTTATATATCAATGTAATCTTTAGTGGATTTTACAAAATAAAATAAATTTTCCCCACCATCATAGTAACCTCAAAAGTTCCATAAAAAGTAGAAATCTTTCATTTCTCCCAAGCAGTCGATGACCCAAACGAGTCGAAAATTTCAAGAACACCAAATCACAAAATGAAAATTAATATTGTCAATAAAGATAATAAATTTCATAAATATACAAAAACATAGTGCTTTCAAATTTCCTTTAGGAATAAAATAAATATTTTTTGTCATCTCTTAAACAATGATCATTCCAATCAACGAATATTCACGTATCTCTGACCAACATAACAAATATTTTAAAGGTCTACCATAAATGTGATGAAAATAATCCTTCTTGAGAAAGTATTGGTAAATAATATTTTATTCAAACTTAGAAAGACCAAAATTTTCATCCCAAGATCCATAAATGTAATGAACACAAGTGGGAATAATATCCACATGAGTCTTTATAGATATTTCTATCTAGAAATCCGATTGTGGATGTTATTTTATACCCAAACAAAACTGAAACTCCAATACCTCTTGATGGTATCTCAAAAGACGATAAGTAAAATAGATATCTCTATATAAGACTTTATAAAATGGAAATCCGTTAAAAGGAACAATATCATTCCCATAGATATTTCTTATCTCCTAAAATTTGTTTATATCATAAATCGGTATATAATGAGTTGATTTGGCCAACCTATTGATCACAAACCATGTCACATTATTATTTTTAGACAATGGAATCCCAAGAACAGTGTTCATATATTTATCATCCCCCTGACATGTTGACCATGTTTTTGGATGAACGGAACCCAATGGACATTAGTGCTCTTCCTTTACCTGTTGAAACATCTAATAATGGGAGAAAAATTAGTTATGACTCGACACATACATGGTCCCCGGAATGATTTCCGATTTTAATAGAAAATATTTATTATTCCTACGTTCACTACCCATTTGAAATTATTTAAATTCCCCCATAAAATATTTTATATTAGGTAAAACATCTACATAATTTTTTTTGACAACATATAATACCATCATAGAATGTTGAATACTCAGAAATGGTCTCCCACCATAAAGTGAGTCTATAATTATATAGAAATCCTCACTGGGGTACTATTAGTGATGTATCATCTCAATAAGAGTAGAGGTCAACTGAATGCTAGCCAAAGAAACCACATACACTAATTCACAAACTCTTATGTGAACCTCTGCAATGAGATCCATCAAGCTCCACTGTACTTGTGATTCGATCATGGCTTGTCTTGGAAGTTTTTTGCACAAAGAATCAAAGATGAAATTCCCATTCCTCAGGGAATTGGAAATATCAAAGTCAAAATACATTACGTATTACACCCAAAATCTTTCATGGATATTCAATTCCTTTTCAGTGAAGCTATAACTCAAGATCTTATGGTCAAAATACACAATAAGCCTTTCTCCATAAATATAATACTTCCCACTCCTTGGTTCATTAAATATGGGTAAATGTTCAAGGAAATGGATCAACTAATTTTTATTGTTTTAACTTTGTCCCATTTCCACTCTGGTATGGGATGAGGTTGCATGACTCCTCCAGGTTGTTTCCTTCCAGCTTTCACTTGTTGACAAACCATATATCTTGACACAAAATCAGAAATCTCCCTCTTCATGTTGTCCCACAAAAATTCTTCCTTCAAATCTCTACACATTTTGGTGCTCCGAGGGTGTATAGAGAAATTGGAACTATGTGCATCATCCAACAATTCCATTTTTAGATCAGGTATATCGGGAACACAAAGTCTCTTTCTGAATTTCAAAATTCCATCTTCATACACAATGTCTCTCAATATCCCATCATTCACAACTTTAATCTTCTTTTGAAATTCTTCATCAACGGTCTGAGAACTCTTAATATTTTCTAGTAAAGATGGTTTGGAAACCATTTGAAAAAGCATTGATGTTTCACCTTCCCTGGTTATTCCCATGTCCATCTTCACTAGATCCATTAAAATTGGATCCCCTTTAATTATCATATTGTTCAAAACTCCATGGTCTTTTCTGCTCAAAGCATCTTCCACCTTGTTTGCCTTCCCCGGGTGGTAGTGTATCGTGTAATCATAATCCTTGAGTAATTCAATCCATCTCCTTTGCCTCATGTTGAGTTCTTTTTGTGAGAAAATATACTTTAAACTCTTGTGATCAGTAGAAATCTCACATTTTTCACCATAGAGGTAGTGCCTCCATATCTTCAAAGCAAATATCACAGCTACTAACTCGATATCATGTGTAGGATAGTTTTTCTCATGAATTTTCAATTGTCGTGATGCATAGGCAATAACCCTATCATTCTGCATAAGGACACAACCAAGTCCTTTCTTCGATGCATCACTATAAATAAAGAACCCATCATTCCCTGATGGTAGAGTCAATATATGAGAATTGACTAATCTTCTCTTCAGTTCTTCAAAAAATTCTTCACACTCTTTTTTCCAAACAAATTTAACCCCTTTACGTGTGAGCTTCGTTAATGGGTTAGCCAATCGGGCAAAATTCTGGACGAAACGTTGATAATAACATGCTAAACCAATAAAACTATGTACCACAGTTATACTCGTAGGTGCTGGCCATTCTTGGATTTCCTTGGTCTTAGAAGGATCAACAGAGATTCCATCTTTAGAGACAATATGGCCAAGAAAAGAAATCTCCTGAAGCCAGAATTCACACTTGCTAAACTTTCCATATAATTCATGTCTTCTCAGAGTCTTCAAGATAATGCGCAATTGACTTTCAGGATCTTCGTAGATTTTAGAGTATACCAGGATATCATCAATAAATACCACCACAAATTCATCGAGATATTCCTTGAAAACTCTATTCATCAGATCCATGAATACAGAGGGTGCATTAGTCAATCCAAAAGGAATTAGAGTAAACTCGTGTTGCCCATACCTGGTTCGAAATTCTGTCTTCGGAATGTCTTCCTTCTTCACACACAACTGATGGAATCCAGATCAAATGTCAATCTTTGAAAAGTATTGTGTTCCATGCAGTTGGTCAAATAAATCATCAATGCGAGGTAGGGGATACTTGTTCATTATTGTTACAGCATTGATCTCCCTATAGTCGATACATAACCTCATAAATTCATCTTTCTTTTTAACAAAAAGAACAGGGGATCCCCATGGAGAAACACTAGGGAGAATAAATCCCTTATTACTCAATTCCTCTAGTTGTTTCTTTAGTTCATCTAATTCTACAGTGGACATTCTATAAGGGGTCTTCGATATAGGCCTTGATCCAGGAATTAAATAAATGGAAAAATCAACTTCTCGTTCTAGAGGATGTCTAGGTAAATCTTCCAGAAATACATCTACATATTCTTTCACAACAGGTACATCCTCTATTTGATCATTCCTTTCGTCACCCACAGTCATTTATTTCTCTTCCTCCCCAATAATTGAATTTAGTTGAGCTACTGGGGGTGGATCTAGATAAGAATTAGGTGGTGATGATTCTGCTCTAAAGATAAGGTGTTCCTTATCATCATCATCAAAAATCGTAACCTCCTTCTTATTACAATAAATCTTCGCATCATAGTCCGAAAGCCAATCCATACCGAGGATTATATCAAACTCAATCATAGGTATGACGATGAGATCAGCAGATAAAGAACATTTATGTGCTCTAATGGGAACTGATTCACAAATATTTGTTGCAATGTTACTTCCCTTAGGAGTTTTAACAGACAACTCCCTTGTTAAATCAAATTGGAAATATCTAATTTTCATAGGAAATTGGGAGGATATTAAACAATACGATGATCCGGAATCAAATAATTCATTTCCTAAACTTGAGGAAACCATTAAATTACCTGCCACCACGTCTTTCGGAGCTTCTACCTCAGCAGTAGTGATAGCAAAATCTTGGCCTTGATCCCATGGCCTTTTCTGAGGTAAGTTCCCCTAACGATTAGTACATTCATTTTCATAATGTCCCATCTCCCTGCAATTATAGCACTGAACATTGGTAGCTTCCTTCTTCCCTTTTCAATCCCGATCTTGGTGGCCTTTTTCACCACACTTGTAACAGACACCCATTCCCTTTAAGAAAGTACTGGGGTATTTCTTCCCACATTTACCACAGGATGGATATTCAACCTTTCCCTTCTTCCCCTTATTTACATTCCTAGATTGATCAGCAGATCTCTTTTTCTCTTTCTTTTCTTTAAAGTCATAAGACTTATAGAATTCTTTCTCTGTCTTGATAGCACCTGAGACAATGTCTTTGTACGACGAGAAGGATTTTGAGACTAATCCTCGACGGAGAAATGGTTTTAACCCAGAAAAGAAACAATCAATCTTACATCTTTTGTTACGTATATAATCTCCACCATACTTTACTAACCTTGTAAAGTTATCCTCATACATTGCGACATTCTCATCCTCCTTTTGTCTCAGACTCAGAAATTTCCTTTCCATATTTGCTTGATAGTCACGAAGAATTTTTTTTTTCTAAAAACATATCTTTGAACTCCCTCCATTCCATATTTGGTACTTCATAATCTTCCTTCATGTTTTGAATCAATGACCACCATTGATCAGCATCTCCAGTGATGTGGTAAACTGCCATGATAACTTTTTCCCTTTCACTACTCCCCAAAGCCTGAAATATTTTCTCTAGGGAATTTATCCATTGCTCGGCTACTA
This sequence comes from Viscum album, assembly GCA_963277665.1. Taxonomy (NCBI): domain Eukaryota; kingdom Viridiplantae; phylum Streptophyta; class Magnoliopsida; order Santalales; family Viscaceae; genus Viscum; species Viscum album. Next base: position 626,890,170 of record OY728151.1, on the reverse strand, counting down.
AGGGATTTGTACTCCCGTTGAAGGTTTGTGGTTGTTGCCTTGTGAATCGATCTAACATTGATCCTCCATGCTGCGGATCAGGGTGGTCCATACGGGTAAGGTTATTATTCATAACCTGAGTGAGTTGTCCCTGTATGGTGAATAGCTGATTGGAACCAGTTGCTTCACCAGCTCCACTATAATTATCTTGAGCAGGAGGGAAATCCCTACATGGAGTACGTGCACTGATACAGTTTCCATTTCTTCCACTATGCGCCATTTCTAAACAATGGCATAAACTAGATCAGTTTATGAATCAAAATACATAATCCCAAACTTATAAAACACTTAACATAAATTGAACTATTTATGGATATAATCCATAATCATAAAAAATGTTTTCTTTGAGGAAGTATATACTCATAAACCCTTCATAATGATTTGTAAAGAAAATGAGAGTTATCCTAAGCATATCCCCCGGGAGTGTCGTAACCAACAGTTCAACAAGACCCATTGTCGTGCACCAGTTCCCGTTCGAGTCTAGCTCAAAGTGGTGTTTTCGGGTTTTACCCCTAGGTACATCTGTGCCAGAGCCACCTCTACCTGCTCGTATCTAGACAGGGATGTATTGCTCAGAAAATTCACAAAATCTCTACAATACCAAAATTCTAGTAAGTTCTTCTATACTAATCCTCAAAGTTCATCTTAGGTCTACGTGCTCTAATTAGAGTTTATCTAAATCTAGCTTCAAATGTTTGTATTAAACTTCCTCAGATACCAACTGTAATGCCCCTACCCCAGTTACCTAGAGTCGGTGCATTATTACATAACATTGGCATGATCACAAGAAAGATCAAATCTCGAAAGACCGATTGGTTTAGTAGTATTGTAAATACTATATATATTCATAAAGTTTTACATTACATCATAAAATGAAAAACTACTACTACAACATATTGTCTCCATAGTCCACACTATTATCCCCTCATAATATCCCTGTAGGTCATTCATAATTTACTTCTTCACATCTTGGGAAAAATAAAACATAGAGAATGGGTGAGCTCAAATTCCCAGTAAGGATAACAATATAACATAAACTTTCATAAATAAGAATAAAAATTTAAGGCAGCGTATAACTAAAACAAAAGCCTTTTAAACTTGATATTCAACATAGTATGGCAAAAATAAAATGAAATAATGCCATTTACTTATTCACGTGGATATTCTAATAATCGAATAATCACATGAAAAATTAATAACCACTTTCATAATGATGGAATGCATAATGCCAGACTATCATAAACACATATCCAAGGCCTCATGCCAAGACTACAAATAAGATTTTGTCAAGGCCTTGTTCCAAGACACTAGTTTGTCTCATGAGACCTACCGATGCATCGAGGAGCTATAGCGGGCTCCACCCGTCACATATTATGTCCAATGCATTCCCATATGAAAAGGTTTAAACATAACATAAACATTCGTATTAAAACTAGCATATGAAATGTAAATAATTCATCCATAAACCATGAATGGTATAAAAATAATACATCCACAGTCAAACATATCGCAAAACCTTGAATACAATATAGAAGTTTTGTATCATAATAAATAAACTTCAAATAAGTGTAAATTCCATCAAAAGATGTTGACATAGATGAAATCAAAACTCTTTTTAGAGAAATATCTCTTTATATTTTGAAATCATTTAAGATTCAAATATTTATAAAATAAAACATTTTCTTTGAAAATATTCTTATAAGCTTGTAAGGGAAGCTTTGATGGAATATTGTCGCACTCACCGTATAAGTTAAAAAAACATTCTTACCTTAATTTTGTCGAAAAGGTTAAAAAGAACCTTGTTTAGAAAACGACTGAAAGATTCCTTTATAAACCTCTTATAAAATATCAAACAAGGGTATAAATGACTTTAACCCATATTAAAAATGTTTTTATATACATTATTAAGAAACATGGATGTGGATGATAAATAAGTCCCAGTAGATTATTACGTATAAACAACCTCGGATAATGAAGAGATTGCGAAATAAACCCTTACCTTGTACTTTTCCTTGGTTAGGGGTAGGTTAACCTCCTGTATAATGATTATATAATTGTTATTAAATTATACAAGAATCATATAAATCAATATGATATCATATATGATCTTTTAAAATTGATTTTTTAATAATATCTTAGTATTATCATTGTTTCGGGTGTTAACTTACTCGTTTTCTTTTATATGTTTTGTTACGTAAGACATGTTTGTCATGGATAGGTTGTATATTATTCATATCCAGAATGATATGAAGTCCTTAGATACTATTATTAATCATCAAATGAGATTTAGACTTGAATGGATATGATGGAGAATGAATCTCATCACGTTCGTGGAGACGGTAGTCCGTACGTACGCACGAGCGACAATATCATTATTTTGATAGTAAAATAATATATAATTGGATGGTATATCATATATACATAATCATTATAATGTTAAATTTATTATGTACATGAATTACACATCATTATTATACCCATCCAAATAATAATTTATTGAATAACAATTACACCACGACGTGGAGACGGTAAGCCGTACGTACGCACGTATGGTGACATGTTATTCAAAGGATGGAAAGAATACTGAATATGATTATACCATTTTTATATTAACATCAAATTATATATAATATAATGGAGTTATTATTTTAGAATTTTTATAACAAAGGAAGAAGAAGTGGAAGAAGAAGAATGGAACTTGAAAAAGGGTGGTGAAATCATTACCTCTTCTTTGGGTTCTTCCTTTTGAGTTGATCAAAAGGGCTCCTTAAGTTTGATTTCTAACTAAAGGAGGGCCTATAGGATGAGGTGAGGGAAGTTGAGAGAGTATTTTGGAAGAGGTTGGACTAACCGAAAGGCTTTGAAGGTGTGAGTTAATGAGAAGGGAGAGTTCCCTTTTATAAGAGGGGTGAGGGGCACCTTTGGAAAAGCTAGAAATACTATTTTATAATAAATTCATATTCGGTTTCTAATGGCTCTAAAGTGGATTATTTAAATTTTAAGGTAGGTATAGGTCGAAAATCACTCAACCAATATAATTTAGATAGGTTTGGGTCATTATACTAACCATATCTTTAAGTATTAACTCTTAGTTAATTAGTTTCACTTTTACAATGTCTCTTTGTATTTTTATACTATATGGTTAATAAACGTACTATATACATCCAAACGACCCCCAAGTGGTCCATTAATAATACACCTATCATGATATAAGTCTTTTGGCCAAACCTCCGATTTTTAGTAATTTAATATCAATTAATAATATAATATTTTTTTTAAAAACTCTTTTTTGTCAATCATTACACAATTCAATAATTGATCTTTGTAAAAATCATAACAGAATGATTACTTCGAAAAACGTTTATTAAATAATTCCTAACATGTCATATTAACCTATGAAATTAGTATAATTTATAAAAAGCCTCAATTTATATTTATTTCGGTATCTACAATATCAATCATTTTAATTTTTCACTATTAATGTAATTACTTCATCACCATTGTGTCATAAATACATTAATTTATATAATGTATAAAAATTATAAATAAAATACCATTATGTAGGAAATCATTTTAACTTTCTAATGAATATTTATAGTTGAAAAGAAAATATATATAACTCTATGTAAAAATTGTTTTTCTAAAAGATATATGCTTGTGTTATTTTTGTATTCTTTTTAACTTAATTAAAATAAAGTGTCCCTATCACTTACAAGTGGCACCATGGGGTCCCAAAATCGACCAAAAGATGCCTATCGTCGAAAATTTATCAACCAATAAGGTTATGACATGTTTTAGGGTAATTTGTTATTATTATAATATTATTTTTTAACCCTTATTTACCGGATTTACCCTTTAACCATGGTAAATAAAATATTTACCAAAGTAATTATTCAAAATGTATAAAAATAAAAGTTACCTATTTACACAATTTGAACATCCGGATTCCAAATATGGAATACATTTTTCCAAATTCAAAACATAGAAGTGGAAGAAATTAATTTGAAATTAATTCCCAATGTCAAAACAAAAAGCGTGGTTTTGAGATATAATAATTATCAAAAGATTGATACTTGTTTATGTTCGGTTTAATTGTGAAATTATGTCTAATGACCAACATTGTATTAAATGGTAAAAATATATTCTAAATATACTTTAAAACCACTCAAATTCATAATTTATCACTATTAGTTATTTTGATTAAAAAAGATGTTTTTAATTAAAATTTAGTAATTTTCATTATTCATCAAAATATTAAAGTTATCCAAAAAGAACCAAAATTTCACCTTAGGCTAAATTCAATACTATGAATCCAAAAATGAAGTACATTTTGAGAGGTAAAATTTCAAAAAGTAGGTATTACTATTCATAACGGCTATTTTGATCGGTTGTGGTGTGTGTTAGAACTCGATGTTGCGTACAATACACACTATTGCATTATTCAAAGAGAAGCGTATCGTAGAAGCTTGGGGTGTTACATGATCCAGGATATTTTTTTTTCTCTCTTTAGTTGTATTTTTAATTTTAGTTGTACTTGTACATTTTAGTTGGGCCAATATTCTGACCCCTTTACTTTCAGCACACTTTTACTACTACTGTTTACTTTGTAGTTTCTTCTTGTTGTGTTCTTGGAATATGTGTCTACACAGGATAAAAGGAAATGACTCATTCTTTTAGGGATACACCTTTTTAGTGATAGTCTTCTTCCCCTACCTATGGAAGGTGAGCTTGAGGAGTTTCAGACACGGTCCCCGAGGGACGGGTCATGAGAGATTTATCTAAAATCAAACCGCAAACAAAAAACTCACTTAGAGAATATTGAATGTAAAAAATACTAAGATGAATAAAATGATTACCCTGGTCACTAATGTAGATCCACATGAACAAATAGATTAATGTGAGTGAAAAAGTTCAGGAATATCCTCCTAAATCACCTAGGTTACACCTTGTAACAATAGGAATATAGATTCGAGCGAATAAAAAATTATCTGGTGAATTATTGAATTTTTACCCAGTATAAAATATCATTAACTTCATGCATTCCTCTCATGATGTGAATATAAATATTTTTTTTAAATTGACTTCCATTTAAATTCATGTTTCCTTGACCATTATTTAATTAAATATCATTTATAAAATTGTCAATGTTAATCAAAATCATGCTTCTCCCTTAGCCAAAAATATTCTATGAAACTATCTGGATATGAAATATTTGAATCACTAATTGAAATCATGTAAACCATTCAGGACGTGAATATCCTAAAATAAATCTACTTCACCATAATACTCCTCAATCATAATCTAAAACATCTTCATCACCCAAAAATAGTAAAATAATTTTCTGGTAGGGACTGATCCTTTATATTATATACCACTCCAATGATTCTCATACACGAGATTCCAAATGAATTCCAAGAAAGAAAGGGTCTTGAGAACCCACACTATGAGATATCTTTCGAGAATATCATTACTCATCAATGCTTCCACTATAGCACCTCAGATTGAGTTTTTTAGCCTTTTTTATTCATTTTTATATTTTTAATGATCTTGGGATGAGTAGAGCATATTTTGTGAGAGTTTGGAAGGGTTTTGAATAAGAAAGGAGGATTTTACAAGGGTGCACAGTCTCAGCAAGGTTTGGGGGAACCATGTGGGTTCTCTAAGAACTATGCAGGGGGAGGTAGTAGGCTTCCATGGCCTACACATGGATTTTCAAAATGGGTGAGGCAATAGTGTAGACCTCTTCCCTTAAGAATGTGGCAAGCAAATCGTTAGCGCATGATTTTTCAAATTGTGTGGACTAACTTTGCGACCACTTAAAGTTAGGGTTTATAAATCCGGGATGACATGGGATAAACCTATTTTAGTCCAAATCCTATCACACTCGATCCTCACTCAATATTTCTTGTTCTTAGGGGTTGGAGGTGCTCTCCCACTTGTATTGGAAGTGATTCAAAGGGTTTATTTTGTGGATTGTAGTTGGTTTCTCCCTGTTAAGACACTCCCCATGGTTTCATTGTGTCTTCTTCTAGATCTACTAACCTCACTTTCATGGTTTTATAGTTATAAATCTGTTTCATGTAGATCTTGGGTTTTTTTTTGCCTTAGGTGTTGATTTTATGGATTGTGGATGATAGGTAATGGGATCTAGAGCGGTTGTGGTGAAGTATTTTCCCATATTTTGGTTTTGGATTCTTGTGGGTCAATTTCAAGAGATCCTTAAAGGTAGGTGGATTTTCTCTCAAATGTACATGGTTAGAAGTAGTGGTTTTTGTTATAATTAATTTTTTTTGGCTTGAAATTAATAGTTATTTTCATGTGAGAAATTTGTTAGAAATCCATTTGGTCGTGTTTACAGATTTTTGGGGAAAATGGGTTTTACGGTTTAATGTTTATGTAGTTAAATTTTAAAATGTATAATCAAAAATCATTGCTAGGATTTGGTACAGGAAATGGTTTAAGAAAATGGTTTCCAATAAAGGGGTAGTTTTATTGAATCATTTCTTTGGCATATAAAATTATTAAATTGTGGTTTCAATAAATGGGTGATTTATTTATGTGGGTTAACATGTGATGGAAATTATTATTTGCAGGTTGTGTGGCGTTAGTGGGATATATGAATGGTTATGGATTGTAAGAATGTTGTCTGGAAGTGGTCCAGAAGCACAACTATATTAAAAAAAGGATAGTGGATGGGAGCTCCACCGCCAATGGATATGGGGGAGGGAAGTACCACATGATGGAAATGTGTGGATTTGTTAGACTGAAGCTCCACCATTTAGGTTTCATTTTTTTAATTTCTTTTAAAGATAAAAATAGTTGTGCTAATGTGTAAATTATTAAATGACTTGTGGCACGTTTTTTATATTTCCCATGGTTTTTGGGCTTGGGAGAGGTAGCATAGTAAGGGTTTTTTGGATTATTTTAATGGTGGAACTCATTATTATTTTATATAAACAACATTATATATATGTGATAATGGTTTTATCCTAGTGGTGTCTGTAGAGAATTCATTTAGGGAAAACCTACTGAGTATTTCTACTTCTTCCTACTATAGAACATTTGTGCTTTTATAGATTTAGGATTCAGGGACATAGGTAAAGGAAAAGCATCAAATTTCTAGTAGTTTATGGCGATGCTTGGGAGATGGGGTGGTGCATGGATCATGGAGCTCGGTGAGGAGATGTGGAGTGTGTCTTGGTTTTTTTGGGTCTCTTATTTAGTCTTCCACATAGTACTCTAATATTGTGTTTCATTGTTTTGGAATGTGGGATATTTATGGATTAGTTGGATGTATTTTGGTAATGTGTGATATTGATTGTTTTTTTTTGAAAATCATCATATAGTTTCTGGATGGTTTGGTTGGTTTTTCTTAATGGAAAATTATTCCCCACTTTATTTTCGAAGACCTCGTCATTTATTGCTAGCCTTTTGAATCTGGGTAACGTCCCTTAAGGTCATGTAACATTCCACAACCCTCTCCTTCCAATAGGATTGGGTTTGATGTTACCAGTGGTATCAGTTGGTTTAATCCTTGGTTTCCAAGTGAGAGATGATGGTTGATCCTTGGTGTTGATTGTTGGTCTAGGTGTCGGCACACGTTCTTGTAATATTCCATGAGTCTAGATGGTAGCAAGGAATAGGATTGTCAGAACAGGGAATGTAATGCATAAAAGATGTAGCTAAAACTTTTATGGAGAACTTCAAGTTACTAGGGAGTTTGGTACATAAGTGTTTGGAGACACTTATAGGAATTGGATATCTCATTTTCATGGGTGTAGCCAATGAGGTGATCATGACATGCATGGTAGAAATGACTTCACACTAGGATGTGTATTTTATTGGGTTATAATCAATTATGGTGTGATATGAATGTGTTGATTTTTAAAATAGGTGTTGGGTTTTGAAATAGAATGATTTGATGAATGGAAACTTTTGGTATTTTTAATATTGATTGATTTTTGAAACATGTGGATTTTTTTTCAAAATAGTGAAACATGGGAAATGTGAACTTCTTCAAATCCGGGTTTTGATAGTTGCAGTGTAATTGAACCGGAATTTATGAATCATGTGTTGCTATAATAGAAGTACTTATCGTTGTTTTTATATTGAAAGAAATGGCATAGAGTTGGCGTCGTGCAGACCAACTGGAGGAGGCTCTTGAAAATGTGGTTGCACAAGATCCCCAGGTGAACCAAAAGCTAGTGGAGAGTATATTGAATGCCTTACAAGCAGTAGGAAGTGCACATAAAGTGGATGATCCAAGGCATGTGGATCGTGCAGTTTAGTTTCAAAGGTAGAATCCACCCATTATTACTGGTGATTTTGTGCCTGAGGGCTGAAGCATGAATCCATAGAATGAATCAGATATTTTACTTCTTTGGAAAACCTACGGAGATGAATGTGAATATATCCAAATATATGTTGGAATAACTTTCCCTTCAGTGGTGGGTGATTGTGTCCCAACCAGGGACTAACCAATTTATGACATGGGAGGGTTTTGAGTTATTTTTTAACAAACAATTCTACCCTCATTCATTTAAAATTCAGCATATAATAGATTTATTCACTTCAATGAAAGGTAATATGGTGATGGTTGAATATTAGGATAAGTTTATGAAAATTGTGTGTTTTGTGCCCGAAGTCCTAGGTAGTACATCATTGAAGGCACACATTTTTGAAGCTGGGTTAAAATAAGAAATTTGTTCCATGATAGTGGTGCTCTGTATAGATTATTACATAGAAATGGTGAATCAAACTGTGGTGGATGAGTGGGGTCTTGTGGGGGATACAGTAGGCGGAGGCGTGTATATACCCACAGGGAATGGTAGGAACTCGATTTATATGATCAAGTAGAAGAGGGACACTTTTTTCCAAGGTGGGAGTACCACTCAAAATCAAACAACAGGATCAGTGAATCTTCTTCCAAAGCCCCAGAGTAAGCGAGGATGTTTTCAATCTAGTCTAAGAGCCACATAATACGGGATTTTACAACACAACCTCAAGCATTTCATAATTGTAATTCTATGGAGAATCTACAATGTTATTGTCTGAATGCTCCACGGTCGGGTGTCTATGGACCTACCAAGGGTTCGCTGGGGTATTATGGCTCAACGGGATGGGGCATTAGCATACCACTAAGCAGCAAAGTAAAGTGGGTCATGATGATTCTCAGAACACCATGACTCCTCAACAGGGTAATAAGGAGCAGATTCTGGAATGAAAGCAGTAGTTTGGAGCTGAGCAGGCGGTGATGGATGATCATTTGAGACCATCCACTGTACGAAGTAATATTCATTTAAATTCAACGTTGATGCACAATTTTGTAGATATGGGTGCTTCAAATTATTTTCATGCTTCTCGCATAATTTATTTCTTGGGTTTACACGTGTAAATGATGCATTATTTTTTGAAACTACAAACTCCTATGGGTAAAAGAGAGTGTCGAGCCCTCTTATGTCGAGGTGGTTGTTTAGTTTTGGATGGAATAGAATATATGTGGTATTTATTAGTGCCAGATATGGATTCTTATGATATGATCATGGGAATGGATTGGTGCAAAATTTTTAAGGCCACATAGATTTCTATGTGTGAATTCTTAGTTTTGTGACAAAGGATGGAATTAGAAATCTATTTAGAGGGGAGATGAGTGAAAAGAAGGGTGAAATAGAATTTTTTTCACCTACTATTGGCATGATCTCATATCAGTTATCATTATTATTGTTGGAATCGGTGGAAGGTGTTGAGAATATCATTCTTCCATTTGTAGTGGATTGGTTTATGCATGTATTTCACGAAAAAATTTCAGGATTTCCACACGTGGAAGAAGTTGAGTTTACAATTTATTTCTTTTCTAAGACCAGTGCTATCTCACATACATTATAAAAAATGTAAACATCCGAAATGTGGGAAATAATGGTATAATTAGAATAGTTAAAAAACAAAGTGTTCATCTATCCTAGCACGTCTCTGTCAGCAGCACCAACTTATTTGTTTAAAAGGATGATGTAACCTTGTATATTTTTGTTGATTATCATAGAAATTATCAAGTTACAATAACAAAATGATATCCTATTCTATGAATTGATGATTTTTTGACCAGATGAGGGGAGATCAGTGGTTCTCCAAGATTGACTTGAGGTCAGGATATCATCAATTGCGAGTCAGGAGGGAGGATATTACGAAAACAACGTTCCAAAGTAGATATGGCCATTATGAGTATGTGGTTATGGAATTTGGTCTAATGAATACTCTAGTGGTGTTCATGTCATTGATGAATCATACACTTCAGAGATATCTAGATTATTCTGTGGTGGTATTTGTTGATGATATATTGGTGTATTCGAGGACAATGGTGAGCATGAGCAACACCTGACGATTGTGTTGGGGATCTTGAGGGATCATCAATTATAATCCAAATTGTCAATTTCTGACATTTGGATATAAAAGGATTGTTTTCTTGTCCATGTAATTTCTAAGAATATATTTTTAGTTGATCAGGAAAAGATAGAAGCTATTATTTCATTGAAACTGCCAAATAATGCTTTCGATAAACATAGAATCCTTAGTCTTGCTGGGTATTGTCGACATTTTGGTTATGATTTCTCATGATTTTTTTCACCGTTGACAACTTAGAACATGAATAATATACCATTTCAATGGGATTTATAGTGCCAACAATATTTTTAATAGATAAAGAGTTGAGTTACATAAGTACAAATTTTGGTTTTTTGAGAACCAGGGAAAGGTTAGGTGGTTTCTTGTGACACATTAAGATCTGGGTTGGAGTGTTTTCTCATTCATGGGGACATGAGGTTTCATATGGAACACGACAATTAAAGTTTCCTATGACGAATACCCAACACATGATTTGGAGTTGGCAGTAGTTTTTCATGCATTAAAAGTGTGGTTGCATTACCTCTTTTATAAAAAATTTATAGTGTTCACCAAACACAAGAGCATAATGCATATATTCTCACAATGAAATTTGAACATAATGAAAAAGTAATGGATGGAATATTTCCAAATGGTTGATTTTTAATTATTTTACACCCTATGAAAGGAAAATGTGGTGGTGGACGCATTATGTTGGAAATCATATGCTCAAGTGGTGAAACAAGCATCTGATAGATGGCAGTTGATGTCAGTCATAGCCAATCGGTGGTTGGAATGTGAGGACCAGGGCCAAAAAGCAGTCTTCTTTCTAGTTTCATTGGTTCCAGTCGTGGATGGTTTTGTTAAAAAGGTACAGACATCAGATTGTGAGTGTATGGCGATGGCGTCGAAAACCTATGGTAGGTAGACCATTGAGAATTGGGAACTGAATTAAAATCCAGTCTTCTATTTTTAAAATCGGGTGGTGGTACTAGTGGCATGTCGGGAGTATCCATCATGGAATTTAGAAAATGTACATGGCATTGAATATGTAGTTTCAGTGGCCTCTGATGAAAATGTATGTGGTCAGGTTTGTCTCGAGATGCTTGACTAGTCTGTAAGTCAAGGCAGAGTATCAATGGCCAACAGGCATGTTGCAGTCTTCACCTTTAATAGTGTGGAAATGGGAGTATATAGTTGTGGATTTTGTGATAGGTCTCCCATGAATGGTCCAAAATCACGATGCCAAATAGGTGATTGTGGATCAGCTCACAAAGTCATCCCATTTCATCCATATTCATGAATCTCATATGGTGGAGTACTTGTCCAAAATCTATATCCAGAAGGTGGTAAGTAGTCCTGGTGTTCCAGTTTCGATTGAATCAGATAGTGATCAGAGGTTAACATATCATTTATTGAAATCCTTACAGCATGACCTTCATAAATAGTTGACTATTAAAATGGAATGTCATCCCTATATGGATAGACAATCCTTGAGGAGGATACAAACATTTTAGGACATGTTAAGGGCTTGTGTGATTGATTTTGCAGGTTCATGGGAGGATCACTTACCATTGGTGGAGTTCTCTTATAATAACAGTAATAAGGCTTCAATACATATGGCTCCGTTTGATGCTTTTTATGAATGTCCGTGTCGTTCTCCACTGTGTTGGGTAAAAAGGGGCAAGACATCGACTATCAGACCAAGACATTTCCTATAAACTATAGAGAAAATCTTGTTGATCAGGAAGAGGATGTATATAGCGTAATGTCTTCAAAAAATTTATGTGGACAATCGTCAATGATCATTTTCATTCAATGTGGGTGATGATGTGTTTTCTAGAATATCTCCAAGGTTTGGACATCATTGGTCTGGGATGAAGGGTATGGTATCTCCATGTTATATTGGGCCTTTTGAGAAATATGAGAGGATTAGAGAGGTGGATTATCATTTGAATTTTCTACCATGGTTTAGTAAAGTGAAAAAAGTGTTTCATGTGTCACATATGAAAAAGTATCAACCTGATTGTGACCATGTGATTCAATGGGACAATGTTCAGATAGAACTGGATGCTTCTTTAGTGTGCATGCTAATGAGTATTGTGGATAGAAAGGAGAAAGTATTGCATGGTAAAATCATTGGTTTAGTTTTTTTTTGTGGAAGCATGGTCAACTACAATAGGAAACATGGGAACAAGGGAACGACATGGCCTAGCAATGTCAGGAGCTCTTTCGGCAAAGAAATCGTTCTCTACTTTTTGAAGAGGGAATGTCCAATCATGGGGAGAATATATCACCCCCCCCCCCCAGATTGAGGTATTTGGCCTTTGTTTAAGTATTTTTATGTGGTTAATGTGCGTGGGATGATTTGGGAAGTTGATATGAGAGTTTGGATGGGTTTTGAATATGTTTGGAACATTTTCTAGTGGCGCACGGTTTGATCAAGGTTAAGAGAAACCATGTGGGTACTCTAGGAAACCGTGTTGGGGGAGGTAGTAGGCTTCGAATGGCCTCTGTATAGTTTTCCAATCCATGTGAGGAAACCATGTGGACCACTCCTCTCAATAGAGTGGCATGTGTATTTTTAGTGCATAATTCTTAGAACTATGCGGCCACATAATGTTAGGGTTTTTAAATCCGGGCTCCTTTGGGTTAAACCTATTTATGTCCAACACCTCTACCAGTTGAGCCTAAATTGGGATTTTGAGTTTTTAGGGGTTGGATTTTCACTTCCACTCATTTTGGAAGTGATTAAAATGGGTACCTTGGTGGTTTGAAATCCCCCCCCCCCCCATGTATGTCTCTCCTCTTGGTTTCATTGTGGTTTCTTCTAGAACTACTCTTCTCTCATTCGTGGATTTCTAGATCTACATATGTTGGATGTATATATATGTATTTTTCCTTGAGTTTTGATTTTAAGGATTTTGGATGATAGGGATGGGAATCTAGAGAGGTTGTAGTGGAGTATTTGCCTGTATTTTGGGTGTGGTTGCTTGTGGGTTGATTTCACCGGAACCCTAAAGGTAGGCAGATTCCCTCTTGACTTCATATAGTTAGAACTAGTGGTTTTGGTTACAAATAATTTGTTTGGCTTGAAATTAATTGTGAATTTGATGTTTGAAATAGGTTATAAATCCCTTTGGTGATGTTTATGGATTTATGGGGAAATGTGTTTTACGGTTGAATGTTCTTGTTGTTAAATTTTAAAATATTGATTCTAAAACTGGTTTCTTATACTGGGTCCAAGAAATGGTTTAGGAAAACAGTTTTAAAAAAAGATTTTATTTTATTGATTCGGTGCTTTGGAATGGAAAATGATGAAATTGTGGTTTTAATAAAAGGGTGATTTATTGATGTTGATTGAAATGTGATGTAAATGATTATTATCATATTGTGTGGCCATGGTTTGTTATATGAATGGTTATGACTTGTTGGAATGTTGTGTGGAAGTGGTTTAGAAGCACCACTATAATAAAGGGATGGATAGTGGATAGAAGGGCCACCATCAATGGAGATGTGGGAAAGAAGTACCACTACTCAAAAATTCGTGAACAGGTTGGACGGATGCACCCCTATTTTGGTTTCCTTCTTGTGCAATTCATTTCTTGATGGAAATTTTTATGTTGATGTATAAAAGATGAAAAGAATTGTGGAACATTTTTTTTTGGAATTCTGTTGGTTTTGTGGCATGGGTTATGAGGCTTGGTAATGGTTTGTTGGGTTATGGTAATGGGGGAACTTGTGATTATTTTTAATAAGATGAATTATATAAATGTGTTAACGGTTTTATCCTAGTGGCATGTATAAGGAAATAATTTGGGGAAAACCTACTGAGTATTAGTACTCATCCCCTGCTTTGGATTATTGGTTGTTTTTTAGATGTCATTTTCTTGGACACATGTAATGGTAAAGACTCTCATTAATAGTGGTTCATGGTGATGATTGAGAGATGTGGTGGTGCTTGGTGCATCAAGCATGGTGTGGAGCTGGGGAGTGTGACTTGGTTTATTTTGGGTCTCTTGATTAGTCTTCTACATAGTACAATGATATTGTGTTTCTTGTTTTGGCATGTGGGATCATTCTGAATTAGTTGGATGAGTTTTGTTAATGTATCAGTTTGGTTGTTTTGTTGACATGAATCATACAGTTTGTGGATGGTTTGGAAGGTTTTTTCATAAGGGGAAATTGTTCCCCACATTATTCTCGAATCCCTCAGCATTTATTGCTAGCATTTTCCATCATGGTAATGTCACTTAAGGCCAAGTTACATTCCCCCACCCTCTCAAGCCAATGGGATGGAGTGGTATGGTGCAACCACCATCCATTCATGTGAAAAAATTTCCACAAAATATCTTATACAGCTTTGACACTATAAATTAACAACACCAAAGCAATTCAAGGTCTAGTTACCTAAAAAAATAACCTCAAAAATCAATAAACCATGATACCCTAAACATATAAATTATAGATATATATCCCCCATGGTAAGATATTAATAACTGTAGGTGGAACTTATACTCTGACATAGATTCACATGAATCATTATATAATGTGTCTGAATTTGGAATTAGATCGTCCCCTTCCATATGTTGGATCTTTATCAGATATCATTAATCAAAAAAACAAAAACAAACTCATAACAAAAAATATCTAAACATCACATCACACAAAAAAAAATAATGAAAACTCAAAAGAGTTATGGGTACGTAAACACATCTACACCGCACATTCTCATGTACACTCCTCTAGGAATCCTTTCCCCACAAACACACAAACCAAGGGAATTCCATATCTATGTAGAACCTTTTATCGGACATCATGGATCTCTATTGGATGATCCAAAAATGTCACATATTCCATGATATCAAATAATAGCCAATAAAATGTCATGGGAGTCCTCATGTAGATTTTGAGGAAGCTAAAATACATGGTAGACTTCATGGATCATATCCATCCTTGGTAGTAATTCCAACTAACACTCCACCTTGCTAACTCCCTCCAAAAACTCAAAGCGACTAATAAACCTAGTAGAAATATTACTCCACTATCCAAAACACTATTTTTCTATGGAGAGTGTATTTCTTCAAGGAAACTTATTCTGCAACCTCGATCTCCAAGGGCCTCCTCCAACAATCAGTGTTTTCCATATTCTATTCCTATCATTCATTTACCCTCTATTAAACCAACTAAACCTTTTTTGTGATCTATACACCACATTAAGCCCACGAACTATTTCCTCCCAACCTCCACCCAACAAAACTATGAAGGAAATAGTACCCCATATAGACCATCAAATGGGGTAATATTGATGGATGAGGGATAAATTTTTTTATATAAAACCCATCCAATTGAATATTCCATTACTATGATCCACTAAAATCTGAGATGAATACCCAAAATATGTCCTTTATTTTTGCTACTGTATGGTGAATCATCCCATCTATCTGTGGTTGGGAAGTAGTGTTGATGCATAAATGAGTTCTGAAAAAATGTTGCAATCCCCTCGAGAATAAAAAGTTAAAAAATAAATCCTAATATGAGAAAGTAGAACTTGTAACTCAATGAAAATACACCACCTCATCTATATACCTCTTATCTAATGAATTTGTTGAGACTGACTCATTGATCACTAATAAGTGGGCCAATTTCATCAACCAATCCATAATCACCAGAGAGAATCACAACCTCCTTAAACTCTGGGTAACCCAATGATGAAATCCATCAATATTTCAATCCCTTTCCACTTTGGAACGTCCAAATGTAGCAAAAAACCATAAAAATGATGCTTTTCCTTTAACTACTGCAAATCCCAACACCCCACCAAAAACGATGAAACTACAAATTTCATACCAGGCCACCAAAATTATATACTCAACATCAAGTACATATTTGATACATCTAGTTGAACTGCCAACGTTTACATGTGAATCTTATGGAGGACTCCCTCAGTCATCACTACCATATAAAAAATCCTCACATGAAACCAAATTCATTGTCTAACGCCCTATGACCATACCTATGGAGCATCACCACCATCAATAAAATGATTCATCACATATACCTAGGTTTATTCCCACTAAGACTCCTCCACTAACAACGTCATAATATTAGACACTGTAATATCAAATTAACAGCCTCAACCATCATTTTTTCATGCATCTATGTGAAATGATTCCATCTCTTTAGTTCCTCTCCACGAATAACCTGATTCATGAACAAAATCTGTCTATGAATTTACGTGAAAAGTGTCCAATGAAAAATTCCATTTTCATGAGGTAAATGAGATCCAAAAATAATTATCCTAAACAAACTCTATCAGCCTCCACTGGTTGAATTTAAAAACATTCTAATAATCAATATACACCTATCTATTGTGATATTTCATGACCACAACGTGCTCACAAACAAGATAATTCCACAAAACAAAAACTCAAAAAAAAACATCTATTATATCATGATCTTTGGTGACATAGTTAAACTCATAGGGGGGTGACTTCCTAGACACATAAAATATCAGTACCCTGTGTTGAATCAACCTGCTCATCAATCTCAGAAAGGATGCATCAAAAACCACCTCAAACATAAAACCATCCTCATGAAGTTGAATAACTAGTTTATGGAACAACATCCAATTAATGTATTCAAAAACTACATGTAATTGATCAGTCCATAATAAAACATTGTCCTTCCTAGTCAATACTATCAATGGGGTTGAAAATAAAAATAAATTGGGTACAAACTTCCATTAATACACCCTATATGAAAGAAAACTATAAAACTCAACCACATTCTAGGTTGTTTACCAAGAAAAAAAATTCTATTACATTGATGGACCTACAGTGACACCCTTCAAAGGAAAAACATTCCTGAGGAAACAAACTTTTCATGTACAAAACCTATACATGGGAAACCATTCCACAGTATTGTTGGCATCAATGAACCTGTAATATATAACTGAGATTCTAAACATTATCTTCCTCTGCCATTGAGTATATCAATATATCATCAATGAATAAAATGACATACATATCTAGGAGATCAAAAAATAAAATTTTCATAATCACCATGAACAATGAAGCAATGTTTCTAACACCTAAAAACATGATAAAACTGTATGTTCCCATACATGCATTAAACAAATCCTTTGGGATATCACCCACCTTCACCCACAACATTCCACTATTAGATGGTTAAAATGATCATCTATTCTCAGATGATGGTAAAAATTATTAACTTTCAATTGATTCAACAATTAATAGTCTTTAAACAACCTCACACTTATTTCAAACATCATAGAGAACAATGTTGGGGAACTCCATGGTGATACAATGGTCCAAACGAATCCATTTTTCATCATATCATCTATATAAATCCTTTTCAACCACAACTCATAAGGTTATATATGATATGGAACCATTGAAATAGGATAATAACCATGAATAAATCTTTCAAAAATATTAGCATCACGTTATGGCGTGACATCAAAAATTTCTTAGTGAAAACTTATATAAATTATATGATGACCATGGGAAAATACATTATCCTGATGTCCACTAATTCCACTAAAAACTCATCCATCAAAGAATGGAGAAGCTATACACACTTACTACCCAACTGATAACCTTCCATGCCAATGAAAACAAAACACTGGCCATCCACATATGATAATACGACTCTCCTCTAGAATAATTAGATAAAAAACCCATGTAATACAACTAATTCATAAAAATGATGAAATCAAATGATAGTATCTATAGTAGGAAAATATCCCCATGGTAATAATGCATCCACACCATTAGTCCACACCACTTGTAAACAACAAATATAATGGTCTAGCCTCTAACTGGTTTTGTCAAAACCAAGGGCAAAAGAATCCTCTATTTCTGATGGAAATGTGGTTGGGAATGGGTTTCGTTCATTGTGATACCATTGTCACTTATCTCCAAAACTCCCAATGATTCCCCCATCCATAGATGGCTATAAACCTACTTTCTAGATGCGGGTGATCATCTGGGTTTTCAAGCCCAATTCCTCTTAGGTAATTTCATTTGTTGAGAAGATCAAAATTCGAGCTCATCACACACTTTTCAGGGGGAATTTTTTCCTACTCTGGGACTCTTTTATATATTTGTGATATGTTCATGAATATATTCCTAATCTATATATAGAACTTATTACCCTAATGAAATGTATTTATTTCAATTCTCTTTTGGTAAATCTGTATTTATGTGTCTAAAGTTCTTCACCATTATCCAATAATATATAGTTTATTTTATAATAAATCTATAAAACCATGTTCTTTAGAACATGATCCCATATGGGGAGTTGATTAATATTATAGGGATGGGATTGAGACTTTATGAGGATTCCTACATATCTGGGTTATTGCATGAATCAGAACCCACAGAGTTCATCTTACCTAGGCAGTTGTATGTTATGATGAAGGACTTATATGGGTGCTCTATGACACCTTGAAATTCGAGTCCCAGAGGGACTTCCATCATATCTTGGATATATAAAGAATATGATTTTTCACAATTCATTCTTTCAGTACTTATATATTTGACTTTTAGGTTTCATTATAGAGACTACTGGTGAAACTGATATGATTACCACAAATCCTTAATCTCACATGATCCATGATCGGTGTGAGAAACAAATTATAGAAAATAATCAATTTTATTTCTTTTATTATGGGAATTATATATTGGTATCATCATTGATGATCAAAATAGGGCTCGAACATTAGAGAGAGAGGTAGCCTATGTATCATGATTATGTCAAGAATAATAGTTATCATAGTTCCCTTTATGTCAGGGCATACACACTGAGGTTTTCATATTGGATGGGGAATATATGTCGATGATGGATAATATT
Organism: Viscum album; assembly: GCA_963277665.1. NCBI lineage: Eukaryota > Viridiplantae > Streptophyta > Magnoliopsida > Santalales > Viscaceae > Viscum > Viscum album. The sequence goes on along the minus strand of OY728151.1, from coordinate 626,870,880 downwards.
GTTTATTCCATCAATTCCTTGTACCATTATGGGGGTTTATAAAGAATATAATATAACTATTACAGCTCCCTATTACCACATGATTCATTCTGGTTTGTGGGAAACAATGGAGAGTAAGCTAAGATTTTTATTACTTTTGAAAAGGGACTCATATGAAGGTCCTTCTATGGATGATAAATATAAAGATCATACCCTAGATGGAGGAGGCATAAAGATTTTGAATATGGATTGAATCAGAGTCTCCATAGTTCCCTTAATGTTGGGGCTTACACAATGAGGTTTCCCAATTACACATTTTTCACGACCCATCCTCGGGGCCCATGCCATGACTACCCCAAACCCACCTGCCATAGGCCTGGGGCTCGCGACTAGCACAAAATGCGTAAATCCAGATAAAAAGGGAATGCATTTCCTTTAAAAAGTAAACAAAAACCACAGAGTACGCAAGATGAGTAAATACTAAGTAAACTGTGTAGAAAAGTAAGTGCTGGAATGTAAATGAGCAAGAATATAAACCCAACTCAAAGTAAAGTACAACTGAAATAATGTACAATAACATAAAAGTAAAGCAACAACTTCGAGCCATCCTCTTGAAATCCTACCTGAAGGGTGGGTACAGATAGTCTCCTCTGCTCCTTGGCTCCAGCCATCTGCTCCGAGTACGTCCCGTCCGGTGATCTACCTCAAGGTACCGTCCAGCTTCATGAGCTCCCACCTCGATCAGCGCTGTCTGTCGTCTGCATCCAACACAACATAGTGTGGGAATAGCCCGTGCAGGGGTGAGTATATGATACTCAGTAGAGACCCCGATACTCTGGAAGGTCTCCTAGAATCCATGAAGGATAAATCACAGAGGACAGATACAATCACGAAGTAACAACCATCTCTACTTAGGTATATGCACGTACATATACCTAAGTTTACATTTTTAGGTCAGCTCCAGCACACGAGCCCAAGTACAACCCAGTCCACATAGGGAAACATAACCCATTCCTTAAAGGAATTCACAACCCAATACACACAGGAAATCACAACCCAATCCACACAAGAAAGCACAACAATCATATCAATGATATTGATTGTAAGATAAGACTCAGCTCACACATGTATACTTTTTCGTAAGAAGATAGAGATGATCAGATGTAGCCACTGATTCATCTAAGATGCTGGACCCACATAGGATACAAGACCAACTAAGCAGTTAGAAAAACAAAGGATACAAGACCAACTACTCTGCCAGACCTATATAGGATACAAGTACAGAGTCAAATACTGTCTGACCCACATAGGATACAAGAACATTAGTCAAGTACTGCCAGACCCACATAGGATACAAGAACACTAGTCATTGCTATCGAACCCACAGAGGATTCAAGTATGGTCGTCGTCCCTGCCGAACACACGGAGTATCCCAGTAGAGTCATCAACGTCGTCGCAGTCGTAGCCATCTCTAGGGATCCCGCACACAGCATGCTCGATTCTGGGAGGGTCCACTCCACCATCCAAGGGGGTTGATACATCAACTGACACGAAGTCCGAAGTTGATGTATACCAATGTTCTGTCCCATCAAAAGGAACTCAATGTGACAGACGGCGCGTCAATCAGACGCCCGGTCTGAGAGTTATTGGCTTTTTCGTCCTAGGGGCCCGGTTGGTTTTTATGTCAAAACCAACCTGACCATACTCCAACTACATCCAAACCTCGAGCGGAGTAATCCAAAAGAACCGTCTCACGAAGAGGAAACCATAAAAGTCGAAGACACGTCAATTGGACGTCCAAAGATCGAGTTATAAGCGTTTCCGCTCCGAGGGCCCGGTTGGTTTCATGTTCAAACCAACCCGACCGTACCCAAAGTTTTCCTAAACCTTGACTGTAATATACCGAAATGACCGTCTCAATTCAAGGATCACTACACAACTAACAGTGCATCGATCGGAGGTACGTAGCAAAAAGTTATGGGCATGTGAACGAATTTGTCCGAAAACAAGGGGCTTGGGCCCGGTCTGACCCGGCGCAATACCCCCTGGGTCGGCCCGAACCGGGTCGAACCGACCCGAGTCCAGGTCCGGCCCGCTAGGGAGCGGCCTGGCCCGACACAGGCTGCCCAACCCGACGTGGGGGGTCAGGCCCAGCGCGGGCGGTCCGGGCCGGCGCGGGGGGTTCGTCCCGGTGCGGGCGGCCCGGCCCGGTGCGGGGGGTTCGGACCGGCGCGGGGGGTCCGGCCCGGCGCGGGCGGTCTGGCCCGGCGCGGGGGGTCCAGCCCGGCGCAGGAGGCCCGGCCCGGTGTGGGCGGTCTGCCCCAGGGCGGGCCGCAGCTCGGCTCAAGGCCGAGCTGGATGCGGAAGGGGGGGGGGGGGCTCTGCCCACCGCATTTTGAAACGGCGGCTCCCACTTGGGGGGCCTACCCTTGCCACCTGTCGGGGGTTACGACCCCCAGTCTTCTGAAATCTGGCCGGCCATAATGGTCGGCCGGTGTGCCACCACGGGACCCCCGTGGGTACCGCCTTCCGAATCGCCGACGGCCATCGGATTCAGCCGCCCTCCTCTGCACCGCCACTGCCCTTGTCCGACCGGCGCCGCGCCCCTCCGCCATGGCTTGGCTCCGGCCGCGGCTTCCTTCAACTTCCCCGGCGCAGTGCAATGGCACTCTGCTCCTTCATCGCAGCCCGCACTGGCCATGGTCCTCTTGTTCCCATGCGGTTCGATGGCACCGCGTCGCATCTTTTCCAATCCATAACGAATTACAACAACAATGGGGAGGAGGGTCTTCCTTGTTTTTGCGGTCCATCCTCCTCCCGTTAATTCAATAACAAGAGGATAATTAATTAATGATGAACGCCAAATTAATCACAAACTTAAAACAATCCCCTACCTCGAAGAAGTTTTCGAACATTGATCGTCGCGGAAAATGGCATCGCGAGGTTATGCTGCGTATATGTTGACGGAGAACGTCTGAGGAGGAAGCGACATCTCCCTTCCTTTGACATGGGAAGAAGATCGAAAGAGGGTTTTTCATCATTCTTCGGAAAAGGCGTCACACACCGTATGTGGAGAGGAGAAGCGACGGCACGTCGATCTCTCCTTGTGGTGACAGAGTTCTTCATCGAAGTCTTGACGTTCTTCACGAAAAAGATGGAATTCTCCAAGACATAGAGAATTCTCTCCAAAGATCCTCACACAAAAAAACAACCCCCAAATAAAATAAGCACTTCCTTATTTTATTAACACATGCCATGCATTATCAAATCTTCAAAAACTCAAACTCAAAATTAAATTTATTGAATAGCTTTAATCAATCAATTTAATGCGAGAGTTGACATGCCATTAAAGAGGGAGAGTGGGTGAGTTACAAATTAATGGGGGGTTTTCCAACTTTAAGAGAGGTTAGAGGAATTTGAAAAGGTGGGGCTCGTGTGGGGCCCACATCACTAATATCCTATCAAGAGGAGTTAAGATTTAGTGGGTGCCACCTTAACTTCCACATGTAGGTTATAATTACTTAGAGTAGAAAGAAAATTGTTTTACAAATTTTATTTCACTCTTCAATTAAACCACTTCATTTTTAACAACACCTCCTGAGAAAACACAACTCCCGTGAAAGTCTTCTTAAGAAATTACTGGCGCTGCGGTTTCATAAATGCCCTCAGATTTTTATTTTGAGCACCGGTTCAAAAGATAGAAAAACCCGCTCATTCGTTCACTGAACGTACCTGAGCTAAACTTCAGAAATTGATTCCGGGCACACCGGGACTCGGAATCAGGCGTCGCCAAAAACTGCATACTCGTAAAATTCCAAAGATTTTATGAAAAAAAATTCCTTGAAATTTACGGGTCTTTAAATTACTCCCACCTCTGGGATTTACGTCCCCGTAAAGATACATCACAAACTAGGGGAACAAATGAGGGTACTAAGCACGCATCTGACCCTCCCACTCCCAAGTGCTCTCCTGGAAGATCCCGTGCTGCCACCTGATGTGCACTAGAGGAATCGACCACCCACATATGACCCACTTCTGTCAATCCTTGATCTCCACCAAGACCTCTGCAAAAGTCTCCCTGTCATCAATGTCCAGCTCCCCATGGTCGATGATATGCATCGGGTCGTGCAGGTATCTCCTCAACTAAGATACGTGGAAGACGTCGTGCACCCGGTGCAACTGTGGTGGTAGAGCCATTCGATAAGCCACTACACCTATCTTGGAAAGAACCTGAAATGGTCCGATGAAGCATGCTGATAACTTGTCGCCCCGACCAAATCTTTATTATCCATGTCGAGGTGAGACCCGCAAGAAAACGTGGTCGCCATCCTCGAACTCTAGTGGTCTCTGCATCCGGTCAGAAAAAGATTTCTATCAGCTCTGAGCTGTCCTCATCCCCTCCTGGATGACCAGGGCCTTCACTGTCATGGCCTAGACCATCTTTGGTCCCACAAGTGCTGACTCCCCAGGGTCTGTCCAGCACAGAGGTGACCTGCATGTTCGGCCGTACAATTCCTCGTATGGTTCTATCATGATGGTGGAGTGGTAGCTTTTGTTGTATGCAAAATCCACCAAGGGTAGGTGATCCTCCCTTCTGTGACCAAATTTGAGGACACATGCATAGAGCATTTCCTCAAGAGTCTGAATGGTCCTCTCCGTCGTCCATCCGTATGAGGGTGAAAGGCGGTGCTAACGCATAGCTAGGTCCCGAATGCCTCATGCAACCCCTTTAAAAGATGGGAAGTAAAGCTAGCATCTCGACCGGAGATGATTGATGATAGCACAACATGAATCCGTACAATCTCCTGAACGTAGAGGCGTCCCAAGCTCTCCATTGAGCCCTGATCTCTGATGGGTAGAAAGTGGGCTGACTTGGTGAGTCGGTCGGCGATAACCCAAATGGAGTCGTGTCCTCTGGAAGTACGTGGAAGTCCAGTGATGAAATCCATAGATATTTCGTCCCACATCAACTCTGGGACCTCCAAGGGTTGTACCAAGCCTTCTGGTACCTGGTGCTCCACCTTCACCTGCTGGCAGGTGAGACATCGAGAAACGAACTCTGCCACAACCTTCTTCATACCCGGCCACCAGTGCTGTCATTTGAGATCCCGGTAAATCATCACCACTCCTGGATGTACCACTAAAGGGGAGGTGTGAAACTCTCTCAGAACCTCCTCCTGTAATGCAACTGGTACCATGGTACGTCCCTTGTAAAGGACGAGGTGCTCTCCTCCTATAGAAAAACCATCAGGTGCTTGTCCTATTGAAATCTGTGCACGTCGCCTCTCAAAGTCAACGTCCCCACGATGTGCCTCACTGACCCGCTGAAGAAGTGGTGGTGTGACTGTGAGAAATTGAAGGAAGGCTGCCCCATCTCTATCAATGAAGAATATCTAAAAAGCAGCTATCTACACTTTCGCCTCTCCAAGTATCTGAATGCCCATCCTTCTGCTAAGAGCATCGGCTACTACGTTCCCCTTTCCAAGAGTATAGAATATCTCAAAGTCATAGTCCTGAAGGAACTCGATCCATCACCATTATCTCAAGTTCAGGTCCTTCTACGAGAAGATGTACCTGAGGATCTGGTGGTCATGGTAGACTGTAAAGTGCTCACCCATCAGATAGTGCTACCACATCTTCAAGGAGAAGACCACTAAAGCTAACTTCTGGTCATGGGTAGCATAGTTCTCCTCATGATGCCTCAACTGTCATGATCCATAGGCGATCACTGCCCGCTCCTGCATCAGGAAACACCCGAGTCTGTTCCCTAATGCATCGCAGTAGACTACATACCCTACTCCCTCCTCTCGTAGCCTCAAGATGGGTGCACTGGTCAATCTCTGTCTCATCTCCTGGAAGCTCTGCTGACATCTATCTGACCACATGAAGGGTTTCCCCTACTTCTTCAAAGCTCAAAGCGGTGCCACAACTCTGGAGAAGTCTGGCACAAATCTTTCGTAGTACCCAGCTAGACCTAAGAAACTCTACACCTCTGCCATGCTCCTGGGTGTCTCCTAAGCAAGCACTACCTCGATCTTCATAGGATCCACCGAAACTCCCGCCTCAGAGATGACGTGCCCCAAGAAGTGGACCTCACGTATCCAGAACTGACACTTAGAGAGCATACCATAAAGTTGGTGCTCTCGGAGTGTATCCAATACATCCTGCAAATGGTAGGCGTGCTCCTCCTCAGTAGTCGAGTATATCAATATGTCGTCGATGAAGACTATGACAAATCGATCGTGGTAAGGCTGGAAGATCCAGTTCATGAGACTCATTAACACTACTGGAGAATTGGTTATGCTGAAAGGCATAACTAAGAACTCATAGTGGTCATACCGTCACCTGAAATCCGTCTTCTACACATCCTCATCTCGAACTCTGAGCTTATGATCGCCTGACCAGAGGTCTATCTTCAAGAACCACTGTGCTCCCTTGAGCAGATCGAAGAGGTCATCAATCCTCGGAAGTGGATACTTGTTCTTCACAATCACCTGGTTTAGGTGACGGTAATCGACACACAGTAGCAAGCTCCAGTCTGCCTTCTTAGTGAACAAAATTGGGGAAGCCCAGGGTGAAACACTGGGTCGAATGAATCCCTTGCCCTGCAAGTCCTCAAGCTATACCCATAGCTCTAGAAGCTCTGAGGGAGCTATCCGATATGCTCTGGTAGATATCGGGGCTGTCCCGAGGTATAAGTCAATATTGATGTCTACCTCTCTGCGAGGAGGTAGTCTTGGAATGTCGTCAGGAAAACCGTATGCATACTAATCCACCACTACAGGAAAACTCGGACTCCGCACGTCAACTACGCCTTTGATGAGGCTATCCAACAGAGGAGTGATCTGTTATCCTCTCCTCTGCGAGAGTCCATACTATGCTGAAAAGGCTCCCGTCTCACCGGTGAAGGTTAACCTGCTCCCATCAGTGCGAACACAACACACCTTGCGCCTAATATAGTCGATCTGAACATGGACTGTAGATAACCAATCCATGCTCAAGATAACATCATAAGGCCTTGACGCCGCTACAAGAAGATCCCAGCCGAATCTCTCGCCTCCTAGAGTAAGCTCACACTGCCGGCACCAGTGCTTAATCTTCGAATCTGCTCCCGTAGGAGTCTCTAGCCATAAGGATCGAGCCAATGGATCCGTCGGAATCTTAGAGCTCTAAAAAAGGGTAGCAGCAATGAAAGAATGACTCAATATTTTGTCTATAAGAACTATATAAAGGGTGTAGTAGACACAGATATTACCTCGAATCATCTCTGGTGTGCCATGGTCCTAGGCCTCCGATGTCTGAAGCTGAGCATGCCTCTGTCTGCCAGCTCCCTATGGTTGGGGTGGACCTCCTGGTGGTGTTGGTGGTAGAGTCTCAAAGCGTAACCCACCACCTGCTGCTCTGCCAGCTCCTCTGCCTCGTCCGCCTGCTCCCTGCGGACCACCACGGTCAAACCTCTTATTCTTTTTGGGTGGTCCCTCAACCATCTGCTGCTTCTCTGCATGGCGGGTCGGGCAGTCATGAGCCATGTGGCCCTGCCCGCCGCCTACATAGCACTGTCTGCTCCTCGTAAGACTGGCTCTGCGCCATGTGCCCCACACCTCTGAGCCAGTGTCCTGAGGTCATCCGCCTAATGGTTTGGTCTACTTGGACCCCTTTGACATCCATCGACTGCCAGCTACAGAAGACTCAGCTACATGCCACCCTGCGGTAGGTCTCGCTGCTGGTGTAGGCTCAACAAGAAATCTCTCTATGAGAAGGGCTCACTCCAGTACTCCTTCCTATGTCAGAATGCTGAAAGAGATCATCGATTCCCTGATCTCATGCCTTGGTCCCTACTCAAAGGTTCGGGCCCGGAAGAATGGGTCTCGTACCATGTCCGTGGAATATTGCGAGATATTGGTAAATCTCGCAGAGTACTGGGATACAGTCATGATGCCCTGGCACAGTTGTAGTAGCTCCTGAATGCGCACCGCACAGAGGGTGGATAGAACAAACTCCGAGCGGAAGAGGCTCTCGAAGTCCTACCAAAGGATAGATGCCTCATCATGCACCTGGATCATCAGGATCCACCATCTACTTGTTGTCGCGTGCAGGAGACTCCCTGCAAGGATCACCATGAGATCTGATGGTGTCCTTACTAACCTGAAAACTCATACAACAGCCTCCACCCAATCCTCGGATACCTGAGGGTCCCTCTCCCCATAGAACCTGGGTGGTCTCTGATGATGAAACTCAAGCAGTGAACTAAGGCGACATCCACTCTCAGTTGCTGGGGCTGGTGGCATCGGTGGCTTGGAGGGTAAAGGTACCGCCGGTGCCTCCGCTGTAATAGGGCCCTACACCGAGGCCTCGTCGCTCGGTGGGTGGTCGTCTCGCACAATGCTCGAGACCATAGCTGGCTGCTGTCATGGGGCCATCCTGAAAAGAAACAGGTGTGCCACAGTCAATACAGTATACCTGGTGAGCTAACTCAAAGTAATCACAAAGAAAACTTTTGAAACACACATGCAATGAATGTTTTCGTGCACTGAGTCAGAAATCAGAAGTCAGGGTCCTGGTGTATGTATACATCGGCCGCCACACCAACACTAGAATCCCTGTACCAATAACCACACTCAATACCCTTAACACTATTGCTTCACATAGAATAAATATAAGAGTCCTGAGTTCTGCGGTAGAACTAAACTCCTCTGATACCAATTTGTCAATACCTGTCCTCGAGGCCCGTTCCGTGACTACCCCAAGCCCGCCTCCCATAGGCTAGGGCGGGCGACTAGCACCAAAGGAGTAAGTCCCTATTAAAAGGGAAGGCATTGCCTTTAAAAAGTAAAAAAACACCACAGAGTATGCAAGCTGATTAAACACTATGTAAACGTAGTACAAAAGTAAGTGCTTGAAAGTATATGGGCCAGAATAAAAACCCTACTGAAAGTAAAGTGCAACTGAAAGAAATTACTGCAGGAGAAAAGTAAAGCAGCAACTCCGAGACATCCTCTGGAAATCCCACCGGAATGGTGGGTATAGATAGTCTCTTATGCTCCTCGGCTCCAACCATCCGCTCCGAGTACGTCCCATCCAGTGATCCACCTCTAGGTACCGTCCAGCTCCACGAGCTCCAACCTCGATCAGCGCTGTCTGTCGTCTGCATCCAACACAATGTAGTACGGGCATAGCCCATGCAGGGGTGAGTATACGCTACTCAGTAGGGACCCCGAGACCCCCAAAGGTCTCCCAGAATCCACGAAGGATAAACCACAAAGGACAGATACAATCACGAAGTAACAAACATCTCTACTTAGGTATATGCCTATACATATACCTAAGTAAACATTTTCAGCTCGGCTCCAGCACATGAGCCCAAGTACAACCCAGTCCACACAGGGAAACAGAACCCATTCCACATAGGCATTCACAACCCAATCTACACAGGAAAGAACAACCCAATCCACATATGAAAGCACAACATTCATATCAATGATATTGATTGTAAGATAATACTCATATCCCACAGGTATACTTCTTCGTAAGATGCTAGAGATGATCAGATGTAGCCACTGATTCATCTAAGCTATCAGACCCACATAGGATACAGGACCAGCTAAGTTGTCGGACCCACAAAGTATACAAGACCAGCTACTCTACCGGACCCATATAGGATACAAGTACAGAGTCAAATACTTCCGGCCCCACATAGGATACGAGAACAGTAGTCAAGTACTATCGGACCCACATAGGATACAAGAACAATATTCATCGCCTTCGAACCCATGGAGGATTCCTGTATGGCTGTCGTCGCTGCCGAACCCACAAAGGATCCCAGTACAGTCGTCATCGTCGTCGTAGTCACAGCCAGCTCTAGGGTTCCCGCACATAGCATGCTCAATTCCGGGAGGGTCCGCTCCACGGGGCAAGGGGGTTGATACATCAACTGACACGAAGTCTGAATTTGATGTATCCAAAAGTTTCGTCTCGTCAAAAGAAACTCAACGTGATAGATGGCGCGTCAATCGGACGCCCGGTCTGAGAGTTATTGGCTTTTTCGTCCGAGGGGTCCAGTTGGTTTTTAATTCAAAACCAACTCGAACATACTCCAAATGTGTCCAAACCTAGATCGGAGTAAAACAAAAGAACCTTCTTACTAAGAGGAAACCATCAAAGTCAACGGCACGTCAATCGGACGTCCGGAGATCGAGTTATAAGCGTTTCTGCTCCGAGGCCCCGGTTGGTTTCATGTTCGAACCAACCCGGTCATAAACAAAGTTCTCAAAAACCTTGAGTGTAATATACCATAATGACCGTCTCGATCCAAGGATTTCTATGCAACTAACGGTGCATCTATCAGAGGTTTGTAACCCAAGTTATGGGCATTTGAATGGATCAGTCTGAAAACAGGGGGCTTGGGCCCGGTCCGACCCGGCCCAACACCCCCTGGGTCGGCCTGAATCGGGTCAACCCAATTCGGGTCTGGGTCCGGCCCGCTAGGGCACAGCTCGGCCCATCATGGTGGCATGGCCGGGCATGGGCGGCTCGGCCTGGCGCGGGCGGTCCGGCCCGGCGAGGGCGGTCCGGCCCTGCGTGGGCGGTCCGGCCCGGCGCGGGCGGTCCGACGCGACGCGGGCGGTCCGGAGTGGCGGGGGCGGTCCGGCCCGGTGTGCGCGGGCTGGCCCAACGCGGGCCGCGGCTCGGCTCAAGGACGAGCTGGACACAGAATGAGGGGGCTCTACCCCCCGCGTTTTGAAACGGTGTCCCCCACTTGGGGGGCTCTCCCTTGCCACCTGCCGGGGGTTACGACCCCCGGTCTTCTGAAATCCGCCCAGCCGTAATGGCCGGCTGGTGTGCCGCCACAGGATCCCCGTGGGTCTCGTCTTCCAAAGAACCAATGGCCGGTGGATCCGACCTCCCTCCTTAGCACCGCCACGGCCTTAGGCTGTGCCCCTTGTCCGACAGGCATGGTGTGATGATGCAACACCCCTCCGCCGTGGCCCGCCGCGGCCTCGGCACTCCATGGTGCTCCGGCGCAGCACGATGGTGCCACGCCCCTCCACCGTAGCCCGGCTCCGGTCGCAGCTTCCTTTGGCTCCACTGGCGCAGTGTGACAGCGCCCCGCTCCTTCTTCGTGGCCTGCACCAGTCGCGATCCTCTCATTCCAACGCGGTGCGAAGGCACCACGTTGCCTCCGTTCCAATCCATAACGAAGTACAACAAGAATGGGGAGGAGGGTCGGCCGTGTTTTTGCGGTCCAACCTCCTCACATTAATTCAATAACAAGCGGCTATTTAATTAATGATGAACACCAAATTAATCATGAACATAAAACAATCCCATACCTCAAAGAAGTTGTCGACCATTGATCATCGTGGAAAACGATGCCGCGAGGTGAAGCTCTGTATTTGTTGATGGAGAACATCCGAAGAAGAAGCGGTGTCTCACTTCCTTTGATGTGGGAAGAAGACCAATAGAGGGAACATCATCGTTCTTCGGGAATGGCGTCACACACCGGATGCAGAGAGGAGAAGAGACGACACGTTGATATATCCTTGTGGTGACGACGTTCTTCATCGAAGTCTTTGCGTTCTTCGTGAAGAAGACAGAATTCTCCAAGACTTAGAAAAATTCTCTCCAAATATCCTCACACAAAAAAAAAACAACCCCCAAATAAAATAAGGGCTTATTTATTTCATTAACACATGCCATGGGTTTTCAAATCATCAAAAACTCAAACTCAAAATTAAATTAATTTAATAGATTTAGTCAATCAATTTAATGCGAGAGTTTACACGCCATTAAAGAGGGAGAGTGTGTGAGTTACAAATAAATGGGGTGGGGGTTGCCACCTTTTAGAGAGGTTAGAGGAATTTGAAAAGGTGGGGATCGTGTGGGGCCCACCTCACTAATATCTTATAAAGAAGAGTTAGGATTTAGTGGGTCCCACCTCAACTTCCACACGTAGGTTATAATTACTTAGAGTAGAAATAAAATTCTAATATGAATTTTATTTCACTCTTCAATTAAACCACTTCATTTTTAACACCACCTATCGAGAAAACACAACTCTAGTGAAAGTCTTCTTAGGAAATTACCGGCGCTTCAGTTTCATCGGTGCCCTTGGATTTCAATTCTGAGCACTGGTTCAAAAGTTAGAAAACTCCGCTCATTCGTTCACTGAACATACCCGAACTAAACTTCGGAAATTGATTTCGGGCATACCGGGTCTCAGAATCAGGTTCCATAAAAAAAATACGTACTCGTAAAATCCCAAAGAATTTAAGAAAAATATTTCCATGAAATTTACGGGTCTTTATAACATTGAAAATGGACAATATTTTCTTGTCCTAGTATGCCCTGGTGATCTGTCCATCTTATCTGGAATATTTAAAAAGTCCTAGTTGGAACACTATGGTGGTCATCGCATGACCTATCTTAAAAAATTTGGAGGGTGTCACGATAGTCAGTGTGGAATATCGTATAGTGTGTTAAGTGTCTTGGCTAAGAACTTGGGGAGATACCCCGAGACCTGGTCGATAGGTCTGGATAGAACCTTGAGTCTCATCTGACTTTCCTGGAGGGTGTTGTGAGTAATTTGACTTCATGTCTAGATTCTCTCATAAAACATGGATGACATGCACATGAATCATTATATGAATCAGTTGATGTTTCTAAAGGATGTATTAAGACTATGGTGATTGATCTCGAGGGTTCACGAGATCAAAGTGGTGCCCAAGTGGGATCTCTGTGACTTTATCTAACATGCACGAAGTATTATTCATGTCACTATTTGCATACTGAAGGTGAGTCACAAGATCTGGGTAATGAATCCTAGTGTTTTCACATGAATTTGGATAAAACATGTGAAGAACATGAGGGACATAGACAATGTCCCTCTATTAAGTCTTCTACCTCTGATCTTTATTCTAACACATTTATTTTGGATTCCATGGTTTCCCTCTGTGTCAGTTTCTTCCAGTTTCACATTATTTCGAGGGCATATGGTTTGTTCTTTTCATGTCCTTCTAGAAATACTAGATGTCATCTATTAGTGATCATGAGAGGCACATTATTTACAACTCATTACAAATCAAGATTCCCTCTGGTGTATTTCTTGATAGAAATTTGATAGGTCATATGATCAGTTCCCCTATGAAGTCTACAGAAGTTGAGAGCCAAATCATGTGGAGCCTGTGTTTCTTGTCGATCGAACATCCAACCTAAATAGTGGACCTAAATATTCCAATCATTTAATCATGTCGGGGTAGGTAATTTGTTGGCATCCCCACCCCTGGTACTCATTGGTTTGTGTAGCATATCTGATGAATGTCTAGGATGGTGTTGTAGAAGGGATTTGGCGCGATTTGTTTTCACGAGCCTCTATCATGAACTTATTCAAGCGTGATGTCTGATTTTTATCAATCTTAATTATCCTCTGATAAAGGGAATTATATTGAATTATTTTTTATTATTGAAGACTTTTTTGATCTATTGGATGTGTCAATGAGCTTCCAAATTTTTATGTGTATAACTTTTGGTGTCTTTATAAGATTAAAATGCCCATTGGAAGACACTCCTGAGACTATGGGTGACTTGTTCTGGAGTCTCATGGGGGGGGTGTTATAGGTGAATTGGGTGAGTCTCATGTCATTTAGTGATCACTAGTACCCCACTCCATCCCCCATTTAATCTTATTAATTTGATGTAACCAAGGTTGGGAGTCATTAGATATGGGATGTGTGTCATTAATGAAATTTCTTCTATTTTTTGGATATGTGTCGCATGACCAATATGGGTCACATGATGGTGCACAAGAATTCAATGACTGAGTTCATTCTTCTTATCCTAATGCATAAAATATTTTTCTATGGTTATTCAGATAATGAGGATGAGATTCAAAATGGCTCTAAGGAGGTGAGGTGGACTGTCATTGGAGACTTGTGGTGTCTTGCTGGTTGTCAGCGGCACGTCACCTATTTTTTGGTGACAGAAAACCCCTCTCTCATACTCTATTTTAACCCCATTTTTTATTTTAAAATGGATATGGATCATGATATATGGAATACATTTTTTCTATTATTTTTACACAATTATAGGATGATGCCTCAGTTGAACAATATGGGTTGTATGGAGAGTGGGAAAGAATTTAGAGTAAAGGTCTATCTGTCTATCATTAGAGGGCCTCAGGGTTCTTGGTACATGTCTGAGGGACTTCTTATGGTGATGATGATAAGATATGAGGATTTAATGAGGTGAGGTAGATGTGTTTCCATAGACTCGTGACATCTCACAAGTCGCTCGGGTTGTGTGTTGCATGTTGTTCAACAACTGCGAGCCCCAGTCACCTCCTCCCCTTTATCACCTATTTTCTATGAGGGGAATACTCAGAGGTCAGGCAAGATTTCCTAAATAATAACAAGGGATTTTATTATTCTTTATGGGGGCACGTATCATGATCTTAATAACCATTGGGGATTACTTCCTTTACAATACAATCATTTGTTACTCTTAAAGGATTTTGGATGGTTTGTGAGGCACATTCCAATGAAATACCATGTAGCCTAAAGAAGATCATTCGTCTGTCTTAGGGGGACTTCATAAGAGAGGGAATATTTTCTTAAGACAACACTATTGTACTAGTCATTGGAGTTTCACTATGCATGTGTCCTTCATATGACCTTGAAATGGTCACAAAATTGTGATTCACTCAGTGGATTTGGGTATCTTCGAACATCACCCTTTTCATTTCCTTCATTGAGAAAATAATAATACTCATATTTGGTGATTTATAAATTTTAATATTTTTATGATTTTTACTTTTTGGGTGTTACAAAATGCACCCACCCCCTCAAGAGTGATGTACGAGGAGACAAAGACTCTGTTATGAGGAAAATGAATGGCCACCAGAACCATTGACGATGTCTTGAAGTAGTGCTTCAGGTGATGTTTGGCCAACTGGGCGACATTTAGTATTCTACAAATAGCATATTTATATATATGGGGTTATGGAAAACACATTACACTAGCCACCTATCCATAGAGATCTCGTAGTATCATTCCTATCATGAGACCCTGTTAGATACACTATTCATGAACCTATATCTACAAGTTCACGTCACGAACCAATTTTTCCAAAGCACTTGTGCAAGGCTGCATTCAGGCATGGAGTTCCTTCTCTTTGACCATGAATATTATTTTAGGTGATTCTTCATACTTTTTATTTGAGGGTTATAGTTTCCTTGAGTGGATTCAGAAGTCTCATTAACCAGATTATTCGACCATATGCAAATTGCATGACCATGTTTATGTCACACGATTGTGTGTCTGGAGGGGGTAATGTGATTATCATGATTCCATGTTGGGGTTATGAACCACAAATTACCTTTAAATATCATGTGACTTGTGAAACTTGTGTGTGGATCATAGATCCTTTGATAGGCCTTGTGATGTTCATGATGCTGCTGTCTCATTTCATTCTTTTTTTCTAGAAGCTCTAATATCTTTTTTTGAACTATGTCTCTTACTCATTATCAAATTTATTTTGGTTCTCATCAACCCAATAAATATATGATTAATAGGGGTCGATATTAGTGATCTCCCACTACCAGGATATGGTATCAAGCATGTACCCTACTTTCTATTGTTTAGTTGGCTCGTATCAAGAGAAACTGCTAAAATTTATGGGATCAAATATATCAAACTGTACCCTTTCAGACTTATATCCCCTTTATAGGTTTTGTGTTAATAATAATTCTTATATACCTTAGCTGAAGTCATATTTTATACCTTTTTCATGGTTCCATAGTGTAACTTTCCATGATTTCATAGTATCTTATTTTTTTCAATGTAATTCAATAACTTGCACCACACGCAACACCGAGTTCTAGCGCACCATGAGTTACCAAACTAGTCGTTCAAAAGCGGTTATGAATAGTATTAACTAAATTTTGAACTTTATATAATTCTTATAATTTTATAATCCATATTATGATTTTCTTATACATAATCTAAGAACAAATACATTTTTTCAGATAAAAGAAGTATTTTTTAAAAAATTCAATTTTACCACCTTTTAATGGAGAAGCCTTTTTAAATCCAATATTTGAAACTATTAAATATTCAATCTGACAGAATAAACTTCTTCTGTAGAATTGGAACATAAGAATTTAGTTTCAATAATGTTTTGGTGTTTTTATGATAAATTTCATATCTAGTTGAATAGTTAAAAATACTATATTTTAACTAAAAACAACTTTTTTAATCAAAATAATTTATAGTGTAAATTATACATTTTAATGGTTTGGAAGTATAAATAGGTTATATTTTTACCATTTAACCCAATTATAGTCATTGTAAGTAATTTCATTTTAAAATTGGACATAAACAAGTGTGAAACTTTTGTTAGTTGTTATATCTTAAAAATACGCCTTTTGGTTTTGACAACGGGAATTAATTTTAAATTAATAAATGCAACTTATTTGTTTTGAATTTGGTAAAATAGTTATCGTTATTGAATTCTGAATATCAAAATTATCTTAGGGTAAATTTTTGGTATTTTTCTGAAAACTTTTTATTGTTGATGAATAGTGAAAAACACTAAGTTATATTTTAAAACTGAATTTTTATTTAAATAATTATTTATTTTAGTTAAATTTATTTTTGGTCAAAATGGATACATAATACCTATATATGTTCAATGTAATTTATTAGATTCAATTTATAATGATTTTAGATATATAAAAATTTTATTGAACTTTTCATCGTCTTTTACCAACCTCCTAGGAGAATTTGTAAATGCACATAAAACGTAATTTTACCGCTTATGTGAGTTGAATTTAAAAAATATGAAAGACACGGTTAATATTACCGAGTAAAATGTGGTTCAATAAGATAAAATTTTTTTTGGGGAATATTAACTTTTTACTTTTATTTACCACAGTTATAAGTAAATAGGGTAATTAAGGGTATAAATGATATTATAATTACCCTAACACATGTCCTAATTCTATTGGATAAGTGTAATTCGACCAAAAACAGCCTTATGAATAAAATATGTCCCTTTAGTTAGATTTGGATTAGATTAGGACATTTATTATTATTTAATTTAAAGAAGAGTTAATAGTGTTATGTTCAATGTTTATTAACTAAACCATTATTAATATAAAGTTATACATAATATAAATTTGACTATGAATATTCATTATAAATATGAAAATATTTCCTACATGATTTTATTTTATTTATAATTTTTAGACATTAAATAATTATATTTATTTATGACACAATAATGATACAGTAATTGCCTTATTAATGAAAGAATCAAATAAATGGTATTATAAATATTAAATTAAATATAATTTCAAAGTTTTTATGAAATACACGAATTTAATAGGAGACTAGGACATGATAGGTATGATTCAATGTATCTTGTTCGAATTAATAAAGTTGTCATGAATTTCACAAAAAAAAATACCAAATACAGTCAAAATTGACATAAATTAGTATTTAAAACAAATACTATATTATTGGTTGACATAATATTCCTAAAAATTTAAGGTTCTGCCAAAGGGATTATATAATATTATATATATCCTTAATTCTCCACTTTAGGTTCACTTGAAATTTTATAGTAAGTTTATTAACCATATATAGTAAGAATACAAGAAGACACGGTAAAAGTTAAACTATTTAACTAAGAGTTAAAACTAAATGATAAGGTTAAAATGGTAAACTAAAATTGAATAAAACCTATTGGTTGAGAGTATTTCGACCCATAACCACCTAAGGATCGAAATAAATTCATTTTGAACCATTATAAACAGAATAGGATTGTATAATAAATTAATTCTTTAATCATTTCCTAAAGTGACCCTCACCCCTCTTATAAAAGGTCACTTCCCATTCTCTCAAAATCACACCCCCAAAACCATTTGGCTTGGACATACCCTTCATAAATATCCTCCCAAAATCCCCCACTTAATCCTAGAGGCATTATTTTTATCATAAAGCTAACCTAAGGAGCCCTTTTGATCAAATCCAAAGGAAGAACCCGGAGTAGAGGTAATGATTTCATAACCCTCTTTCAAGTTCCTTTCTTCTTCCTCTTCTTCGTTGTTTTTTATTTACATTATAAAATAACAACTCCAGTATATTATATATATTGTGATTTTATTATAAATATTTCACAACTATATTCATTGTTCTATCCATCTTATGAATGATAATGTCACCATGTGTGCGTACATACGTCTTACAGTCTCCACGCTGGGGTGTAATTTGTTATTCAACACTATGTTATTGGAATGGATATAATGATGAGTAATATTTATATAAATAATGAAAATAACATCATAATGTCTCTATAAAAATAATATACCATCCAATTCAACAACTTTAAGGAAATGATATTGTCGCTCGTGCGTACGTACGGATTACCGTCTCCACGACGTGATGAGATTCATTTCCACATTCACAATTCATCGACGATTATAAAAATATATATTAATAATATTCTTGTAATATATGAAATAATAATTATACTGGAGATATATATTTATATATATATATGTACTTACATATATTTTATTCACATAGTTCCGTTCAATACGTTATGAAAATGGAAACAACATTTATGCGTATATACGGACTACCGTATCCATAAACAGTGTTTTCCATTTCATATATATGTCTATTATAAATATATATATTCTAAATATATATTATATATAAATAATTTTTTATATTCTGGAAGTATTTAAATCATGTTCTCTGTGATACAATAAAGAGTAACAAGTTAATTTAACGTGGAAATTATTATTAAATGGGTAGTATAAAGTCATAAATGAATAATGTATGATATTATAAATATTAATATGGTTATAGTATTATTTAATAACATACTATGGTCTTCATATATGAGGTTAAATGTACCCTTGACTTAAGGAAAGTGCAAGGTAAGGGGTTTTCATCTCACTCTTTATTCCCATCAGATTCATGCCATATTGCCACTATTATCTTTTGTGTGGTGTATGTACAACCCATAATTGTATTATTTGTGTAATATAGTTTAATGTATGTGTATTTACATATTCATTGTATGATACCTCATTCATGGGGTGTATGTTTCATAAGTTTCCAAATTGGTAAGGGTTAATATCACAATATCTTTATTATCCGAGGTTGTTTTTACATAAGTTTATAATGGGACATACTTATTATCCATATCCATGTTTCATGAAAGAGTTTTAAAAGGGATTATTTTAAGGAACTTTTTTACAAAAACATCATTTCAATTATTTTAAATATTTATTCTTCTAAATCTTTATCATTAATGTCCATGTCTTGAAAATAGTTTTTAAGGATTTATTTATATGGACATGAATGTGTTTGGAATGATAATTCCTTTGAAATGTTTCAATGTGGTATGGGAAACTTTGATTAAAAAATTTCTTTAAATTTATTCCTTTATAAATTGTGTGACTTTTAAATGTTTTCATGAAAAAGGTATATTTCTCTCAGAGAGTTTTACAAATCATTTTCATCTATGTCAACATCCTTTGATGGATTTTAAACTTGTTTGAAGATGATTTATTATGATACAAATATTCTATATTGTATTGAAGGATTTGTGATATGTTTGACTATGGATGTGTTATTTTTATACCATTGATGGTTGAAGGATAGATTATTGACATTTCGTATGCTATTTTTAATATGAATGTTTATGTTAGGTTTGAACCATTTCATATGAGGAATGTATTGGACTTAGTAAGTGACCGGTGGAGCCCGCTATAGCTCCTCGATGCAATAGTATGTTTCATGAGACAAACTAGTGTCTGGGCACAAGGACTTGACAAAATCTTATTTGTTGTCTTGGCACAAGGCCTTGACTATGTGGCTATGATTGTATGCCATTATGCATTCCATCATTATGAAAGTGGTTAGTGATATTTCATGTGATTATTCGACTAGTAGAATATCCATGTGAATAAGTAAATGTCATTAATTAATTTTATTTTTTCCATATTATGCTAATGTTCAAGTTTAAAAGGATTTTGTTTTATTTATAAATTGACTTAAATTTTTATGCTTATTTATGAATGTTTCTGCAGTATTGTTATCCTTACTAAGCATCTAAGCTCACCCCTTTCTATGTTTTATTTTTTCAGGATTCCATGAAGCGTATTGTGATTGATATGAAGGGTTAAGACAAGGGAATAATGGCATTCATAAAGGATTATTTATGTTGTTTTGTATGTTATAAAGTGTAATGTAACATTCATGTATGTAATCTATTTTCCAAGACTGCTAAACTGATCAGCCCTTCGAGACTTGATTCTTTGTAATCATGCCAATGTATTAAAATAATGCACCAACTCAGGGTAACTGGGGTCGGGGTATTACAGTTGGTATCAGATAGATGTTAGAAATAAACTTGGAAGCTAGATTTAGATAAACTCTGATTAGAGAACATAGACCTAAGAAAGACTTTCAGGATTAGTATAGAAGAAATTTTCTTAGAATTTTGGTAATGTAGAGATTTTGTGAGTTTTCCAAGATAATACATCCCTCTCTGGATACGAGCATGTAGAGGCGGCTCTGGAACAGATGTACCTAGGGGTAAAACACGAAAACACCACTTTGAGCTACACTGGAATGGGAACTGATGCACAACAATGGTCCTTGCTTCACTCTTAGTTACGACACTCCCGGGGGATATGCTTTGGATAATTATAATTTTCCTTACAAATAAATATGAAGGGTTTATGAGTATATACTTACTCAATGAAAACATATTTATGATAATGGATTTTATCCATAAACTGTTCAATTTACATTAGGTATTTTACAAGTTTGGAATTATTCATTGCAATACATAAACTAACCCAGTTTTTGATATTGTATTGAAATGGCACCCAGTAGAAGGAATGTGAACACCAGCAATACGTATGATCCAAAGAGTAATAAGGATCATATATTTCACAGTATTATTCCAACATTTAGAAGGGAATAGTCTCATGTATTCTCAAAATATGAAGAAGTAGTATCATGTCTTAATAAGATAAGTAAAGAATTATCTTAGTCCTATGTCTTTGAATGGAATCTATAGAAGAAAAGTATGGAAGAGAGAAAGATGGATACAGGGAATAGGAAAAAGAAGAACTTTCCCATATTTGATAACTGTGGGAAGAAACACCCCGGAACATGCATGAAGTGAATGAGAGTTTGTTATAAGTGTTGAGAAAAAGGACACCATGTACGTTACTGCAAGGGTATGAAAACGGATTCAAATGTACTATGCTTCATCTGCAAGGAGTTGGGACACTACGCGAACCAATGTCCAAATCATCAAAGTATGCCCCAAATGATGCTATTGGATAATAATAATGTTATAATACTACTACAGATGGGGAGGAATGATGGGAGTTCTTTTGTTGTTCTTAGAGAATTATGTCATTTGAGTATTGTATCAACAATATACTTGTTATAAAAATTTTGGAGTATATAAGGATTGTAATGCAGTACTATTTCATTAAGGACATGAGATTTTGTGGAACCAAGAAAAGTGACTCAATAGCAGGTAAATTTTTTGAAAAATATATGGTTGAGAAAATGATAAACCGTAATATGGTTCTGATATCAAGCAAGTAATTTAGGAATAATATATGATTGATTTGGAAAAATTATATTGGATATCCTTGACTACCTTGAAACTAATTAATGATTTGTATATTCCATCGTTGTTGGAGTTTACAACATTTTTGGATAGAAGGAGTATATCCAATATTCTATAAGGATTAAGGGATCATGAATGTATTAAATAAGGTTTTATGGTAATTCAGGATATTGTAGTGTTTTAAAAGAATATATGATAATGGTGTTCATGATCTTCAATGTGTTTAACTTCCTTATAAATTTTGGACTATGAATTTGGATAGAAGTATTTTGGATAATTCTACTTTGTGATTATTTTCGGATTGCTATAAAAGGACAACTCGGAGGTCGGGCAGCAACCCGTCACATCTGGAAAGGCCACAAGACATGAACCTGCAACCGAAGGGCGACAAGGGTGTATCACCTACCACTGGCCCATGTGATGTCCTGGATTGAATAATGCAGTCTTTTTAAAAAAAAATCTGGTAGATGAATTATAAATTCATTTTTTTGAACCCTATACAAATAGGATAAATCAAATATTATTTTTATGTTATATTATCTTTCAGAGTGAGAGATGAGTTTGTGGTAGAAATTAGTTAAAGGATGGGACACTACTTGTCATGTATATATTTTTCTTCTTCTCTTATTCTATGAATAAATTAATTTTTATACATTAGTGATGAGATATTAAAACCAAAAATGTGTTATCCTAATACCATATGTTTTGTTGAACCGATGGTATTTTAAATCATCATAGATTGATGAATTTAAGGCCCTCAATTTTACACTTTTTTTTGATTGATGACCTCAATCACTACCTTTAAATATTTATGTTTTTCTCCAATTATATGTCTCTAATTTCCACCAATATTCTCCTAGTCGAGATCAGAATTTGGTGGTGACCCTTTCATTTCCCTTTTTCTTCTTATTAAGTCTAAATTTTATTAACCTAATCTCTGAAGTGGGTTTTCCCAAAGGTATTTTCTATTTTCAATATTTTATTTTTTAAAAATAATATCAAATTGTGAAGACGCAATTTATTAAAGGAGGGAAGAATTTAACACCCCAATATTTCATAGTACGTTATTTCCTCAAAGTAATTCAATAACTTGAACGACATGCAACACCGAGTTCTAGCGCACCACGACTTACCAAACTAGCCGCTCAAAACCGGTTACAAATAGTATTAACTGAAATTTGAACTTTATATAATCCTTATAATTTTAGAATTCGTATTATGATTTTCTTTGAAATAATGCAAGAACAAATCATTTTTTCCGATAAAAGAAGTATTTTTCAAAAAATGAAATTTTATCGCCTTTTAATGGAGAAGCCTTTTTAAATCCAATATGTCAAACTTTTATATATTCAATTTGAAAAAATAAACTCCTTCTTTATAATAGGGACATAAGAATTTAGTTTTAATAAATTTTTGGTGTTTTTCTAATAACTTTCATATTTGGGTGAATAGTGAAAAATACAATATTTTAACTGAAAACCACTTTTTAAATCAAAATAATTTATAGTGTTAAATTATACATTTAAATGGTTTGGAAGTTTAAATAGATTATATTTTTACTATTTAATCCAATTATGGTCATTTTATTTAATTTCACTTTGAAATTGGACACAAACAAGTGTCAAACTTTTATAGTTATTATATCTTAAAATTATGCCTTTTGGTTTAGACAGCGGAAATTAATTTTAAATTAATAAATTAAAATTTTATGTTTGTAATTTGGTAAAATAGACATCATTATTGAACTCATAATATCAAAATTATCTTAGGTTAATTTTTTGGTATTTTTCTGAAAACATTTAATTTTTGTTGAATAGTGAAAAACACTGAGTTATAGTTTAAAACAGAATTTTTATTTAAATAATTATTTATTTTATTTAAATTTATTTTAGGTAAAATTATATAAATAATACCTATATATGTTCAATTTAATTTATTAGAGTGAGTTTATAATAATTTTAGATATATAAAAATTTAATTGATCTTTTCACCGTCTTTTACCCACCTCCTAGGAGAATTTGTAAATTCACATAAAACATAATTTTAACACTTCGGTGAGTTGAATTTCAAAAATACGAGAGACACGGTTAATATCAAGGAGTAAAATTTTGTTCAATAAGATAATATTTTTTGGTGAATAGTAACTTTTTACTTTTATTTACCACGATTAAAAGTAAATATGGTAAATATGGGTAAAAATTAAATTATTATTACCCTAACACATGTATTAATTCTATTAGATAAGTGTAATTCGACAAAAAATAAACTTTGGAATAAAATATGACCCTTTAGGTACACTTAGATTAGATTAGGACATTTATTATTATTTAATTTAAAGAAGAGTTAAAAGTGTTACGTTCAAAGTTTATTAACTAAAACATTTTTAATATAGGGTTATACATAAGATAAATTCGACTATAAAATTAAATATAAATATAAAATAATTTCATTCATCGTGGTATTTTATTTATAATTTTTAGACATGATATAATTAAATTTATTTATGACACAATGATGATGCAGTAATTGCCTTATTAATGATAGAATCAAATAAATTGTATTATAAATATTAGAATAAATATAATTTCAATGTTTTTATGACATCCAAGAAATTTCTAGGTGACTAAGAAATGTTAGGGCTGATTCAATATATCTTTTTTTAACTAATCAACTTGTGATGACTTTCAAAAAAACAAAATACCAAATAGTGTCAAAAATAAAATAAATTAATATTTAAAACAATACTATATTATTGGATGATATAATATTCCTAAAAATATAAGGTTTGGTCAGTGGGATTAAATAATATTATATATGTCATTAATGAGACACTTGAGGTTCTTTTTGAATATTAGAGTAAATTTATTATCCATATATAGTAAGAATACAAGAAGACACGGTAAAAGTTAAACTATTTAACTAAGAGTTAAATCTAAATGATATGGTTAAAATGGTAACCTAAACATTATCTAAAACCTATTGGTTGAGAGGATTCCGACCCATAACCACCTAAGGATCAAAATAATTTAATTTGGAACCATTATAAACCGAATATGATTGTATAATAAATTAATACTTTAATCTTTTCCTAAAGTGACCCTCTCCCCTCTTATAAAAGGCCACTTCCCCATCTCTCAGAATCACACCTCCAAAGCCATTTGGCTCGGCTAACCCCTACCCAAATATCCTTACAACATCCCTCAATTCATCCTAGATGCTTTATTTTGATGATAAATCCAACCTAATGATCCATTTTGATCAAATCAAATGTACGATCCCAAAAAAGAGGTAAAGATTTGACAACACTCTTTCAAGTTCCTTTCTTCTTCCACTTCTTCTTTATTTTATATTTCCATTTTAAATTAATAACTCTCATATATTCTATATACTGTGATGTTATTATAAATATTTCACAACTATATTCATTATTCTATCCATATTGTGAATGATAATTTCACTATGCCTGCGTACGTACAGCTTACCGTCTCCACGTCGTGGTGTAATTTGTTATTCCACACTATGTTATTTGAATGGATATAATGATGAATAATATGTATATAAATAATGAAAATAACATGATGATTTCTCTGTAAAATTAATATACCATCCACTTCAACACCATTATGGAAATGATATTGTCGCTCGTGCGTACCTACAGATTACCGTCTCCACAACGCGATGTGATTCATTTCCACATTTAAGATTCATCGACGATTATAAAAATATATATTACTCATATATTTGTAATATATGAAAGAATAATGCTAATGTATATATATATATATATACTTACATATATTTTATTAACTTAGTTCTGTTCAATACGTTATGAAAACGGAAATAGTGTTTATGCAAATGTACAAACAACAATCTACATAATCAATGTTTTCCATTTCATATATATGTCTATTATACATGTTTATATTCTAAAAATATATGAAAAATAAAGCATTATTTAAATTCTTGAAGTATTTAAATCATTTTCTATGTGATAAAATCAAGAGTAACAAGTTAAAACACGTATGATAAAGAAATCGATTATTACCCAAAATGTTAATTTAACATGGAAATTATTATTAAATCGGTAGTATAAAGTCATAAATGAATAATGTATGATATCAGAAATATTAATATGGTTCTTTTATAATTTAATATCATACTACTATCTTCATAAAAGATGTTAAACGTACCCTCGACTAAAGGAAAGTGCAAGGTAATGGGTTTTCATCTGACTCCTTATTCCTGTGAGATTCGTGCCATATTGCCACTATTACCTTTTGTGTGGTGTATGTACTGCCCATAATTGTATTCTTTGTGAAATACAATTTAATTTATGTGTATTTACATATTCATTTTATGATACCTCTTTCATGGGGTGTATGTTTCGTAAGTTACCAATTTGGTAAGGGTTAATTTCACAATCTCTTTATTATCTGAGGTTGTTTTTAGGTAAGTATCTAATGGGACATATTTTTTATCCATGTCCATGTTTAATGAAAGAGTTTTCAATGGGATTATTTTAAGGCTCTTTTTTACAAAAACCTCATTTCAAATGATTTAAATATTTATTCTTCTAAATCTTTCTCATTAATGTTAATGTCATCAAAATGGTTTTTAAGGATTTATTTATATGGACATGAATTTTTTTAAAATGATAATTCCTTTCAAAAGTTTCAAAGTGGTATGGGACAGTTTGATTAAAAAATTTCTTTAAATGTATTCCTTTCTAAATTGTGTGACTTTTATATGTTTTCATGAAAAAGGGATATTTCTCTCAAAGATTTTTATAAATCATTTTCATCTATGTCAACATCCTTTGATGGATTTTAAAATTGATTGAAGATAATTTATTATGATACAAATATTCTATATTGTATTGAAGTTTTTGGGATATGTTTGACTCTTTATTATTTAGGTTTATACCATTCATGGTTCAAGGATAAAGTATTAACATTTCTAATGCTAGTTTTAATACGAATGTTTATGTTATGTTTAAACCATTTATTATGATGAATGCATTGGACTTAGTAAGTGACGGGTGGAGCCCACTATAGCTCCACGATGTATCGGTAGGTCTCATGAGACAATCTAGTATCTTGGCACAAGGCCTTGAAAAAATATTATTTATAGTCTTGGAACAAGGCCTTAACTATGTGGTTATGATAGTCTGGAATTATGTATTCCATCATTTTGACAGTGGTTAGTGATATTGCATGTAATTATTTGACTAGTAGAATATCCATGTTAATAAGTAAATGGCATTAATTCATTGTATTTTTTCCTTATTATTTTGAAGTTCTAGTTTAAAATGGCTTTTGTTTTCGTTATACATTGCCTTAAATGTTTATGCTTATTTATGAAAGTTTCTGTTGTATTGTTATCCTTACTGAGCATCTGAGATCACTCCTTTCTATGTTTTATTTTTTCAAGATTCCAAGAAGTATATTATGATTGATATGAAGGGTTAATCCAAGCAAATAATGGAATTCATAAAAAATTATTTATTTTGTTTTGTATGTTATAAAGTGTAATGTATCATTCATATATGTAATCTATTTTCCAAGACTGCTAAACCGATCAATCCTTCAAGACATGATTCCTTGTAATCATGACAATGTATAAAAAATGCACCGACTTTGGGTAACTGGGGTCGCGGCATTACACATAGGGCTCAAAATACTCTCCAAGATAACACTTCTCATTGGGGCCACATTATTTCAAAATGAGACCATGAGGATAGTCATTTGATGACATTCATAATGAAAGGAATTCATGTGACCTACCATGTATATTATCATGACATCCATATATATACCTTGATAATTCTGTAGTTATCTTCTGAAAATGAATATGAGTGGATCTCTAATTGGGTCATTCTATAGAGGGAAGCTTTGGATTGGATTGGGGATGTCCCTTCTAGGTTTAGTAAATTATTTTTGAATTCCCGAAGGAGATGAAAGAAATCATGACATATGTATCTATCTGGATATCACTTACATAGGTATACATAAATTATAATTTTATGGTGGAGTTAATTAGTTATTAAATCCTAGATATTTACACATTCAACCTAACACATGTAGAACTCGGTATTAGTCATCATGATATCAAACAAATTGGAAGTGTTCCTATTCTCAATAGCATGTATGATGAATTATTTCTGCCCAAAAATTCCTTGGATGATGTGTCCAAACTCGTAGAATTATCCCAAGAGCTGATTTAGATGGATGAGAAGACCCTCCCTAAAGGGTTGCTTCATGGAGAGGATACCACATTCAAAACATCGGCTAAATATTTTATTAACTAGACCCATTCTAAGCCAGACGTTTGGAATCTAAAGAACATGCTTACAAAGGATTCTCATAGTGCATCTCATACTTATTAGACCATGGTTAATGGTGGGATGTTCTGAAAATTGGGATAGAAGGTTGTCCCTCGTGTAGACTGATTGGTCCAGCTTATTGGATTTTTTATCAAGTACCTGAGTGGTTACTAACTACCAACAAAAGAGAAGGGGGAGTCTGAGTCTCCAAATTTGTGATGGCGACTATGATGGATGGGGAAGAGTGCATCAGGCTAAAGATCTATATGTTGGAAAATCATTACTACATCCTATATAATGTTTACAATGGAGATGATCCTTTTAGAATCTTGGGATCCTTCACAAGAGGTTTGTGGTTGGATGGGGGATCATCTTGGTAGTTGTGAATATATAAACATTAAATAAATCCCTAACACTAACTTCGTATTGTACTTGTAGTGTATAAAAGCGGTAAGACTCGTTATATTGAATGATTGAGATGTTGGGGATTTTTTTAATGGTAAATTACATTTCTCATTTAGTACATGTGATATTTTTCCAATAGGATGTTTTTTTGATTATGGTAAGGATGTTCTTAGGGAACACACATACATGATGTTCTTTTGTAAGGGGGTTATCTCTACCTGCATTGATGGGTCCTCATTTTCAAATGGTATGGAAAATGTCGGTTTAGCTACCTATTTTTCTACATGTAACCAAGGTTTTTGAGTTATGATCATGTAATTTCATACAATCACCTGATTGTAGATCACTAATTTTTTCTAATCTTCTCAATGGAGGACACCAGTACGAATATACGTCTTTCACGTCTTGATGAATAAATTGAATTGTACCAAATCAATGAAGATATTGTGTATCATTTCCTATCCCTACATGAAATTATCCAATTTAGTGAATGAAGCTTATCATCCCCCAGTTTTTGAATACAATACCTTACAATGTAAATCAATTGGCGTCCAAAAGGTAAGATACTCTAGATGAACCATGTAAGGATGTAAAACACTTAAAATATCTATAAAATATATATAATTTCCTGGCTACCCAGGATGTGTGTGACTAGATTTTTCCCATCACATCTGTATAATGGGAGAACTGGAAAGCAAAGTACTTTGAGGTTAGCCTTTGTGTAATACCATTTCTCTCAGACGTTCTTTTAGATGGTTCTTCATATATCATTAAACCTCATAGTATTAACATTTAGGATAATTATATGGAAGTGATGGCCCTCTGTGAAAGTTTTGATGAGGTCTTATCGAGTTCCCATGGTCCGATATTTTATTCCCCACAAGTCCACCAAACAATCCTTTCAAAAAAAACTTCAAATATATGTGGGCACAAATGGTTGATCTATAATCGATGATGTGGTGATTCCTAGCATATTTTGGATCTTATAATTCCATAATTCTCTTTCCATCATATTGAAATCCATTATATATACTGATGCAGGAGTGGGTTGCTGATGACTGTTTGACCATGCCATCCCCAAAAATAATCCTCATTGTATGTTCATGTGGGAGGAATTTGGTTATGATCAAGGTTATGATAAGGAAATGTCCTATGGCTAATAGAATCAAATGAGGGTAGTGATTTATAATTTTGAGGTGATGGATCCACCTTCAACACCTTCGCCAGTCCCCTATTTAGAAATTAAGTAGGAAAAGATGAAGAAGTAGTCTGCATTATTAGATGCATCTCCTCTAAAACCCCCAAGTAAGAAGAGTATTTTATTCCCCTCTTTATCAGATACTATTATAAAATCACAATCAGGCTTTTATGAGAATGTGAGGGTCCCAAATTAGCTTAGTTAGAAGATAATATGCATGTTCTTGAGGATGCTGGTGAGTATTTAATGGCTCTAGCAGATCTTCATCTACTAGTCCCAATCCATCTGAAAGTAGACATAGATGAGGGGACCATTTTACTAGGTACATAGTCTGTTGTAGATATTTCAGCCAATGTGACATATGATATGGCATAGAAGGAGTCTTTCTTAGAGTGTTTGTATGTATTTATTTTTTCTCCCTCTGTATTAGCCATCATGGACGTGAGCATTGAAGAAGGTAAATTCATTTTCCACAGCCACACCCTATATTTAACTCACTCTATGACTCCTAAAAATTATTTATACTATTGTATTCCAAAAAGGTAGTGAGAAATGGTTTTTTGGAAAAAATGTAGAGTTGTTATGACCCCATTCATCACAAGAAAGAGTTACATCTTCTCATGTTGATGATATTGTGGTAGTGGGTGATTTTAGTGACGAGACTGAAAAATGATGAGTTTGAAAACATTGTTACACCTATTGATATTTTGTGTGAAAAATAATTTATCCAATATCTGACATAATCATGCATCTCTTATTACAGTCCCCTCACCTCAGATTTTAGAGGCCTTGGTTCTTGCACCTCTAAGAGTTACTCTAATTGAATCTACCAATAAATTGGATGGTTCTCTCCCATCACCATCAAAAACTATGTACACAATCGAATAATTGAGTGAACTTGTTCTAGAATATGTTCTCATCCCTATGATGAACATAGATCATGGCCCTATATATGTATCTTTCTATCAATCAATTTGGTTATAGATGTGGAATGATATTTCGATCCTTGTGTCCTAAAATCCATTAGACATGTTGATAGACCCATTGGTTCATCTCTAATTCATGTTTCTGACCCTTGGCTATGAAGGATTTGACTATTCTTCAATTAATTCTTGAGTTATGTAGGTAATAATAATACCAGAATAGAATATGGCCCTTCATTTGAAGTAAATAGAAACCAAGGCTTCCTCCTCATCAAAGCAAGATTGGAGAGAATTTGTGAATGATGCTACCGAACGAGTGAAGGATGCTCCCACTCAAAATGATATAATTAATGTTGAGAAGTCTCAAATGTGTAATATCCATTCTAAAATTGACTATATTTAAGAGTAGTTATCCCATGTTCAATATACATTCTATAGAATATAAAAATATCATGATTTAGAAGAAGGGATTCCCAGATGTGGCAGAGAAGGCTAGACGTGGTGTTGTTGCCAATGTAGAGGAGTTGTATCATCATATGTAGCTAGAGATTAAATCCATTGATCAACTATAACAATATATGTCTTTACTAAAGAAAATACTTTTTGATCATAAAGACAGATCCGAGTAGGTGATATAATGTCAGTAATAATTTTAAATCATACATTGACTTGTACATTCGTAGGGGAGGCTTAGGTATGTGGAGATACCTAATTTTATAGAGTATCAATGGATAGTTTTATCAAATATATATGATATGCCTGATATCTTACTATTCTATCATTTTGTATGTTTTCGTTCATACCCATCCCTTGTTGTTCATTGCATAATAATGAATGCCGGACCTTTATATGGATCATCTGTGCTGGTAATATGTCTTGTAAAATGAGTTCCTTAGATATCTACAAAAACTAGATGGACCATAATAAGGCCATTCAGTGGTACTTAATGTAATTTCCTTACAATTAAGTTTAAGTATTTTTATCTCTTACTATATATTCCATTAGTTATAGGTCTTATAGCACATATCATCTATTACTTTAGTTTATATACTTTTAGATCAAACCATATTTTTCATTAGTTTAAGGTCTTTTAGAACATACTATATGTTATATTAGTTTATGGTCTTTTAGATCATAACATCTATTTCTTAGGTTAATGTCTTTTATCTCAGACCATCTATTGCTTTAGTTTATGTTATTTTAGCTCAGACTTTTTGTTGCTTTAGTTTAAAGTCTTCTATCTTAGAATATATGTTTCGTTATTTTTGGTTCTTGTAGCTCGGAAAATTGGTTTCATTAGTTTAATTTCTTCTATCTTAGACCATATACTACATTAGTTTATGTACTTTTAGCTTTTACAATATATTTCATTAGTTTATGGTCTTATATATTGTACCATCTATTTCTTTAGTTTAAGGTATTTTAGCTCAGACCATATGTTGCATTAGTTTAAGGTCTTTCACCTCAGACCATCTGTTGAATTAGTTTAATGTATTCTATATCAGACCATTTATTTCATTAGTTTATGTTATTTTGTCTCATATAATTGGTTGTGGTATATTATGATCTTTTAGGTTGGAACCTCTATGTCTTTAGTTTAAGGTCTTTTAGTGTGAAACATCTATTCATGGGATATGGTGCAGACAAGTGAGGAATGACCCAAAACATTCTGAGGTGATAGATCCTACCATTGTGTTGTTGTGCCTCATGAGGATAATAATTCTTATTTTACAAAGTGGCATGCTTGGTATATGTCCATACACACATATGTAGGATTCATGAGAATTTTTGCAAAGTCATGCAATGTTTCATTGAAGCTATGAATATTTACCAAGGGATATGGAATATTTATGGTGGAAATATTGATGACTTTTTAATACTATGGATATAGAACCTACTTGGTTATTGTGGTATGGATGACATAAATCATAACCTTGGAGTTTGAGTTCATGAACATTATATGGTGAAGACATTCCAGGTATGTCCCTCGGCATTCTAAAATGCTAGGTTTTTTTGTGGTGTTAGATAGGGTTAAAAGATAAAATATTATTTATAGAACGGATAATATGAACATAATAAGTGGGTAAAGTCCATTATGCTTGGTAAAATGGACAAGAAAAGATGATCCCCATTTCTTCCAGAGGGATATGGTAGATTTTTTATAAATCAAACATCCAGATAATGAATATGGACATTGGAAGAAAGTACCTAGAAAGGGATATAGACCCTAGAGATGTTCATTCTTAATATGAATCTCGATATCTATGACATGTTGTTTTGAATCAGGACTTGTATTCCATGAAAGGATAGGAAATGAAATTTCATATTCCATATTGGAGAAATGATGTGAAACATGGTGATGTGACATCATGGATATTGAATATGTCGGGATATTTTTGTATAGGGATTATAAATCACGATCTGGAACACTCAAATATAGTGAATTATATGGGATAGTCATAACAGGATCGGTTTAATACCAGTGTGGTGTTGACTGATGATTTGATGATTTTATGGACGAAGAAAATTGAAATTTCCTTTTCGAGAGTGATACAATTGGTTTAAGGCCATAGGCCCATATGCAGGATCCATGAGCATGTATTCATTGTCAAGAAAAGGGTCCATGAAGTCGAATGTCCTTTCCATGGTCCATGGAGGTTTATGATGATTTGAGGTACCCAACTCACAAGGTGTGGTTCACAGAAGACGTAAAATCAATGTAGGTGTCAAATGCCATAAAGGATTTATCACCACCTATCAAACATATTCCCGCAACGAGAAGTTGTGACAAATATTTCCCAATATTGTTTCTAGACCATTTGTTCTAGCATGCATATCCTGGATTTTACTAGGGTTATAAAACCTATTATGTTTGCTCATATTGTATATTCACTGGAATTTTTTCACTAAACTCTGAGGATGTGATGCTTAGGGTGTAGAGACTTGAATTTTGTCAAGTCATCCTTTGTGGGGTTTTAGCCTAAAAACATTTGCGTCTCTTCTACTGGAAGTTTATTGTATTGAGATTAGGAAATTGTCAAATAGATTTTAATGTTGTATGACTTGTCTATAGAATAGAAAAATTATTGTCAGGACTTCCATGGACCTGACATGGAGGTTGTACCATGAGTGGTTAATTTTTAAATCACAGTTTAAGAGAACTATAACCTTTTATCAAGCATAGATGAGAAACGATGTACATTAGGGATTGAGTCACTCGGGTCATGAGTAATGATGTGGTACCGTCATAAAAGTAACGGCTCAGACACTCTAGGTTTTTGAGTGCTTTTGCGATGATGTCAGGGACCAGGAGAATGGGAATTTTCTTTTCCATAGTAATTCAAATAGTTGAAGGCCTTATGCACATATTCAGAGGACACGGGAATTTATTCATAGTCATGTAATGGTTCCTTAATTCTAGGCATCATTTCCAATGGCTATATAAGGTTTAAATAGTCTTAGATTCCCAAGACATGATGTGTGGTATATGGATTTAGGTTCTTTTAAATGATGGAAAAATCAACTTGTACTCTAGTTGAACAGGGTAAGCCTGTTGTGGTTCATTGATGAGGAGTGAAAAAATGGCATATGGTATTCACAATTTATCTTCATGTAGTTTGGATTTTTTTCATGAATTTTTAATGTAATTCCACAAATACATTTCCCATGTAGTTTAACATCATGAGGATATGACACATTTCAATTCAGTTTAACATCATGTGAGGAGGATGTATGTTGTGATTCATTGTGTTGTCATGGGGCCTCGATGATGCGACATTTTTCAATGTACTATTTCAGTGACATATGATGATTGTTTAGTATTTTGTTGTCTAGAATGTAAGATGTATGTCCTAACATGGATTAACGCGCTATTATTCCACGAAAAAACCCATCACAAATGAGAACAAAATTGGTATAAACCACAACACACACCATTCTAGGAATACTCTAAAAAATGAACCTAGAAATATTATATATCAGCGGCTGGGCTCGATATTGTAATTTAGGGGAATCACTTGGTATCACTTGAGGATGGGAATTAAGCCACATGTAGTTCTAAAAATTTAAATACTATATGCAGGTATGGACCATACAGAGAGGTGGGATTTATTTTCTTTCAATGTTATATTTGGGCCTAGTATTGGAGATCCAAGTTTCATTATGTATCTTATATGGGTAGGAATCATGCTACATTAAGTCATTAGATATTCTATGCTATTTAACACCACTTAGTGAGGAAGACGGTGTATCGACATGAATTGGTGGCAACATCATAGTTGGGACCAAGGATAGAAGCATGTGAATCACTACATATCTCATCGGGATGAGAATCACACACAACATTGTTCTTAGAGGACTATGAATTTTACTATCATGCTTCAAGGGAATTAACATTGTACTTTAACATAATGCAATAAAGACTTATGGCATGTCTTTTATGATATTTATTCAAGACCATAATGAAATCTTTATGCATCTCTTATGAATTTCTTATGAGGGTAACACCCTACTGTAATTCCTAAACTCACGTTCACTATGTTCAGTGTGAGAAACAAGGAGTTGCATAGGTTCCTCTACACTACAAATACAATAAAGGGGTATGACAAGATTATTTTTTATGAGGTAGTGGTTGGACCCTGATATATGATCGTTGCATCCCTACATATCTCTTTGGGAATGAGAATCGCACCATACATTGTTTGGAATGAATTTTAAAATTTTACATCTTGTAGAAAATAATATGGATTCCCTAATCCATAGAGGAAGGGGAGTTGTGGATCCGTGCATTTTTTTTCACGGGATTAAGAAATTGTACATGCAGTTTAACTTCCTACTTCTAGGAAAAAAATTAAAGTTTAATAACATGTGGTTAGGATAAACTCCATATAGTTTAACGTTATGTGGTTAGGATGAAATGTTCCATGTAGTTTAATTTCATACAGATTGGATGACTGGCGGAGCTTACACTAATGTAGACACACGTTTTTTTAATATCTTATGAATAATATTTCTTATTAAATCTCACATTAGTGGGTGGTGTGACATGCTCCTCATCCAAGGTGTCCATTGAATTTGATCCATTATGATCGCCCTTCTTTATTATCTAAGGTCCTTCTCACACGGGATCCAAATTCTGGGGCTTCATTCTTGATAGCATTGATGTTTTAAGAGACAACACAAGTACTCCAAGAAGAAATGAATGGAGGAAAATCTTTTAATTAAATTCTTTTGTAATATTATTATGGATTACATTGATTTTATGAACCATTTGGAACATTATTTCATGTATCCATTCCAACTAATTGATCCATTTTTGCTAGAATTCAACATCTGATAGTTGTCTACAAATTCCTATTTTGAGTGATGATAGCTAGACCTTTTTAGGAAACTCAACATCAGTCTCATACACTAGTGAGTATGGTTTTGCTTGTGTAGCAGTACATGTGGGGGTACAGTTGGCCAGTACAACATGGATGATTTTTTATAGTAATGGTTTGTTATCCTTTTTGACCATATTCGATATTATGATTGGGAAGGTCTTAATGAAGGCATATATCATTCCATTTTTCATTGCACGATTTCACGAAAAGTGATTTGACTTAATGTTTTACTCATGGTATAACTTCTTCAACTATTTGGAATAGAAGTTTGTGTCATTTCTCATCAATATTATATGAGGGAATCTGAAAATTGTAGTTATATAAGAAATCATGATGTTGATGATATTGTTTGTCCTAAATTACTTTAGGGTTATTTCCCAAAACCATTTTGGAAAGAAATATGTGGAAGTAAGGATGTACTTGAACAACATAAATGTTGACGTGGGATATGGCCCCATGACATCAATACACTAGAAGAGAAACAACTAGGAACATATATAGGTATACAAAAATTGTAGGGGATCATGAATAACGATTGATTGAATATTCCAAGGAAGAAATTTCAGGGATAATTACACACAATCTTGTATCAGGGTGTTCTAGTAATATCCCATCCTCCGGAATTGTAGGTAGATCCTAGTTGCATTCTGATGGGAACCATACGAGACTATTTTTACATCCTTCTTGAAAGCTATATCCTCCACTTTTTAAATGAACATGAGGGAAAATCCATCAAATCCATGCTTATAGATTATTTTTCTCTCATGTGGGAAATCCTTTAGAGTGATGTTCTCTATCCAACCCAAATCCATTCCCTTCTGGCATGATCTACGACGAAAGCCCCATATAGATTATAACTAATTTGGGATCCATCCATCTAGGTGTGGTCTTTGGATCATCATAGTCTAGGTCAGTGCTGACTTTATTGATAACTTTCATATCACATATGATGATCAATGAGATCATTCTTCTATGTGTGACATGGAAGGTTTCTTCCTCTTGATCCAGGATGTCTAGGATGGTGAGTACATTGGCCAATTATTCAACATGGCCATTATATGATTGGGTAAT
Organism: Viscum album; assembly: GCA_963277665.1. NCBI lineage: Eukaryota > Viridiplantae > Streptophyta > Magnoliopsida > Santalales > Viscaceae > Viscum > Viscum album. The sequence continues at coordinate 626,833,937 of OY728151.1, read as the reverse complement.
ATAATGAATTTCTAGATCGAAGGGGAATTCTTCCATTAATCCCCTAAAATATATAGTTAGGTTGTCTAGCACTTTCTTCTAAATGGTATCTTATCCATTAGTCTATATTATTAATAGTTTTGAGTATTCGTTGATGTATAGGAAAGATATGTGAAATTTTAGGGATAATTCCAATACAATTATAATGGCTTGGTATTTGGAATTGTTATCTATGCATCCTTTGGATAATGAGAAAGAGTGGGGGAAAAAAATTTGGGAGAAAAATAAAATTACTACTCTTACCTGGTTGAGCTTCATCTTCTCTATCCTAGTTCTTATATGACTCAATGAGGCTCCATCAATGCACATCACCCATGTTTTAGGAGTTTAATGGGAATAAAATTCCTCTTCATGGGGGAGATCGTTTTCTTTCGGTATACTTTTTTGTTCAGGGTGTGATGAAAGGAAGTTAGCCAAGGCTTTCCATTTCACTGACTTCTGATATATGAACTGGATCTCATATTGTTGCACAATGTCCACCCATCAAGACAATCACCTAGTAAACATGGGGAGGCCAATGAAATAATTAAGAATATGAATATGAGATAATAGGTGGACCTGGTCCTGCTGAAAGTAGTTCCTCATCATTTTCACCATGAGAATGATTGTAAGGAAATTATTTTTGACACCATAGTATCGAGTTTCACTACCATGAATGGTTTTAATGAGGTAGTAGAGAATATTATCTATTCCTAAATCATTCTCTAGGTGAAAAGGAACCCAATCTTTATTATATGGAAACCACATATAAGACGATTGGACTCTCTTTCACCGAAGGCATCAAAACTGATTAGTTTAGCAAATAAAAAATGAGATTTTCTGAGGCTTTCTAACAATAATGGTTCAATTGGTAAGAGGGTCCATTCTTCATTAACTTGGTGATGTTGAGATATTTTAAATCCATATTGACGATGAAATTTTGAATATAAGAAAGGTTCCCTTGGAGTCTCCTTAGTTATTTCAGGTTTCTGGGGGTGACATTTCAAAAATTGCACTATTCCTCTATAGTTCTATATCCATGTCATTGTGGCGTACCACAAGTCTGAGTAACATTATTGATATTAAATTAAAGTAAAACTCTAGTTTATTAGTCATTAAAATATGTTTTCAATGTTGGTCGAAGTTTTTTTGGAGACCCGTGAAGTGATGACATCATTATCTATATTTAATGATCAGGTCATCAAAATAAAACTTGACTGTCCTTCCAAAAATGTATTGAAGATGCGATGCATGACATGCTAATATGGGGGGACCACATTTCTTATTCGAAAGGTAATTAATTGATAGTATAGGGTCCCTTGTGGTGTTATGAAGGTAGTGTATTATTGATATTTTATGGCCTTCTAGATTTGATTGTACCTGTATTACCAATCAATAATGGAAATGGCCTTAAATATAGTAGATTCATAGTTCAACAGTTCTATATTAGGTACTGGGAAATAATCCTTTGGAAAATGCCTATTATGGTCTCTATGGTCAATACAGTTCCTAATATGGCAATTCTGCTTCATGATGGGGTTGATGTTGGGAAGCCATATTTATTATTGTACTTCTCCGACAATGTTGAATTTGATCAAATTGTTTACCATCACCTCTACATCAGTGTCATGGGAGGGGACACTCCTCTTGGATTTTTTCTTGATGCCCAAATTCTCACTGAACAGTTTATGATGGCGCATTGACACACATGGATTCGATCATTACATTTCTATACAGTTCCTCAAAAATGCATATTGATGCTTCTTCAAAAATGAAATGTACATATCCTTCTCTTTGAGAAGAATAACGAAACTAATCAAGGTAGGTCATGTGTCTCCTTATATCCCAATATTTTTTTTTCTTCAGCTCACCTATGGGAGTAGAGATACCTTCCATGAATTATGGAGGGTCATTTCGGAGATTTCCCTCATCCATTTTTGGTACTATTGAGATGTATTCAGGAGGAGATGGTATTTTGAGGGACTCTCCATCATCATTAGGGTGATTAAGTCCCTTAAAATAGATATCTCATTCCCTAATATCTAGGATATATAATAGAGATGATAGATATTTTTTTCTATGGAAAGGAGAGGTTTGGACCACTAGGGTCAGATCATCAACATCAACCAAGTTAATATGGAGTACATAATCATCATTGAGAATGATTTGGGGATTCACATGGGAATTCTCTAGGCCATTGGGGTCTAAAACTAATAAATAATTATCCACTATTGGTTTCTTACATTCCATATTATGAAATATAATTTATTGTATGTGGAGCCACAAGTATCAAATGGGGAGCTATAACCATGTAGAATTCCAACCATTCCATTAATGGGGTACATCAGACATTGATAGAATTTTTATGGTTCCATGAGTTGGCTCTAGAGACAGAGCCTTCCAAGAAGGAAATTATGTGAAATATGTTTCTAGAAAACCTTGAACTTAGAATTAGATGTGAGCTCCCACAATTGGGATTCGAGTTTGGTATTTCATTGGTTACTCTGCTCAGACATGTCCAATCCCTAGATGGTCAACTTTTCATGGGATAAGCCTCATTACTATATCCCAAATGTAGAAGAGTTTGGGATAGGATGAGATTTATCCCAGATAAATTATCAATCCGAATACTTTGTCCATTGAAATTATTGAGTATATGCATAATTTATAAGGGTATGATTTTCCTCGGGATGGAATCTTCCAAATAATGACCAGTGAAAGAGATGACTACTTGGAATCCTGAGGGAATAGTCTCCACTTGATAGACTTCGATGGTAGTGACTTCTATCTCAAATTCCTATGGGATCCATAGGTCTTTATCAAGTACTGACCTGAGTTCGATTGACATAAGGATTTCATTTAGGAATGAGAACATTGTTGTGACAAAAACTATCAATTTTAGAACATTATAATTTCGTTCTACAGGTTGGCACTTCCCGATATAGGGATAATCCTGGGAATGTTGTTCATGAGATGAAGAGTCTAAGGAAGATGGACCTTATGCTTATGCTGAGGAAGAGGAGGGATCTACTGAGAGTGTTTTTGGTTGTGACAAACTTCTCCGTTTCCTCAATTGACCACATTCGACCCCTTATAGGTGGTTATGTAAGACAATAGGATGCCAGAGACTACTGGAGGGCTCTGAGGCACCTCCTCACCTCCCTTGGGCCTGTTGGATCACATTCCCATGAGTCATGGCTATATATATGTCCTCCATGGGGACATGAAAAAAAATATTAAGCCAGACCATGTCTGTGTTATTCTTTATATCCTCATCTTCGGTGTATGAATATTCTCACTCCGTAGATATATGTGAGAAAACCATATTTTATGACATACTCATCATCAGAGAAGGGGTTTTTCAAGTGTATTAGGTTGATATAACCAAATATAAACCCCACTTCTAATGAGGATTCTTTTTGGTGGGGAGGTTCTCATGATGCTGAGGTCACATGGAAGAGATCAATGAGGGTTAATTATAGCATTAGATGAGAATATAACTATTCCTATTTTATTTCACTCCACCGCTAGTGGTAACACCCACCATTGGGAGGCACATCTGACACCTCTTTATTGGGTGTTGGATCTAGTACTGGCCTATGAAATTGTGCGCTCATAGTTGCATGGGATCGATCAATTGTCTACCATGCCATCCAGTTATATAATTTTCATACACGTTTATCTGGTACCTCCTTACAATCATCATATTCATCCAGTTGGTCCAATTTATATAAAATCCACTTTATTTATGAACTTATCCATCTCTAGTTTTCTAGAATTGATCATGAATTGAAGGATGTCATTTAATATGAATCAATTATTGTTATTATGATAAAGCCATCCATCAAAAGGGATGTAATTAGAATGGTCAGTGACGATGACCTCATCAGGCTTCCTGGGTTGTGGATGTGTGAGGTTGTTTTTTTCCATGGCTACTAGGAAATAAAAGTGGCCCATTTCATTTAAGAAGGAGTAGAACTTATTCATATGTTCCTGAAATCCCAGTGGACTCTAATTTCTCTACGCTTATAGATGATTGTGATTACATTGTTTCCATCACTCGATAGGAGGTTCTATGATATTTAGGGCCTTTTGGGGCATCTTGACCTGTTTCAATGCCAACATGATAGTGAAAATAATAGATTTTGTTTTGGATGGACTTTTCCACGTTCCACGGGAATGAGGTAATATAGGGATCGGCTGAATAGATTATTTATGCCTTGTGCTACTTCAGAAAATTTAGAGAATCCACCTGAATATATCCTTAGAATCAGGGGTGTCTTCAACTCATCCCTAATATTTTTGGCATAGAGTTCTAGCAGCTACTATTGTGAGAGAGGGATGATGAGTGAGTAGGTCAACCTCTTCAACCTTGCAATGAAATCAGATATCCACTCATTTTAGCATTATTTTCATTTTTAAGTTGAATATCATTGAATTACTCATAATAAAACATTATTTATAAAGGAATTGAGTCCATAGGTATTCCCATATGGACATAGATCCTTCTGGTAGACTTATATACCAAACAGTGGTTGTCCCTTTCAGTGTCTGTACAAATCAGCTCATCATTGTTACCACATGTTGATCTTGATGGCCCATCATCAGCCCACATCAAGGCATGATGTGTTTGATGTGATTCTCATGGTCTCTCACACCATCAAATGTTAAGAATGTAGGATTCCCAAAGATAGGAAAAGTCAAGGTATCATTGACACATTCTAGATATGGCTTCCTTCTTAGCTTCATAGGTCTGTGTCGCCCTTCAATGGATTCCATTATATAATCCATGGTCTTGATTACATTAAGAAGATTTGGGTTCACTATGGACATGGCCGTATCCCACCCATGGGGAGCCGAAGGGGGTTGATGAGGTGGCCTAGTTTTTATCTTCTACTGATTTCCATTTCATCCTATGTCCGAAGGGTTATCGTTGCAGGGAAGAGGTTGTTGTCATAATAGAGGGAAGTAAAAATCATTTTAAACATCCTCATGCATGTGGGTTTGATTCCATGTCCCAAATCCAATCTGATATTCATAAATTTCCATACATCATTGATAAAATGTAAGAGGGAGAATATTTTTTTCTACTTGGAGATAATACCTAGTGGGAATATTTCCCTTGAGTAACTCGTCAATATGTTTCCAAAGAGCTTGTATTTCACCCTCGTATTTTGACAATTAGTTCACTAGGGATGTAACATCACTCTTCACGGCAAGTGATTGATATGTGTTCATACCCATCCCCTTCGAATAATTTCATTGGGTGAGGTTTCAACTTGATGTTCGTAATTTCCATATTCCGGGGTTGCCTCTACTTTGGGGTGCACGCAACCTCATTAGGTGGATTAAAGTCATCATCCTCATGAAGTATGTTTTCTATGTTATGAACTCCTATATTTTTTAGGTACATTATCTTCCTTGTGGATAGTGAGAACATTCATAGAGCCCTATTGGGCATTGGTGGACATTCCATTGCTTTCGATGTAATAGGATGATTCTACACTGCTTCCATTACAGTAATTATTCGATCCATTGGAAATATTGTTCCATTTTGGAATGTGAACCCATTAGGGATTAACCATCCTCACTGTGCATTCCTCCCACGTTTTACAATCAACACATATCCTGAGGGAGTTCCTGGTCGAGGCTTTCGAATTTTCCCCAACCAGTACAGGTATGTCACGTGGTAGGTGGGATTCTTACCGTTGATTGATTTCTCCCAATATGAAGAATATTGATTCACTATGTGGTGATGATGATGATTATAATTCACCTAGACTTTTATATTTATGGTAATTTAGGGCCTTATGTGGCACTTATTGGTCCAATTATTGAAGATCCAATGGATTTTGTGAAGGATTTAATGACTCTTAGGATATACATGATGATATAAATTCACCCAACCTAGTCGGCTAGGGTTTTTCTAGGATAACTGATGATATTTTTTGGGCCATCCTAGGGGATAATGATACTGGTGATGGTGATTGAGATATAAATTTACCCATACCAATAGGATGGGGTTCTCTTGAAACTAATTCCAATGTATCCCAAATCCTATCAGGAAATAGTGATCTGAGAGATGTAGGTGGTTGTAGATTTTCTCCCACAACCTTGGGTTGGTTATTCTCTTGGGTGATTGATACTACATGTGGAATAGTGTCCAACATGATGTGCCACAATTGTGCTAAGGTAGGATCTAGGTGCGATGTCGCCCAGTGATGAGAATCATTTCTCATAAGAAGTTGTCTGAGTGATCGAAACATGGGTCTCCATGTTTGAAATTATTTTTTATTATTTATAGGGGCCACATTTAATTTATTTTTGTATATACTCTCACTCTATCAATAATATTTGGGAACTATTGGTATAGATTCATTGTATAGTATTGACCAACTATCTTGAGCATTACCTGGTCCCTTGATCTTACCAGAGGCTATAACATTGAAGGATTCCATATCTAAAGGGCTCAACCATTATTGGTGGTGGAAATGAAAAATTCTCAATGCAATCACCATCCTTGAATGTTGATGGGTGACGTAGCATTGGATATCAGCTGCCGAAGGGTCATGATGTAATGGTGAAAATCGTGTTGCAGGTTTGCACTGTGATTTTTCAGTTTCGGATCCCATTCCATTGAGATAGCGGCTAGGTTGAGATGGAAAAAATTATTCTAATTATATAAAGGTGACACTCATATCTAGGATATTGGAGATAGTTATCGTTATAACACTAATGATCTTCCCACATATTCTAGAATATATAATGAATTCACTCCATTTCTATCTTGCTTGGAATCTCATTAATGGATGTAGTGAGGGGAGAAACATGAGTAGGAGGTATTTTAGATAACTCAATACATATGTAAATTTTGTCCGCCTCCTTATCAGAACTACACACCTCCATCTGATCAGACCAAAGAAGATGGTATTGACGGTCTCCTATTGATGGGAATGGAGTGTTGCTGGATGTTTATGGGGAACTATATATAGTTAACCCCTATATTTTGAGCACCTATTCATACGATTGTTTCAGGTTTTGGTTTACTTCTCTATAAGGAGGTGTCTGAAAAATGGATGATTTACTTATTATGAGAGATATTTTTGTGGTGAGTTTGGACATGGTGGATGTCAAGAGTAGTGTCCCTAAAATCCATCTCTACAATACCATGAAGAGGACAATAATGGAAATGAGAATCTATTACTTCTACATTGATATAAGAGTCAACATACCTTTGTAGTGTTGAGAATGTATCTCAAATGACCCCAAGGAATATGGATTTGATAAAATTAGGGGTATGGGCCCTGTTCTGTAGTGTAATTGGAATATACAAACCTTAATTTTGTAGCTATGCAGGAATATGAGCATGTGGTAGGATGGTTACAAAAACATCTATATAACCTTCAGGATCCATAGGAGTTTGAGGCCAGTATTTAGAAGTATTCGAAATATACTAATAATATGTCTCATTAATGATAGGGATATGTGCTTTCCCTGAGGAATGTGGCATTATAACATGATGATCATTAGTCAAGAAGAGATTTTGATCCCAATAATTAGCCTTAGGGAAATTCCTATATTCTTTCTTTATAGGAGTATGAGCATGCCCTGAGGCATGTGCCCCTATAACCTAGTTGGCCCTGGTTGGATAAGGAATATGTGTCTTGTCCTAGATTCATTCCCAGTCATAATATGCTGATGGATCTTCAGAATTGGAAAAGGAATGTGAGCCTTCCCCCTGTGTTTCCTTAGAATGTCACTGGTGAATTTTTTAATCGGGGGAAGAAGGAATATTCCCTGGACATCGGTGATCCACCATACTATACCGGATGGATCCATCGATATGAATATGAGCTTGTTCCAAGGCTTGTGTCACTACCACCTGGACATCCTCACCCATAATAGATATATGTTCATGATACAAATCCTTTAGAGTATTTCAATGGACTTATTCAATATTCATGTAGCCCATTACAAAGGCGTGTTCCAATCTCACCTATTTTTCCTAGGATGGAAAAGGGATATGATCCCAATCTGATGTATCTCCCTTCATAAGAATATATCGATAATCCTCCTATGTATGAGAAAGAGTGTTCTCATACCCTAGTGGAACAACTTTTTCATAAAAATATGATTGTTTTGTTCTCCTAGTTATAGGGATAGAAGTATGCACATGTCCATTAATATGAAACAGTGACGGAATATAAAGAAGGGGTTCTTCAGTTATTTATAAATTCTATCATCATTTTAGCAATGTGCATGTAGGGATATTATCCCACACATTTTTTGTCTCCATATTGAACTGGCAAATGCCTTCTATTGAAGCAGGGATATACACCCACTTATTTCATCATTGTAACAATGGTGTATTCTAATGGTATTCGTATATGGGGGTAGGAATATGAGAATCTCATGTTCTTTTTTTAGGAATATTCTCACTTACTTGTTTAAAGAATGCATGAATACGGGCCTTCTAGCTTGTCCCGACCTGAGTATACAGGCTGTCATCATCAGTATGAGTAGGGATATAAACCATCCCCAAGATATTTGACACCATTACCCTTAGATTTTTTTTACTTTTTACCCATGCATGGGCACTAGAGGGAACAATATATCGGATGGTACCCCCACTATGTGACTGAGGGGTGCCGACCAGATGATATCAGCGATGGATATTATCAAGATACCTCTTGGGTGGCTCCAAAACCTAAAGGGTTTCATCTCCAGATTCCTGATCCACCTTCCCTAGATTTGGAAGGTGGTGGTTATTAAGATTTGTAGATAAATCCCTGAATCTATTGGTTTTGGTGATGAGATCCACTATCTTATTAGTATATATTCCAAGATAATGTGGTCTCATCGACTATCACTTATGATATAATTCAAGAGTATCCACCGTGGTTGGGATAATACGCTCTTGGTGGTACTATTGAACCATAATAATTTCTACCTTTGATTGAATTCATTGTGTATGTGACACTATTTTACGAGATTAATATGTAGAAGTTAAAGATGATTTTTTTTGGAATAAATGATGGATGATTAAGAAATCATATCAAATTGGGGTACTGAAGCAGTATCTGCAAATTTTTTAGACAAAAAGGAACTAGGTTACCAATTAGAGCATTACTGTAGGTATACAATTCTCAATAAGATATTCATGGTTAACTAATGTCTCTTTTTATTAAAAATTCATCAATTCCAATTATTTGGAATTATGAAAACATAGATGGACTTATGGGAATGTTAGCTGGAGAGGATCAATTGTAAGTTTATTCCTATCTTAATGCTTTTTTTGAATAGGGTATTCAAAAAAAAGCCTGTGAAGTCTTTATAAACAAATAGTTTTTCCATTAGAAATATTCTTGTTGGGTTCACCATAATTTTTTCATCAAGAAATGTTTTGTGGAATGGGGTTTTTCTCATCATGTTGCCATTTTAAATATTAACTAAATCTTCGACCTTATTTCCTTAGGTTGGTGGTTGTCTAGGTTGTTTTCCCAAATGACTCTTAGGGAATCATATTGGTCGGGAGGATGTGATGTCAAATTCATCACACCCTTTGGGGGGAGTTGTTTCATACTTTTGGACTCTATTATTGATTTAAGATATTACCATGAATCTATTCTTAATCCTGATATGAGACCAATTACCGTAATGAAATGAATTTGGTAAAATTATCTTTTAGTGAATCCATATGTATGTGTATGAGTTTCTTTATCATTCTCTAGTAATAGGTGGATTATTATATTAAAAAAACTTTTAACCATGTTCTTCTGAATTTGATACCATATGAGGAGGCTATTAATATTAGAAGGATGGGATTTACCATTATGGGGTGCCCGACATTTCCTTGTTATTGTTGGAATCAAAAAACATGTAGTTCGTTTCACCCATGCAGTTTTACATCATGATAATGGACTTATATGGGTGATATAGAACACCTTAATTCCTTGATCCGGGAGGGATGTCCTATTTATCGATGGTATAGTGATAATTATTGTCTTCATAGTTCATTATTATATAATGTATAAATTGGTGTTTCGTATGTCATTATACAGACTTGGGGGGCATATATAATGATTACCCCAACTCTTGAAGGTAATGTCAGACCATGAACTATGTAATAAATAAGGGATAGAAAATAATATATTTTAATTCACTGAATAATGGAAGTAGATACTAGGATCACCCAAGATGATATATATGGGGCTGAAACCATAAAGAGAGGTAGTGTAACACCCGAGAATTTTATGAGAAATATTTTGTTTCTATGTTATATAAATCATCAAAGGAATCTTTTAGTACACACAACACTAGCTTGGCTTGCTTTACATGCAACCGCGGCCTTCCTCAATAGCTTGTGTCGTACACAATATAGAGTTTCACTAAACAACGATATACTATTAAAATATTATTAAAACTAGCTGTTATGAATAGTAATAACCACTTTTTGAAATTTTTTAAATTTTATTTTTCAAAATGGACTTAATTTTTGGATTCGGAATATTGAAATTAGCTTAGGGTGAAATATTGGTACTTTTCGGATAACTTTCATATTCTTATGAATAGTGAAAATTACTAAATTTTAATTAAAAACAACTTTTTTAATCGAAATAATTAATTGTGATAAATTATTAATTTGAGTGGTTTTAAAGTATATTTAGAATATAATTTTACAATTTAATACATTTTTTTTCATTGTAAGTAATTTCACATTTAAACCAGACATAAACAAGTGTCAATCTTTTGATAGTTATTATCTTTTAAAAACACGCTATTTGTTTTGACGACGGGAATTAATTTTTAAATTAGTTAATGTAACTGATATGTTGTGAATTTGGTAAAATAAACATCATTTTTGAATTCATAATATCAAATATATCTTAGGCCTAATTTTTGGTATTTTTCTGGAAACTTTCATTTTTTGATGAATAGTGAACCCACTAATTGGTAGTTAAAAAAACTGAATTTTTCATAAAAAATTATTTTACAGCTTCTGTGAGTAGAATTTCGTAAATACGAGAGACATAGTTAATATCAAGGACTAAAATGTGGTTCAATGAGATGAAAATATTTTTTTTGGTGAATAGTAACTTTTTACTTTTTTTACCACGGTTAAAAGTAAATAAGGTAATTTAGGGTAAAAGTGTTATTATTATTACCCTAACACATGTCCTAATTCTATTGGATAAGTGTAATTCGACAAAAAACAACCTTAGGAATAAAATATGACCATTTTGCCCACTTGGATTAGATTAGGACATTTATTATCAATTTATTTAAAGAAGGGTTAGAATAGTTGAAATCAAAGTTTAATAACTAAATAATTTTTAATATATGGTTATTCATAAGATAAATTCGACTATTAATATTCATTATAAAGATAAAGGTATTTCCATCATAATTTTATTTTATTTATAATTTTTGGACATTAAATAATTTAGTTTATTTATGACACAATGATGATGCAGTAATTATCTTATTAATGAAATATTGACATAATTGATGTTATAAATACCCAAATAAATTTTATTTTAAACATTTTATGAATTAAAATAATTTTATATGTTAATTTTACATGTTAGTATTGATTTAATTAAATTTTTTTGAACTAATCATTCTGTTATGATTTCCAAAAAAATCTATTACCAAATAGTGTCAAAATTGACATAAACTTGTTTTTAAAACAAATACTATATTATTAATTTTTATTTTATTCCTAAAAATATAAGGTTCGGAAAAATGACTTATATAAGGTTATATATATTAATAATAAACAACTTGGGGTTCTTTTGGCTTGATATAGTAAGTTTATTAACCTTATAGTGTAAGAAAACAAGAAGACATGGTAAAAGTTAAATTATCTAACTTAAAGTTAAATCTAAATGATAAGGTTAAAATTGATACCTAAACATGTATAAATTATATTTTATGAGAGCATTTATACCCATACCCACCTTAGATTCGAAATATATCAATTTGGAGCTATTAAATACCGAATTTGACTTTATAATAAAATAATATTTTTTGTTATTCCAAAGGTGCCCCTCTCCTCCCTTATAAAAGGGCACCACCTCCCTCTCTTCCTCACACCAATTTGATCCTTCAAGCTCGACCAAACCCTGCCAATATCTCCTATCCACTTCCCTATAAACATCCTAGAGGTCATGGTATTCTTCAAAGACCAATTTTAGTGCCCTAAGAGGAGATCTCAAAGAGGCGCTTCAAAGAAGAGGTAATGTCCGTTACAGATTCATTCAACTTTATTTCTTCTTCCACTTCTTCTTCTTTAGTTGTTTCATTATTAAGTAATAACATCAGTATAACTACTATAATGATATGTTATTATATGTATGAAACAACCCTATTTCACCATCTATCCATCCTACGGAAAACAAAATCACTGCACGTGCGTACATACGAAATACTGTCTCTACGCTGTGGTATAAACTATTTTCCACCACCACCTTACTTGGATGGGTATAATGGTGTAAATAATGACTATATATGATTATTTTAAGGTGATATTGATTCTGAAATATTATATATACACTCCAATACAATTCCACGATCATGGGAACGATATCATCGCTCGTGCGTACGTACGGAATACCGTCTCCACGATGTGATGCGACTCGTTCTACAAGATCTTCATTGCATAATGATTATATAAATGAATTGAATGAATGAATATGATATATATTACACTAATACCATTCTGGAAATGAGGTATCTATAACCTAAAAACAAAAAATAATAATTTATTCGACAAAACAAGCATAAGAACAAAAAGTAATAAACACCCGAATAACGAGTAGTAATGAAATATTACTAATAAGAAGATAATAATATGACCATATATGATATCATGAAAATAATTATGATTTTGTAATAAGTCAATATCATTATTTAAATCATTATACAGGAGGTTCAGACACATACAAAGCAAATCGGACCTAAGGTAAGGGAAAATCTCGTAATCTCAATTTTTATCCAAGATTGTTTATACTTCAGAATTTACTGGGGAATATTTATCATCCACATCCATGTTTCCTCAATATGTAATATTTATATCCTTCTAAAATAGTTTATATCCAATTTTACCCTTCAGTGAGTTTTTAGTAAAAGATATGAAATGAATCTTTTTTCGTTTTTCGTACGACGTACTTTTTGACTTTTCCGACAAAAGTACGAGAAGAATGTTTTTTTTAACTTATACGACATGAATGGATTTTTAAAACATTATTTCCAAGAAGCTTTATTTACAAGTTTTCAAGTTTATTTTTAAGAAACTTCTTTTAGTTTAAAATTGTATGACATGTTAAGAAAGAAAAATGTTTTTGAAGTAGAAAGGATATTTTCCTCAAGAATGGAGTTCAAGTGTTTTATCAAACTTATTTTCCATCTAAGATAATATACAGTTCTGTTTCAATCCCTATTATTACATTGATTTGATTATGTTGTGATGGAATTAATTTTATGAATTATTTTATCTTATATGAATTTTTTTATGATGTCATGTTGTTTAAGAATCCCATTTTTATTACACGAGTTATGCAATGATGTATGATTTATGATTTTGTGGCACACATAATAATGGTATAATTATGAGATGGGTGGGACCTATATCTCCCTCCAATGCATTGGGTAAAGATTTTATATCTCATGAGATAGACATGGCTGGAACGGCAAGTTAAACCGGATCAGTGAAACAGGACTGAAACGAGAAATGAACTCGGTTCAGAAATGGACTTTGTCCACTAAGATATTCTTGGAAATTAGTCTTGACTAATAAGAAATGATTCTCTATGATTATGTGTGTATGAAAAAAATATTCATGTTTTATGTTACGATTATTGTGATTACATTTCACTACCATGATTTATCCCATGTTATGAAATTATGATCTCTTTTGCAGGGTAAGATTTCCAAAATGTTATGTTCTTATGAATATGATGTGATTGATATTTCTTTTGTTTAGCCTTATTGAGCATTTGAGCTCACCCTTTTGTATGTTTTCATTCCCCAGGTTAGGAAGAAGGTTATTAAGTAAGATATGCCAAAAGGGACTATAGATGTGATGAAATAAATGGGAGACATTGTAGACGCTTTATGAACCAGTTGTTTATGTTTCCCAGTTTCTAAAGACGCTATACCTATACAGTCCTTCCATGGTTTTGTTATATGTTGTAAGAAGTATGCTACAATTTTAAAGTATTAACAATGTATGTAATTTATGGGTCGTTATAGCTGGTATCAGAGGAAAGGTATAGTCAAACTTTGGAAACTAGGATGTGAAAGCCTTAGTAAGAACACTAAGGATAATTCTAAGCATAGAACACAATATTAGTGTTTTAGAAATGACCTTGAATAACCTAGGATAAGACCTTAAGTGTGAAATTTTATTCTTGATTATGGGGTTTTCCTATTATAATTAGTGTTGCACACACTATTCTTCTTGTTTTTATTCAATGGATGGAACCCGAAGGAACCGTGTTAATGCGGAATGCGACGGGAAATGCAATGATTGTCCCCCTGATCAACCAAAAATTATGGGAGTTTTAATGAAAAATCTTGTAGCCCTGCTCACACAACATTCTCAAGCTATGAATCATGAAAGACTTCCAAACAAGCAAAGGAAGGAGAAACATTCTGTTGAATCCTTCATGAGGCAGCGTCCACCTTCTTTCAGCGGGTCTACTGATCCATTAGTTGATGAAAAATGGATTATTACTACTGAAAAGATATTTTCAGTTCTTCAATGTTCTGAACATGATAAAGTCATCCTAGCAGTGTATCGTTTGGAAGGATATGCTGATCAATGGTGGAATCTTATTAAAAATACGAGGCAAAGGGATGAAATTGAGTCCATGGAATGGGACGAGTTCAAGAACTTATTTTTCAATAAGTACTTCCCTTGTATTCTCCAAACAATGATGGAGAAAGAGTTTCTTGAACTGAAGTAAAAGGATGATGAATCTGTTGGTACCTATGAAGCAAATTTTACAAGACTTTCAAGGTACGCTTATGGTATT
The DNA here is from genome assembly GCA_963277665.1 of Viscum album. Taxonomy (NCBI): domain Eukaryota; kingdom Viridiplantae; phylum Streptophyta; class Magnoliopsida; order Santalales; family Viscaceae; genus Viscum; species Viscum album. The sequence goes on along the minus strand of OY728151.1, from coordinate 626,818,881 downwards.
ATTATCCAACCTGAGAGTAAGATTGATCGATTATTTAGTGGCTTAAAACCAACCTTCGAAGGGTATTATCCATAAGGGACTGCAATAACTATGAGGAAATCGTTTGATGTGCTCTCAAAGTTGAGATGGAGATTGGAGTAACCCATCAGTCATATGAGTTTGATAAGAAGAGGAAAATGGAATTCAAATGAAAATCTAAAGAGCACACTGAAAAGAAGATGAGCTTTCCCTTATGCTCAAAGTGTGTAAAGAAACATGGAGAGAGTTGTCTTAAAGGGACAAGTAAATGTTTCAAATGTGGAAAGGAAGGTCATCAGGCATTTGAATGCCGCAATGATGGGAAGAAGATGTCTAATGATGAAAACAAAAGAAGGGACACACAGAATGAACCTACTACACTTCAATGTTTCAAGTGCAAGGAGATGGGGAATTATTCCAATAAATTCCCTATTCCAAGGGTTGTTAATGATGATCGAGATCAACAAAATATTAATACTAAAGACAAAGGGAAGTCACATGAAATTTCTATCAGCGATGTGGAGTACAATAATGATGTGGTGAAAGGTACACTTACCATCCACTCTAAAGTAGCAAATGTTTTATTTGATTCTGGATCCACCAACTCTTTTATTTCTGAAGAATTTTCTAAGATTATCACCGAATTACCTCAACAATTAGATGTTGACTTAGCTATGACAACACCTAATGGCACAGCAGTCGCATCAAAAGTTTATAATTCTTCCCCGATTGAAGTTTGTGGGAATGTTCTTCCTGAAAATCTTGTGATCCTTCCTATAGTGGAATTTGATGTGATTCTTGGCATGGATTGGCTTTCTCTATATGGAGCTCATATCAATTGACAAAGGAGGGAAGTCACATTTCATATTCCAGATCAATATTTGATCGTCTATCGATGCAAGGATGAACATAACCTTCCAGTGGAAATTTCTTCCATCTTATGGGTCTTGATTCCACTGAATGAAGGTTATTTATCTCAAATGGTTGGAGAGAAACTCATGATTAAGAATATGCCCATTTTACGGGAGTTTGATGATGTCTTTCCAAAGGAATTTTCGGGTCTTCCACCAAATCCTGAAGTTGAGTTTTCAATAGAACTCGTACCGGGTGCTTTGCCTATTTCAAAGACACCATATAGAATGGCCCCAATTGAGTTACATGAATTGAAGAAGCAACTCTAATAAAATCTTGATAAGGGATTCATATTCCCTAGTGCATCACCTTGGGGAGCACCTGTTCTGTTTGTTAAGAAGAAATATGGATCAATGAGACTCTGCCTTGATTATAGAGAACTTAAAAAGATCACAATCAAGAACAAATATCCTCTCCCGTGCATTGATGAATTATTTGACCAACTATGCGGAGCGCAATACTTTTCCAAGATTGATCTTCGTTTGGGGTATCATCAATTAAGGGTCAAAAGGGAGGATATACCAAAGACGGATTTCCGTACAAGGTATGGACACTATGAATTTATAGTGATTCCATTTGGTCTTACTAATTCCCCTGCTATCTTCACGGATCTGATGAATAGAGTCTTTAGAGACTATCTTGATCAGTTTGAGGTAGTCTTTATAGACGATATTCTTGTTTATTCAAAGAGCAAGGAAGAACATGGATACCACTTGAGAATTATATTGAAGACCTTGAGAAAGGAGATGCTTTCTTCCAAATTTACCAAGTGTGAATTTGGGCTTCAAAAAGCTGCATTTTTGGGTCACATAATCTCAAAATAGGGGATATTTGTGGATCCAGCAAAGACAAAGGTTATCGAAAGATGGTCGAGACCAACAACAGTAACTGAGATCCTAAGTTTTCTTGGTTTGGTTGGAAATTATCGACGTTTTGTGAAATATTTTTCACGATTATCTAATCCACTCACCAGGTTGACTCGGGAAGGAGTTAAGTTTGTTTGGATGGAGGAATGTGAAGAGAATTTCAAAGAGTTGAAAAGAAGGTTATCCAGTGCACCTGTGCTCACACTGCCTTGTAGTGGAGAAAGGTTTGTGATCTACAGTGATGCATCCAAGAAGGGGCTGTGGTGTGTCCTTATGAAAAATGATATGGTGATAGCTTATTCCTCACGAAAGTTGAAAATCCATGAGCAAAATTACCTAACACGTGATTTGGAGTTAGTTGCTGTAATCTTTGCATTAAAGATTTGGAGAAATTATCTTTATGGAGAAAGGTGTGATAGTTTTATTGATCATAAAAGTTTATAGTATATTTGCACACAAAAGGAGCTGAATATGCGCCAAAGAAGATGGTTGGAACCGATTAAGGATTACTACTGCTCAATTCATTACCACCCTGGGAATAAAAACAAGGTGGAAGATGCATTAAGTCAACAAGACCATGCCAGTTTATCCATGATGAGGATAACAAAAGATCCAATATTTAGGATTTAGAAAGGATAAATCTTGGAATTATAATGGAAGGGGAAAAATCTTATCTTTCTCAAATGAATGTTCAACCATCTATACATGTGAAGATTAAAGAGGCACAGAAATAAGATGTAGAGTTACAAAAGATGGTGAGAAATGTACCTGAATTCAACCTTGATTGTGATGGGATAATAATGTTCAGGAATCGGGTTTGTGTTCCTCCCATTCCAGAATTAAAGAAGGATCTGCTGGATGAGGCTCATAGTTCTTCATTCTCTATTCATCCTGGAAGCACGAAGATGTATAGGGACATGAAAGAGTACTTATAGTGGGATGGCATGAAAAAAGATGTTTCTGAATATGTCTCTCGATGGTTGGTTTGTCAGCAAGTTGAAGCTGAGAGACAGAAGTCTAAGGGGATGTTACAACCATTACCCATACCCAAATGGAAATGGGAAAACATCACTATGGACATTGTCACAGGACTTCCTAAAACATCCAAAGGAAATAATTCTTTATGGGTCATAGTTGATCGTCTTACAAAGTCTGCACACTTCATTTCTATTAGAGAGGATTTCTCTCTGGATCATCTTGCCAGGATATATGTAAAGGAAGTGGTAAGATTGAATGGAGTACCACTTTCTATTATATATGATCGGGATCCGAGGATTACCTCAAAGTTCTGGAGAAGTATTCAGCATATTCTAGATACAGAGTTAAGTTTCATCATTTCTTATCATCCTCAGACAGACGGTCAGTCTGAGAGGACAATTCAAACTCTAGAAGATATGTTGAGAGCTTGCTCTATAGATTTCAAAGGTGGTTGGGATCAACACCTACCTTTGGTGTAATTTTCTTATAATAATAGCTTTCACTCCAGTATTCAGATGGCTCCTTATGAAGCTCTCTATGGAAAGAAATGAAAGACTCTAACTTGCTGGGATGAAGTTGGGGAAAGAAATCTATTAGGACCTGATCCCGTAGATGAAATGGCAGAAAAGGTCAGATCTATTCAACAACACATAAGAGAAGCTCAGAGTCGACAAAAAAGTTATGCCGACAACCGAAAAAAAGACTTAGATTTTGAAGTGGGTGATAAAGTGTTCTTAAGAATATCTCCCTGGAAGAGGGTCATGAGATTTGGAAAAAAGGGGAAGTTGAGCCCTAGATAAATCGGTCCTTTCGAAATACTGGATCGTGTTGGAAAGGTGGCATACCGATTGGAACTTACACCGAATCTCTCTCAAGTTCACGATGTGTTCAATGTATCTCTCCTGAGAAAGTACATTCCTGATCCTTCACCTGTACTCAGCTTAGAAGTTGTACTGCTGGAGCAAGATCTTTCTTATGAAGAACAGCCGATAGAGATTCTGGATCGTAGTGAAAAAATCCTACAAAACAAGACCACTCGATTGGTGAAAGTTTTATAGAGGAACCACCAATTAGAAGAAGCTACATGGGAGCTTGAGGATATGATGAGGGAGAGGTATCCTCATCTTTTTGTTAAAAGTGACGAATTTCGAGGGCGAAATTCATTTTAAGGGGGGTAGAATGTAACACCTGAGACTTTTATGAGAAATATTTTGTTTTCATGTTATATAAATCATCAAAGGAATCTTTCACTAAACACAACACTATCTTGGCTTTCTTTACACGGAACCGCGGCCTTCCTCAATAGCTTGTGTTGTACGCAATACCGAGTTTCACTAAACAACGATATTCTATTAAAATATTATTAAAACTAGCCGTTATGACTAGTAATAACCACTTGTTTAAATTTTGTAAATTTTATTTTTCAAAATGGACTTCATTTTTGGATTTGGAATATTGAAATTAAATTAGGGTGAAATTTTGGTACTTTTCGGATAACTTTCATATTGTGATGAATAGTGAAAATTACTATATTTTAATTAAAAACAACTTTTTTAATCGAAATAATTAATAGTGATAAATTATTAATTTGAGTGGTTTTAAAGTATATTTAGAATATTTGTTTACAATTTAATACAATGTTTTTCATTAGATGTAATTTCACATTTAAACCAAACATAAGCAAGTGTCAATCTTTTGATAGTTAATATCTTTTAAAAACATGCTATTTGTTTTGACGACGAGAATTAAATTTTAAATTAGTTAATGTAACTGATATTTTATGAATTTGGTAAAATAAACATCATTTTTGAATTCATAATATCAAATATATCTTAGGCCTAATTTTTGGTATTTTTCTGGAAACTTTCATTTTTTGATGAATAGTGAAACCACTAAGTGGTAGTTAAAAAAACTGAATTATTCATAAAACATATTTTTACCACTTCAGTGAGTAGAATTTCGAAAATCCGAGAGACATGGTTAATATCAAGGACTAAAATGTGGTTCAATGAGATGAAAATAATTTTTGGTGAATAGTAACTTTTTACTTTTTTTACCACGGTTCAAAGTAAATAGGGTAATTAAGGGTAAAAGTGTTATTATTATTATCCTAAAAAATGTCCTAATTCTATTGGATAAGTGGAATTCGACCAAAAACAACCTTAGGAATAAAATATGACCATTTAGGTCCACTTGGATTAGATTAGGACATTTATTATCAATTTATTTAAAGAAGGGTTAAAATAGTTAAAATCAAAGTTTAATAACTAAATCATTTTTAATATAGGGTTATACATAAGATAAATTAGACTATAAATATTCATTAGAAATATAAAAGGATTTACAACATAATGGTATTTTATTTATAATTTTTAGACATTAAATAATTTAATTTATTTATGACACAATGATGATGCAGTAATTATCTTATTAATGAAATATTGACATAATTGATGTTATAAATACCCAAATAAATGTTATTTGAGACTTTTTATGAATTCCAATAATTTTATATGTTAATAGGACATGTTATTATTTATTTAATTAAATTTTTTCGAACTAATCATTCTGTTATGATTTTCACAAAAATCAATTACCAAATAGTATCAAAATTGACATAAATTTGTTTTTAAAACAAATACTATATTATTAATTGTTATTTTATTCCTAAAAATATAAGGTTCTGCCAAATTACTTAGATAAGGTTATATATATTAATAATAAACAACTTGGGGTTCGTTTGGATTTATATAGTAAGTTTATTAACCTTATAGTGTAAGAAAACAAGAAGACACAGTAAAAGTTAAATTATCTAACTTAAAGTTAAATCTAAATGATAAGGTTAAAATTGATACCTAAACGTGTCTAAATTATATTTGATGAGAGGATTTAGACCCATCCCCACCTTAGATTCAAAATATATAAATTTTTAGATATTAAAAACCGAATTTGACTTTATAATAAAATAATAGTTTTAGTTATTCCAAAGGTGCCCCTCTCCTCCCTTTTAAAAGGGCACCTCCTCCCTCTCTTACTCACACCACTTTGTGCCTTCAAGCTCGGCCAACCCCTGCCAATATATCCTATACACTTCCCTAGAAACATAATAGAGGTCCTTGTCTTCTTCAAAGACCAATTTTAGTGCCCTAAGAGGAGATCTCAAAGAGGCGCTTTAAAGAAGAGGTAATGTCCGTTACCGATTCTTTCAACTTTATTTCTTCTTCCACTTATTCTTATTTAGTTGTTTCATTATGAAGTAATAAAATCAGTATCAATCATCTACTTATATTTTATTATAAGTGTGAAACAACCCTATTTCACCATCTATCCATCCTACGGAAAGCGAAATCACCGCGCGTGCGTACGTACGAAATACCGTCTCCACGCTGTGGTGTAAACAATTTTCCACCACCACAATACTTGTATGGGTATAATGGTTTAAATAATGACTATATATGATTATTGTAAAGTTATATTTATTCTGAAATAGTATATATACACTGAAATACAATTCCACGATCATGGGAACGATATCATGGCTCGGGCGTACGTACGGAATACCGTATCCACGATGTGATGCGACTCGTTCTACAAGATCTTCATTGCATAATGATTATATAAATTAATTGAATGAATGAATATGATATATATTACACTAATACCATTCTGTAAATGAGGTATCTATAACCGAAAAAGGAAAAATAAGAATTTATTCGACAAAACACGCATAAGAGCAAAAAGTAATAAACACCGGAATAACAAGTAGTAGTGAAATATTACTAATAAGAAGCTAATAATATGACCATATATGATATCATAAAAATAAGTATGATTATGGAATAAGTAAATAACGTTATTGAAATCATTATACAGTAGGTTCGAACACTTACAAAGCAAATCAGACCTAAGGTAAGGGAAAATCTTGAAATCTCAATTTTTATCCGAGATTGTTTATACTTTAGAATTTACTGGGGAATATTTATCATCCACATCCATGTTTCCTAAATATGTAATATTTATATCATTCTACAATAGTTTATATCCAATTTTACCCTTCGGTGAGTTTTTAGTAAAAAAATATGAAATGAATCTTTTGTCTTTTTTCATACGAGGTACTTTTTGACTTTTCCGAGAAAAGTACGAGAAGAATGTTTTTTTAACTTATACGGAATGAATGGATTTTTAAAACATTATTTCCAAGAAGAATCCTTTACAAGTTTTCATTTTTATTTTTAATCAACTTCTTTTAGTTTAAAATTGTATGACATGTTAAGAAAGGAAAATTTTTTTGAAGTAGAAATGATATTTTCCTCAAAAATGGAGTTCAAGTGTTTTATCAAAATTATTTTCCATTTAAGATAATATAGGGTTCTGTTTCTATCCCTATTTTTACATTGATTTGATTATGTTGTGATGGAATTATTTTTATGAATTCTTTTATCTTATATGAATTGTTTTATGATGTCATGTTGTTTAAGAATCCCATTTTTATTACATGAGTTATGCAATGATGTATGATTTATGATTTTGTGGCACACATAAGAATGGCATCATTATGAGATGGGTGGGACCTATATCTCCCTCCAATGCATTGGGTAAAGATTTTATATCTCATGAGATAGGCATGGCTGGAACGGCAGGTAAAACCGGTTCAGTGAAACAGGACTGAAATGAGAAATGAACTCGGTTCAGAAATGGACTTTGTCCACTAAGATAGTCTTGGCAATGAGTCATGACTATTAAGAAATGATTCTCTATGATTATGTTTGTATGCCACAAAGATTCATGTTTTAAGTTACAATTATTGTGATTACATTTCACTACCATGATTTATCCCATGTTATGAAATTATGATCTCTTTTTCAGGGTAAGATTTCCAAAATGTTATGTTCTTATGAATATGATTTGATTGATATTTATTTTGTTTACCCTTACTGAGCATTTGAGCTCACCCTTTTGTATGTTTTCTTTCCCCAGGCCTGGAAGAAGGTTATTAAGTAAGATATGCCAAAAGGGACTATAGATATGATGAAATAAATGGGAGACATTGTAGACGATTTATGAACCAGTTGTTTATGTTTCCCAGTTTCTAAAGACACTATACCTATACGGTACTTTCATGGTTTTTTTATATGTTGTAAGAAGTATGCTTAAATTTTGAAGTATTAACAATGTATGTAATGTATGGGTCTTTATAGTTAGCCTATGTATCATGAGTACAAGAGAAATTATATTACTTGTAGTTCCCTTTACATAAAGGCATACAGAATGAAGTTTCCCTATTGGTCGGGGATTACACATTAAGGATGGATAACATCGTCTAGTCCTAGGAATTCATGTACAAATTTTGGGGTTTATAAGGCGGATGATATGATCATTTCAACACTGTAATCCCCTGTGATCCATGCACATTTGTGCCAAACATGGGATAATATGTAATCAATGCCATTACATTGGAAAAGGTTCTTATATGAAATTATATCCATGGATGATCAATATAAACCTTGGAACCCATAGGGAAAATGCCTAAAAATTCGAAATATTTAAGGAATCCAAGACAATTAAGATCCTTTTATATCGGGGATTACACACAGAGGTTTCCATATTGATCAGGGATTACATGTTGAGGATGGACTATCTTGTCTAATCATGGGATACATTGGTGATCTAGCCTTCTTGTTTAGAGGAGGTCACAAGACATAATTGGCACACTTTGGGGTTCATCACATGACCTTATTTGAAACATATGGGGGTGTCATGAGATTCAGTGTGTCATATCACAAGGAGTGTTATTTATATTTTTGACTCCTCTATAAGACACCATGATACATGTACGATAGGTCTGTATGGATTTGTGTGTCTCATATTACCTTCCCAGAGTTTGTTTTGGGTTATTTGTTGTCTTTTCCAAATGCTCTTGTGATACTCAGCTAACATGACCGTTATTCATTACATGAGTTATGTGATTTTTACGAATGATGTAGTTATACAAGTGTGATAGACCCAAATGGTTTGTGAGATCAGAGTGGTGCCCATGGCAGAACTGAGTGTCTTGCTCTGACCAACCTGGTGCATTCTTTCATGTCCCAGGTAACATGATAATGGGGTGTCATGAGATCTAGGTGATGTGTATAGATTTTGTCACATGTATTTGGCTGAAACATGTGATGCGCCTATGGGGTAATGACCTGTCTCTAGCTTAGGCCCTCTATCTCTAATCATGGCTTTAAAACATGTATTTTGAATGACTTATTTTAATTCAGTTTCACTTTCTTTCATCCTCATGTGATTTGGAGGACATGTGGTCTGTTCATTGCTTGTACTACCAAAGTTTGTTCGTGTGATCTATGAGTGATCACCGAAAATAGTTTATTTACAGAGTATAACTACTCTATATTACCCCTAGTATATTATTGGTTGGAAAGCTGGCCATTCGTGTGGTTGGTTTTGTTGAGAAGTATTTTGATGAAGAGATAAGAATCCTACAAAGCATGGGTGACTAGTAAGTCGAAAATCAAACATGCGTAGTGGTCTTCAAAAAAACAACCATTTAATTAGGTTGGGGTGTGGAATTTATAGGCATATCTACCCCTAATACTCTTTGGTTTGTATGCTGTATAAATATCAAGTCCAGGATGGATTCAATGAAGGGGCCTAGCACTATGGGGTTTTGGGAGTCTTCTCCATGGACTATTTTAACTATGATGTTGTATTTTTAGTGATTGCGAGTCTACATCATCAAAATGTACATTATTGGATTATTTTCGATTATCGATTACTTGTCTGATCATGAAGATGTTTTGAAGGACTTCAATATTGTAATGATGATATGTTCGAGGGTCATAAAATGATTCAAATGGCTGTGAGAAGGTACATGTGAGACACTGGGTGACTTGTTTTGGGGTCTCCATGGACATTGCTAAATGGTCTTTTGGTGTGTCATAATATCTTTAGCAATCGAAAGTACCTCATGAAACCTCCCTTTTATTCCCATTTATTCTTTGAAATATTATTTTGGAGTCATGAAAGATTTAGTGTGTGTTATTGATGGTATTTATTCTAATTTTTAGAGATGTTTTTCTTGAAAAATATGGGTTGCATGGGAATGTGTGATAATTTCATGGATTAATTCTTCACATTTATACTTATGATATTATAACTTTTATGAGGCACTTAAAATAGTGACGATAAAAATACAAAGGGCTCCAGTGAGGTGAGGTGGATGTGTCACCAAGGACTCATGGTGTCTTTCGGGTCATCATTATTGAGTGGCATGAATTTAAGAAAATATAAACCCCTCTAATATCATCCAGTTTTACCCACATTGTTTAATTTTATAGTTTTCAGGTATCATGCCAGTTCGCACGAGTGATATCTTGGATTTGTACTCAATTTTTGGATGGTGCCTCTGCTAAATAATATGGGACGTATAGAGAATGTGCAAGAATTTAGTAGACAAGTTGATCTTCCTATCTTTAGAGTGCATCGAGGATACTTGACACGTTTAAGAGAATCTATGGGGTGACACTAACAGGCCATGGGGCTTTTATGAGGCCTAGAAGATGTGTCTCCGATGACTCAAGGTGTCTCATGGGTCACTCGAGGAGTACATTGTATTCCATTCACCAACTGAAAATCCTTTTTTCCTCCTCCCCTTAATATTATATTTTTTTGTGGAGAAGGCTCATAGATCATTCATGGATGCTGAAATATCACTATAGGATTTAATTTTTCCTAACGGTGGCCTTGTGTATGAGAATCACCAATCGAGGTCTCTTCCTACATTTAGAAATATTTATTAACTATCAATGGATTTTGGATGGTTTTTCAGGCACATTCCAATGAAAATCCTGGTAGTCTAGAGGTTCTCATTCAATTTTCTTGGGGGGTGGGGGTTCACCAGAGTAATCAGTTTTTTTAAAGAGGGATACATGTGACTAGCCATGGGTAGTGAACCATGAAAGTGTCCATCACATGACCTTGAAATGGTGACGAGATTTTGAGTCTCTAATGAGAATTATGAATCATCGACCATCCAATTCAGCAATGATTTTCTGGGGAAATAGTAAAACATATATTCACAAACTTCATCCTTTAGTGATTTTTAGTAATTTTTTGGATGGCATCAACAACCACTCAACATCTTTTACTTATGCGTGGAATAGAGTGCGTCAAATAAATAGTTTTTAACCACTTAAATAATATAAGTAAAAAAGAATGTGTATATGATATATTGTGCATATATAGAATAATATATGTCCCCTCTTGCAAAGATGCCTCTACTTCATGAAACAGACAATGCACATCTCCTCTACATATCTAATAATGATAAACTCTATTACCATGCTCAGGTATAGTCCCCAAAACATGTTGGATATCTTGAGGATGGAAAATATCTGCTCCATATCCCCTCAGTGAAGCCTATATTTACAATCCTCAAGACTAAAATAACATCACTGTAAATTGTTGTCGAGGCTAGAATTGAGCTTATCCACCTCCACCAAACTGATTACAATGAACCATTGGAAACTAATTACGGAGATCATAATGAATCCCCTAGAAAAAAACACATGAAAGATATCTCATGGAAAATCATGGAAACAGATGTCCCCATAAGGCCAAAATGGAAGCAGATATGGTGGTGTCCCCACTACTTGAATCCTTAATGGCCATTGGTCCTGAGACCTACCCCTAATAACAATACTCTTTATGAACCCATTTTATTCCCTTATCATGGTAAAGCTCCCTGGGATTTCATCATCTCAATCACCTCATCCTTCTTATGAACTTTCAGATATATTGTAAATATAAAATAATTAAACATGAACTAAATTGAGGGTATAGTACCTCCCCTAGACATCTCACATGGGACTACGTATTCAGAAAATGAACCAGGAAAAATTAGGATGGTCCATAATCGTGATTACCAACTCCAAAATTTACATAATCATATAATTAAGAGAAAAAAGATCCTTCCCCTTGAATACCTATATAGTCAGTGAAATCTAATCTTCTTGGAACTCAATTTTTAATTTAAAAAAAACATATACATCCTTCTACTCACATTCATACAATTTCCAATAGTGACATGCTATTACCCACATCTGATTAATGTTCAAAGTGACCTAGTATTCAGAAAGATCATTTATCAAAACAAATGAAATCTCAGGCTCCTTTAACTATCAATCAGTATCCAAATATAATGCAATTCCCTCTAACGTCTCTATGGACTTCATTTAAAAAATTTCATATTCTAACTACATTAACTCAAACTCTTGTCCACTGTCAACCCTATATAGATCAACCTAATCATACTTCAAAACCTCAACTTCCGAATCCACACATGAATGAAATTCAAGAGACATATATGAAAAGAAAATAAATATTTTAAATTCCCAGTAGTATGTAATTTTATTTAGATTCATCTTAATTAAAATTATTACTTTTCAACATCACAATACATCCCAACTCAAATCGGATCAAAATTAATCCTGATCCATGTACCTCTACTAAGTCTCTACCCTGAAAATATTCCATCCTCACTTATTTATTCAATATTCTTAGAGTATTATTCTATATATTGTGGGGGTAAAAAAATGTCACATCGAATATCTCTATCCTATATCATTTAGCAAGTTCAATAAAGTTTGTTTCCATAACAACCCATCAAAACCCTCACTATTTATCAATCCAAACATCGTACTATCTCTCAACCATCACATTTAATATCACTCCGTCATGAATCCCTCATGCCAACGTTACTACAATGAGTGGGGAGAGATAATTATCCCCCATGTACCACCTTCTATAGGCCCCAAAGTTGGTGACTAGTACCGAGGGTATAGAAAACAGATTGAATGAGATAAAATACCATCTGTAATTATATATCATTAAAAGATAAGATTAACTACCGACCAAAAAAACCCATGACATAAAATATAATGAAACCAAAATCATCTAACATATGAGTATATATAATAATAATAATGATATAAGTCTCCAAAAGTAAATACCCAAAAGAAAATCTAAAATAGGGATAAAACAACATTCCAAATTTGTATGAGCTAGTACTATGATGTAAAATACACACAATCCTCATTTAAACATGAAACAATGTTTCTATACATATGGTGATCATACATGTATTGTCAGTAGAAAAAAATTAAGTCTCTTGGGTACATGTTAATGAAGAATAATAATTTACCTATGATAAAATAGTAGAACCAACAATACATAAATAGGCCAGCAATCCATCTTAGCCTCACTAAGTCATGTCTAGAAAATTATTCAATCACGGTATAACAAAGTAATATGATGTATATCGATATTGAGAACCACACAATGATTTCCCACTAATTTCTCACTCTCACCCACAATGACATACATCTGGGTGCTCCCATATTATTGATATAACATATAACACCACCCACAACACAATCACATCACATCCCACCCACAGAAACCTAGTTAAGAACCCCATAACACAATCACATATCATCTCACTAGAAGTTAACTAGTCTATCACCTCAAAAATCCTTCAATAACAAGAGTAGTTTGGATTAATGAACCTAAATGACACCAACTTTTTAACCTTATCATATTATACACAGCCCCCAATATAAGTGACCACACAACATGTTCCTAAAGATTATCACCTAAGAAACCTAGCCCATAAACTAGTGCACTAAAAATCCACTAGAAATAAAATGCATTACATATATAATCTCTAAGAATATTGATTTAGACTGTAAGGGTAGCCATCATCCATCTGCATCACCGAGATGCTAGAAAAAACACCCCCATGTAAAAATATAGGTGTTAGAACATAGTGCTAAATGTGGTTGTGGTTATTATAGAAATCATATGGAATTTGCTAATATATACATATATCCGCACAGAGTCACATCATATTGGTTCACATAAAAAACCCACATCATTCCTCCTTTTTCTACCACAATTGAATGAATAACACCATGCATGATATAATATTGCTTTAAAAAATCCAATCAATCCCACTATCCATACCATTATTTTATTTGTTCAGTATTTAAAATCATCCCATTACCCAAACAATGCCACATCCATTTAAAAAATTATTAACAAGTAATTCCATCACTACTCAAGAAAATAACACAATACATCCACACATCATAAGCATCTCATCATTCCAACAGAACCATTACTTCACTGCCCCACAAGCATGACCGAACAAACCATCACCCCACTACCACAAAATAAACAAAAAACATACTATAGAGTCACCACAAAAAAACCATTTCCAAAAAAAAACCACACATCAATGATAATTATATGTATATAACACAACTGGTTTTACCATATTTCACTATACTTCATGTGAATTAGCACACAACCCATAAATACATGGGAAACCATTTTATTAGAAAAATGTAAGTGGTCGTACAATTTATTTTTATGGAGATGTTATGAAAATAAATTATTTCACAAATAATTCAAAATTAGTTAAAAATTGCCCCCAAAATTCATAATTTTTAGTTGGGTGTTTATCCCATACTATCACAACATCACAACAACTGTCAATTTTTAAAAATAATGAAAATAATTGTAGTTTTTGTTTAATTACCATTTGTAAATTAATTTATCTTGATTACTATTGTTAAAATGATACCACATAGATTAAAGAGAGTTATTCCCCTTAAAATGATACACAAAATTGAGAAGTAATGGATTTCCTACCTCGATGAATCTTTTCCAACTCTCTGTGCACCATAACAAGAAGAATAAATTACCCCATACACCGATTATAGTTGGGAAACCACATATCAACCTATACCACATCCAACCATCATAAAAACGAATCCAAACACATATACCAAATTAAACATGAAGTACCATATTGGACACATATGAGAAAATTGTAGAAAAAATAAATGAAGAAAATAAGGTCTTACCAATGATCAGTAATGGGGATCCACCTGAATAAACATATAAAGGAAAAAAATGAGGGTTTCAAGATCCTCCAAAATTTCTTAATTTTTTACTAGAAATAAGATTAATTGGTATAAAAAAATTTAATGATTTATCCGAACAAAATATTTTAAAAACTATATTTCAAAACTATATCATCAAGTTTTCCTTCGAAATTGTGAATTTCATGTGATTTTCCAAAAAATAACAACTTTTGAAAATAATATTGCCTGTTGGATTATATAATTAAAATTTTGAATTAAATTCATGACATGAATCAACATCACCTGACCTCCTTGCTTTATAGAACACATGAACCTAGCCTATTACATATAATCTGAATCACTAAATCACATTTTGTATATTATTCATGATGTGAATATCCCAGAGCATCTCTATTGAAGCTTGAATCCTTCTAAAGCCCCATAAAAATAAACTCCAACAACCAAAACAAGATATATAAAAGGACCTAAAGGAATGCTTTATTGCATGTTACCCTTAGGTGTATATGCACTATTTATATGTGAATATTCTTGTATCTTTGGAGAGGTGTATTTTTAATGATTTTTTTTTATTTTCTATAATGTACTATTTTATTGTATACATATTCATATACTAAGAATTATTAATAATTATTCCTTGTCATATTTCGCAAATTATAAGTAAAACCTGCTCTGATAGATATTGTAGAGACCCAAGAATTTCTAACAAAAATATATCTTATTTTTTGATGAATATTCCTTATATATCATTATGATACATGCCAGAACCATAATGGTTTTGCATCATTAGAAACCTGGGTACATAATAACTGGTATATATAACATATAATTCATCTCCCATTTAGATATTTACCACTATAACCAATCTTAAAAATATCATAGTTATAAAATTCATTCATATCTCAGGGAAAAGGAAATAATAATGGATGAACTCTGATTATCAATATGGGTCAACAAGGTAGGCGTAAATGTCTATTTAACTATAAAATAATGACAAGACCATGATTAGATTATCTTAATATTGTACAAACATACCAAAAAATACATATATAATTTTCTTGTTTAATGGAATATATAGGTTAATTCAGAAGACATGAATCATACAGGTATCAATGAACCTGATATGTGAGAGAATTACATTGGAATAATACATTTCCATAAAAAAGTGCCATAAGCATAATCATATAAATAATATGTCAAGGATTCCAAGAAATACATTTATCATATGTTTGGATGTCTCTAAAAACACATGTACCTTCAACATTTTTTGGATAAATTCATGTGTACAGTATTATTTTTCATTAGATGAAATCCCATATACCCTTTAGTCTCAAAAAATGTTATTCCTTAACAAATTCATTGGATATATATAACACACCCACCTATCATATAATCCTAATTTATACATATTTATGATAAAATATCATGAAACTATTTATGATTCCATCATAATGTAAAAATGGAAAAAGGAACACATTTCATAAATATTTCATCATGATAACTATAATACTTCATGAAAAATAATAAGTATGGTATCATATAATAATATCATTTGTGAATCATATGAGACATCAAAGGTTGTTATCATAGAGTAGAATCCCCATTCAATATCATTGAAACATATTTTGAATAAAATACCCATTTCATTTAGAAATCAGAAATCTAAAAGAAACTATTTTTATATATTAAAGATAAAATATTTATTGGTCACAGTGGAAAACTCAAGTCGTTGTTGAATTTATTTTTTGATAAAAATTATTTTAGTTTTTTTAAAAACATTCTCTCACCAATTTCAATAAATATCCCATATTATAAATATTAGTTAAATTATATTAATTAATCTTTAGAAAATTATCTAAAATTCATGGTCATGCCTTAGTTAAAATACCATTTGAAATACATTATATTTTTAAAATAATTTATATCTAACAAACAATGTTAATAAAATTGTGTCTTACGTTCACTCTCAGAGTGATGTTTTTCTATATAAAAAAAATAAACTAATATGATTTAAAATAATTAAAACTAAACAAGTAAATAATGTAAAATAATTAATGAAAAAAGTATTTATAAATAGGTGTATTGGTATTATGAAAATACCTAATCCTCTAAACATAGAAACAACCAATTGTTAAGAAGTTTATTACAAAATAAATTAATCCACTACATAGAAAGGTTTTTATAAAAAAAATCACAAAAGAATTTATAGAAAAAGACATCTTCCATTGTTATACATGGGTTAAAAATAATTACAGGTCACACATGACCTCTTTTGTTATTTTATGTGGGAATAAAAATGAAATTGCATTAAAGAGATTGTAAAGTATTTTCCAGTTTATCACATGATACTTTGATTAATAAGTTAATAGAGTAAAAAAATTATTAAATATAATGGGAACATATAAAAAGAATGATATTATAGATGATGATATCTAGTGCTAATAAATATAAATATCTTCAGTTATTTTGGAGACTTCAAATCCATCTCTAATTTTTTTTTCAAAATGTATCATTAAAAAATGATGGAAAAATATGGTCAAAAAATTCCAGAAAATACTTTTTTTCATTCTATTTTCTTCCACACACATGTATCTGTTTTTATATAATTGTTTTCCATAAATTCAGAATATAAATTTTTTGTTTCCATGCATGTTATACACTATCATGCAATCATTTTTCCTTTTGTATATAATTTTTTCCTAGTATATGAGATTATATATTTTTTCTAAAGTATTTTTTACACTATCATACACACATGAGGGTGATTATTTTTATAGTTTAGGTCTTTTTATACATTAAAAGATAACAATTGAATATTCAGGGTACCCATATTGAGAAAATAATAGAAAATTTCTAAATTTGTATTAAAAAACAATGGAGTTGTTCAAGAATAATGAATTCTAAATTCATGTGTTCCTTTCCAATATAAAATGGGTAAACTATACATTGGATATTTTTATATAAATTAATTTTGGGTAGTTGTGGAAGAAATATAGTAGTATCTTCACTGGTGGTTTCTTCACCAGAAGTAGCAACACTAGGCTATGAATCCATCTAATAGAAGTGGTATATTTTCTTTTCATGTATCTGTATATAATGTTATTTTTATCTAGAGGTATCACCATTGAATTCGATATAGAATAATGTGACAATAGTAGATACTGGAAGAAGAAAATTCTTACAATATAATCTTTTTGAAATTGGTGTGTTTGATAATATAATCATTTGATTATTGTGGTATCATATATTAGAAGATCAGCCTGGTTGATGTACCATGTGAGGGTACCATTTACCAGTTCTAGCTTCATTTTCATTGATACTATATGTAATTTATTTTGGTGATAGTACATCTTAATGGTAGATCTTGGCGGTGTTAGGGTTAAACTTAGCGGCACATTATTAAATTTATAATAGCTTGGAGCGGTATCTCTCTTCAACTAAGGGTGTATTATTATACATATTGGTATATTACAATGGTAGATCTTGAATAGAAACATTTTAAAATTTAAGATGAATTTTTTTACTATCATATGATATTAAACACATTAGAAACTTAATAAACATGATTTTTATCATTAAAAGTAAGAGGCTCTTTGACTAAGATAATAATAACACCATTTTGATGACCACAAATCATTACATTAATAACTAAAAAGAAAATCAAATAAATTTTAATAGAATGAATATAATTTTCTTTTCTATGTTTACTAAATCTCATAATTTATTCATTCCATAAAAGTACATATGTGATATTCCATAAAATTAATCATATGAAATGTCATTCAATTACTCCACCTCTTGTTATTATGAAAAATATTAAATCAATATGAAGTTTAATAAAATATATGAATACAATTAATTTTAGGTTTTCTATCTTATATTAATGTCAAAAATTTCATTAGTATAGGTAAAACAATAAAAAATTCCCCACCAAAATCCTAATCAGAATTTGACGAACCATCTACAGGATGACTATATGATGGATTCTCTTAATCCATATTTTTTTCAGAAATATGAGGGACAATAATTTGTGGAGGCGTACGTGGATGATATACTACAGAATATGAAACTAGATTCACCTACCTCGTTTCACTAATGGTGTTAAATAAAAAATGCTTAACCATAATAATGGAAGTCTACAAAGGGGATGATATTAGCATAAAAAAGGGAGAAGTCAAATTGATGGAATGAGTTGCAATGATAGTAGTTTATGTGTTAAATAATAAGGGTATCATCATCTATAAAAACTAATTGGTCACAAGTCCACCATTCTCTATATCCATGAATAATTCCACCTTCAATTCCATGAACAACTTGGGAAGGGATGATAGGGTATTCATATGGGTTAGTTACTCCTTGATGTCCCTAAAAATATTCGAAATTTTCATATTCTCATCCAATAACATAAAATGATTATTAATATTATTATTCGAATAAATACACCAGAGATAACACCCAATAGATTCATTGAGTGACTATCTACCAATTATATCTATATATAAAAATTCTATAACTAATTTACTTATGGGCTCACCGTGGGAATTGATCTGGTGAAACTAATCTGGATGAAAAGTAGGGGAGATCACGAATCATATAACGAAATTATTCTATTACAAGATAGTGGATTAGATATGAATCCACTGAAGTAGGAGTAGAAAGTGGAGGAGTTCTAGAGGATGATGCTATTGAAGTAGAGAAAGACTACAACATGTCCAAAAGTGATAGATCCCTCCAAGAAAAAATATCATTCATATGCCCCATACTACTCTGGATAGGATCTATCCTTAACACTATCCAATTATTCATTCATTCCCAAATGATCCATATTTATTTAAAGTAATTTAAAACCTTGAAATAAATTTATTTAATCAATTAATCGCATTTCAATTTCACTTTTCACATGTTTTGAAAAATTAGTAAATAAAAACATTATTGAAGGCCAAAAAATAATATCATCAAAAGATTTTTTTACATCTAAAAACTATTTTGTAATCTATTTAATAAATAAAATATTCCTAGATATTTTTTAGTAAAAAATTAGGAAATAATAAATGAACTTATTTAATTATACCATGCTATAGGACATTCTTTTAATCTATAATAATATTTTTTAATTTCAAAAAATGATTTTGAATGAGATGATTTTGAAATCTATTGGGTTTAAAAAAAGAATTTTCAAATGTATAACCATTCAAAAATTCTCTTTTGAAATCAATTTCATTTAATTTGAAATTTAAATGTGATTATATGATAGAAAAATTATGATATCTTAAAGTATATCTAATCAAAAATTGGTTTCCTTATACTAAATTATTTCTTCTTGACTATATCATTGTGTACCAAAACATGAATTATATATAATAATTATCCCCTACTCAAAAACATATTTTAGGGACCACATTTATATACCATGTTCATATAGTAATTGGATCTTTCAAAAATTTCATAGTCTCTATTTCATTATAATTGATTTAACTCATCTTTCATTTCATTTTCCATAATTATTCGTTAATTTCTTCATAGATGTTTTTATGTTGTAGTTGTGATAAGAAATCTTGATGATGAACATTTTTTGAGTAAAATCACTATTATAAGTTCATTAAATTTTTTCATCAACAACTATGTCTTATGTTCAATATTTATGTGTCCTAAAAGCAATGGTAATAGGGGTGTTTGACACTCCAAATTCATCTACAAAATTGGGTTGAATGTTATCCATATAAGTGGTAAATGTTTCGATATGAGGTCTTCCATAACTATTTATGAGATTGAAATTAATTCTTATATTGGAAATATCGACCTAAATATTTTCAAAATGCAACTTAATTTGAGGTTTATTTTTTACAATAAAAATTTATATATAAATATTATTCCACAATTTTTTTAATTTGATTTTATAACCCACATGAAATAATAGCAGTTGGATATCCAAATAAAATTCATTCATCAATTATTGAATCAAACATGTCTAAATAACCCTTTTTATTGAGTATAAATAATGTAAACCAAAATAATATAAGCATTTATCTTGAAATTTCAATCAATATAAAACCCATATATGATCTTCTTCAAATGTTCTCAAATTAGAATTATATTAATTATATATAAATCTTCATTAATACCCTCATCCTATAAATAATCATGTAAATCATAATAAATGTTCTTGGTTAGGAAAATTTCTTGAAGTGTTTTATTTTTTCTTTTTAGTGCTACATTTTGTTTTGGGGTTCAAGTAGTCCAAAGGATGTTATTATAAACATATTTTTAACATAATGATTCAAACTCATGATTTTTAAAATCATGAAAATGATCATGTTATTCTATTTTCAATTGAAGGTACAAGAATATTTTATATAGATATATTATATTTAGATGAAAAAGTAAATAAATTTACTTTTATGAGAGAGGAAAAAAACCCATGTATATCCTGAATGACAATCCACTATGACATATGAATATTTTTTTCTTTCTAAAATAGAATCCATAGAAGATCCAAACAAATCTATGTGAACAAACTATAATGGGTTTTAATTAGAGATTTCGTTATTTTTTTTGATTTATATTTTGTGCTTTATTCTATTTTGATATGGATAACACACTTTGTCTCTAGGGAATTAACATTTATATAGGTCGTTGAATAATACACTCCTAATTATCTCTGTAACAATGTATATATATTAATGGACTTTATATCTATGAAAAATAAATGATTCATTAGGAATGGGATATAAATATGAATGATTATGATAAAATAAATAATTTGAATCTAAACACAAAACATTATCTTTTTTATAAAAGAAATAAATAGAGCATGTTTGTCATAAAATGCATTGTATTAATTTTTTTTCAAACCTAAAATTATAAATTTCATCTCAACATATTAAAATTCTAGGAATATCAAAATTCAATCCATATACATATAATATGTAATAAACTAAAATAGCACTGTAGTTACCAATTTTACCAAGTGTAATTAATGTTTCTTTATCGTTATAACCACAAGTGACATGCCCACCATCCATAGTGATCGTGTTATTAGAGAGTGAGTAGTACCCAATCATATGTATGGAAAATCCACTATCTAGTTGCAAAACTGTATTACAATAATCTTTTAGTAAGGATTCCTATAAATGATATTTATTCCGAAAATGATTTTGGAACCCATATTATTATTTCTCTAACTGTTTTATTAATAATATATTTAGAAATCCATAAAATTTTTACGAGATTCCTAAAATAAGACCTTATAAACTCCGAAAAAGAGACATTATTATGTCTAGTAGAATAAGAACACATAATAGAACTTGCAGAACTTGATCGTGGGAAAAATTTATTTTTATAATTCATTATATGTCTAGGTTAATAAGAAATTCCAATTGTATATTTAGGTGTATTTTTTTCCAAAAATATGGGGTAATGTTTTTATTCCATTATAAAATCATTCTATATCATTTTAATGTTTATCATTATAAAATTCCATCTTTTCATTTTCCTTTTTTAATTTATTATTATTTTCTGTTTCTACAGTTAGATTATTTTTAAAGGGAGAAAACTTTTCATGATACTTATTTAAACATTTATATTTTCACATCAATTCATTAAATATATCTTCCATCATATAAAATTGTTCCAATAAATCATCACTCATAATATATTCATAATTGTATTCAGTATTAGATGGAATACAGATATGAATACGTAATTTATAAAAAATATTTTATACATCAGATGTGATTTCATAAAACACATATTGTCTATATGATTCATATCTTCTTTTTTCGGAATCTGAATAACTCAAGAATTCCCTAGTGGAACTCCAGATGTATTTATAATTATTTTTAAATCTTTTTTCTCTATCCTCATAATTTTTCTTTTATATAAAATTGGGACAATCTTCCTTAATGTTTCATTTTTCTCTTAAATTCATAGCTAGTTGTATCTTTTTAGAGTCATCTATTTTATATTACTTCCTCTAGTATCCTTTATTATCATAGTTTCCATTATAATTTTACGTTTTTATGAACTTAGTATTTTTTAGTGATTCATCTTTTTTATAATTTCATAGACTATATGTATTAGTGACACATTTCATCATCACTTTTTTAAGGTGATTCATCATCGCATGATCTTGCAGCTTTAATTTTCTCTCTTAGATTTATATCTAGATTCCAAAAATATATTGAATTATTTAATTAGTTCTTCAACATAAAATCTATTGACTTATAATTTTTATTCATAAATAAAAATTTCTACTTTTATTTTTCATTGGTAGTGTAATTATTTCACAAGACTCTTATATAGAAACAAATATTCCTCTCTATTTGTCTAGTTAGATTCTAAGAAGTTCCTAACTCAATATTTATCTATATTCTATATTCCTAGGGCATGTATCATGTTAAAAATATAAATTAATATGAGATAAATTTTTGAAATAGATTCATCAGAAATAATCCTAAAAGTATCATATTTAATAGTATATGCATTTAAACACATTTATTTTTCATTTGAAGTTCCTTCATGTGATATTGAAAAATTATCCAAAATAGTAAATGTATTAGAACATACAATTATTCTGTTAAATTTATAATCTCATAAAGAATCGCAAAAAGTATATATATATTTATAATTTCAATCATACGATTCCTTAGTGGAATCACAAAAATTAGTTCTAATTGATTTGGGATTTTAATATTTATCATTAATAACACTCAAGGTGTCAAAGAACATACTATCTAGATATATTTTCATACTGATTTTACATTGTGAATGATTTGATACATTAAAATAAATAGGCTTATTATTAGAAATTATTTCATGTTTAGGACAATCTATTCAGAATGAAATTTAAAACCAATAGAAATTTAAGATCATAAAAAAATAATCATAGTAAAATTTTGTTTTAAATTTGTTCTAATATAAGATGATGGTCCTAGTAGGCAACTCAATATTTCTTGAATTGATTTTCCAATAAATTTATTATAAAAAAAATTTAAAAATATATTCCCCAATTTCATAAAAAATCATAGTTAACCAAAATAGTAGAATTATTAAATTTGATCATTATAAAACCTTCTAAAAAATATAGCACAACTCACCTAAAATACTGTTTTAAAGTAAATTACCATTTGAATGTAATTAAATAATACCAAACACTATATATAATACAATAATATTTTTTAACTATTAGAGTGGTTTTTTAAATAAACTATAAAAGGGAAATATATTGGATTTTAAAATTTTTAAAAAATAATTAAAAATTATAAAATATAAGGAGCAATAAAATTTTAATTAAGGGGTTTTGTTTCAAGATGAAACATAATCCCTTCTACATGGAAATAACATAATTTTAAGATGATTATTTAAAAAAAAACTTATCCAAAACTAGGATCTAGTTTTAAAAAAATAACACACAAGGCTCTACAGAAAATGTGTCTTTAATTGTTAGACATGGAATAAAAATAGTTATAGGTCACAAAATACCTATAAAATATCTATACATGGGAATAAAAATGAAAAGAATTCATAGAGAGTATTAATAATATATATTTTGGATTTAGAGACTCAGTTTTAAAGTTGAATATATTAAAACAAAAATAGATGTTGAATATAAATCATTTAAATAATGGGTAAGAGATTAGAGATGAGACAATATAGCTCCTCTCAATCTAAACATCCTAGGTTTTTAATAATTCACAAAATATACCTTTGAATGGAGATTGAAAATGATTTATAGAAAATATTAGAAAACAATGGTTATAAATGTATGTAAAAGCTTTTTATTTTCTGAATAATTTATTCCACATAAATCAATCATCTAAACTATATTTTTTCCACCATATGATATTATATTTCTATTTCAATGTATGTTACACAATAATTTATAATAAATCTGGTGCTCATTATAATTTTATAGGATTCTTGGCCTGATTATCAATTAATGTATAATAATAGAATAAAGAACATCCAAGTATTTAGAAAGATATTGGGTGTTTATCACCTTGTAGTTAATATAACCATAGAGTTATTTAAGAACAATCATTTCTAAAATCAAATGATTCTGCCCAAAATTAAATTTATAAAATAATTGTTTTAGAATTAGTTTTAAAATTAATTTTTATAGCTAATGTATCATTGTAGTCTTAGATTACATGGAAGTATCTTCAATGGTGGTGTAAAATTATAGTTTTATATCCATCTAATTGTAGTTTCGTCTATTCCAAAATGTTACTATTATAGAATAATATCTTTATATAGTGGAATCATCATTGAAAGTTGTTATTATCGAGTGATGGTAGCAACTACTTGTGGTAGATATTCCTTATGATAACATCTCTTTGTAGTATGAGTTGCTTAAAATTAGTATGGTTTGATAGTCATAGTAGATAATTAGGGAAAAACATTTTGATACAGTAAGTATAATGGGATGATATTATTTCTAGATGGTATTTGTGTTTTCATGAACAGTTTATGTACTTGTTTGTTGATATAGAATAATCTGACATTATATGTCAGAGATGATATGGTTGAACATAGTTGCAATGTGTTTAACTGGCGATTCCAAAGAGTTTTACCACAATTGATATAACGGTATCTCATTATATAATACTATATATTGAGATGGAATATATAGACATATCAAAATTTTAAAATTTATCCAAATAAATGTTCACTATAAAAAAAAAATTAAACTCATTAAAATGAAATAAAAATTATTTTTGATCATGAAAAGAATAATGTTATTTAAATAAGACAACAATTTTGATGAAGGGGAGCATAGAATAGTGTAATGTAAAATTTAAATAAAATATAATTCATTGCTATATGAAAAGTGTTTCATGCCTCTCTGTAAAAAAATATTCCATTAGTTGTTTTAGTAAAAATGTAAAAATTATTCACTCAAAATAAGATACAGAAGTTCCAATTATAAATTCTCAATTAAATTCAAACACGATCAAAAATAAAATTTTAAAAATAATTGGAGAATAGTAAAAAAAAATCATAACATTTTAATGAAAATATTGACAATGTAGGAAAATATTTTTGATCGGAGAGATAAATAAAGTGGACTTTTGATTAAAAAAACTTATTTAAGCCTAATGATTCAATAATCAGTGTAAAATGAATTGGAAATATGTAATCACATGAAACAAAAATATTATATGATGAAAATATTATATATACATGAGATAGATCATCTAATTTCAACATAAAACATTTTATCACAAACAATCTCTATAAAAAGTGAGATGGTGATGTAAAACCCTTAATACAATGTCAAATTTATTCAAAAAACTATAAAATTAATATAATAAATATATAATTATTAAAATTGAATAAAAATGATAAAAAAGAATAATAATTATAAGGCCCCAGCCTTAAACCTTACTTAATCTTGAGTTATTACAAGAATACACCTTGAGGATCTTTTCAGGTTTAGAGTTTTAGTGAATTATATCATAAAAAATGCATTACATCCCACATTTAAACAAAGTGGTTACAATAAAATATAGTATTAATTTTTTTTCCATCAAGGAAACATATTTAAAATAAAACATGGATTCTTTATTGACACTTCCTTGACACTATCATCACATCTTGTACCTTTCCCTTGACCTGTGAAAATCATTTCAAAAACATGGGATGAGCATAAAAAGCTCAGTAAGGGATATAAAAATATGGAAAGGAAACATGAGTACATGTATACATAAGAATCAATGAAATCATACTTTACTCATAAAACATAAGCACTTTAACATACCTCATCAAATCATGAATAAATCATAGAAATCATAAGACATAAAGGTAACTTGAGGCATTAATAACATTCTTACGTAGGGAGTAACCCTCTTGGTTATGTTTGGAATACCCATCACAGTATATTCCCTAAATCACTTCAGAGAAACCTTAACGTTTAACTCCTTCGCATTACCCAATGCATTGAGGAGCTATATCGGGCTCACCCACACTTAGTTTATCATGGAACCACCCGTCTTCATAACAATGCCCATGAACCATAACATAATCATATCACATAAAACATGTATAAAGGAAACATAACATTTCCTAATTTCAATCACAAGATATCAATACAACACATTGATATAATAAAAACATTATGAAAACCATTTTCAATACCAAAATAAAATAAAATTATAACATGGGATTTATTTTTCATTCAAAAAGGTTATGGCTTGTAGAGGAAGCCGAAACTCAAATAATGGTCACGGTGGCGGAGAATTCATTGTTGCTGCATACATACGACAAAAAAAATTCCTTTTGCCATTTAGTAAACGCTTCGTATAAAAAAATATTCCCTTTGAATAAGCATAAAAGTCAAAGGGGTTGATACACCGTATAAAAGAAAGTTCTGGATAAAAAAATATGCCTCAATGAATAGAGATTGAGACGAAGTCCCTTACCTCATATCCAACTTGACTTGATCATTCTTTAATCTCCTGAATAATAAACATGAGTTTATTTCTACTTTCTGAAGAACCTATTTCAAGTTCATTATTCCTTTTATATAACTTATTACCATGTCATGAACACTGTAATTATTTAATAATGGTCATTTTAACGATAATTGGTACTTGAGTCAAAAATAAACTATTTATAATTACAAGTTGATCATGTATCCATTATATCTAGAGTTATAGTCATGATTTAGATATCATATATATCATATATATCCACTATATACATTCATTTATAATATTACATAACGTTTATAGGTAAGAAATGAAATGCACCGTTCATGGAGACGGTAAGCCGTACGTACGCATGAACGCTACTTTCATTTCTATTTCGTATTTTATGAAATGGAATCATAATGATATAAAGGTATATTATAATCCCAGTATAATATAATATATAATATCATTAATTAAATCCTTTATACATCCCACATATGGCATTAACGAATCAAATCACTTTGAGGGGGCAGTAGTCCGCACTTCCTAAAATGAGGATATCACGTATACCCGTAATGGAATCCATAATGGTATGCCATAAATGAAAAATACAGAATCTTAAGGAAAACAGAAGCATATTATATATCATATATAAATATAGTGACATCTTAATGGCCACCTTTGAAGGTGTTTGAAGAATATTGAACAATCATCGCTTCGTGAAGCAGAAATTCTCCATCCACGGAAACAATATGTTCTTTAACCATTAGATGTAGGTGTGTGTAAGTGTAGATTGAATACTTCTTACATAAACATCCTAGTATATGAAAGATACTGGTGTTGTTACAAAATAAATGAATAAAAAGAGTTTAGGGGGTTGGAGAAACAAAATAAAACATAGGAACACAAGAGAAGACATTACCTTAAAATCAGGTAACTCTCTTTGATTTGAGCTCAAAGGCTTCCTTGAGAAGAATTATACACAAACTGAGGCTTCTAGGAGTAAAAGAGGGATGTGGAGAGACAAATTGAGCAGGGGTTGGCTGATACAAAGGCTTGAGTGGTGTGGGTAAAGAGGTAGAGGTGGTGGCCTTTTATAGGAGGAGAGGAGGGGCACTGTTGGAAAGTCACAAAATATTACCTTATTTTCAAATGAGTTTCAGATTTTAAAGGTCCCACATTTTTGTATTTCTAGGATAAGGTTATAAGGGTTATAAATCTGCCCATACAATAGGTTTTTGAAATGTTTAGTTCTTATATTTTACATTATCTTTTCGTTTTATTTAAATCGTTTATTAATGAGGTAATCGCTGCATCGTCATGATGTCATAAATAATTTAATTTATTTAATGTCTAAAAATTATAAAAAAAATCAGGATGTAGGAAATGTTTTTATCTTTCTAATGACTATTTATAGTTCAACATATCATTTATGTAGACAAAATTAATTTTTTTTTTACCCAGGTGATACATTCTTTGTTATATTTAACTTTCTTTAAAAATAAAAAGATAAAAACTCACTTTCACACAAAAGTGATTCCATGGGGTCCCCAAGTTTGGCACAAGGAATAACATGGTCTACCATGGGACAACCAGTAGCATTAGGACACATGTTGGTGTCATTTTTTATTATTATGATATTATTTTATTATCCTTAACTACCCGATTGCTCAATAATCAAGATAATTAAATATAATTACCGTCATTACTATTCATAATGTCCAAAAACAAAAGACTATTGAATAAATAATTTGAAACTTAGGATTCCAAATATGTAATCCATTTTACCAAATTCCAAACACATAAATTGTAAAAATTTATTTAAAAATAATTCCCGTTGTCAAAACAAATAGCGGGTTTTTTTGAAACAATATCTATGAAAAATATGGCATTAGTTTATGCCCAATTCCAAAGTGAAATTAATCCTAATGACCAACATTGGATTAAATGGTAAAAATATATTCATATTACACTTTAATACCAATTAAAAAGATAATCTAACCATATAATTAAGTTAGATGAAAAAGCAGTTTTGATGTAAAATTTAGTATTTTTCACTATTCATTAAAAAAATGAACATTGTCAGAAAAATACCAAAAATTTATCCAATGTAAATTTCAATGACCCAATCATAAAGAATATGTTTATTTTGAGAAATAAAGATTATAAAATTGTCAAAATTTTGATTTAAAAATGGGTTTATATCAAAAGGGAGTAAAACAATCTTTTAAAAATATTAGTGTATTCCATGCTTAAGATTGGATTTATTCTCATTTTAAGCCTCTAAAACACTATCTAATTCGTAAATAGACATAGATAAAAATATCTATTATTAATTACTTACATGGGATGTTACATACTTCCCCCCTTTAGAAAATTGTGTCCCCGCAATTTATTTACTTATCGAATAAGTGGGGGTATTTATCCTTCATTGAATTTTCATATTCCCATGTTGCCTCTTCAATCATGTGGGTTTTCCAAAAAACATTTACCTGATGAATCACCTTATTTCATAACACCTGCTCCCTGT
This sequence comes from Viscum album, assembly GCA_963277665.1. Classification (NCBI taxonomy): domain Eukaryota; kingdom Viridiplantae; phylum Streptophyta; class Magnoliopsida; order Santalales; family Viscaceae; genus Viscum; species Viscum album. The sequence goes on along the minus strand of OY728151.1, from coordinate 626,789,219 downwards.
GGTGAAGAATCTAGACCGGTTGTTCCTCATAAGATAGGTTCTCTTCCAGCTGAACTACCTCTGGACTCAAAACATGAGATGGATCTGACATGTACTTCCTTAACATTGAAACATGAAAAACATTGTGTACCTGAGGTAAACTCGGAGGTAAAGCCATTCGGTAAGAAACTGATCCAACTCTCTCCAAAATATCATATGGTCTAATGATCCTTGGACTCAGCTTTCCTTTCTTACCAAATCGCATCACACTTTTCCATGGAGATACTTTGAGAAAAACATGATCACCTACCTCAAAAGAGAGATACTTCCTCCTGTTGTCCGCATAACTCTTCTGCCTGCTCTGAGCTATTCTCATGTGTTTCTATATCAGCTGAACCTTTTCTGCCAACTCTTTTACCAATTCTAGTCCAATCAGATTTCTTTCACCCACTTCATCCCAGAATGCTGGAGTTCGATACTGCTTCCCATATAACTCCTCAAATGGTTCCATCTGTATACTAGAATGAAAACTGTTATTATATGAAAACTCAACCAAAGAAAGATGTTGGTCCCAACATCCCTGATAATCCATCGAACAAGCATGTATAATATCTTCCAATGTCTGAATTTTTCGTTCTGACTGCTCATCTGATTGAGGATGAAAAGCTGTACTAAAATTTAATTCAGTACCCAACGACTTCTGAAGGCCTTTCTAAAAGTGAGAAGTGAACCTGAGATCACGGTCAGATACAATGGAGAGAGGAACACCATGTAACCTGACTATCTCTTTAAGATACAAATGGGAAAGTTGATCTAGGGAAAAAGTATCTCGTATAGCAATGAAATGAGGAGATTTAGTCAAGCAATCAACAATAACCCAGATTGCAATATTACCTCGACGTGTCTTCGGCAATCCCACAATGAAGTCCATGGATATATTTTCCCATTTCCACTCTGGCACTGGTAAAGGATGAAGCATCCCTTTTGGTAACTGCCGCTCTACTTTAACCTAGTGACAAGTCAAACACTTTACTGTAAAATCAGCAATATCCCTTTTTATTCCGTCCCTGGATGAACTGAAAACTGAGAACTATGAGCTTCACATAACAACTCTCTCTTAAACAGTGAATAACAAGGCACACACTATCTCTTCCCAAATCTCAAAACACAATCATTATCAATGTTTAATTTAGGAAACTTTCCTTTCTGAACCAGCTCTACCTTTTTCTGCAAATCATTGTCTTGCTTCTGTGCTTGCTTGATTCTGTATGATAGAGAAGATTTCACTGATACCTGAAACAAAACAGAAGGACATCTTGCACCAACAACTTCTATGCCAAAGTTCATCAAATCCTTAACCAAATGATCACATTCCAAATGCAATATTGTTAATGAAGCATTATTTTTTCGACTCAAAGCATCAGCCACTTTATTTGCTTTTTCTAGATGGTAATGAATTGTACAATCATAATCCTTGATTAATTTCAGACATCTCCTCTGTCACATGTTCAATTCTTTCTGAGTGAATATATACTTTAAACTTTTGTGATCAGTATATATTTAACACTTTACTCCATAAAAATGATGCCTCAAAATTTTTAAAGCGAAAACAATAGTAGCTAATTTCAAATCATGTGTAGGGTAATTTACCTCATGAGTTTTCAACTGACGTGAAGAATAAGAAATTACCTGATCATTCTACATTAGGACACAACCATGTCCTTTCAATGAAGCATCACTGTAGATAAAAACTCACCATTCCTGGAAGGTAGTGCCAAAACTGGAGCATTCACCAATCTTCATTTCAGTTCCTAAAAACAATCATGACATTATTTTGTCCAGATAAACTTAACACCCTTCCGAGTTAGCTTTGTCATTGGACTAGATAACCATGAAAAATTTCTAAAAAACCTTCAGTAATAGCCTTCCAAACCAAGGAAACTACGAATTTCTGTTACATTTGTGGTTCTTGGCCATTCTTCAACAACCTTTGTTTTTGCAGGATCAACAGTTATCCCATCTTTAGAAACAATATGACCAAGGAATGAAATTTTTGCAACCAAAACTCACACTTGCTGAATTTCCCATAGAATTTCTTTTCTTTTATGGCTTCCAAAATAACCCTTAAATGTCTTTCATGCTCCTCTTTACTTTTAAAAAAACCAAAATTTCATCAATGAAAACAACCACAAACTTATCCCTGAACTCAAGGAAAATTCTATTCATTAAGTCCATGAATACAACATGTTCATTGGTTAGCCCAAAAGGCATTACTAAAAATTCATAATGGCCATATCTTGTATGAAACGCGGTCTTTGGAATATCTGCTTCCTTTAACTTCAACTGATGGTACCCCGATCTCAGGTCAATATTTGAAAAAATGAGCCCCCTGGAGCTGATCAAACAAATCATCAATATGAAGAAAAGGATACTTGTTCTTAAAATTGATGTTATTCAGGGCTCTATAATCAATGAAAAGTCTCATAGAACCATTATTCTTTTTAACAAATAAAATACGAGCACCCCATGGTGATATGCTAGGTCGAATGAAACCTTTCTGTAATAAATATTGCAATTGATCCTTCAACTCTAAAAGTTCAATTTGAGCCATTCGATAAGGGGGTTTAGAAATTGGGTTAGCATTATGAACTAAGTCAACAGTAAATTCAACTTCCCGATCTGGTATTATTCCAGGCAACTCATCAAGAAAAACATCAGGATACTCATTTACCACTGGCACATCACTAATCTAAATAGTTCCTTTATTTTCAACGATGTGTGCAAGGTAACATTCATTTCCATCTTTTACAAGAGTCTTGGCCTCTTGATAAGTTATCAACAGTAAGGGTTCATTCTTGTACACAAACTGAAAGTATTTCTGAAAAGAAGCTTCTTTAGCTCTACAGTCAATCTTAGCATGGTAAATAGAGAGCCAATCCATACCCAGGATAACATCAAACTATACTAGAGGTAAAACAATAAGGTTCGCAAGGAGGTTCTTTCCATGGATAAGGATAGTAAGATTCTTATAAATTCTTTTTGCATCAACATTTCCCCCAGGTGTTTTTACCACAAGTTCATGAGTCATTTCTTGAGATGGTATTCCCATTTTACTAGAAAAGGTTTCAGAGATGAAAGAATGTGTAGACCCTGAATCGAACAACACACTGGTATAATCTGAAAAAACAAACAAAGTACCTGATACAACTTTTTTTGATGGCCCGACATTTGCTAAAGTAGTTTCAAAGGATTTCACCACCCCTTTCTACTTCTAGTATAACCTCTTCCCATCACTCAAGATCCTTGTCAGACACTCATTTTCATAGTGACCCATCTCATTGCACTTAAAACATTTCATTAACTATAAATCGAATTTGGACTTACCATCACCTTGATCTTTTTCAGTGCAATCACGAGCCTTATGTCCCATCTTACCACATTGGTAGCACTTTCCAGAATTCAGAAAACATTCCCCAACATGCCTTTTACCACATTTATCACAAAATGGAAACTTAGTTTTCTTACTGTTAGACCTTTTTGAAGAATTCTTTCCTTTCTCCTTCCACCTCGGTCTCTTCATATGTTGGTTGTTATAGAACACTTGATCATCGGAAAACTCCATTTCCACCTTCTCAGCACATCGAACAAACTTTTCATAAATTTTTAACTCACGATAAGCTAATGCCCTTCGATATTTTGGCTTTAATCCTGAGTAAAAACAATTGATTTTACTATCAAGTTCTTGGATAAAATTTGGAGTATACCTTGCCAATCGGGTGAACCTTTCTTCATAGGCATCCACTGAGTCTTCCTCTTGCCTCAATTCCAAGAATTACTTTTCCATCCTAAGTCGAACAGCCATAGGAAAATACTTCTCAAGAAACATACCTTTAAATTCATCCCAATTGAGAGCATCAATCTCATCAACGTCCCAAATATTTTTAACCATCGACCACCACTGATCTTCTTCACCCTCCAAACGGTGAATAGTAAGAATAACCTTTTTATTTTCTGAACACCCCATGACATCAAAAATCTTCTCTAGTTATTTAATCCACCCTTTAGCTAGTACAGGGTCAGATGATCCTCTGAATGATGTGGGATGTTGCCTCATGAAATGTTGAACCCCTGACATGTTCCTATGCGGTTGATCTGGCTGATCTTGTGCATGGATACCGCCACCATTTATCGCTTGAGTCAACTGCGCCATTACTGCAAAAAACTGTTCAGTTCCAATTCTGACCATCTCAGGATGCTGATTCAGAAGGTTATTTCCTTCCATATGGCTTCCTTACACTGCTTCCCTATTTCTTCTACGGAAAACCACTCTGAAAAAACATGTCATAGATGATGCAACACGGTAATCTTCAAATGCTATGTCGTTTCAATTTGACCATAAAAAAATATTTTTGGATAATCAATTAATAGAATTCTAACTACAAATGTTATCTAAACCTCCATCTGATACCAACTACAAGGCCCTAGCCTTAAACCTTACTTAATCATGATTTATTACAAGAATACACCTTGAGGATATTTTCAGGTTTAGAGTTTTAGAGAATTAGATCATAAAACATGCATTACATCCCACATTTAAACAAAGTGGTTACAATAAAATATAGTATTAATTTTTTCCCATCGATGGAAACATATTTAAAATAAAACATGGATTCTTTCTTGACACTTCCTTGACACTATCATCACATCATGTACCTTTCCCTTGACCTGTGAAAATCATTTCAAAAAATTGGGATGAGCATAAAAATCTTAGTAAGAGATATAAAAATATGGAAAGGAAACATGAGTACATGCATACATAAGAATAAATGAAATCATACTTTACTCATAAAACATAAGCACTTTAACATACCTCATCAAATCATGAATAAATCATAGAAATCATAATACATAAAGGAAACTTGAGGCATTCATAACATTCTTACGTTGGGATAACCCTCTTGGTTACGTTTGGAATACCCATCACAGTATATTCACGAAATCTCTTCGAAGAATCCTTAATGTTTAACTCCTTCGTGTTACCCAATGCATTGGAGTGCTATATCGGGCTGACCTGCCCTTAGTTTATCATGGAACCACTCGTCTTCATAACAATGCCCAAGAACCATAACATTATCATATCACATAAAACATGCATAATGGAAACATAACATTTCTTCATTTCAATCACAAGATATCAATACAACACATTGATATAATAAAAACATTATGAAAACCATTTTCAATACCAAAATTAAAGAAAATTTAAACATCTGATTTATTTTTCATTCAAAAAAGTTCTGGCTTGTAGAGGAAGCCGAACCTCAAATAATGGTTACGGCGGAAGAGAAGTCGTTGTCGCTGCATACATATGACAAAAAAACATTACTTTTGTCATTTAGTAAATTGTTCGTGTAAAAAAATATTCCTTTTGAATAAGCGTAAAAGTCAAAGGGGTTTATACACCATATAAAAGAATGTTGTGTATAAAAAAAATATGCCTCAATGAATGGAGATTGAGATGAAGTCCCTTACATCGTATCCGACTTGACTTGATCATTATTTAATCTCCTGAATAATAAACGTGAGTTAATTTCTACTTTCTTAAGATCCTTTTTCAAGTTCATTATTCCTTTTATATCACTTATTACCATGTCATTAACACTATGTAATTATTTAATAACAGTTGTTTTAAAGATCATTGGTACTTGAGTAAAAAATAAACTCTTTATAATTACAAGTTGTTAATGTATCCATTATATCCAGAGTTATACTCATGATGTAGATATAATATATATTCTATATATCCAGTATATACATGCATTTATAATATTACATAACGTTTAGAGGTAAGAAATGAAATGCATAGTTCATCAAGACGGTAAGCCGTACGTACGCATGAACGCTACTTTCAATTCTATTTCGTATTTTATGGAATGGAATCATAATGATATAAAGGTATATTATAATACCAGTATAATATCATATATAATATCATTAATTACATCCTTTATACGTCCCACATATGGCATTAACGAATCAAATCACTTTGAGGGGGCGGTAGTTCACACTTCCTAAAATGAAGATATCATGTATACCGAGAATGGAAGCCATAAAGGTATGCCATAAATGAAAAATACATAAGATTAAGGAAAAAATAAACATATTATATATCATATATAAATATAGTGACATCTTAATGGCCACCTTTGAAGGTGTTTGAAAAATATTGAACAATCATCGTTTTGTGAAGTAGAAATTCTCCACCCACGGAAACAGTATGTTCTTTAACCATTCGATGTAATTGTGTGTAAGTGTAGCTCGAATCCTTCGTATAAAAAAATCCTAGTTTATGTAAAATACTGGTGTTGTTACAAAATAAATTAATAAAAAGAGTTTAGGGGTTGGAGAAGCAAAATAAATCATAAGAACATATGAGAAGACATTACCTTAAAATCGGGTAACTCTCTTTGATTTGAGATCAAAGGCTTCTTGATAAGACTTCTGCCCAAAGTGAGTGTAGAGACCCGAAGCTTATCGTACATGGACATTACATTACTTTTGCGGAATACTTAGTACATAACAAAAACACACACACAAGGATCGTAATAGTTTAGTGTCTTTGGAAACTCGGAACGTAATCTTCTAATCGTGGTGAAAGATCTTCAATATCTCCTATAAAGATCTTCCCTTTTTTTTACCTATAAACCTTTCTTTATATCCTGGGGAAAAGAAAACATAAAAGGGTGAGCTAAAATGCTCAGTAAGGGTAAACAAAAGAAATATCAATCACATCATATACAAAAGAACATAGCTTTTTGGAAATCTTAACCTGCAAAAGAGCTCATAATATCATAACATGGGATAAATCATAGAAGTGAAAATGAGATCCCCATAATCATAACATAAAACTTGAAACTTTGTGGCATGCACACATAATCATGGAAATCATTTCTTGTTAGTCATGACTCATTGCCAAGACTATCTTAGTGGACAAAGTCCCTTTCTGAACCGAGTTCACTCCTCGTTTCAGTCCTGTATCACTGAACCGAAATAACCTTCCGTTCCAGCCATGTCTATCTCATGAGATATAAAATCATTACCCAATGCATTGGAGGGAGATATAGGTCCCACCCATCTTATAATGAATCCTTTCTTATGTGTGCCACATAATCATAAAACATACATCATCGCATAACACATATAACAAAAATGGGATTCTTGAATCATCATGACATCATAAATCAATTCATATAAGATAAAGGAATTCATAAACATAATTCCATCACAACATAGTCAAACCAATGTAAAAATATGGATAGAAACAGAACCCTTTATTATCTTAGATGGAAAATAATTTTGATAAAACACTTGAATTGAATTCTTGAGGAAAATATCCTTTCTTCTTCAAAAACATTTTTCCTTTCATAACATGTCATACAACTTTGAAATAAAAGAAGTTGATTAAAAATAAACTTGAAAACTTGTAAAGGAAGCTTCTTTGAAGTAATGTTTTAAAAATCCATTCATGCCGTATAAGTTAAAAAAAAACATTCTTCGTACTTTTGTCGGAAAAGTCAAAAAGTACCTCGTACGGAAAAACGACAAAAGATTCCTTTCATATTCTTTACTAAAAACTCACCTAAGGGTAAAATTGGATTTAAACTATTTCAAGTGGATGGAAACAATATTACATATTGAGGGAACATGGATGTGGATGATAAAATACACCCCAGTAAATACTTACGAATAAACAATCTCGGATAAAAATGAGATTGTGATATTTCCCTTACCTTAGGTCCGATTAGCTTTGTACGTGTCCGAAGCTCCTGTATAATGGTTTAAATAATGTTATTGACTTATTCCAGAATCATACATATTGATATGATATCATATATGGTCATATTATTAGCTTCTTGTTAGTAATATTTCATTGTTACTTGTTACTCGGGTCTTTATAACTTTTTGTTCTTATGCGTGTTTTGTCGAATAAATTCTTATTCTTATCTTTAGGTTATATATAATTCATTTCCAGAATGGTATTAGTGTATTATATACCATATTCATTCATTCAATTCATTTATATAATCATTATGAAATGAAGATCATGTAGAACGAGTCGCATCACATCGTGGAGACGGTATTCCGTACGTACGCACGAGTGATGATATCGTTCCTATGATCGTGGAATTGTATTGGAGTATATATATATTATTTCAGTATCAATATTACTTCATAATAATCATATTTAGTTACTCATTACACCATTATACTCATCCTTGTAAGGTGATGGTGGAAAATAGATTACACCACGGCGTGGAGACAGTATTCCGTACGTACGCACGCGCGGTGATTTCATTTTTCCGTAGGATGGATAGAAGGTGAATTAGGGTTGTTTCATATTTATAATAACATATCAGTATGTAATTAATACTGATGTTATTACTTTATCATGAAACAACTGAAGAAGAAGAAGTTGAAGAAGAAAGAAATTGAAAAGATCGGTAATGGATATTACCTCTTCTTTGGAACGCCTCTTTGAATCCTCCACTTAAGGAACTAAGATTGGTCTTTGGAGAAGACCAGAACCTCTAGTATTATTCTAGGAAAGTGGAGAGGAGAAAATGGCAGAGGTTGGCCGAGCTTGAGTGCTCAAAATTGGTGTGAGGAGGAGGGGGAGGAGGTGCCCTTTTATAAGGGAGGAGAGGGGCACCTTAGGAATTCTTAAAAATATTAATTTATAATAAATCTAACCCCAATTAAAAACCTCCAAAAATGACTCATATTCAAAGATTAGATGAGATAGGGTTGTAATCTCATCAACCAATCAAATTTAGACATGTTTGGATATTATTTTAAACCTTATCAATTATATTTAACTCTAAGTTAAATAATTTAACTTTTACCGTGTCTTTTTGTTTTCTTTCACTATATGGTTAATAAACTTACTATAACATACCAAACGAACCAAAAATTGTTTATTATTAATATATATATCCTTATCTAAGTCATTTGGCCGAACCATAGATTTTTAGGAATAAAATAAAAATTAATAATATAATATTTGATTTAAAAACTATTTTGTGTCAATTTTGACACTATTTGATATATGATTTTTGTGAAAGTCATAAAAGAATTATATGTTCGAAACAAGTTGATTAAATCAACATTAATATATCATAGTAACCTAGAAAATTAGTTTAATTCATAAAAAATCTCAAATTAAATTTATTTTGGTGTTTATAACATCAATTATGTCAATATTTCATTAATAAGATAATTACTGCATCATCGTTGTGTCATAAATAAATTAAATTATTTGATGTCTAAAAATTACAAATAAAATACCATCATGTAGTAAATCTTTTTATCTTTCTAATGAATATTTAAAATCGAATTTATCTTATGTATAACCCCATATTAAAAATGATTTACTTATTAAACTTTGATTTTAACTATTTTAACCCTTCTTTAAATAAATTCATAATAAATGTCCTAATCTAATCCAAGTGGGCCTAAATGGTCATATTTTATTCCTAAGTTTGTTTTTGGTCGAATTACACTTATCCAATAGAATTAGGACATGTGTTAGGGTAATAGTAATATCATATTTACCCTTAGTTACCCTATTTACTATTAACCGCGGTAAAAAAAAGTAAAAAGTTACTATTCACCAAAAATTATTTTCATCTCATTGAACCACATTTTAGTCCTTGATATTAACTGTGTCTCTCGGATTTTCGAAATTCCATTCACAGAAGTGGTAAAATTAAGTTTTATGCAAAATTCAGTTTTTAACCTACCACTTAGTGGTTTCACTATTTATCAAAAATTGAAAGTTTTCAGAAAAATGCCAAAATTTCATCCTAAGCTATATTTCATATTCCGAATTCAAAAATGAAGTCTATTTTACCAAATTCATAACATATAAGTTGAATTAATTAATTTTATAATTAAATCCCGCTATTAAAACAAATAGCGTGTTTTTACGAAACAATATCTATCAAAAGATTGACACTTGTTTATGTCAGGTTTAAATGTGAAATTACGTCCAATGACCAACATTGTATTAAATTGTAAAAATATATTCTAAATATACTTTAAAACCACTCAAATTAATAATTTATCACTATTAATTATTTCGATTGAAAAAATTGTTTTTAACTAAAATTTAGTAATTTTCACTATTCATCAGAATATGAAAGTTATCCGAAATGTACCAAAATTTCACCTTAGGCTAAATTCGATACTCCGAATCCAAAAATGAAGTTCACTTTGAAAAATAAGATTTACATAATTTCAAAAAGTTGTTATTACTATTCATAACGGCTAGTTTTAATATTATTTTAATAGCATATCGTTGTTTAGTGAAACTCGGTATTGCGTATTACACACGCTATCGAGGAAGGTCGTGATTGCGTGTAATGCAAGGAAAGTCAAGAAGGTGTGTTGTGCAAGCTCCTTTTGGTGTAGCGTACAACACAAGACATTAATAAAATTAAAAAGAATATTTTTCATAAAATCTTGGGCTGTTACATTCTACCCCCCTTAAAATGAATTTCGCCCTCGAAATTCGTCGGGGTTATAAATGGTTTTCTATTCGAAAGTTTCCCACATCGTAAAAAGGAATACCAAAACTTGGCTTTAAAAACTAAAGTATGAAATGTAACGATTACCCAAATAAACTAATTGTTGGGTTTCCACATAGGTAAAAATATGGATATGGAAGAAAAATCTAACCATCATGTTCTGATGGAGAGTGGTAGAGAACATGGCTATGGAAAATCCAAAAATCACAAATCCATAAATTTGTGATGATATAAGGTACCATCTGATTCCTCAGGTATAAGATCACTAGGACAACATTTTTGGTTTTCAAGATCATTTCCCTAAAGTTGAAAATTTGAATTAGAATAAATACTTACTTTATTTTGGTACAATCTCACTGTTGTTCGTGCCTTGAACAATTTCCACTTCATCTCTTAAATAAATGAAGTTGAATTTGTTATTCGTGAAGTGTTAGCAGATAATGTGATAGAATGATGGGTCATTCCATCTGTCTCAAACAAAAGGTTAGCAAAAATTATATGCATAAATCGATCTATAGTGAGATTAATCATATATGGTTCCTAAAATGGACTTATACTTCATATATCATACTGCTTAATATAATAAAACTAGTTTCTACTAAATAGGGACTTCCTGTAGGTCAGTGGTAGGCGATAAAGGCCAGTCGCACTTCGGTTGTGGGTTCGATTCCTACAGCCTTGTCCGAAGCGATGGGCTGTCGCCCGTCCTGCAGGTTGTCCTTTTTCTAAAACTATATTACTATAACATCCCATCAATAATATCGAGAAAACTTCGATCCTTAAACAATACTCACTTATTTCCAACATAATCCATTTCAATCTTTAGGCTTATCCATAATACTGCAGTCCACTCTCATAATATAGTGACAACGATTACCAGAGATTTAATACTGTCATTGATCCCCACATATCATAAGATATGTTTTGTTGGTCACATTCTAAACATTCAAAGTCCTTAATCATGTATTCTCTTGAATACCTTAGTGAAAACATGAATGCAGTTAAAAGTTAACACTTTCCACATACCAAAATCCTCAAAATTCTATATACTCAATCCATGATATCACTTAGTCCTTATATCAATCATGAGCTCATGAATATTGTTAAACATTTAATTTTCTTATTTTCCCTTCATTATGCGCATATCATCTTATTTCCAAAAATATCTCAATCACTTTGAATACCACATTAAACCAATACATAAATATTCCAATACTCCACGATACAACATTATTTTGGAATCTCATTACATAAACACTTAATCATTCCACCACATCGTTATCATATTCAACATTGCCAATAGTGATCGCATGTGATTTCCCTTTGTCCTTTGCCTTCAGTGGTTGCTCATGTTGATCATCACTAACCCTTGGATTAGGGCAATTATTAGCATAATGCCCCATTTCCTTGCACTTGAAGCATTGAAGTGTTGGCGGTGCGTTCTCTGCAGTGTTTGCTTTATTCACATCATTAGAAACCCTTTTTCCATTACTTCGACACTCAGCTGCTCGATGACCTTCTTTTCCACACTTAAAACATTTTCTAGTTCCTTTAAGACAATCTCCACCATGCTTCTTTCCACACTTTGTGCATAAGGAAACATTCATCTTCTTTTCACCATTATTATGAGATTTCTCCTTGAACTCCATCTTTCGTTTCTTGTCAAAACCATGAGATGGATATGTAACACCAACTTCCATTTCTACCTTGATAGCACAACGCACAATTTCTTCATAGCTACTGAAGTCTCTTATAGCTAATGCCCTTCGAAGACTTGGTTTTAAGCCACTGAAAAATCGATCAACTTTACTTTCAGGTTGGATGATAATGCCAGATGCATACCTTGCAAGTCTTGTAAAATTCGCTTCATATATACCAACAGATTCATCATCCTTCTGCTTCAGCTCAATAAACTCCTTTTCCATCTTTGTTCGAAGAATACGAGGGAAGTACTTACTGAAAAACAAGTTCTTGAACTCGTCCCATTCCATGGACTCAATTTCATCCCTTGGCCTCGTACTCTTGATAAGATTCCACCATTGATCAGCTTCACCTTCCAAACGATATACTGCTAAGATGACTTTATCATGTTCAGAACATTGAAGAACTGAAAATATCTTTTCAGTGGTACTGATCCATTGTTCAGCAACAAGTGGATCGGAAGTCCCACTGAAAGAAGGTGGACGTTGCCTCATGAAGGACTCAATAGAATATTGTTCCCTTCTCTGCTCATTTGGAAGTCCAGAATGATTCATAGCTTGTGTAAGTATAGCAATAAGATTTTGCACTCCATCTCCCATAACATTTGTTTGTTCAGGAGGGAAATCATTGCATTGTCCATTGCATTGATCAACACGGTTCCTTCGGGTTCCAGCCATCGTCTAAAACCCAAAAAGAATAGTGTGAGAGGCAAAAATCATGCTAGGGAAAACAACATAATAAAGGGGGAGTACCTTCAATATCCAACATCTTAGGTTTAATTCTATGATCATTAGCGTAATTCTATTACTACAACCTATACGTATACTTATCCCTAGGGACATCCCTAGACATACCTTAGAAATATCTCTAGGGATCTCACTAACGTTTTCGCATCCTAGTTTCCAAAGGTTGACTAAACCTTTCCTCTGATACCAACTGTAGCGGTCTGGAATTACTTCCAGTGGACTATAATTGATACCTATCAGGGCACTCCATGGGCGGCTACACCCTCTGGGCGGGACACACCACCATCCCCAGTGGCAGCCATTTCCGCATGAAGCCCTTGGGCGGAGAGCCATGCTTCGTCCAACGCTCACATGTGAGAGTTCCCAAGGATCGGATACATTCATACCTCCTTTGCCTCTGATACCAACTGTAGAGACCCGAAGCTTATCGTACATGGACATTACATTACTTTTGCGGAATACTTAGTACATAACAAAAACACACACACAAGGATCGTAATAGTTTAGTGTCTTTGGAAACTCGGAACGTAATCTTCTAATCGTGGTGAAAGATCTTCAATATCTCCTATAAAGATCTTCCCTTTTTTTTACCTATAAACCTTTCTTTATATCCTGGGGAAAAGAAAACATAAAAGGGTGAGCTAAAATGCTCAGTAAGGGTAAACAAAAGAAATATCAATCACATCATATACAAAAGAACATAGCTTTTTGGAAATCTTAACCTGCAAAAGAGCTCATAATATCATAACATGGGATAAATCATAGAAGTGAAAATGAGATCCCCATAATCATAACATAAAACTTGAAACTTTGTGGCATGCACACATAATCATGGAAATCATTTCTTGTTAGTCATGACTCATTGCCAAGACTATCTTAGTGGACAAAGTCCCTTTCTGAACCGAGTTCACTCCTCGTTTCAGTCCTGTATCACTGAACCGAAATAACCTTCCGTTCCAGCCATGTCTATCTCATGAGATATAAAATCATTACCCAATGCATTGGAGGGAGATATAGGTCCCACCCATCTTATAATGAATCCTTTCTTATGTGTGCCACATAATCATAAAACATACATCATCGCATAACACATATAACAAAAATGGGATTCTTGAATCATCATGACATCATAAATCAATTCATATAAGATAAAGGAATTCATAAACATAATTACATCACAACATAGTCAAACCAATGTAAAAATATGGATAGAAACAGAACCCTTTATTATCTTAGATGGAAAATAATTTTGATAAAACACTTGAATTGAATTCTTGAGGAAAATATCCTTTCTTCTTCAAAAACATTTTTCCTTTCATAACATGTCATACAACTTTGAAATAAAAGAAGTTGATTAAAAATAAACTTGAAAACTTGTAAAGGAAGCTTCTTTGAAGTAATGTTTTAAAAATCCATTCATGCCGTATAAGTTAAAAAAAAACATTCTTCGTACTTTTGTCGGAAAAGTCAAAAAGTACCTCGTACGGAAAAACGACAAAAGATTCCTTTCATATTCTTTACTAAAAACTCACCTAAGGGTAAAATTGGATTTAAACTATTTCAAGTGGATGGAAACAATATTACATATTGAGGGAACATGGATGTGGATGATAAAATACACCCCAGTAAATACTTACGAATAAACAATCTCGGATAAAAATGAGATTGTGATATTTCCCTTACCTTAGGTCCGATTAGCTTTGTACGTGTCCGAAGCTCCTGTATAATGGTTTACATAATGTTATTGACTTATTCCAGAATCATACATATTGATATGATATCATATATGGTCATATTATTAGCTTCTTGTTAGTAATATTTCATTGTTACTTGTTACTCGGGTCTTTATAACTTTTTGTTCTTATGCGTGTTTTGTCGAATAAATTCTTATTCTTATCTTTAGGTTATATATAATTCATTTCCAGAATGGTATTAGTGTATTATATACCATATTCATTCATTCAATTCATTTATATAATCATTATGAAATGAAGATCATGTAGAACGAGTCGCATCACATCGTGGAGACGGTATTCCGTACGTACGCACGAGTGATGATATCGTTCCTATGATCGTGGAATTGTATTGGAGTATATATATATTATTTCAGTATCAATATTACTTCATAATAATCATATGTAGTTACTCATTACACCATTATACTCATCCTTGTAAGGTGATGGTGGAAAATAGATTACACCACGGCGTGGAGACGGTATTCCGTACGTACGCACGCGCGGTGATTTCATTTTTCCGTAGGATGGATAGAAGGTGAATTAGGGTTGTTTCATATTTATAATAACATATCAGTATGTAATTAATACTGATGTTATTACTTTATCATGAAACAACTAAAGAAGAAGAAGTTGAAGAAGAAAGAAATTGAAAAGATCGGTAATGGATATTACCTCTTCTTTGGAACGCCTCTTTGAATCCTCCACTTAAGGAACTAAGATTGGTCTTTGGAGAAGACCAGAACCTCTAGTATTATTCTAGGAAAGTGGAGAGGAGAAAATGGCAGGGGTTGGCCGAGCTTGAGTGCTCAAAATTGGTGTGAGGAGGAGGGGGAGGAGGTGCCCTTTTATAAGGGAGGAGAGGGGCACCTTAGGAATTCTTAAAAATATTAATTTATAATAAATCTAACCCCAATTAAAAACCTCCAAAAATGACTCATATTCAAAGATTAGATGAGATAGGGTTGTAATCTCATCAACCAATCAAATTTAGACATGTTTGGATATTATTTTAAACCTTATCAATTATATTTAACTCTAAGTTAAATAATTTAACTTTTACCGTGTCTTTTTGTTTTCTTTCACTATATGGTTAATAAACTTACTATAACATGCCAAACGAACCAAAAATTGTTTATTATTAATATATATATCCTTATCTAAGTCATTGGGCTGAACCATAGATTTTTAGGAATAAAATAACAATTAATAATATAATATTTGATTTAAAAACTATTTTGTGTCAATTTTGACACTATTTGATATATGATTTTTGTGAAAGTCATAAAAGAATTATATGTTCGAACCAAGTTGATTAAATCAACATTAATATATCATAGTAACCTAGAAAATTAGTGTAATTCATAAAAAATCTCAAATTAAATTTATTTTGGTGTTTATAACATCAATTATGTCAATATTTCATTAATAAGATAATTACTGCATCATCGTTGTGTCATAAATAAATTAAATTATTTGATGTCTAAAAATTACAAATAAAATACCATCATGTAGTAAATATTTTTATCTTTCTAATGAATATTTACAATCGAATTTATCTTATGTATAACCCCATATTAAAAATGATTTACTTATTAAACTTTGATTTTAACTATTTTAACCCTTCTTTAAATAAATTCATAATAAATGTCCTAATCTAATCCAAGTGGGCCTAAATGGTCATATTTTATTCCTAAGTTTGTTTTTGGTCGAATTACACTTGTCCAATAGAATTAGGACATGTGTTAGGGTAATAGTAATATCATATTTACCCTTAGTTACCCTATTTACTATTAACCGCGGTAAAAAAAAGTAAAAAGTTACTATTCACCAAAAATTATTTTCATCTCATTGAACCACATTTTAGTCCTTGATATTAACTGTGTCTCTCGGATTTTCGAAATTCCATTCACAGAAGTGGTAAAATTAAGTTTTATGCAAAATTCAGTTTTTAACCTACCACTTAGTGGTTTCACTATTTATCAAAAATTGAAAGTTTTCAGAAAAATGCCAAAATTTCATCCTAAGCTATATTTCATATTCCGAATTCAAAAATGAAGTCTATTTTACCAAATTCATAACATATAAGTTGAATTAATTAATTTTATAATTAAATCCCGCTATTAAAACAAATAGCGTGTTTTTACGAAACAATATCTATCAAAAGATTGACACTTGTTTATGTCAGGTTTAAATGTGAAATTACGTCCAATGACCAACATTGTATTAAATTGTAAAAATATATTCTAAATATACTTTAAAACCACTCAAATTAATAATTTATCACTATTAATTATTTCGATTGAAAAAATTGTTTTTAACTAAAATTTAGTAATTTTCACTATTCATCAGAATATGAAAGTTATCCGAAATGTACCAAAATTTCACCTTAGGCTAAATTCGATACTCCGAATCCAAAAATGAAGTTCACTTTGAAAAATAAGATTTACATAATTTCAAAAAGTTGTTATTACTATTCATAACGGCTAGTTTTAATATTATTTTAATAGCATATCGTTGTTTAGTGAAACTCGGTATTGCGTATTACACACGCTATCGAGGAAGGTCGTGATTGCGTGTAATGCAAGGCAAGTCAAGAAGGTGTGTTGTGCAAGTTCCTTTTGGTGTAGCGTACAACACAAGACATTAATAAAATTAAAAAGAATATTTTTCATAAAATCTTGGGCTGTTACAGTGAGGCTTCTAGGAGTAAGAGAAGGATGTGGAGAGACAAAATTACCAGGTTTTGGCCGAGACAAAGGCTTGAGAGGTGTGGGTAAAGAGGTAGAGGTGGGGGCCTTTTATAAGAGGAGAGGAGGGGCACTCTTGGAAAGTTACAAAATGTTACTTTATTTTCAAATGCTTTTCGGATTTTAAAGGTCCCACATTGATGTATTTCAAGTATAAGGTGATAAGAGTTCTAAATCCACCAAAACAATAGGTTTTTGATAAGTGTAGGTCTTAGATTTTACATTATCTTTTCATTTTATTTAAATAATTTATTAATGAGGTAATCGCTGCATCATCATGATGTCATAAATAATTTAATTTATTTAATGTCTAAAAATTATAAAAAAATATAATCATGTAGGAAATGTTTTTAGATTTCTAATGACTATTTATATTCCAACATATCATTTATGTAGACAAAATTAAAAATGTTTTACGTAGGTGATACATTCTTTGTTATATTTAACTTTCTTTAAAAATAAAAAGATAAAAACTCACATTCACACAAAAGTGATTCCATGGGGTCCCCAAGTTTGGCACAAGGCATCCCATGGTCTGACATGAGACAAAAAGTAGCATTAGGACACATGTTTGTGTCATTTTTTATTATTATGATATTATTTTATTATCCTGAACTACCTGATTACTCATTAATCAAGATAATTAAAGATAATTACCGTCATTAGTATTCATAATGTCCGAAAATAAAAGAGTCTTGATATATAATTTGGACCTTCTGATTCAAAATATATAATCCATTTTACCAAATTCCAAACACATAAATTGAAAAAATTTATTTAAAAATAATTCCCGTTGTCAAAACAAATAGCGGGTTTTTATTGAAACAATATGTATGAAAAGTTTGGCATTAGTTTATGCCTAATTCCAAAGTGAAATTAATCCTAATGACCACCACTGGATTAAATGGTAAAAATATATTAAGAATACACTTTAAGTCCAATTAAAAAATAATCTAACCATATAATTAAATTAGATGAAAATGTTGTTTTGAAGTAAAATGCAGTATTTTTCACTTTTCATTAAAAAATGAACATTGTCAGAAAAATACCAAAAATTTATCAAATGTAAATTTAAATGTCCCAATCATAAAGAATTTTTTTATTTTGAAAAATAGAGATTATAAAATTGTCAAAAGTTTTATTTAAAAATGGTTTTCCATCAAAAGGAAGTAAAACAATCTTTTAAAAATATTAGTGTATTCCATGCTTAAGATTGGATTTATTCTCATTTTAAGACTCTAAAACACTATCTAAGTCATAAATAGACATAGATAAAAATATATATTATTCATTACTTACTTGGGATGTTACAATAATATCTTATATTATTTTCTAATTATATTTTAACACCCATTAATTACAAATTATTAATCAAAATCATCGTATTTCAGTGCTATTTTTTTTTATGAATGTTTATTATTATAAAATAAGGATATTTTACATTGATTAATGTTAAATTATATCCCAAATATTATTTATTAAATAATAATAAAATTTATTTATGATTTACATATTTATAATCATCCATAAAATTAATAGATAGAAAAATGAATTACACTATTCTATGAGATAGTAGTCCATACATACACATAAATGCTAATTTTATTTTCGAATGATAAATGAAAATTATTATATATAATAATTTATCATTATTGAATTATTATTAAAAAATTAAATTCATATAAATACTTATATTTAATCCAAAATGATAAACTACTATGTGGGATAATGATGCAGAAATAATCACATCACTCTATTAATGTGGTTGTCCACACTTTTGCACAAGCGATAGTTTGATTTCAAAATTTATGGAAAAGTGGTGTAATTTTTTTGGAATCATAATAATGAAAAAAATTATTATTAATACTAAATTAATAATTTTGTGTTGGAAATAATAGTTTTTTTGGGACTATGGTAGAAGAAATGAAATTGACTCTTTCGGTTAAGAGTTATACCTCTTCATTGAGAAACCATTTTGGATTACAACTCCATCCATGAAATGATTGAAATATTATTAAACTGGGAATAATAAGGTGTGGTAAGGGATGTTTTTAACCAATTTGGTTTTGGATTTTCTAGGATTAGATTCTCTTTATGGTATGAAAATATATGACAACGGGTTGCCTTTTATAAGTGAGGGAGAAGTCACATTTGTTATTTCTCAAAAGATTTTTATAATTTAATTTCTTATTCAATACAAATGGCTAAAAAAGAATCATATTTATACATACTTATTTTACAATATTCCCATTATTTTTTATTTTATCCCCCATAGAAAAAACATTTTAACCTAAATAGTTGTAACAAAATATTATTTTTTTACTACTAATTATGAAAAAATGAATATGAAATTATTATATTTTTTTTAAAATTATATTTAAAAAATTAACAACATTTTCTAAAATTCAATTTCTAAAATTTTTTAAAATTGATATTAAAATAATCTCACAAAACTCAATCAAAGATGTTATTTTTTAGGAAAAATTTATTTATATAATAAAAGTGATTCTATACTGAATGTAAGCATAATATTTAATACAATGATATTTATTAGATTATATTTAATGAAAATTAAATTAATAAAATTTAAAATAAATTATAAATAATTGGACATTGTAAAGAATTGAATATTATGGGTTATTTCTTATAAAATCATAGTTTTCTCACTATTATCTGAAAAATTATTCTTTTCAAAAAAATCCCAAAATTTCACAATATAATTATGTGGATAATATTATTTAAAAAGTGATATAATTTATTAATATACAATCTAAAAAATTTAAGAAATTAGTTATTATATATATTCAAAAAATACAATAAAACCCATTTTTGAAGGAAACAAGTCTTTGAAGTATAAAATGTCTTTATTCAAAATTGTGTACTTCTTTATTTTCAATTAATCAAAAAAATTTAATTATATAAAACCATTAGACAAATTTGTATAATGTGGATTTCTTATTTATATGACCAATATAACAATTTTATTAAATGGTATTATATATCACACTCAATTTAGACTCAAGGTTACATACAATGAATATTTTGGAAAACATCACGTTTATTTCAAAAGATATTCATTTGAAATCATGCGGCATGACAATGTATCGTTTAACCATTCACCAAATTCTCTCATTACATGATTTAATTATTGTGATTCTATAGTATTTCATTTTCTCCTGTGGCTTCATATGTTGCTAATTACATAGTGAATTACCCTATATTATCATTTTCACATGACTTTTTTACATAATTCATATGGTGTAATGTTCTATAATCTAGTCAATTTAAATTCTCCCCTAATTTAGTGATCAATATTTAAAAATAAATTTAAAATGTAAATTCCATTATTATTTTTATTTCCAATGATAAAAACTGGTTTCATATGATTTCAAGATATTAACAATACTATTTCAATATAATTTTTTTTGGTTAAATTGTTATTTAGATATATTTTATTTAGCTCAACCAAATACAAAATAAAATAATAGGAGGCCCAAATGAAGTATAAAAGCGTAGAAAATAATTTTATCCACAATTTTAATGAATTTTAATTATGGGCCCATATTATCTAATACAATGGACCAAAAAACGTCATGTTTCGCAAAAATATATATAATATTCTTAGGAAAATTTTAATTTAATATGTATTCTACAGATTCAGCAATAAATTCATGAGAAATCGTATCATAGTAATTTAATGAGTCTTCTAATACAAGAATTAGACTTTGGTAAATGTGTCTTAACTTTTTCATTGCATGTCCAATTGAGGTGAAGGATTGGGTCTAAATATCTATGATATATACATAAAAACTAATTTAAGATAAAAAATCAATATTTATAGTTAAAATGGGTTCTGAAATTGAAAATAATATGATGATTGAATTTATGGTAATTATGTACTTATCTATTGAATATAAATTTATACCTCCACTTCTATTCAGGAGATAACAATTTTCATATGTGAAGGAGGTGGATTTTTCTTATAATAATCTATATTTTTAATATATATTTCCATTTATATCTCTATGATATTTCATTTTATTTTTATTATTTAAATATATTTAATTCTATTATCCATGAAAATTGGATACCAATGATCACATTTGTTTGAAGTAGTGAGTGATTATGTTATGAGTATTTAAACTATAATGTTTTTTAATCATATTCATTCTTTATGTAGTAGAAAAATTTATTTTAGTATGTGGAAAATCCACATTACTTACTTATATATTCTTATTCTTATTCTTAATTTATACTCTCAATCATTTTTTTCATGTTTGATATATTATATTAGAATTTTTTCAATGAAGTGAGGGTGATTATCATACCTATACATCCCTCATTGGTGGATAATCACAATTATAAAAGTATAAAATAGAGTTACAAGACAGTTTCCCTATATTGAGTAAAAAAATGTGATTAAATTACTTTTATGGGATTTTTTTATCATTGTGATGTATAAATAACAATAGTTTCTTCTCGGAAACATATTTATGTTCATTAATAAACATTTCATATTTATATTTCTTATTCATTTTTCAAACTATAGATTATTTTAGGTTAAAATTATTTTCAAATATTTTAATTCATAGATATTGATAGAATGAACATTGTTTTTGTATGTGGATTTACTGAGAGATTGACAATTTTGTGTGCACTATATTTCAAGGTTAGTAAAATAAATAAATTATTGATCAATAGTTTATTAGGAACTAATGTAATCAATTTTGTTCAATTTTCAAGGCGGCCTAAAGCATGGACGCACTACATTTAAAAAACTCTAAATATCCTAAATATAAAAAACAAAAACATAAAAAATATTTTTGCTCTCTTTCTTTAAAATAACTCACCATTTATGTTGTTGGATTTGAAAAAAAATTTGATAGAGGTTTAATGTGTTCCTAAAACTCATGAAATAACTATAAAATGGACTCACAATTAAAGAAGAAATTTAATCATTGCTAATATTGGGAGACAATTTTCTCTTGAAATCATTATTATCTAATGATTTTAAAACAGAATTAATTATTAATGCACACTAGTTTGTTTTTTATATTTTCCAACACATATATTTCCTTCAAAAGTTCTAAATATAAAGAGGATGTACCATCCAAGACTGAGTTCCTTATTTCCTATCTTGAGGAAACCATGTTTAATGATTTCGTACATTATGGTTATGTTTTCTATGTTGATTTATCATGTCAATATTCTATTCAAATTAATATTTTCATTGAATTTCCATTTTATAATCATTATAAAATAGAAGAAAATTAGCATACTCTATAAGCTTAAGATGCCAAACAAGTGGTTGATGGTGAGGCCCCATAATTACTACTACATCCTATATACAATATGTATTCAATTTTAATGGATTTGAAGATACACTACTATCTCCATGGATTCTTCTATAAATAGTTATAGACTAAGAACAATGAAAGTATGACTTTTTGGGAGTTAGTGAATAGAAAACAACGTCAACTTTTAGATTGGGGATAACCAATTAAAATTTACTAACTAGGGGTAGTATAAATTTATACTATGTTTGGGGTATAGAACTTGTATTCATTCACCTTATATTTCATTTTATTTATTTATTATGACTTTAAGTAAATTACGATGGTTTTTCCCAACATTATTATAGATTTAAAATTAGTAGTAGTTTAAATATTAATGATATTTTCTATTAAAAAGTGTTTTTTTATTGATTTTCAAAATTTCTAGATTATTATAACTGGAAAATAATTACAACATAGTTAAAGGAATAATAATCTACAACCAAAATATTATTCAAAAGTAGAAGTTCTTAACATAATATATTATAATAATATCATTGATATTTCCAAACTAATTTAGTAATGTTGACATGAAGGTGGACATAAAGATTATATATATGTGTAGAGGTGAACATATATATAATTGATAAATAATTTTTATTTAGGAGTATCTCTAATTACAATCTATAAAAATATATAGCGTTCTCAAATTTAAACTATTTCTCGTAGTGCACCTGAGACCCTAGAGAAATCCCTCCATGATTATTTTATCTTCTACCTCTAGTGATTGAAAAAAATAAGGATTTTCTATACAGAGTATTTTTTATAATGTAATATTTTTGAAATTATCTACTATATTTTTCATCATTTCAAAAAAACATAGTAATAGAGATATACTTTGAATCCACCTAAGCAAGGTGAAGGATGTGGGATTGTTTATACACATCTGTCTTTTTAGGCTCTTATAATAACCCACCCTAAATTTGATTAGAAAAAATTCCTCACACATTAATATTATTTGGTATACTACTACCTAAAAATAATTCCAAGGAAGTTAATGGTTTTATTCCAACACAAGTGTAACTCCCTGCTTTGTCCCCTTGTAGTTAGGTTCATGGGGAACAACTTGATTTGTACTACAACTGCCATTAGATTACTAAGAGATTGGTTTACCTATTTTATGTGAACGTAATATATTAACACCATATTATTCAATTAAATTAATTTACTAAAAATTTCTAATCTCCTCAAGGGTCTCAAAATGTTATCCCCTGATAGAACTGATGAAAATATGCTATTTCACACAGATTGAAACTCCATGTCAATTTCAACATCCCCTGATTTTCTTACTTTCCACCCCTTATCCAGTTTTTTATTAGCCCAAGACTACATTAGAATTGTTAGAAATATATTAAAGGGGTTTTGATTCCAATTGGGGACTTTATACTTACATTCATATTTAGTATTCATCTATTTCAAAAGCTTGGGAAAGTCTTTATGTTTCATGGTTATCTTAAATTTATTGATAAAATATCACCATTAGTGGAAGAATCTATCCTTCTAATTATTTTTACACTTGTGAATGAAATATAATATACTATAATCCTCTTCCAACTCCATGGTATATGGTGGAATATGATGGGACCCTATACAATTAATTGGTAATATATCAGTTTTAAATCAATGAACTTCCTCAAAAATCCCTCCCTCAGTTTTTCATGACATTGAACAACTTTCTCTACCTTTTTTGATGAACATGTTGTCATTAATTTAACTCAATACTACCCATCTTAACTTCATATTACTATATAAAGTGGTCTTATATGTAAGTTATAAGGTAGCAATTCCTCACATCCTCCCATAAATAGATAGATGTCTAAAATGCATTCACAAAACCCTTTATTCTACCTCAAAATTACCCCACTATATACCATATAAATCCTATGGTTTGGAGAAATGCATGGGTGGAAACAAAAATCCAATAGTTTTCTCCTCCAATTTAATTCCTAATATCATATAATCAATAATTTGATTAATATCCCCTTTTTTTTCCACCTTTTATAACATTAGGGGTATTTTAGGATCTTCCCAACTATTACAATAAATTACGATAAGATTATAAAATCTATTGTTTGAATGGAACACTGTGGGATGATGTGCATCAAGTCTTTGATATAACATTTATGTATAGTTCAAAAAATGATCTGAATAAGTAGGGATCGACTCACCAATATGATAATTTTCCTTCAGCACTGAATAATTTGGAAATATAGGTGACCTATTTCCATTGTGACCAAATCAAACATATTGAATGGTATTTTTCTAACTTTCAGCTTCTTGAAACAAAATTTATGATGATACCGACGAAGGTATATCAAACTAAAATATATCAAGAAATATTTACACAAAATTTAACACAACAATACCAAAAAATAGATTTAATTTTTATTTACCTCAATCTATATATCCATTAATGGATTTTTTGACACGTAAACTTCAACATAGATATATAAGTAAATTAGATAGATAAAATCCCTGGAACTATTATCAAAACATTATAATTGCGTAAATTTATTCCCTAGAAATTGAATAATTTTTAGGTTCTTCAATAGAAAGGGATTAAACCAAAATATTACTCAAATGGATGATAATAGAGGATGATACATTGTATAAAGATCATAGGAACTTCTGATCAGGGAGTTATGATATCGAGTGATGAGCCTTAGTCTTACAATACATGCAGAGGATAGTTCTCTTTAATTATAGAAACAAAAAAATGATATTTTTAGAGTCCTAAATCCCTAACATGGATCATTCATTTAATTATTAGGTTGTTTTTATGATTTTATTAACTTAATAAACCAATTAAATTCCTCGAATGAAGAGTGAATCTAGATAGTAAAGATGGAAGTAGTTAGATTTGATGAGATATAAGAGGGATATAATTTTTTTAGAATATATGATTCAAGAAGGAGACCTTATAGTTAAGGACAATAGAGGGTGACCTAAAAGGTTGGATGGTTTTGTGATAGGAGATATTTTTTTGGGGTGAACCCATGCAAAAATTATAGATCCCTCAACCATTTTGAATGTGGTGTTCGATGTGGAATGATCTTCACTACCCCTAGGGAAATAATAACATATTTAGAGGACACATCCTATTTTATATATGATGGCCATATCATATAACCCCATATAAAGTATTCCACTATAAAAAATAAACATATATTGTGTCTATCAATAACCTTGATTTATCTTCTAAATATTTGGAATCAATTTAATATTAAATGAAAGGTTGTTTAATTATTAATTTTGAGGGGAGTGTTAATATACATAATATTATATGTATTAGTTTTTCTTTTTTTATTTTATTTGAGATTCAGTGATTATTTATTAGTATTTAATTACATCAAAAAAAATTTTAAGACATAATACGTGATTTTTAAATAATGGATTTGTTAAATGATTATTGATATGTAAAAATTTCATTGTATTCGATTTTAAAAAACATAATGTAAGAGGGAAATTTTTGAAATACATTCCATTAAAACACAATATAATTTTGTTTTAAATTTTTGTGATGTATTATAATCCCATTTGAAAAGTTTATTCTAACACCCTCCCTTTTTTTATAAAAACGTTAATTATTTTGGGAGAAACTAAAAATTTATTTATTTAGCATTCAAATATTATTATTGATAATTTTATTTTAAATAATTCTGAAATTATTTTGAAATCCCACATTTTTGAATTGATACCTACCTTTTACATTAACCCTTTTTTATACCATATAATCTATGAACTAACTTATTCATTAATCCATAATACAGACTATTTTATTCTTAACAACCATTAATCTTATAAAATTTTCTTTCCTATTTTATGTTTTAATGTGAGTAAATGGAAATCCTCACGGGTTGTTTGAGAACTATCTCATTTTACAGTGTGTGAGGTGTGTGTCACTATTCTGTGTAGTGGAGAGGGAAATAGATAGGAGTCATTATTATTATCTATGATTCATTTATATCATTCAATTTTCCAAAAAATAAAAAATGTAATGATGTGGATTTTATAGAATGTTTCAATATTATTACATTTATTAATCATTCTCCTTTCAAAAATGATGGGTATGGAATTTATTTCTCTAAATAAATTTTTGTTCGGAGTGGACACTCAAGAGGGGGGGTTAATTGAGTTCCAATTAAAATTTCTTTTTTAAAAAACTTTGTCTTAAAATCCCCCTAATAAAACATAGAATTAAACTGTAGTGAATTTATATCAAAATAAAGGTTCTGTTAGGTTATGAAAGGATTGATTATTTCCCAGTTTATCAAATCAGAAGAATTGATTAACTTTTGAAACTAACTTACTGATTTACAACTAAAATTAACACTTGCGAGTTTAATTATCAAAGTGACTTTAAAATAGTTTTGGTTTTAAAGTAGGTTGCAGTGGAATAAAAAAAACTTTGAAAATAAGTAAGCACAACAGATTTAACCAAGAGGTTCAGTCTCAAGCTGAGACTTAGTCCTCTCAAAAACTTTATATAAAAGTGATCGACACCCTGGATTGGGGATTACAAAGTATACAACTGTCCAGGTCCAAGACCTCTACCATTGTTATCCATGGAAACAAAAACAACAACACCAGCTGTCTAGGTCACACATGACCTCTTCCACTATTCAATTCTAGTAGGAAATAAAGGATGTAAGAGTTTGAGTGAGGATTTACAGATCCTCCAGTTAAAGTACAGGAGACAGTGTGTGTGTGTAAAATACAGCAGATGACACACACTGCTCAAAATGTAAAAAGTAAATCACAGAGGCTAAGATTTAGAGTTTAGAAATGGCTCTGGTGATTGGAATGCACCTCTGGACTCCTTTGGATTGATCAGAATTGGATCTGTGTCCTCTTCTGGTGTTTGTCTAGAAAACAGAGTGTCGTCTGCTTCCTTGACTTCTATGTTCAGAGATAGATAAAAAGGTAGTCGATGAAGTTCTTGTGTGGATGTTCTCGTTCTCAGCTCTTCATTGGTATGCAGTAATGAATGAGTTCTTCATGTAAGTTCAGTCGTCTCTTTGCTTTCACACTCGGTTGTTCTTCCAGCACACCTCGTAGTATGTATGTCTCTGTGTATTCGTCTATCTATTCCTGTTTAGCAGTAGCATATCCTTCCTTTATTTAAAGCACGAGCTCCGGCAAAAGATGACTTACTTTTTGCAGGTACGAGGCATGGTTCCCTAACAACCAGAAAACACCCATTAAATAAATGTCAGTGTATTAAAATATACCTAATATAACCATTGGTTAGATTAAATAAAGATAAAGAAATTAAGGTAGTGTCGGATTCTCTGGAACGGTAGGTTTGGGTATCGATAGCCTTGGTAGTGGTAGCCTTGAGTAACGGTAGCCTTTCTATTGGTACCCTTCGTGTAACGGTAGACTTCATGTATCGGTAGGCTTGCTTGTATCAGTGTGCTTTCACATATCGGTAGGCTTTGCATAACGGTGACCTTTCCGTATTGGTAGCCTTTTCATATCGGTAACCTTTACGTATCGGTAGGCTTGTCTGACAGTAACCTTCTTATATCGGTAAGCTTAGTATATCAGTAACCTTCTGCTTATCGGTAGACTTGCATACCAGTGACCTTTGAGTATCGGTAGACTTTTTCTACAATGGTGACCTTTGAGTATCGGTAGACTTATTCTGTAACGGTGACCTTTGTGTATCGGTACACTTGTTCTGTAATGGTGACCTTTGAGTATCGGTAGACTTGTTCTGTAACAGTGACCTTTTAGTATCAGTAGACTTGTTCTGTAACGGTGACCTTTTGAGTATCAGTAGACTTGTTCTGTAACGGTGACCTTTTGAGTATCGGTAGACTTGTTCTGTAACGGTGACCTTTTTCCTGTTTAAGTATTCTATTGGCCGAATGAGTTAAGTTAGAATATATTCATCCAGTAACCATATTCCTTGTAGATAATATAAATAATATAATAAAAGAATATGTGCATGATGTTCATAAATACCGAAATAATTAATTAAACATTAATCAATATAGGAACTACCAAACTATAATTGATCATAATTGGGATTATCAAAATACGATTGATCATAGTTGATATTATGGAAATATGAGTTCAACTAATTTGCCCAGAGGGTTCAACAATCTCCCCCCTTTTGATAATCACAACTTATGCCGAAGTATTCAGAAAATTAAAATAGTATCAGAGGAAGGAATAACAATTTCTTAGGAAAAAAAACATTAAAACAAAGTTCTCATAATAAATTTTTGTGTTGATATTAGTTTTCTCCCATATCCCCATAGCATATATTGCATTTTCGCCCCCTTTTCATACTTCTGATTTGTCTCCCCATATGATTTTCTCTCCCCCATTCACGAAAAAATTAAAAACCAGAGGCTCATTTTCTCATTTTCTTCCCCTTTGTGATTAATAAAAAGAAGGGTATAAGGAATATAAAGACAATAAATTGAAGACGATAACAACCAATTTCCATTAATGTAAAAAAGGTACAAACTTATAAATTCAAATAAAATACAAGTGAGTCCTCTCAAAAACGTCCAGAGTCATTCAATCCTCCTCTTGAACATGATTCTTTCCCTTTGGATCAGAATAGGGTGTTGGTGCAGATTGAGTATGGTCAGTAGAGGGTGTCGGAATAGCTGAAGGCACAACTGGTGGTGCAGCTACAGAAACTGTACCGGATCTGAAATCTGTATTCCTCTGAGTGATCATTGGTGTCAAGCTCTTGATGGCTTGAACTGGAGTCAATTGAGGTGTACTCCCAGAGGAAGAGGCAGGAAGTGCAGGAGGTAAAATTACAGGTCTTTCATCCACATGCAAGAATGGTAGCAGCATATTTCGGAAATCCATAATAATACTCCCTTTTCTCTCCATTACAGACACAAAGTCATCTCGATTGTCAATGAATTTTTCCAAGGAAGGAGTAAGCTCTCTGAGATTACTAACTTGTTCACTGATGGCTTGGGATACTGGAGGTAACTTCAGATTCTTAATCAAAAGCTTGAAATGGATTGTCATTTGTTGCTTGGTATAAACTTTCTCGAAATAAGAATCCACCTTATTCTTGATTGCCTCTTGAGAAGTAGTAGCTGACCGCAGGTGATCATGAACAAAACTACTAACTTCCCTAGTGGTAGCAAGAATCTGAGTATCTGATGCACCACTAGGACTGGCCTTTGACAATTCTTCATGAATAATAGAGCGGATCTAGTCAAGGTTCATACATGTTCTAGATGAGGGAAGAGGTTTCATTGAGAAGGCCACTGTCTCCTTGAAGGATTGAGTCAGACTACTAACTACCTTCTGAACAAGTACATCCTGACTGGTCAGATGTTCTTTAACTGACTTCTTAAAGGCCTCAAAAACTTCCAAAAATTTCTTGACCACTTCTTTGATATATCGAATGTCAGAGTTTACTTGAGCTTGAGAGCTCTGCATGGTAGTCAGAGAAGCAATTGATTGTCTCAAGGTAACTACAGCTCCTGTCCAACTCTCAATCTGAGTGTGGAACACGTTAATTTCATCCATGATTTCTTTCACAGGACTGGATACACCATATCCAATGGATAACTCAAGGGATTTCTCCATGCTTTTCATCTCTTCAACCATACTTTTCTTCATATCTTCCATTGATTCCCTTATTGCTTCTTTCAATTCAGCTTTTAAGGACTCATGATCCTCCTTGGTTGCCACATTTTCAGCCACAGTGGGTAGGGTAACTGATTCCTTTAGGGGTTGATCTTCCTCATCAGAATATTTATAAGAAAGTCCAAGAATCATATATCCTAGATCTGATGTCCAACCTTCAATGTCATATAGCACTGATACTGAGCCAAGATTCTCCCCCTCACTTGGAACATTCTCCTGAGGTATCTCCTCTAACTGTTCTGCTTGATGTAATTCTGCAATTTCCTCTACAACTGCAGCAGATTCAATAGCCATTTGTTCTGATTCATTAATGACTCTCTCATCAACAGGTGCTGCTGCTGCTTCTTCCTGATCAGTTACTATTTTGACTGTACTGTCTATAAGAGGGCTCAAACTAAGCTCTTCTTCTTCATTTTACTCATCATCTGCTTCACCAGTAGCCTCCTTTTCTCCATTAACATCATGATCTGATCCAGTTGCCTCATCCTCCTCAGAGGTGTCCCTGACAACATACTGGAATGCTTCTTCTCCTTCTTCTGTAGTCTCTATATCACTATCCTTCAAGACAGTTTCTCTCTTTGGTAGTTCTTTTGGAGGGCTAGCTGCTCCATAAGAAATAACTTGATGCACAAGACTAGGGGGTATGTCTGGGTCTCCTACTTCCTCTACTGATGTCTATTCCTCCTCAGTTTCATCATTACTGTTGACCGGTTCTGGCTCATCTGGTCCAAGACTAGGGTCTCTCACATTCTTTGGTCTAGAGGGATGGTCCTTTGGGGTGAACTTATCGTATATTTTGCCTTCATCATTAACCCAAGACATCTTCCATGGGTTCCAGCTCACTTTCATGAACTTAAAAATAGTCCTAGTGATACAAAAGTTTCCTTTAACTACAACTGTTTCATCTTGAGGTCTAGCTACCTCCTTTTCTTTCAACATTATAGAAATCAGCTTGGAAAAGAAAAGAGCATTGGACTTGGACTTCGGTCTAGTCATATCTTCAATCTGAATCATAAGTAATCTACACAGATTCACTTTGACTCCATGCTTTAACAAATGTAGCAAATAAATGTCTTGGAATCTCAGTGTAGCAAAGTCTCCTCTCCTTGGTCTAATTACATGTTGAATAAATTTGAAAAGCAATTTTTCCTCCCCTGCCATCTCTACAACAATGAACTTTCGAGGGGTTCAATTTCCTGTCAGCTCTAACAAAGCATCTTCATACTTAAACAAATCACTGGTTGAGGGAACAGATTTTGAATAGAAAGTACAATCTCCTTCATGCGGAACTCTTAAGTTCCCAGCCCATTCCATTGAAGTAAAAGAAACTTCCTGTCCACTCACAAAGGAGCACATCCTGTTCTCTTCTTCTGATGTCTCAAAACTGAAAAACTCATAGAATTCTTTAATCAGTGCTGGATAATACAGTCCATTGTTGTTCATGAAGCACTCGAGCCATCCTTGCTCTTCTAAAACCTTAAGAACCAAGGACTTGCTCTCCATGAGCCATTCTGCACACACCACTTTTTCAACGACAATCTCTTGCCTTGGGAGATGTGGGTTTATTGGATTCCTTCGAGCTATACTTCGACTTCCACTTCCACTGGTACTAGCATTCATTACTTTCTGTCTTTTCTCTTGTGGCTCATCACTCCCGTATGTAACCTAGGGTCTCTTGACGTGGTCCATTACAGATTTGAGGTTTAGGGTTTTGCGGCTTGAGAGGATTAGGTTGGAGGGATTCGAACAGACGAGTTCGCGGTGACATTGAGTAAAGTATAATATCAGATTTTAATATCATTTAGGAATCAAAAATAAAATAAATCTTATATATAAAAAAATTTCGAAGTCTCGGCCTTAAGTACAGAAGTTTAAAACCGCGCGAGATGCACCGGTAAAGTCTCTTAACGGTGAGGTCTTCTAATGGTGAGGTCTCCTAACAGTGAGGTCTCATAACGCTGAGGATTCTAACGTTGAGGTCTCCTAATGGTGAGGTCTCCTAACGGTTTTAAGAATAGGTTATCACTCCTAATTCGTGTCTAATGAAACTTAATCTTTCTGAACTTAAAGGCTTAGTGAAAATATCGGCTAATTGGAGTTCAGTGCCTATAAATTCAAGATTTATATCACCTCTTTGATAATGATCTCTTAAAAAGTGGTGTCTAACATCAATATGTTTGGTTCTAGAGTGAGACACAAGATTCTTTGAGACGTTGATCGCACTAGTGTTGTCACAGTTAATTGAAACATGTTTAAAATTGAATCTATAGTCCAGTAAGGTGTGTTTCATCCACAGAATCCATGCACATCAACTACCAGCAGCTATATACTCTGCTTCAGTAGTAGACAATGCAACTGAGTTCTGTTTCTTACTACACCATGATACTAGAGATTTTCCAAGTAAATGACATGTTCCAGATGTGCTTTTCTTATCTAACTTACATCCCACAAAGTCAGCATTTGAATAACTAATTAAATCAAATGATTGTTCTTTTGGGTAAAAAAATCCCAAATTAGTAGTACTGTTAAGATATTTGATAATATTTTTAACAGAAAGTAAGTGTGACTCTTTAGGGTTAGCTTGAAATCTAGCACACATACATACACTAAACATAATATCAGGTCAACTATCAGTAAGATAAAGAAAAATCTCAATCATACCTCTGTAATTAGTTTGATCTACTGGTTTACCAGTTTCATCAATATCCAATTTACAGGTGGTACTCATAGGTGTATCACTTCCCTTAATACTATCCAAACCAAAACGTTTTATTAAATCCTTAGTATATTTACTCTGATTTAAAATAATACCATCTTTAGTTTGAAAGATTTGAAATCCAAGAAAGTACTTAAGCTCTCCCATTAAGCCCATTTCAAACTGATTCTGCATAACCTTTGAAAAATCAGTACATAAAGAATTTTTAGATGATCCAAAAATTAATATCATCAACATATATTTTTACTATTAAAACATCTTTTGAAATATTTTTTATAAAAAGAGTGGGAACAGCAATTCCTTTTGAAAATCCTTTTGAAATAAGAAAATTTGTAAGACTTTCATACCAAGCTCTTGGAGCTTGTTTTAAACCTTATAAAGCTTTATAAAGTTTAAAAACATGATTTATAAAGTGAGGATTTGAAAATCCAGGTTGTTGTTCTACAAAAACATCTTCAAAAATAAAACCATTTAGAAAAGAACTTTTCACATCCATTTGATATAACTTGAAATTCAGATGTGATGAAAAAGCAAGTAAGATCCTAATAACCTCTAATATAGCTATAGGAGAAAAGGTTTCCTCATAGTCTATTCCTTCTTCTTGATTGTATCCTTGTACAACTAGCCTATCTTTGTTTCTAATGATGTTTCCAGATTCATCAACTTTGTTTCTAAACACCCATTTTGTGCCTATGGTTAAGGTGTCCTTAGTTTTTTCTACTAATTTCCAGACTTTGTTTCTTTCAAATTGATTTAGTTCTTCTTGCATAGACAATACCCAAAATTCATCATTGATAGCATCATTGATACTTTTAAGTTCTAACTGTGAAAGAAAAGCTTGATGTTCAACCTGATTTCTTAGAGAATCTCTAGTATGTGTTCCTCTATCTAAATAACCTACAACAACATATAAAGGATGGTTATTTAGAGTCCTAGTTGGTCTAGAAAATATAGTACTAGAGATTTCAGGTTCATCTACAGGTTGGGGTTCAAAAGAAGCAGGTTCTGGGAAATTTCCAAAACTAGATGTTTTAACTACAGGTCCACTATCTTTATCATTAAGGGTCAGAATAGAGAGATCATCTTGATGATTTTCAAGAGAGGTCTTAGGCTCATGTGGATCAGTTTCATAAAATTTGATGTGAACAGATTCCTCCACACATTTGGTTCTTTTATTGAAAACTCTATAAGCTTTACTAGAAATAGAGTAACCTAGGAAAATTCTATCATCAATATTTGGTGCAAACTTTTCAAGATTATCTTTAGTATTATGAATAAAGACATTGCAACCAAAAACTCTAAAGTAGTTAACCTTATGTTTCCTATGGTTCCATAACTCATATGGGGTTTTCTTAAGAACAGGCCTGATCAAAACTCTATTGATAACATAACAAGCTGTATTTACAGCTTTAGCCCAAAAATAAATAGGCAGGTCATACTCATTGAGCATGGTCCTAGAAATTTCCTGAAGGGTTATATTCCTCCTTTCCACTACACCATTGTGTTGGGGTGTCCTTGGGGTAGATAAATTGTGACTATAGCCACTATGTTAGCATTAGGATAAAACTCATGATTTTCAAACTCATGGTCATGATCAGTTCTCAAGGTTTTGATCTTAAGTCCACTAAGGTTCTCTACAGACTTGGAATATTTAACAAAGTATGAACATACTTCACTTTTGTGTGCTAGAAAATATACCCAAGTATATCTAGAATAGTCATCTACTAGAACATAGACATAGTGATTCCCATTTAAACTAGAAACACTAGAAGGTCCAAATAAGTCCATGTGAACCAACTCGAGTGGTTGAGAAGTTGACACTTCTTTCTTTTATTTAAAAGAATCTTTATGTTGCTTTCCCTTTTTACAGGGATTACAAACTTTGTCTACTGGAAATTCAAGTTTGGGTAGGTCTCTAACTATGTTCATCCTATCAAGTTTTCTAAGTGAATGTACATTGCAGTGTCCTAATCTTCTGTGCCAAATCCAAGACTCTTTATTAAAAGCATTTAAACAGGTAATATTCCGCTTATCTAATGAATTCAGATCAACATCATAAAAATTTTCATTTCTTAAGGCAGAAAATACTAAAACATTTTTAGAATTAAAAACATTGCAAGAATGATTTTCAAATTTAACATTAAAACCATCATCACATAACTGAGAAATACTTAACAAGTTATTTTTGAGTCCATCAAAAAATAAAACTTTGGAAATCAATATTGAGTCAGTGTTACCAATCTGGCCTAAGTTGATGATTTTTCCTTTTGAGTTATCACCAAAAGTGACAAAACCTCCATCAACTCTGACAAAGCTTTTAAAGCATGAGAAGTCTCTTGAGATATGTCTTGAAAATCCACTGTCCAAGTACCAAGTCTTTCTACAGGAGCTCTTTAAGTAGGTTCCCTACAAAATAGATTTAGACAGGAAATGATTTTGGTACCCAGATTTTCTTGGGTCTAGACAGGTTAGCCAACAAAACTTTAGGTACCCAAATTTGTCTTATGGGTTTCATAAAATTTGTAGAATCAACAGATTTTGAAAGGTAAACCTTATTATATCTGTAACTATAAATATAACTAGTTGAAGAATATAAATGTCTAGAACTAGAACTAGCAGTATTCTATCCTGATTTAGGAATGAATTTAGTTTTGGTAAATTTTCTCTGTCCTGGTTGGTATCCTATACCAGTGGTGTATCTAGGTGCTATTTGCTTACCTAGAATTTGAGTAAGAGTATCTTTACCATTTTTAAACTTTTCTAAGTATTTCTTAAGTTGCTCATTAAATAATTTTAGTTCAGTTTTTTCTTTAAGTAATCGAGCATTCTTTTCTATTTCAATATCAAGATCAGATTTATGTTTAATAGTTAAAGCATATTGTTTCTTTAAACCTTTGTATTTGTCTTTTATCTCATTACAGTATTCTTCTAACATGTCACAATATTCAAATAGTTCAGATTTTGACATGTCATCAGAGTCAGTATCATCTTCAGAATAATAAGAATTTAAAGCCGGAGTTTCAGTTGTTACCTCAGAAGTGTTTGTTATAAAACACATGTTTCCCTTATTTCTGTGTTCAGTTTTAGAAACTTTAGATTCAGTGGAGCTATCCTCATAAGCACTCCAAGTAGCCTTAATGGATTTCTTATACTTATTTTCC
Organism: Viscum album; assembly: GCA_963277665.1. Classification (NCBI taxonomy): domain Eukaryota; kingdom Viridiplantae; phylum Streptophyta; class Magnoliopsida; order Santalales; family Viscaceae; genus Viscum; species Viscum album. Next base: position 626,752,879 of record OY728151.1, on the reverse strand, counting down.
TTTTATTCATACTTCTTATTGTACTGCAGCTTTGGACAATCTGATTTTATATGGCCTTTTCATTTTCACTCATAGCAGACAACTTCATCTGTTTTGTCAGATTTCTTCCAATCCTTTTTCCAATGACCCTAGCTGTCATACTTACCTTTGTTTTTTTATTTTCTAAAAAACTTCTTATTCCTAAAAAACATCTTAAACCTTCTGGAAATGTGAGCCATCTCAGCATCACTATCAGAAGCACTTTCACTGTCTTCACAGCTTGAACTCTCGTTTATAGCTTGAAGTTTCTCCTTATCCTTGTTCTTTGAAGTTGAAGATTTGAATTAACAGAATTTTTTCTAGGTTCATCTTCTTCTTCTTTGTTCACCTTAAGTTCTTCTTCATACATCATCAACTTTCAAACTAGTTCCTTGACTGGTAGTTCACCTATATCACACAATTCTCTAATTGAGACAGAAGTTCCTCTCCATCTTTCAGGTAGAAATCTCAGAATTCTCATAATTTGTTCCATTGATGGAACATCCTTTCCCAGAGAAGTCATTGTGTTGACAATTTCGTTGAACCTGATATACATGTCAGAAATGGGTTCATCAGGCTTCATCTTAAAATTATCATACTTAATGGTATAAGTGTTCAATATCATTTCCTTGACATTAGTTGTTCCTTCATGAGAAACAACTAAGGTATCCCAAATTTCATAAGCAGTTTTACAAGCAGATATTCTATTGAATTCCTCATATCCTAAAGCACATCACAGAGCATTCATGGATTTAAAATTATTATTTTAGGCTGTCTTAGTAGCTTCATTCCAAGTAGATCTAATAGTAGTGGGTATTTTATATTCTGATTCTATAGGAGTCCAAATATCAAAACCCATGCTCTCTAAATTAATTTTCATCTTGATTTTCCACTGAGAATAGTTAGTGCCATTGAAAAAGGGTGGTCTATTGGTAGCAACACCATCAAGTCTGTTATCCATGATAACTTACCTAAAGCAAAGATTTTAAAGAGATAAACATTTATAAATAACAGAAATATTAAGAACTTTAAAATACAACTAAAATCACATTTGAAAAACAGAGTAGTGTAGACAATATTAATATTTAAACAGCCTCTGATACCAAATTTTGGTCAGAGTGGACACTCAAGATGGGGGGTGAATTGAGTTCTAATTAAAATTTCTGTTTAAAAAAACTTTGTCTTAAAATCCCCCAAATAAAACACAAAATTAAACTATAGTGAATTTATATCAAAATAAAGGTTCTGTTAGGTTCTCAAAGGATTGATTATTTCCCAGTTAATCAAATCAGAAGAATTGATTAACTTTTGAAACTAACTTACTAATTTACAACTAATATAAAAACTTGCGAGTTTAATTATCAAAGTGACTTAAAAACAGTTTTGGTTTTAAAGTAGGTTTCAGTGGAATAAAAAAAAGTTTGAAAATAAGTAATCACAACAGATTTAACCAAGAGGTTCAGTCTCAAGCAAAGAATTAGTCCTCTCAAAAACATTATATAAAAGTGATCCACACCCTGGATCAGGGATTACAACAGTATACAACTGTCCAGGTCCAGGACCTCTACCACTGTTATCCGTGGGAACAAAAACAACAACACCAGCTATCTAGGTCACGCACGACCTCTTCCACTATTCCATTCCAGTGGGAAGTAAAAGATGTAAGAGTTTGAGTGAGGATTTATAGATCCTCCAGTTAAAGTACAGGAGACAGTATGTGTATAAAATACAGCAAATGACACACACTACTCAAAATGTAAAAAGTAAATCCCAAAGGCTAAGATTTAGAGTTTAGAAATGGCTCCAGTGATTGCAGTGCAGCTCTGGACTCCTTTGGATTGATCAGAATTGGTTCTGAGTCCTCTTCTGGTGTTTTTCTGGAAAACAAAGTGTCGTCTGCTTCCTTGACTTCCAGGTTTAGAGATAGAGAAAAAGGTAGTCGATGAAGTTCTTGTTTGGATGTTCTCGTTCTCAGCTCTTCACTGGTATGCAGTAATGAATGAGTTCTTCGTGTAAGTTCAGTCGTCTCTTTTCTTGCACACTCGGTTGTTATTCCATCACACCTCGTGGGATATATGTCTCTGTGTATTCGTCTATCTATTCTTGTTTAGCAGTATCACATCCTTCCTTTATTTAAAGCACGAGCTCCGACAAAAGATGACTTACTTTTTGCAAGTACGAGGTACGGTTCCCTAACAACCAAAAAACACCCATTAAATAAATGTCAGTGTATTAAAATATACCTAATATGATCATTGGTTAGATTAAATAAAGATAAAGAAATTAAGGTAGTGTCGGATTCTCTGGAACGATAGGTTTGGGTATCGATAGCCTTGGTAGCGGTAGCCTTGAGTAACGGTAGCCTTTCTATCGGTAGCCTTCCGTGTAACGGTGCACTTCATGTATTGGTAGGGTTTCTTGTATCAGTGGGCTTTCGCATATCGGTAGGCTTTGAATAATGGTGACCTTTCCGTATTGGTAGCCTTTTCATATCGGTAACCTTTACGTATCTGTAGGATTTTCGGACAGTAACCTTCTTATATCGGTAAGCTTAGTATATCGGTAACCTTCTATATTTCGGTAAACTTGCATACCAGTGACCATTGAGTATCGGTATACTTGTTCTGAAATGGTGACCTTTGAGTAATGGTAGACTTATTCTGTTACAGTGACCTTTGAGTATCGGTAGACTTGTTCTGCAACAGTGACCTTTGAGTATCGGTAAACTTGTTCTGTAATGGTGTCCTTTTATTATCAGTAGAATTGTTCTATAACGGTGACCTTTTGAGTATCGGTAGACTTATTCTGTAAAGGTGACTTTTTGAGTATCGGTAGCCTTGTTCTGTAATGGTGACCTTTTGCCTTTTTAAGTATTCTATTGGAAAAATGTGTTAAGTTAGAATATATTCATCCAGTAACCGTATTCCTTGAAGATAATATAAATAATATAATAAAAGAATATGTGCATGATGTTCATAAATATTGAAATAATTAATTAACCATTAATCAATATAGGAACTACCAAACTATAATTGATCATAATTGGGATTATCAAAAAACGATTGGGCATAGTTGATATTATGGAAATATGAGTTCAACTAATTTCCCTAGAGGGTTCAACATAAATTTCATTTTCATATATCCCTCTATTAAAATTAGAAAAAAATGAAGAATGGAAAATATTGATGAATCCATTCATTGAATTTTTTTACTCAAGGTATATACCATTGAATGGAGAGAATGGTGTACTAATTTTATCTTTAATTGAGTTAGGATGATCCTATTGTTTAACTAGAATAATCATGAATTATATTTATTGTTCTAACCTCTTTTCTACAATCTTTTACTTTTTTTAAATACATTAACCACTAAATTGTTCCATAAAAAATCACTTTCCAGAAGGCCTCATGACTAAAATATATTTGGTATCTTTATGTGTGGAGAGATGAGAAATTTAAAATAATATGGTCATAATATTTTTTTAAAATTAATAGCATAACTATAGAATAAATTTCACCTGATTAAAGAGTGACATGAATTTATATATAAAGGATGATATGATTATGGCATGTATAGACTCTAAGGAATAAAAAAAATTTTGTTTAGTGAAGAAAATAAAATGGAGTATTTTAAAATAATATCCATTATAAAAATATAATTTTAAAATGATCATGTAAATTTTCTCAATTTTGATTTAGGTTTGGATTTTGATTTTGATTTTTTCTTTTTTATAAAGAGTGTAAAATAATTGGTGGTGTGAGTTCACACAATTAATTATCATATAATTTTAGCCTTACAAAAGATTCTTAAATAGGTTTTATATGGTATATTTTCTAATAATTCATATACATTTTGTTCTAGGACCATATTCTATTAATTATATAAAAATACATTTAGAGGGGAAATTTTTATATTTTTATATTTATTTTGAAAAAATTAGATTCAAATTATTTTATTAACATTCACTAAAATGTTCTAAATTAAAAAAAATTATATTAAAGATTAAATGGTTGTTTTTCTCTATTTTATTCAACTATAAATGAAATTTAATATAATAATCAGATACCCAAATGAAGCCTAGAATTTGGTTTATGAAATCAATACATAATTTTAGTGACTACTAATGATGGGCTCGTATCTCACAAACAGGTTTTAAAAAATATCATATTTTTATAGAGATAGATAATATTTCTAGAAAAAATATCATTAAGAATTTATTCATGATATTATTCCATTTTAATGAAATAAATTCATGTTATACTAGAATGTGAATTGAAAGTGTATAGTAGTGATTAAAAATTTTAATTTCATATTATAGTTTTAAATTTTTCTAGTCATATCCAACGATTCAGATATTTTGGGATATATTATAATATATATATATGAAAAAATATTCATAGATGATCACTTTTCATGATTCTTCCATACAATAGGTCAAAAAGTATAAATATAATTTATATAGAACTAGTGGTAATGGTAGAAATCTCACTTTAAAATTTATATTTACCTCTATTTATATTCATGATTTTTCTATTTTTATTATTAAATGAGGGTGTTTTCATTAATAATATGTAATATTTTAAATATATATTAGATTCTATTTCTCAATATATTATTGTATATCTTTTATTGCCCCATTTGTGTAATTCATATAATCATGCTAATAGAGTATTAATCGTCACTCTTATTTGATTTAAGGAGTAGTGATATATATAGATCATTATTACAAAAAATCATTATTTTATTCAATTATTTTATTAGAGATAAAATTTATTAGAGAATTTGGATTATACATTTTATTCTCTATTATATCTTTCATATTTTTATTCATCATTTCTATTATAATTCCCCATTATAATGATGCTTACAATGCTATTTAATTTTGGTGATTGTTCAGATATATTATCCTATATGGAGAGGAATTTGTGTAATATATTCATAATTTGAATATGATTGTCTTGAGTGATCGACATGGATTTCTACATTTGTATGAATAATGAGATAAAATTCAATTTTAAAGAAAAATGATTCTGATCACTGTGAAATTATGTCATTAACAACTTCTTATCATGAACATTATTATATTATTTATCTATATTTCTATATTAAACAATAATATTAATGTTAAAAAACCCCACTTTTTTTGTTTTTATTTTTTTGTATATTCTTATTTATAAATAGTGAATTTATGTAAAAAATTTATATATTTGGACTTAACGATATATCATTATTTGGTGTGATCAGTACTAAATTATTTTTTGATAAAAAATATTGAGTTGAGATTCATGAAAATACCCATATTGGTTTCTAATTTCGATATTCTTTATTAACCATTGAATTTGGGTAATAGTAAGTATAATGTCCATATTACTTACAAAAGAAGTATTATAATGTGCATGGGGCAATAGTTTGATATCTCTTTTCATTCATTTAATTTTGGGCCTCTTCCTGTATCATTTCCATTATGGTTCTTGATGAAATTCTATTATACAATTGTGATATTTTCCTATTCTATTTACGGAGTTCCAAGTATGAATTTTCCATTTTTAGAAAATTTTAAATGTTTAATCATATTTTCTCTTGGGTTTTTTCATTTGAGAATCCATGAAATTAATTTTTATATTCTCTTCCACAAAATACTTAGAATAATGAGAGCCTCCATTTTCAATTTCAACCTTGAGTGAATAATGAAATATTCATTCATATATACCATATTCCCTTACAGCTAATGTTTTTTGTATACATGATTTTAAGCCCCTAAAGAAATGGTCATTTTTTCATATAGTTTCCTTAATTAAACAAAAAGTATACATTTATAGTAAAATTTTTGTTACAATATATGTATGAATGTATTAATCATAAGGATTCATTATTAGAGAATATAATCTATTGAAATTATTTGTTGAATATGTAATTTAAAAATATTTTCAATATAGGGTCTCACTTTATTTCTCCATACATGTAATATAAACGTGGTTCCACTATTGATCAATTTCAAATTATAAATGATAAATATCTAAATAATCATTCTTTGAACACTAAAAAACAAAAAATATAGTATCAATTGCATTGCTCCACTACACAGTAATTAGTAGATCAGAAGACTCACTAAGGGAGGGATGAATTTGTTATACGAAGTTATTAGTTGAGTTTTTATCCTAACATACTATGGTTAATTATTTTTAATGATTCATTTTATTTTTCATATCTTAATAGTGTTGGGAGGGAATATCTATACATGTTTTCACTCCAGCTCACACCCTATTTGGATTCATATTAGAATAATCATTACATTTCCTATTGCACTCATTTTTTCTTGATTCCTCATAGATTAATCAATTGAATAAACTAAAAAATGATAGTGTTAGTATTAATTAATAATAAATTTAATAATAAATCATATTATATAGAAAAACATCATAATATGTCCAAAATTATGACATCAACATTTTTACTAGTGATATTTTAGATTCATCTCATAGTACATTTGATACAAAATAGGATGGATTAGGTTATATCCTCCAATTATTTAATTCCTCATCCAAAAAATATCTAAAACCTAATATAATACAATGTAATATGACTTATCCAAAACATACATACATATTACATAATTATAAGTTAACATAAATTACGTATTATAACAAATCACGCACTCAGAACCTATTTGTTCAGTGTCATTATAGATTAGTTACGTAACCAACACATTTTAAAAATATTCTTCAATATCTCTTTCAAATATTCTTCCTACATGATACCCTTCTATAGTCATACTAGAAAATACTATGATTCATAAAAGACGGAAATAAAAACATATAAAATGGTAACTTCAGACACTTAGTAAGGGGTTAACATAAGAGATATTAATATATGTCTATAAGTGAGTACAAGAATAACATTTGGATATAAGAACATAATAATGGAATATGGACATAATATAAACAAATTAGAACTAGTAAATATTTTATCATAAACTCATAAATCATGACATATGAATTTTGTGATAGAATGAAAAATAAGTCATGAGAATGTTGATTCGTGATACCATTATCATACGCTGTGAAAAAAATAGAATAATATGAAATGAAATTGAATTGTGGAGTAATAATAGAAAATATATTATGATGTCAAGACTTGCTAAAAATAACATCATCATATACTGGATATACTCGAAATACATGAGGGATTGGGTTTACTCTCCATTACCAAAAACATAATAGATAGAGTTCCCAATGCAATTTAGCAAAATAAATATTTTGGACCACCTTTTACATAGTGAAAACAAATATATATATATGTGTTCTATGCGAACCTTGAAAAATAAAAAATTCCATCACAACTTAATAATCACATTTTAAAAAAGTTTACATGATCATCTCCACAATACATCACCACAGTACATATAGATTGTAATATGGATGGTATCATTACAACATATCCCCCAAATATGCAAGTAAAACATTAAAAGATATTAACCTAAAATAAATAAATTATATAAGTGAATAATAAAATTTATTTCGTAAATAAGAATTAATGTCATTAAATTTATGATAAATTTTTTCTCAAAAAGGATTATTATATAAAACAATGTTTTATCAACATAATAAGGAATTATATATAAATTAATTTTAATAATTATGGAAACCTGAAAAGGTAGATTCATAAAGAATATGAAATATAATTATGTTATAAAGATCCCATACGAGGAACATTAAATAATATTTCTTTCTCTTATTTCTAAAATAATATCTAAGTCATTATAAAATAACCTTAATAAATCTAATAAATTGTCATAATTATATCCATAAATGTTTAAGAAAATCATGATAATGGAAGTGAATGATTCCTAAATGAAATAGAAGAAATTAGTTTAGATCCACTTACATGAATCAATTAAATTAAATTTTGAACCAAATGAAGCTTAAATTATAGTAAAAAATATAAATATAATGAATATAAAATTTAACCATTTAATTTAGACATACATAATATTGATTTGAAGGTGATATTGGAAAAAAATGATCCCTCTAATTTCTATTTAGAAAGATTCACTCTAACTCTCTATATAATATAAATTTAATTTATTATTCATATTAAAAATAACGTTGTTTGTATTTATACTGAGTAATTCCATTAATTTATTATACATTTATTACAATATATTAAATTTATATAGCTAAAATTAATATTCAAGTTTTAATTATTCCATTTTTAACACATGCTTTGGTTCTGATGTTTTAGTAATTACTCCGTGATGAAGGCTTAGTTACATTTATAACGATCATGAATATTTAATATATATGATTAATATAGTTAGGGATTCCCCTGTTAATTTCATGGAACTTATTTTCATGGTTCTCACAATATCCCTAACAATATTTTTTCTATTAATTTAACGAATGAAATGTATTTATTTGTAAAAATACCAAAACATATTACCATTAGAGATTTATGAAAACATATTAAATTAAAAATTATTATAATATGTAATTATCATTTTTGATTTAATAGTCATTAATGATGTAATTGTTGTAATATCATTCATTTATGTTGTAATAAAAAAAATATTGATCATGTTATTATGACTGCATGAGAAAAAAAATGTTATTGTATACAAATAATATAAATTTTATAGAGACAAAATGGATTCAATTTTTTTATTAATGTGATAAATTGGATTTAAGATGTGGTGGATTAGTAAGCTAAAGAATAATTATTAATAAGAGGATAACACATATGTTGAATACACGAAACTTCTCTTGGAGAACCTTCTGAAAATGTAGAATTTGATACTTTGACTTTTGGATAAAAGTTCCTAAATGTAGACAAAAAAATTATAGAGATAATTTGTGTAGGTATTCAATTGGGAAAAACTAAATGTTATTGGTTGATGTCGGTAGAGGGGGGATGCTTTTATATGTGATATTGACAGAAATTTTCCCAAAAATCCATTCTTAATTCTGGGAGGAATGACTTTTATAAGTAAAGATGAATCAAACTGTAAAAATAATGGGAAATGGGTTGGTGAATAAGAAGATAAATACATCTCAACATGATTAAACCATTTTAAAAAATAATATCAAATTTGAGTATTATGTATGATTGAAATATTTTATATTTGAAGAAAATGTGATGATGTTGGAAAAGTGATTATATGTGTCATAAATGCATGGGATAAATATGGAATTTCACAATAAAGATCATAAATCAATCTTATCTATACAATCAGTAACTGGCACACTATATATGGTATTAAGGGATAACTTATTATGGGAAAACATAAAGTAATAAATTTTAGACTATGCGTGATGACTATTTTCTTCCAAATAAATAAAATCTACAATAAAATATATCAGATGTTTCATGAAATTACTCCATATACCAATTTGGAACAGGGAAATTATCACATTGGATTTCTTTACTGGTCTATATAAGATATAGATGAATAATGGGATATAGGGGTCATTTTTAATTTCCATACCAAGTCTAAACATTTCATTAATGAATGGTATGGTATACCCCTTGAATTTATTATGAGAATCTATATCACTGATTTTTTGAGACAACATGTGCACCTTTATCAATTTTATTATTTTCATGACCCTTGTTTCGTATCAATTTTATGTAGGAGTATTCAGAATTATGTGAACTCCCTAATAAAATTGTGAACCATGTATCATCCTCAAACTACTGAGTAGCCTAAAAGGACCAACCCAAAGATTGATGGAATTTTTTGGTCAAGTTCACATGATTTTTAATAATATTATACTTGTATATAACTTTTGTGAAATCTTAGTACAAAATAGATTGTATTAAAGAATAAAAATTATAGTATATGAGAACTTTTATGTTAAAATATGTTCTGCACCAACCTACATTGATAACGTTTGGGAATAAAAAATGGTAGGTCTAAAACTTGTTCAAGAGAAAAATGCGATTGTGTGAGCAATCAATAATTATACCATGGTGGATGAGAGAACTAAAATATATATGTTAATAATAAAAGGGAATGGAATATAAATTATGGTATCATTTATTCTTTAAAGCATCACCATATAAGGGAGTTATTAGGTAAGACAACTAGAGGGTTCATATATCATGGTATATTAGTTATTATGATATTTAATTGAGAAATAGGGTTTTGGATTAACATTTTTATTTTAATCAAACTTCCATAATGTTCACAGTGACATCTATTTTTTATTTTGAGGAAGTCGATCTAGACCCAACATTATCAATAACAACCAATGAAATAAACCTAGAGACTAAATTTTCTTATAATGATGTTCTTGGACAGATTCTGAACACTAAAGAGAATGGGTTTTTGAATTATAGAACCTAGATGGTGAAATTATATTTGTGGAATCCCAAGTTACAGGATGAAACATGGGTTCTAGAGAAAGCAATGGGGAAATATTGATTTTATTTTCATATGGGTTAGTATACACCACAAATTTTAAGGAAGATATTACTTAAGGGATAAGACTATAATACCAACGAATCAACTATAATAACTAATTATTCACCACAATTTTTTTCGTAATGATCATTAAATTATTTAATTGTAATGTGAGAAAACATAGTAATACAATATAATTTTTAAAATAAAAACAAATTAATATATGAAACTAGTATCATAAAAGAAGTAACTATAAAGGGATAAATCATAATCTTGATCTTTGAATGATCATACTCTAAAAATAATTCAAATATATAAGATACATATTTTTTGTGGATAAAAAAATATTAATGGAAAATATATGGTATATAAAATAAGATAAATATATTAGTGATCAATGTATATTACAATTATGTGTATATGTAGGTGGCAATATGACTGTTGGAATTTGATCATGAGAATATAAATATTGGGTGTAACGCCCCGACCCCAGCTACCCAGAGTCGGTGCATTACTTCGTAACATTGGCATGATCACAAAAGATCAAGTCTCGAAAGACCAATTAGTTTAGTAGCCTTGGAAACAATAGATACTTTCATAAATGTTACATTACATCATAAAGTGAAAAACTATAATAACAAAGTCTCCATAGTCCACACTCATATCCTCTTCTGACTATCCCTGTAGGTCATTCATACAATACTTCTTCACATCCTGGAAAATATTAAAACATTAAAAGGGGTGAGCTCAGATGCTCAGTAAGGATAACAATATTGCGAAAGCTTTCATAAATAAACATTAACATTTAAGGAAATGTATAACTAAAACAAAAGACTTCTAAACATGAACTTCAACATAATATGACAAAATTAAAATGAGATAATGCCATTTACTTATTCACATGGATATTCTACTGGTCGAATAATCACATGAAATATCAATAACAACTTTCATAATGATGGAATGCATAATGCCAGACTATCATAACCACGTAGCCAAGGCCTCGTGCCAAGAACACAAATAATATTTTGTCAAGGCCTCGTGCCAAGACACTAGTTTGTCTCATGAGACCTACCGATGCATCAAAGAGCTATAGAGGGCTCCACCCGTCACTTATTAAGTCCAATACATTCCTCATATGAACAGGTTTAAACATATCATAAACCATAACATAATCACATAAAATATGCATAAAGGAAAAATAACATTTCCACATTTCAATCACAAGATATCAATACAATAAATTGATATAATAAAAACTCTTTCAAAACCATTTTCAATACCAAAAGAAAATTAAAACATGATATTTATTTTTCATTTTTTAAAAAAAGTAAGGCTTGTAGAGGAAGCCGAAACCCAAATAATGGTCACGGTGGCGGAGAATTCGTTGTCGCCGCATATGTACGGAAAGAAAAACATTCCCTTTTTGTCTTTTAGTAAAACAATTCGTATAAAAAAGATTCCTTTTGAATAAACGTAAAAGTCAAAGGGGTTTATACACCGTATAAAAGAAAGATGTGTATAAAACCAAATATGCCTCAATGAAAGGAGATTGAGATGAAGTCTTTAAAAAGATCATTTTTAAAATAACATAGATCTATTATGTGTATTCACTATATGTACACATAAAGAAAGTATAAATACAAGATAGGACATAATAATATCATGACATAATTTGAAAGTAGGAGATTAACCCAAAGAATGGAAATTGGGTTAAGAAGTTCCCTTACCTCATGTCCGACTTGACTCAACCGTTCTTTAACCTCCTGAATAATAAACTAGAGTTAATATCTACCATATTAAGAACCATTTTGAGTTTCATTATCCTTTTTATGTCCCTTATTACAATGTAATGAACATTATGTAATTATTTAAGTTAATAACGGTCGTTTTGTCGATCTTTGGTACTTCAGTCAACAATAAACTTCTTATAATTACAAGTTGTTCATGTGGTGAAATATCCATTATATCCAGAATTATATTCATGATGTAGATATCATATATATCATATATATCCAGTATATACATTCATTCATAATATTACGTAACATTTAGAGGTAAGAAATGAAATGCACCATTCATGGAGACGGTAAGCCGTACGTACGCATGAACGCTACTTTCATTTCAATTTCGTATTTAATGGAATGAAATCATAATTATATAATGGTATAATATATTTCCAGTATAATATTATATATAATATCATTTACTCCATCCTTTATGCATTCCACATATGGCATTAACGATTCACATCACTTTGAGGGGGCGGTAGTCCGCACTTCCTAAAATGAAATTATCGCGTTTACCCGTAATGGAAATCATAAAGTATGCCATAAATGAGAAATACAGAATAATAAGGAAAACATAAACATATTATATATCATATATAAATATAGTGACATCATAATGGCAACCTTTGAAGGTGTTATATGAGTGTTGAACAATCATCGTTTCGTGAGGCAGAAATTCGCCATCCACATAAAGCGTATGTTCTTTAACCATTAGATGTAGGTGTATGTAAGTGTAGCTCGAATACTCATTATAACAACATCCTATTATATTTAGGATACTGTTGTTGTTACACAAAAAGTAATAAAAAGAGTTTAAGGGGTTGGAGAAGCAAAATAAAACAAAACAACATTAGAGAAGACATTACCTTAAAATCGGTTAACTCTTTTTGATTTGAGCCGAAGGCTTCCTTGGGAAGACTTCTGCCCAAGGTGAGGCTTATAGGAGTAAGGGAGGGAAGTTGGGAGAGTTTTTGGGTAGAGGTTGTCCGAGCCAAATGTCTTGAAAGTGTGAATGAGGTGGTAGAGGTGGGGGCCCTTTATAAGAGGAGAGGAGGGGCACTCTTGGAAAGTAAAGAAAAGTCACTTTATTATAAAATGATTTTTGGATTTTAGAGGTCCCACACTTATATAATTCTAGGATAAGGTGACAAGTGTTCGAAATCTACTCATCCAATAGGTTTTTGACTAGTGTAAGCCTTGGATTTTACGTTATCTTTTCATTTTATTTAAATCGTTAATTAATGAGGTAATCACTGCATCATCATGGTGTCATAAATAATTTAATTTATTTAATGTATAACAACTATAAAAAAAATACTATGATGTAGGAAATCTTTTTAGCTATCCAATTACTTTTTATAGTCAGAAATATGACTTGCATAACCCCGTGTAAAAAGTTTTTTAGAAAAACATTTCATGTTTGTGTCATTTTTTACTTTAACATTAAATAAAAGGTATTTATGTCATTTTCCAACTAATGTGGCTCCATGGGGTCCCCAAGTTGACCCATGGATTTTCTTGGTCGGCCATGGCACATCCAATGAGGGTAGGACATGTGTCAAGCTCATCTCATATTTTCAAAACATTATTTTTACCTTAAACTACACTAATTACCTCTAATCGCGATTAAGAACTTAAAAGTTACTATTCACCCAAAAATTATTTTAATCTCATTGAACCAAATTTTACTTCTTAATGACAACCATGTTTGTTGGATTTTTGAAATTCAAAACACAGAAGTGGTAAAATTTCATTTAAACGAAAAATCAGTTTTTATAAATACCACTTAGTGGTTTCACTATTCATCAAAAATTTAAGTTTTTCAGAAATATCCCAAAAATTCACCTTAAGCTATATTTGATATTCAGATTTCCAAAATGATGTCTATTTTAAGAAATTCCAAACATATAAGTCGCATTAATTAATTTTATAATTAATTCTTGCTGTCACAACAAATAGCGTGTTTTTAAGAAACAATTTATATCAAAAGATTGACAATTCTTCATGCCCAATTTCAATGTTAAATTAATTATAATGACCACCATTGGATAAAATGGTAAAAATATATTCTAATTATACTTTAAAAACACTAAATAGTATAATTTATCACAATAAATTATTTTGATTAAAAAATTTGTTTTAAGTATTTTTCACTATTCATAAAAAAATTGGAAGTTCTCAGAGAGTTACAAAAAATTCATCATAGGATCATTTCGATATTAAGAATACAAAAATGAAGTCCATTTTGAAATATAAAATTTCTATAAATTTAAAAAGTGGTTATTACTATTCATAATGGCTACTTTGATTAGTCACGAAGTGTTAGAATTCGAAGTTGCGTACGACACACGCTACTGTATTATTGAATGAGAAGCGTATCGTGGAAGCTCGGGGTGTTACATTCTCCCCTCCTTCAATAAATTGCATCCTCACAATTTGAAATTTTTCTTTGAAAATAAACGGTTGAAAATAGAAAATACCTTTGTGGAAAACCCACATCGGAAATAAGGTTATTAAAAATATAACATGAAAAGAATGAAAGAGAAGTACAAAGGTCACTCGAGATAGCCCATACTAGGATTATATAAAAATATTGATATGGAGGAGAAACAAACCATCAAGGTCTGATGGAGAGTTGTAGAAATTAGGATTAGGAGAAAGTTAACCATAAGAAAATCACAAACTTGTGATTGGTTAAATATTCATTGAATCCCTAGTTGGAAAAGTTATCCGGCAACGTTTTTGTTTTAAGATACCTTTTATAAAGTTGAGGAATTTATTTAGGAGATTTACTAAGAATGTAAGGGAATGTATATGTTATGTAGACTTTCATTCGTTAATAAATTTTTACCACAAACCCATGTTTCTGTCTAAAATGTAATAGAACTCAAAAATATTCTATTTATCCTAATTGTATAAGGTTACAAATATTAACACATACCATTTAGATTAGTAAAACTATTTTGTAATAACCAGGGACTTCCTGTAGGCTAGTGGTAGGTAATAAAGACCTGTCGCACTATGGTTGTGGGTTCGATTCCTACAGCTTTGTCCGACGCGACGGTTTATGCCCCACCCTGCAGGTTGTCCTTTTCCTAAAACTACAGTATTATAATATTTCAAAAATAATCTTCATAAATGTTTTAACCTTAAACAATACAATCCAAAGTTCAACTTAATCCATTCCAACCTTTATAGTTATCCAAAATACCTCCGTCCAGACTTTCTCTAAAAGGTCTCTAAATTCCAAAATCAATTGTATCATCAGATTCCTCAAACAAGGTAAAGTTTCTCTTATTGTCACATACAAAAATATGATTACATTAATCATATTAAAACCTTAATGAAATCAAAAAGTACTGCAGTACAATCCTTATATATATATCACATGATTCTAATAACCATATTATAATCCATGATTCCAAAAGCACCAATACATTAATTATTCTCCTTCAACTGTAGTAACAGCATAAGATTGTCCTTGATCCCTTGGCCTTTTCTGAGGTAAGTTTCCCTGATTCTTAAGACATTCATTTTCATAATGACCCATTTCCCTACAATTGTAGCATTCAACATTGATAGCATCTTTCTTTCCCTTACAATCACAAGCCTGGTGACCTTTTTCTCCACATTTGTGACAAACTCCCATTCCTTTTAGGAAAGTACCAGGGTGATTCTTCCCACAATTATCACATAATGGAAAATCCTTCTTTCCATTTTTCCCTTTATCTTTCTCTTGTTCCACCGTTATCTTCTTCTCTTGTTTACTTTGTTATCATAAGACATAGAGAATTCCTTTTCTGTCTTGATAGCACACGAGACAATATCTTCGTATGACGAGAAGGTTTGTGAGACTAATGCTCGACGAAGAAATGGTTTTAACCCATCAAAGAAATGATCAACCTTACTTCTTTGGTTAAGTATATAATCTGCAGCATGCCTCGCTAACCTTGTAAAGTTAGCCTCATACTTTGCGACATTCTCATCCTCCTTCTGCCTTAGACTCAGAAATTGACTTTCCTTATCTGATCGATGGTCATGTGGAAAGTATTTTTCTAAGAAAAGATATTTGAACTCTCTCCATTCCATACTTGATACTTCTTCATCTTCCTTTGTATTTTTAATCAATGACCACCATTGATCGACATCTTCAGAGAGGCGGTAGACTGCAATGACAACCTTCTCCCTTTCACTACTCCCCAAGGTGTGAAATATTTTATCTAAGGAGTTTATCCATTGCTCAGCTACTAATGGATTTGTACCCCCATTAAATGTTAGCGGTTGTTGCCTCATGAAGCGGTCTAACATTGATCCTCCACGTTGCGGATCAGGGTGATCCATACGAGTAAGGTTATTATTCATAACTTCAGTGAGTTGTCCCAGTATGGTAATAAGTTGATCAGCACCAGTTGTATCTCCAGATCCACAATAATTATCTTGAGCAGGAGGGAAATCCCTACACGGAGTGCGTGCATTGATACGGTTTCCATTCCTTCCACTAGGCGCCATTTCTATACAATGGCATAAACTAGAATAGTTTATGAATCAAAATACATAATTCCATACTTATAAAATACTTAACATAAATTGAACTATTTATGGATATAATCCATAATCATAAAAAGGTTTTCTTTGAGGAAGTATATACTCATAACCGTTCATAGTGGTTTGTAAATAAAATGAGAATTATCCTAAGCAAATCCCCCGGGAGTGTCGTAACCAAGAGTGCAGCAAGGCCCGTTGTCGTGCACTAGTTCCCGTTCGAGTCTAGCTCAAAGCGGTGTTTTCGGGTTTTACCCCTAGGTAAATCTGTGCCAGAGCCGCCTCTATCTGCTCGTATCCAGACAGAGATGTATTGCTCGGAAAACTCACAACATCTCTATAATACCAAAATTCTAGAAAGTTATTCTATACTAATCCTAAAAGTCTATCTTTGGGCTATGTGCTCTAATCAAAGTTTATCTAAATCTATCTTCCAAGGTTAGTACTAAACTGTCTCTGATACCAACTGTAACGCCCCGACCCCAGCTACCCAGAGTCGGTGCATTACTTCGTAACATTGGCATGATCACAAAAGATCAAGTCTCGAAAGACCGATTAGTTTAGTAGCCTTGGAAACACTAGATACTTTCATAAATGTTACATTACATCATAAAGTAAAAAACTATAATAAAAAAGTCTCCATAGTCCACACTCATATCCTCTTCTGACTATCCCTGCAGGTCATTCTTGTAATACTTCTTCACATCCTGGAAAATATTAAAACATTGAAAGGGGTGAGCTCAGATGCTCAGTAAGGATAACAATATTGCGGAAGATTTCATAAATAAACATTAACATTTAAGGCAATGTATAACTAAAACAAAAGCCTTTTAAACATGAACTTAAACATAATATGGCAAAATTAAAATGATATAATTCCATTTACTTATTCACATGGATATTCTACTGGTCAAATAATCACATGCAATATCAATAACCACTTTCATAATGATGGAATTCATAATGCCAGACTATCATAACCATGTAGCCAAGGCCTTGTTCCAAGACCACAAATAAGATTTTGTCAAGGCCTTGTGCCAAGACACTAGTTTGTCTCATGAGACCTACCGATGCATTGAGGAGCTATAGCGGGCTCCACCTGTCACTTATTAAGTCCAATGCATTCCTCATATGAACAGGTTTAAACATATCATAAACCATAACATAATCACATAAAATATGCATAAAGGAAACATATAATTTCCACATTTCAATCACAAGATATCAATACAACACATTGATATAATAAAAACTCTTTCAAAACCATTTTCAATACCAAAAGAAAATTAAAAATTGATATTTATTTTTCATTTTTTAAAAAAAGTAAGGCTTGTAGAAGAATCCGAAACCCAAATAATGGTCACGGCGGCGGAGAAGTTGTTGTCGCCGCATATGTACAGAAAGAAAAACATTCCCTTTTTGTCGTTTAGTAAAACGCTTCGTATAAAAAAGATTCCTTTTGAATAAATGTAAAAGTCAAAGGGGTTTATACACCGTATAAAAGAAAGGTGTGTATAAAACCAAATATGCCTCAATGAAAGGAGATTGAGACGAAGTCTTTAAAAAGATAATTTTTAAAATAACATAGATCTATTATTTTTATTCACTATATGTACACATAAAGAAAGTATAAATACAAGATAGGACATAATAATATCATGACATAATTTGAAAGCATGAGATTAACCCAAAGAATGGAAATTGGGTTAAGAAGTTCCCTTACCTCATGTCCGACTTGACTCAACCGTTCTTTAACCTCCTGAATAATAAACTAGAGTTAATATCTAAATTATTAAGAACCATTTTCAATTTCATTATCCTTTTTATATAACTTATTACAATGTTATGAACATTATGTAATTATTTAAGTTAATAACGGTCGTTTTGTCGATCTTTGGTACTTGAGTAAACAATAAACTTCTTATAATTACAAGTTGTTCATGTGGTGAAATATCCATTATATCCAGAATTATATTCATTATGTAGATATCATATATATCATATATATCCAGTATATACATTCATTCATAATATTACGTAACATTTAGAGGTTAGAAATTAAATGCACCGTTCATGGAGATGGTAAGCCGTACATACGCATAACGCTACTTTAATTTCTATTTCGCATTTAATGGAATGAAATCATAATTATATAATCGTATAATATATTTCCAGTATAATATTATATATAATATCATTTACTCCATCCTTTATACATCCCACATATGGCATTAACGATTCACATCACTTTGAGGGGGCGGTAGTCCGCACTTCCTAAAATGAAATTATCACGTTTACCCATAATGGAAATCATAAAGTATGTCATAAATGAGAAATACAGATGCATAAGGAAAACATAAACATATTATATATCATATATAAATATAGTGAAATCTTAATGTCCACCTTTGAAGGTGTTATATGAGTGTTGAACAATCATCGTTTCGTGAGGCAGAAATTCTCCATCCACAGAAACCGTATGTTCTTTAACCATTAGATGTAGGTGTGTGTAAGTGTAGCTCGAATAATCATTATAAGAACATCCTAGTATATTTAGGATACTGGTGTTTTTACAAAAGAAATGAATAAAAAGAGTTTAAGGGGTTGGAGAAGCAAAATAAAACAAAACAACATTTGAGAAGACATTACCTTAAAATCGGTTAACTCTTTTTGATTTGAGCCAAAGGCTTCCTTGGGAAGACTTATGCCCAAGGTGAGGCTTCTTGGAGTAAGGTAGGTAAGTTGGGAGAGTATTTGGTCAGATGTTGGCCGATCCAAATGGCTTGAAAATGTGAATGAGGTGGTAGAGGTGGGGGCCTTTTATAAGAGGAGAGGAGGGGCACACTTGGAAAGTAAAGAAA
Source organism: Viscum album (assembly GCA_963277665.1). Taxonomy (NCBI): domain Eukaryota; kingdom Viridiplantae; phylum Streptophyta; class Magnoliopsida; order Santalales; family Viscaceae; genus Viscum; species Viscum album. The sequence continues at coordinate 626,733,269 of OY728151.1, read as the reverse complement.
AGTCACTTTATTATAAAATGAGTTTCGGATTTTAGAGGTCCCACGCTTATATAATTTGAGGCTAAGGTGATAAGGGTTTGAAATAAACTCATACAATAGGTTTTTGACAAATGTAAGCCTTGGATTATACATTATATTTTCATTTTATTTAAATCGTTAATTAATGAGGTAATCGCTGCATCATCATGGTGTCATAAATAATGTAATTTATTTAATGTCTAAAAATTATAAAAAAAATACAATGATGTAGGAAATCTTTTTATCTTTCCAATTACTATTTATAGTCAAAAATATGACTTGTATAACCCCATGTAAAAATTGTTTTAGTAAAACATTTCATGTTTGTGTCATTTTTTACTTTAACATTAAATAAAAGGTATTTATGTCATTTTCCAAATAAAGTGGCTCCATGGGGTCCCCAAGTTGACCCATGGATTTTCTTGGTCGGCCATGGCACATCCAATGAGGGTAGGACATATTTCAATCTCATCTAATATTATTAAAACATTATTTTTACCTTAGACTACACTAATTACCTCTAATCGCGATTAAGAACTTAAAAGTTACTATTCACCAAAAAATTATTTTAATCTCATTGAACCACATTTTACTTTTTAATGACAACCGTGTATGTCGGATTTTTTAAATTCAAAACACATAAGTGGTAAAATTTCATTTAAACAAAAAATCAGTTTTTATAAATACCACTTAGTGGTTTCACTATTCATCAAAAATTGATGTTTTTCAGAAAAATCCCAAAAATTCACCCTAAGCTATATTTGATATTCCGATTTCAAAAATGATGTATATTTTAAAAAATTCCAAACATATAAGTTGCATTAATTAATTTTATAATTAATTCCCGCTGTCACAACAAATAGCGTGTTTTTAAGAAACAATTTATATCAAAAGATTGACAATTCTTCATGCCCAATTTCAATGTTAAATTAATTCTAATGACCACCATTGGATAAAATGGTAAAAATATATTCTAATTATACTTTAAAACATCTAAATAGTATAATTTATCACAATAAATTATTTTTATTAAAAAAGTTGTTTTAAGTATTTTTCACTATTCATAAAAAAATTGGAAGTTCTCAGAAAGTTACAAAAAATTCAACTTAGGATAATTTCGATATTAGGGATACAAAAATGAAGTCCATTTTGAAATATAAAATTTCTATAAATTTAAAAAGTGGTTATTACTATTCATAACAGCTACTTTGATTAGTCGTGGAGTGTTAGAATTCGAAGTTGCGTAGAACACACGCTACTGTATTATTGAATGAGAAGCGTATTGTGGAAGCTCGGGGTGTTACATTGGGAATCTGACTATAGAAATAGTAATTGAAATGTTATTCAAGCTATAAATTAATAAAATGAATAAAATAATTTCATTGTTATAAAATAATTTATTTATAAAAATTAATATTAATTAATGATTCATAATAATTTTATGTGCATATGACTTAGAATGAAAATAAGGTTTACCCAAATAAAGGGTTTTTAATTTTTTTGTTCTCAGGAATTTAATTTTAAAATATTTGTAGGAGTTTTATTTTGAAATTAAAAATCTTCCATATAAAATAATATTTTCAAAAATATAATTAAAATCTAAGATCATAACGTAGAAATTTACCATGGGGAAATTGTTCATAATTTTTGAGATATTCAAATGTTTTACATAATCGTAAAATATTCTTGGAATATATAATGAGAGCATAAATGTTAATATTTTTTTTCATAATTCTCATTATATTTTTATGCTAGAATTAATCTAAAATAGAATAAAACATTCATATTTTTACATTAAAAAAATATTTAAATTAATTGATTAATATAATTAAATGTGTTTTTAATGGTCTGTTCATCATTGTATTTAAATGAGAATCTGTACATGGATCTTGATTCAAGACTCCAATTTTCAAAAATATTTTCAATCACTTTTTAATATTTATTAATCCATATTGATATTAATTGGGAAAATAATTTATTTACATATATTATTATTTATTAAAAGGTGAAGATGGAATAGAATGGAATAGTCCCCAATTGATGGTGACCCTTAGGAAAACAAAAGGGATAATCAACTGTTTGGTATATAATTTGTCTTATGATGCAATTGATATTACATTGCATGGTAATTTTACATTTTATTGAAGTGAAAAAACAATGGTACAATGTTAGATACAAGGGAAACAATATTTTTGACCATATGTCAAAGATACTACATGAAGATGTTTTAGATCAAAAATGGAATTCAATTGACCACTATATAGTTAACCATATGAAGAGATCAAGAGTTACCATGTTTTCCCACTACCCATATTGAAAATTAATAAAATTACTGATGTGGCTGCATGATCATTTACATAGATCATAAAGGATTATTAGTCCTATATAACAGATTCCATATTCCTTTTTGAAAATTATGATCTTTTTTTACTAATTGTAGCATGAGGTCTTTAGTTCATATGATTAATTTTTATTCTATGAAACCTAGTCAAAACATGGGAATCATCAGTGTAAGTTACCATTATATCAATTCATATAAAAATATAGCTTACATAAAATTGATCGATGAAAAATAAAAATGATATAGGAAATTTCTCACAAAAATATTATTCCCCATTCATAAAATATTTTATTAAAAAATATTGGTTTTTGGTGGTATTTGATTTCTTTTGAAAAATCACTGGTTATGGTCACATATATAAAATACTGTACGAAATTTATTTTATTATATATAAATTAAGGACCAAAATAATTTATCTTTTAATAACATCATAGATATTAAATTTTTAGAATAATGATGTCTATGTGTATAAAAAAATGAAAGGAAAAAATTTAAATATCTATCGAGGATTCATCATCTAGTTTCATGGTGGATAAATATTTTCCATTATTACGGATTCCCTATAAATTAAAAATTTAATCAGATTTCCATTAAAAATATTGATACATAAAAATTAAAGAACCAATTATTGCATTAGATAATTGGGAAAGTAATTATACCCGCGTACATTGGTGACTCTTTGTAACTACTCACCACAAAAGGAGTAATGTATGTTTTTTTAATTTCTGGCTCTACCTTGGAAGTGTGTGGTATCCTTATCCTGTTGTAACATCCCATATCATACCACTATAAAGAGTAACCAATCTATTATCACCATAAAACATTAGGCATTACACCTCTTGTGTCATAGGCTTCCAAACAACTGTAAAGATTTATGGTGCTATTGTGAAGAGACTATACCACGTGTATCAGAGTGGAAAATAACTGATATATAACCAAAAATAAAATAACAAAAAACAAAAAAAAATATAATCCTACAAATGGGTCTTTATGTATACAAATGAAGTGTACGGTATAACAAAAATGGTCATACACAATATACAAGATTGATCTCCCATAGGGATGATCATAGATACAATTAAAAATAATATAATAAAAAATAAATCTAAAAATACAACAGGTGCACTATAATGGCTCCCATCACAATGTTATTATCAGTAAATACCATTTGATATATTATAGCTTAATCAAGAAATTTTGGCTTCTTGCCACCCGAGACCTACAATTAGTGAGGTTCAATCTGGTACCCAACTGAAATGGAATCCTAACCAATTCATGACAATTGGGAACCAAAAATGATGTCCTGTATATAAAACTAATGTATTGACATGTGCATGTGACATGATTCAAAAATAAATTTCTTCTAAATGTAACAAAACAAAAAACTTAGATAACCACCATTAATATTTATGTCCATGAACCCTATCGACCATACCGGTTTCATCTATTGACTTAGTGTATCAGATCACATCCTAATGACCATGAAAACCATAATAACGACTCTGGGGTTCTTTCACCAAGGTATAACTTGATTAAAAACTTATATATAAACACACACCGGTATACAAAACAACTAACTATAGAGTTATACCTCTTAATATCACAAATTTATTACAACTCTTCCATACTATGCCTCGGTCTTGATTTTTGTTCTCTAAAAGATTCAGATACTTAAGAACTCCCCCAAAGACCCCACAATCCTCAAAATCTCACTTTTGGAAGTATATATCCATCACCAAGAACCAATCTAATCCGAAATCCAAAATCCCTAGAAACACTATGTGAAGTATTCCAGAACTACATAATAGTGGAGGTAACCTTAATATAATCACCTCCTTGAAAAGAGTTTTCTTGACCACCCCAAGGGTATTTTCATGACCTCCTTTTATAGTGTATTCACCACCTCCCATAGAGAGTATTCACTACCTCCTCATAGGGATTATTAAAAAATACCTTGTAGTGAGTAATATTTATCAACCACGTCACACACGTGACTTTTTTATATATTAATATTTCATTTAATTTCCATTCCTGATTTTTTTGGGGGGTTTACCACTCATTTTGGTGAAAATGGTGGGTTTTGAAAATTTGGGCCAAACCGCGAGCCCAATTCCAGATTTAAACACTAATTTTGTTTCTTCTATAACTCCTTCAATTTTTACTATTTTAAACCCATTCCACTTCCCAATTGGAATAACCTGATATATTAAAACCACCATATCCCTTTGGACCACATATAAATCCAAAATCATGATGGATTTGGGTTTTTTATTTTGGTAATGGGCCTGCCCATAGGCCCATTTCCTGCTTTAAATTGTTTTTTTTAAAATTTTCATATCTCATTCATTTGTTAATTTTTTTCCGTGATTCCACCTCCCTCTCAAAGCCAATACCCCGAGGATTTCCCCCATTATCGGTTTCGCAATTTTGGAGCTCAGGAGAGCCACGAAGTAGGGAAATATATCATACTCTTTCTCAAATCGACCAGATTTGACGAGGTAAAATGAATCTTTCATAACTCCATCAATTTTCATCATTTTTTCCCCATTTCAGTTCCCACATGACCTAATATTACTCCTTCGAACCTCCATACCTGTTTTGGGTACTTGGATATTCATATTTGGGTGGATTGGGGCCGATTTCTTCAAGATATTTCAAGTAAGGGAACTCCTTCTTGGTTCCCTCCATCCTCTTTTTGTTTTATTTCCTATTTCTTGAAGTTCCTCATGTCCAGAAGTTGGGGTTTTATACTAAGGTCTGATTTGGTATCTTTTAGGTTAATTTTTGGTGGTCTAGGTCGGGATTTATATTCCTTGTGGTGCCGGGTTGGTGCGGTTGATGTTACGCACCTTATTTTGAGGGTTTCGTCATAAAAGGTAGGCGATTCCATGTGTAAACATTTTAGATGAGTTAGTTTGCTTGAATTACTTATTATTAATGTTCCTAATATGCTGTTTGTGGTGCGTGAACTGTTTATGTTGGATTTAGTAAAGCATTTGTTTTTATAGTTTCATTCTAGCTTAAAATTTGGTGTTTTCATTTGCAACCCTTTGGGTATTGTTTGGGATTGTTTTATAACATATGAATTTTGTTTAATAAATCTTTTTTGGGATGAAAATTATGATTTGGTGGGGTATTGGTGTGTCACTAGGTCTTAAAGATGTTTTTTAAGGGTTTTAGGTGTAAAAATTTATTTTACATCTTGAAAGTGATTTTGAAAACGTGTGTGTTTCATGTGGATCTTTTTTACTATTGGTTGAGGTGTTTGTATCACACATGGGAGTTTTTTAATAAATGTTTTTGGGGATTCCAATTCTGTTTTGAATTTGTATTGGTGTGATTTTGGCCTTGAAATATGGTTTTGAAATGGGTTTTATTTGAAAAGCTTTGGTGCACTATTTAGAATTGTTTCATGAAAGTTTTTAGTGGTTTAATGATTTATGTAAGAGGTGAAACCATATTGGAAAACTATTTTGGATTGTTTATACATTCAAATGAACCATTTTATATGTGAATAGTTCTGTTATGTGATGTTTATCATATTTTTAGGGACTTCATAAAATTGTTAAAGGATGTGTTGGATTGTGGATGTTATGAAAAAAAGTGTTCTGGGCTATTTTGGTGTGAGTTTCATTTCAAAATGAATTTTAATGAAATGTAAAATTTCTGACTTGTGTGATGTGCATGGGGCTGTTTGGATAATGTGTGATGTGGAAGTGATATTTTCATGTGAAAAGTATATTTCTTGGCTTGTTGAACTTGTTTGAGCACAAAGGGAAAACCTGGGTATCTAGGTGGGTGGACGTGTACTAGTATGCTAGTGAATCCGTGGGGTTTGGCCTCAGTTTCACTTAGAAGGATTGACACTTACAACTCTAACCAAACTATGATGATTATGATTGGGGACCACTAGGTTATGGGTATGTTCCCTACTAGTGACTCGTGCACGAGAACAGATAATTTTTGTGGTTACTCTCACCGAGATACGAGGTACCTGGGACCCACAGCTAGCTAGTGCCTAGGGGTTATTTCCTATTGCTTGTGCTCATTAGATCCTTTATACTTACCGTCGGCATATGGTATATTGGGCTGGAAAATTCAGTAGCTTTTGAATTTATTTTAAAAGTGTTGATTCTTTAAATTAGCCCACTTGAAAACTGTTTTTTTTTAAGTTGCATCTTTTAGAAATTGTAACTAGAAATTACATGTTTTTGAAAACTTGCATGCTTTTCGTCTTTGAATGTTTATCACAGGGAATCTCTTAGTGGTGGTATCCTACTGGGCATTGGCTCACACCCTACTTACACCTTTGGGTGTAAGTAGACTTGGTTATTTTTTTTGTCGCAGGTTGGGTACAATTTTTTTTTGTTCCAGTGGTTCAGGTTTCTAGCAGGTCCTTGGTGGTGAAGTCTTGTGGAGGTGGCTTGAGGGAGTTTCCCCATGCCATGAGGGTTCTTGGGCTGTTTCATTTTTGTTTTGTACCTTTGGTATAGTCTTTTTGAATTATTTTAATCTATGTAATTCAGTTCTGAATTTATGTAAAAGATTGTTTGGTTTGAAAAATCCAGATTCGTTTTATTGGATTCTTTTGTTGTTTTAAGTTTATAAACTCGGGTAAATCGTTCCTAATTCTCATTTTATGATACCCGGGCACTTGTGCCAGCCCATGGGGATCGGGAACGCCCTTCGAGCCTTGTCACGGTCTAGGTTTGGCACTGGTTTCAGTGGTGACCAGATTTGGTTCGTGACAAAATGGTATCAGAGGAGGTTCGCTCCATTGGAGTCATGTTATTTGGGAAATAGTCAGGATAGTCTAGAGTTATGATTTTTGGGACATGTAATTCTGGTTATGGGTAGTGTGCTTGATCACCACACCTCATTTCAGGATTCAAGTCACCAGGGGAATTTGGGATTTGTCTATGTTTTTTGGTTTTCTTGGTTTGATGATGATTAGGGGAAATGAAAAGAGAGTTGGGTTAATGGTCTCAATGAGCTCGCAGGGTTTGGCAAGCCAAGTGGAGCCTGGGATATTCCCTAGAACACTCTCTGTGACAGTGAATTGATTGGAATATGGCCGCTAACCATATGTCCAAGTAAACCACTGAAACTAGTTTCCCCTCGCATTGTCTGGTGTTCTTTAGTTTTGAAATCTTGGAACTTTGGTTTTAATGTGACTTGGTTTTAGAAAGCGTAATGTTTTCGTGAAATTATTTTCAAATAAATATGAAATTTTTTGATTTATGAAATGGTGGAACTGAATATTCAGAATTATTTTGAAATGGAAAATTGTGTTCTTACACCTCTGTTGAAAGCAGAAACTATATTGAAGTTGGTTTTGAAAAAGTGTTCCCATTAAAGTTTTCTAAACTATTATAATGTTTTTTTATGGGATGAGATGTTTTGAAATTGACGTAAATAACTTGAATGTGAGTTTTCATTCGAACGATTGTGCCTTTCTAAAAAGTTTTTTTTAATGCGGTAATTTGGGTTCGACCTCCTGGTTAGCGGTTTTGATAGTAATAATGTGTTGGTTGACCGTTTTGGTTTTGAAAAGTGGAAAGAATTAGTGCATTGACCTTTGGTGTTTCCATGAGTGACCACATGCATGGGGTTATATGGGATGATATATGGTTGATGGCATGACTGGATGAGTTCCAGGACGGATATGAGGAGGGTGCCTGGTGTGGCACAAAAACATGCATGTGTGAGGCCCATGGGGTACCATTGGTGGATACACTCACCGCTGAACCATTTTTTTTTCAGAAATGGTTTTAAAGAAAAACATGTTTTCTTGATGAATTGTTTGGGATGGTGTATATTGTGTATTTTTGGAAAATGTTGATGTTGTGGGATGTTTTGAGTCTAAGAACCCCTCCTGTTCGAACTGTTTTTTTGGGGTTTGTGTTTGGTCGGAATGGTAGGTAAAAGGTCTGGTTAGTAGGATTCTATGATATATGTTTCGGGACACCATTAATATGGTTCCATTAATGAGTTTGGATATGTTTTTTTGCATGTTTTTACCAATGGACCAGCTTAGTTGGGTCCTTGGGTTCTCTCATTGGATAAGGTGCGCCCCCATTAAGATTTAGTGCACAACTGAAGTGCAACGCGGATTGTTTTTCCATTGGAAAATACTCCAGTTGATCAATGTAAGGAATCTTTTCTTGAGATTTGTATAATGAGTCTACACCATTTACTTTCTTGGTTTTTTTTCGGATCCTCTTGTTGTGGAAGAGTGCTCGTGGATGGTTTAAAGAGACCTTAGTTTCTTAAGCTACCTGATGCTTCGAAGGTGGAAGTTATCTAGGGTTGTCAATATGGATAGTGTCTAAGAGGGTCTCTCAGTCCTTCATAGTCTCTTCGAAGAAAGGGTTTATTTTAAACCACCAGTGTGGGAAATATGGACATGAGAGGATGTTATGGACACTTTCAGGGATGTTGTGATATTTGGTGATGTTGTATAAGGCCCCCCCTCCTTGTATTATTTCTCTCAGTCACTTTGGTCTTGTTCGGTGACATGTTGTGATGTCACGTGCTCGTTTGATTGTAAAGGTGAAGTTGTAAAATATTATGTGAGTCTATTTTTTTTATTTTTTTTCAAAACTGTTTTTCCTTTTGGGAGATCTCGACATCCTCTATTTTAGAGGAAGGTGTTTATTTGTTTTCTTTATTTCTGTTGTTTCTCACCTGAAGAAACAAGGTGTGATGTGAGTGCATCCTCTAAACCCTTATTTTAGTGAAATCCCAAGTAAGGGGAAAGTGAGTTCTGGGGTATGTTATGTCTTGGTTAACCCATCTAAGATTGCATGTAGTTTTTTGTAGCATCGGAAGAAGAAATTTTATTCGGGGGTTTCTAAATCTTAACTGCAAGGCCGAAGATGCTTCAATCATTCCAGCTCTAGCCATAGGTTCCGGAGAGAAGCTGGTGCGTAGTCAGAGGAAATCCCAGTGTTTTTTAACCATGCACAAAGAACTATTCTTATTATGAGAGATGGTAATAGTTCAAACATTTTTTTGTTGTCATTTTGCTTCATTTGTTCATGTTCGGTGGAAAGAGGTGGCGGGCCTCATCCCCATGTTATCTCCCAATGACTTTCTTTTCCCCTTTGGTTTCCTTTCGATTCTGGGGAATGGTTTTAGATATTTCTAGACATGTTGAGTGAACACTTATTAGTAACCATTCCCTAGAAAACCATGTAGGTATAAGGATCCAAATGGTTAGAACATTGTTTCCCAAACTGTGCGGGCTAACCGTGTTGTAGCCCCAACTCTTTATGTTTTGGGGTTTTTCTATGCCGACCCATATTGGTCAGTTAAGATGGATGGTTCTTATGGTGGGGATAACCACTATGAGTCTCACGTATATTATTTTGAAAATTCCTAATGGGATTCTACCCCTTGTACTGGGGAGTTTTTTCGGGGCTACCCTGTTAGTGTCTTGATTCTTTCTTGAAAAAAAAATCTAAGTTGTCTCTTATGGTTGGGGAGCCCATTTGTGTATCCTTGTACCAGTAACTCACTTTTGTACTTGGTCTTGGATTGGATGTGGGAAGTCTCGTTCGGAGCTATATAACCACAAACATCTTCCTTGAGTAAACGTTGGGATTGGAGATTTCCCAATGGTTTAGTTATATCAAGGTAATTGTAACCTTGTTCGATGTTCTTGTTTGTTTGGGTAAATTTCTTGAGCCTTGTTCAGATAGTGTTTGAGGAGTTTTATTTTAGGAAGAAAAAAAATCATGAATGTGCTTGATAATTTCAGTAATGAGTTGTATGTTTTGATTGTGAAGTATTCCTTCCTCAATTGATCACTGGAGGTGTTTTGGCCTTTGGGGGCAAAGCTTAGAAAATGAGTCCAATTTTTTTTTGCCTGTCGGTTGGGTTTGGTGTTTTTTTTGTCCTTGATGTGGCTTTCAGAGGGCGGAAAGTTTTATGGTGGAGAGAATTGTCACACACGTTACTTTTATATATATTAATATTTCATTTAATTTCCATTCCTGATTTTTTTGGGGGGTTTACCACTCATTTTGGTGAAAATGGTGGGTTTTGAAAATTTGGGCCAAACCGCGAGCCCAATTCCAGATTTAAACACTAATTTTGTTTCTTCTATAACTCCTTCAATTTTTACTATTTTAAACCCATTCCACTTCCCAATTGGAATAACCTGATATATTAAAACCACCATATCCCTTTGGACCACATATAAATCCAAAATCATGATGGATTTGGGTTTTTGATTTAGGTAATGGGTCTGCCCATAGGCCCATTTCCTGCTTTAAATTGTTTTTTTTTTAAAATTTTCATATCTCATTCATTTTTTACTTTTTTTCCGTGATTCCACCTCCCTCTCAAATCCAATACCTAGAGTATTGCCCCCATTATCGGTTTTGCAATTTTGGAGCTCAGGAGAGCCGCGAAGTAGGGCAATATATCATACTCTTTCTCAAATAGACCAAATTTGATGAGGTAAAATGAATCTTTCATAACTCCTTCAATTTTCATCATTTTTTCCCCATTTCAGTTCCCACATGACCTAATATTACTCCTTCGAACCTCCATACCAGTTTTGGGTACTTGGAGATTCATATTTGGGTGGATTGGGGCCGATTTCTTCAAGATATTTCAAGTAAGGGAACTCCTTCTTGGTTCCCTCCATCCTCTTTTTGTTTTATTTCCTATTTCTTGAAGTTCCTCATGTCCAGAAGTTGGGGTTTTATACTAAGGTCTGATTTGGTATCTTTTAGGTTAATTTTTGGTGGTCTAGGTCTGGATTTATATTCCTTGTGGTGCCAGGTTGGTGCGGTTGATGTTACACACCTTATTTTGAGGGTTTCGTCATAAAAGGTAGGTGATTCCATGTGTAAACATTTCTAGATGAGTTAGTTTGCTTGAATTACTTATTATTAATGTTCCTAATATGCTGTTTGTGGTGCGTGAACTATTTATGTTGGATTTAGTAAAGCATTTGTTTTTATAGTTTCATTCTAGCTTAAAATTTGGTGTTTTCATTTGCAACCCTTTAGGTATTGTTTGGGATTGTTTTATAACATATGAATTTTGTTTAATAAATATTTTTTGGGATGAAAATTATGATTTGGTGGGGTATTGGTGTGCCACTAGGTCTTAAAGATGTTTTTTAAGGGTTTTAGGTGTAAAACATTATTTTACATCTTGAAAGTGATTTTGAAAACGTGTGCGTTTCATGTGGATCTTTTTTACTATTGGTTGAGGTGTTTGTATCACACATGGGAGTTGTTTAATAAATGTTTTTGGGGATTCCAATTCTGTTTTGAATTTGTATTAGTGTGATTTTGGCCTTGAAATATGGTTTTGAAATGGGTTTTATTCGAAAATCCTTGGTGTACTATTTAGAATTGTTTCATGAAAGTTTTTAGTGGTTTAATGATTTATGTAAGAGGTGAAACCATATTGGAAAACTATTTTGGATTGTTTATAATTTCAAATGAACCATTTTAGATGTGAATAGTTCTGTTATGTTATGTTTATCATATTTTTAGTGACTTCATAAAATTGTTAAAGGATGTGTTGGATTGTGGATGTTATGAAAAAAAGTGTTGTGGGCTATTTTGGTGTGAGTTTCATTTCAAAATGAATTTTAATGAAATGTAAAATTTTTGACTTGTGTGATGTGCATGGGGCTGTTTGGATAATTTGTGATGTGGAAGTGATATTTTCATGTGAAAATTATATTTCTTGGCCTTTTGAACTTGTTTGAGCACAAAGGGAAAACCTGGGTATCTAGGTGGGTGGACGTGTACTAGTATGCTAGTGAATCCGTGGGGTTTGGCCTCAGTTTCACTTAGCAGGATTGACACTTACAACTCTAACTAAACTATGATTATTATGATTGGGGACCACTAGGTTATGGGTATGTTCCCTACTAGTGGCTCGTGCACGAGAACAGATAATTTTTGTGGTTACTCTCACCGAGATACGAGGTACCTGGGACCCACAGCTAGCTAGTGCCTAGGGGTTATTTCCTATTGCTTGTGCTCATTAGATACTTTATACTTATCGTCGGCATACGGTATATTGGGCTGGAAAATTCATTAGCTTTTGAATTTATTTTAAAAGTGTTGATTCTTTAAATTAGCCCACTTGAAAACTGTTTTTTTTAAGTTGCATCTTTTAGAAATTGTAACTAGAAATTACATGTTTTTGAAAACTTGCATGCTTTTCGTATTTGAATGTTTATCACAGGGAATCTCTTAGTGGTGGTATCCTACTAGGAATTGGCTCACACCCTACTTACACCTTTGGGTGTAAGTAGACTTGGTTATTTTTTTTGTCGCAGGTTGGGTACAATTTTTTTTTGTTCCAGTGGTTCGGGTTTCTAGCATGTCCTTGGTGGTGAAGTCTTGTGGAGGTGGCTTGAGGGAGTTGCCCCATGCCATGAGGGTTCTTGGTCTATTTCATTTTTGTTTTGTACCTTTGGTATAGTCTTTTTGAATTATTTTAATCTATGTAATTCAGTTCTGAATTTATGTAAAAGATTGTTTGGTTTGAAAAATCCAGATTCGTTTTATTGGATTCTTTTGTTGTTTTAAGTTTATAAACTCGGGTAAATCATTCCCAATTCTCATTTTATGATACCCGGGCACTTGTGCCAGCCCGTGTGGATCGGGAACGCCCTTCGGGCCTTATCACGGTCCAGGTTTGGCACTGGTTTCGGTGGCGACCAGATTTGGTTCGTGACAAACCATGAGGGTGTGTTCTATTTATAATCAAATTTAACACAATTATGTTTTCATAATTTATCAAAATAATAAATTATAAAATAAAAAACATAGGCACCTATTTTTAATCCATCATCATTCTTATAATGGATATAAATACCCTCTCACTACTGTTATCAACATAATTGGGAACCCACATGTTCCCATGAAGTATTGTTAGGGTATACCCACCCAAGATAAATATGATTGGGGAAGGAAAATTCCCCCAATATTTATCTCACTACCCCATAGGATCTAGGAATCTCATGAGGTCATAGATAGAAAAATCATAGGAAATCTATGTCAAAAAACTTCTTTTTCATCCTGGGGAATATAAGGAACATGAAAATAGGTCCAATACATACCATTAAATTAATAAAATCATTTCTAATCCTATTAGGGTTTGTACATCATAAGTAAATTCTTGATAATCAATGCCTCATCTATCATTGGTCATTGAAACCAACAATTTCAAAAATTCCAATGGGGCCTTGGAACATTTTGAATCATATTTAAGGGAATTTTTTTTAATTCACCTCATTTTTGTTTTATTATCTTGATTGATTTAACTTACTCACATTTCACATATAATAGGGTCGTTGACATAGGGATGTGACGACATTCCGATAAATCATAGAAAATGAGTTTTACCATACGGTGACTACAATGAACCATGTACATAATTTAATGATCTATTGATTTAATAATCCATATTGACATATTTTTTCCATGGTTCAATAAGGTCCTCCCACTATCATTATAGCTCCCACATCCACCGTGAATCCATGTTAATCCCTAACTCACTTGGAACATCACTATCATATTAATTACCAAATTTATGATTAAATAAGAAAATTATTGAAACTATTAATTTTTCCTATTAACTCACCATGAATATAAATATCCTCAATTCTTTTTGAGAAGTGGTGTCTACGTCCCCCAACACACTTTTGAACCTACATCGATCCATGGACCATAAACATGCTAACTTTAAAAACAATATTATTAATTTAATTTTAATTAATAACAAAATAAAATATTTGGTATGATATACCATTTTTAATCAATTAACAATGTCATGCAGACATTGTCATAGAAAAACCTTTTTGGAAAGAAAAAATAGCGATCTCATTTAGATAATTTCACCATTATCTATTTAAAACATCGAAAAAATTCAAAATGAAGATAATTGAAATTAGGGTAGAATGTAGTGGGTGATGGAAGGATGAAATAATCTGGTAGATCTAACCCAAATGTTGATGTATCACTCCTCAAAACATAGAAAATAGAGGAATATCCAAGGAGAAATCACGGATGGTGTCAATGGGCCCATGCACCTCCCATGGGAGTAGAATTTGTTATACCCATTTTATTTTTGAAGTGTTAAATGGTGGAAATAAATTATAAACAATCCAAATGGTTATTCCTAAAAGTTTACAATATTACACGCCAACCTAGTGGTATTAATTATTTATGAAAATTACTTCAAATGGTTTTGTTACACGGTTTACCAAGTAGTACTCCAACTATAGAAATTGATACTTCCTTGGTCTATAAGTGGGTATATGTTTTTATATCATTTTTTGAAACAATTTCCCCTGACCCCAGGTCTTAGGTACTCATACTATTTCATATGATATATGCGCTATTATTATAATATGATGCCCCAATAATTCTAGAGAACTATGCACATTAGAAAAAAAATATCATCACAATAATTTTGTTTTAGGGTTTCTCATAAATAGTATGCACATAATTATGTTCTCTTTGGAGAATCCCCCCAAAACTATTCAGAACTAACTCAAATATCCAAATACTCTCCTGAGCATCTAAGTCCCCTCTTAACTATCTAAAAAATTATACTGACAATCTTAAACTCTAGAATTATTGAATAAAATATCAATTCAAAAAAAATAAACACTTTTGGTCATACTGGGTATCTCAAGGGGGTCCATTGAGTACCCAACAATATTTCTATTTAAAAATTATTAATATCAAATTACCTAGATATTTAAATATTTCTCAGTTTATCAAAATAGTTATTATGATATAAATCACAATATTTTTAATGATTTATTTGAAAAAAGAATAGGTCATAGAAGAATAATATAAAAAATTATTGGATCATTTGAAATCAATTTACTAGATAAAAGTACTATATGAAAGAATATTTAGATATACTATAAATGTATAAATTTTTTTATAGCTAAATAAAATTTTCATGTTTAATGTAGAGAATATATAGATCCAAACTAAAACACACAGTGAAATGGTCAAATACTAGAGGTCTAGTCACAATTAGAAAAATAGTTTTCAACACTTGGTGATCACCCCTAAAATGAAATTTATATAAAATAATCATGATGATCCGTAACCCGGATCAAGTTTTACAATTGATAAAAAACTGTCCGGTCACAAATGACCTCTTCGATAGTTATATGTTAGTGAAAAAACAAACTGAATACAAAAGGACCTCTAACAGTCTTATATGTGAGAGAAAAAATATGAAACTTGTTGGATAAGTTATCGAGTATCTTCCAGTTCACCATATAAGATAGTGTTTGTCTAATAAAACAATGTATGCACACAAATTGATCTAAATTTAATAAAGATAAATATAACAGGGAAATATAAAATTGTAGGTTTTAGAGAATCTTAGTTTGTTTCAATTCATCTTGTGATTCTTAGTTTGATTTTATAGAGCAGCCTCACTCGGTTTCTCTTGAAAAAATTTGGAATACATAATTTCTTAACAGGAGGAAATAACTAAATGTGAATGTGTAGATCATCTTCAAGAATAATTTCTTACATAGGTGAGCCCTTCTTGTCTTCAATTAGTTTTATCTCTATGTATATTCAGTACTAAAAAAATATCATCTTCTTGAATGATTTCTTCACACATTATTTTTCATGAGAGATTGTGTTTCACCTTTATCAGCATGAAAACAGAGAATATTTGGAATAGTGCTTCCTCTAACTAGACATCCCAACACTATCATTAATTATTTTTTGTCTAAAATTTAAGAGAAAATCATTGAAAATGTAAATGGGACTAGCTTTAATAAATATTTCTTTTAGAGTAATCTGTTTCAAAAAGAAAATATAAGAAAATAGTGGTGGTGTCTTAGACTGGAGGTGACTCATGGTCTAACGATGCCTCAATATAGAGGTATGCTGTTCTAACGATATGAAAAAGGAGGTTTCTAAGACTTGGACAAATTTACACTATGCTGGAATCATCTCAACTAGCGGTGTCTAGTCTGGAAGTGTGTTAGAAGATGGTGTGTCACACATAGAATTTTAATATTTGTATGACATTCACAGAGAATCATCTAAATGTATCTTGTAATTAGTCAAATTTTCATTCTATAATCATTAAATCATTATGGTATGATGATTTATATTGTCTCAGACATTTAGAATTTTGTTGTTTAACATTATAGAATTCTAGTGGTGTGATAACCAGGTGATTTCTCACACATAGTGATATTTTTATACTGGATATGAGTTATTAACAATGGTTTCTTGAATTGGAGATGCCAATTTCAATGGTGTCTCATCATTAGAAACTATTATCACCTATATTTGAGTAATTTAAAACTATCAAAAAACATAAAAATCATTAATAACATCAAAGTCATGTTTTTTTATCATTAAAACACTAAGGTCAGTAATCTCCACCATTTTGTTTATCATAAATCATGGGATTAAAATTACTAGAAAATGTTAATCATGAAATCAAAGGATGAATAAATTAGAACATATGAGTCCTAGTAACTACTAATAATATCAAGGGAAAATATGAAATAAGTAATTTTAAAAGGTAAGTATCATGAATAGAAAAATTAAAAATATATAGTATCAATGATATCATATAAATATAACAACACAATGTAATCCAAAAAAAAAGTATTCCATAATAAAACTCCCCCTATTGGGATTATCAAAAAGATATAGTAATAATGTAAATATATGAAATGTTGTAATAGTGAATAGACAAAATAAGAGTTAAGAATGACATTTAATAGGATGAGGAAAAGGTTAAAACAGTCTAAGTCCCATAATAGACACACAGTCTTATCAAACAAATGAAAAGGATTAAGATTTGGAAGATGGGTCCACTGGTTCTTTTAATTTAGGCTTTTATTTCTCCTTATAATTATCTAAGGCAATGGGATCAGCCTATGGAAATATAGATAGAACACTAGAGGATAGTCTAGATACAAAATGAAGATGATCTTCTATTATAAAAACATACTTTAGACGTCTCAAATCATGAGTAGGAGACATTGGAAATGGATGTAAACTAGAAAGCAAAATTTGATTGAGTGTCTCAAGGAACTTCTAGTATGAGAGATAGATGAGGAGTAATAGTAATTTCATCTTGAGGAAAAACTACTTGGACATGAACATTAATAAAAGGATTCATGATATTGATAATATATATGATGATATAGCCACATCATTCCATTTCACAAATGAAATCTAATTTCTATTCCTAGAAATCATTCAAACGAAGAGTCATCACCTTGAACTTTATTATTGTTCTTGGAATTCCTAAGTCATAGGATTCATCCTAAATCATTTATCCAAAAATTTAAAATTTGAATCTATTCCATTCTATTCATAAACATGAGCGTTATGGAACTTTATGAACATTGTTATAGTTTCCATATTGGCTTTAATGTCATGGGAATAGTTGGTAATCAACTTGAGAACATAATTAGAGTTATACCATATTCTTATCAAGGTCTCTTGGGAATGATCATTGAATCTTCCAGAAGAACTAGAGAAAGTATCTCTCAACTCATCCTTGATAATTTTCTTTATCTGATCAACATCAGCCACTGGAGTAGTAGGATAAGTAGCAATATAAATATCTAAAGATGTATCCTCATGACTTTTTAAGATTCCATTCATGAAAAGATTAAAATCATATCTCATTTATTCAATTAAAGATGTTAGGGACTCCAGTTCACTAATTAACCACATATTCTGAATCTCTATATAATAAATGTGATACATTATTTTGGGATGTATGTGTTTAATAACTAACTTATATTTCTATATGTCATCCTTTTCACAGATGAAATTCTCCTATAATTCCCAATTCATTAATCTCAAAGATAAAATTAAACATCCACATTTAACAAAAATAACCCATGTCTCCATTAGTGACCATAAAATTTGGAATAATATGAGGATATTGAGTAACTGGTTCAGGTGATAGAGATTTCATAGACCAATAATTTTTAAAGAGACCTTCAAATTCTACTTAAGATATCAAAGATCCCATATGATCTCTTTCAACAAGAAATCATTGGTCCATATTTCATTGGTGGACTCCTCAAAACATTAACGTTCATTACCCATTCATCTTATAAAGGGTCAATCCACATATCTGGTAAGACAACTAAGCAAAATCATGTCATAAGAGGTATCAAACAAGTAGGAATGGTTGACACTTCTAGATTTTTTTGACCAAATGATCTCTATACAATAGAGGTGTGTTCGACACAATATTTGTTTTCATTGATATATTTTTCAACCGGAGGTACCAATAAATCTTGAGAATCATCATTTTCCCCATTAATAGTAGATTCTAATTCTATATGTATATCAACTATATTCTTATCAGCAACGAATACATAAATATGAAAGTCACTTCCATATTCAGAACAAGGCATCTCCATATTCTCTTTCTCAGCGACATGTTTTAATATAGCATCAATAACTCTAATCTGCTTAGCCATAGTAGAATAGAAAACATCTTGACCAATAGAAATATTTCTATAATAAAAATAATCAATAGATAGATCATCATTATATATTTCAACATATGGGGATTTATCCCCCTTAGAATGTGAATCCAAGTGATCCATAAGAACCTCTATTGTCTTCCTCTTAATTCGACCACTTGAACCATTAGGGTTAGAATCATATCCATCATCACTTCTTCCAAAATCTACATCCCTTTTATCTTCATTATCATTTTCACAATTTTTATTATCATATCCTTCTTCATTTTTTTCCACCCCAGTAGCTTTATAATCATCATCGTCTACTTCAATAGATCTGAAACTCTTATATTTTTCCCCTCTCTGGAAAACATTGTTTCTTATCCATCACTTTTAACAATTATTTCACTTTTTAGAAACCTCCTAGGTGAACTAGGACATCCAAATATAAAGGTTGAATATTTTGAAGACATGTCAAGATCACACCCTATATCAACAGATTCTTCCATTTCTTATTTTTCACCAACAACTTCTTCATTATCTTTATCATAGTATACCACAATGTCATCAAGATGCAACCCTGGATCAACTTTATCCACTAGTCCATTGGGATGATCAACAAGATTATTCTCATCGAATAGCATTGCAGAATATCAAACCCATAGTTTCTTATAAAGAATTAGGATAATCTTCATCCTGGATCAATTAGAATTTGTAAGGCAGAAACCACCAAAATATATACTATACTCTCCATCCTCTCATACTAGAACCATAGCCTTCATCAAATAAGAAACAAAAATTAGGTAGATATAGGAGTTGGATATAATGTATGGTTTGGTCACCTCACACATAAAAACAATGAGATGTCAACATAGATTGATCTTGAGATCTTCTGTCAGAATAGACCAATGATAAAAAAAATGGTATTTTAGAGTTGAAAAATCACCCCTTCTTGGGAAAATCATTTTCTATAAAAAATAAAAGGAATCCAACATTCCCCATCAATCCCGGAGGCAACATAACTTTTGTATGTTCCATCTTCAATCTGCACAACAACATCATCCTCGTATATAAACAAATAATTGACATCTAGAATAATTCTTTGGTAGTCATAATAAATTCCATCATGAGGAACAAAAAATTTATCCTATTTCATTTATGGAAATACTAATTCATGTCATTTCACATGAATTATTAATTAATTATCACGACATTCATCAAATGAATAATTTACATGCTGATTGAACTCATAAAAAAACTTATGCTTGGAATGCATTTTTATTGATGTGAACAACTCTATCCAACCTTTGTTCAATATAACATTGAGTAACAGATAATTAGTAGACATTAACCAATTTGATTCAACATCCTTTTTAGTAAAAATATTTTTTTGGCATGATCCGGATTTGTTGGTGCAAAAACAAAAACTCATGTAGGTTCATTCAAGTCTTTCTTCTACCTCTTATAAAAGGTAGACATAGAAGGCTATGACATGGGATAATTCTTCAATATCGGCATGTAGAATTATATGGGAAGCATGGTTGAGGATATGAAAAAGGTTTCTCATATTAGAGGTTGAAGGGTTACACTAGGCTTCAGATTGTAAGACATGGGAGTATCAGATGGGTATATAGTTATGTTGGCACTAGAAATAATTCCCTATTAATAACATTTTGGATATTAGGTATTCTAAAATTGAAATAATGATTGAAAATGAATTTCAAATGGGGTAAAAATTTGAAGTGGGTTACAGTAAATAACATTAATAGGTAAATAAACTTGGTGGTTCAAAATATCAAGAAAAACAGAATATTTTAAAAGGTGTGAAATAAAATGGCTCGACAGGACAACGCCCTGAATAACCTACACCTTGTTAAGAAAAAGGTGTATTAATATCAATGGTATGTCATTGAATTTTTTTTATCCAATTTTATTCATTCCTAAATCATGTTTGATATAATTCATTCTCTCATAATTCAAATACTTAGTAAATATATCATCTAATTGATGTCATATTCAAATAAATTAACAGTGACATCTCGGTTTTAAAAATGGTCTCTAAAAAATTGATGTCTTATATCATTATTTTTTCTAGAATGTTACAATAGAATCATAGAGATATTTATTGCCCTGGTATTGTGAGGGTTTATAAAGACATGTCAAAATTGATATCAATAGTTTATTAGAGTGTGTTTCATCTACATAATATTTTAACATCCACTTCCTACAGCTATGTACACAGATTCATCTATAGAAAGTGAAACATAATTTTTCATTTTTACTACACCATGAAACTAGATAATTTTATAAAAAGTGACATGTTCTATAAGTTCTTTCTATATCTAAATTATATCATCCAAAAATCTACATTAACATAACCTACTAATTCAAACAATTATCCTAATAGGTAGAAAAATTCAATGTTTTTTAAATACAAGTGTTATTTGATAATTATTATAACATCAAAAAGGTGTGACTCTTTAGGGTTTTCTTGAAAACATGTACACAAATATACCCTAAACATAATATTAGGTTGGCTAGAAGCCGTGTAGAGAAGACTTCCAATCATACCTCTATAACTAGTTTTTCCAACTGTTTTATTAGATTCATTATGATCCAATTTACATGTTGTACTAATTAGAGTATCACTACAAATAGTTTTTTTCATGTCAAAATGATTTAGAAGATATTTTGTATAATTAAATTTATTAAAAATAATTTTTTATTTATTTTCAAAAATCTAAATTGAAAGAACAAATTTTCGTTCTCCCATTAAACTCATTTCAAAATAATTTTTCATAATTTTAGAAAAATATTTATATAATGTTTTTTAAAATAAAAAAATAATCTATTTCATAAATATATATTTTTAATCCTAAAAAATATTATACATGTCCCCTTTATAAAATTTGTATGGTCAGATATTCTTTTTAAAAATAATTTTTGAAAAATAAAACTGGTAATCCACTCATACCAAGCTCTAAGATCTTTTAAAAACCATATAAATCATTAGATTATTAAAAAAAATTATTTGGAAAATGTGTATTTTGAAAACTATGGGTTGGTAAAAAATATCAACTTCAACTATACAAACATTTTTTAATTTAATCTAAACATTCATTTGATAATGTATGATGTATATGTGTGCTACATAAGAATGAATTTTTCTTATAGAATCATGTATGGATGTTGGATCATAGGTTACCTCATAGTCTATCCATTCTTTCAAACAATATACTTATGAAACTAGTCAATCCATGTTTCTAACTATAATTTCTGACTCATCAACATTATTCTTAAAAACCCATTTTGTTCAAATAGTCAAGGTTTACTTGGACTACTTGCAAGTTCTCACACTTATTTTCATTAAAATTTATTTCATTCTTCCTGCATTTCTATTACCAAGAATTCTACATTAATAGACTCGTTGATGTTATTAGGTTCATGTTAAGACAATAATGGTTGATGTTCAAACTGAATTCCAACATAATCTCTAATTTGTGCTCCTCTATTTAGATCACCTAAAACCACATCAAAATGATAGTGCATAATGGTTCTAATAGATCTAGAGAAATAGGTACTGGTCACTTATATATTTTCATGTTCATGTTATGGATGTTCTATAAATTCTTAAGAAATAAAAATTTTATCTTCTTGTTTTAAAAAATATTTTAATGGTTTAGATTTTATATTATGAGAAGATAAGTAATCCTCAAGGATTTATAAAGATGTCATGCAAACATGTGGATCAGTGTCCCTGATTTTTCCATGAACTGATTCTTCCACAATCTGGTCCTTATTAAAAACTCTATAACCATTTCTAGGGATTTAATAACCAAGGAAAATCCATTCATCGCAACTGCAATAAAATCTACAAAAACAATTCTTAGTGTTATTAATAAATACTTCTAAACAAAAAACTCTAATGTAATTAACATTAAGTTTCCCTTTGTTCTATAAATTATAATTTGTCCTTTTAGGGATAATTATGATTAAAAAACTATGGATAATGTAGAAGGAAATACTGCTAACTTATACCAAAAAATAGACAGTTAGGTCATACTCATTTATCATAGTCTGGGATATCTCTTATAAGGTTCTATTTCTCCATTCAATAAACCCATTTTCTCTGTCTTCCTAGTATGGTAGAAGTAATGAGTGTAGAAATTTTGTAAGAAAAATGATTCAAAATATATATTATTGAACTCATATAAATGATCATTCCCCAAGGATTTAATTCTATGATCACTCCTTATGGTTTTAATTCTATTCCCTCTAAGATTTTCAACACACATAGCATAAAAGGGAAAATAAGTGAAAGCATTACTTTTATGTGATATAATGTATACCCATGTATGCATAGACTAGTTATCTAATAGAAAATTATCATAAGGATTCCCATTAAGACTTTAAACTCTAGAAGGTCCAAAAAAACATATGTTAAACAATATAAGGGGTTGAGTGTTGACAATTATTTCATTGATTTAATATAATCATTGTATTGCATTCTTTTTTGACAAGGGTTACATATGTTTTTAGTTAGGAACTCAAGATATGGAATATCCCTACCTAAATCTTTCTTATTTAGCTTCCAAATTGAGTGATTGTTCAATGTCCTATTCTTCTATTCCAAATCCAGAAATCATGGTAGAACACACATAATAATGATCCATTTTTAGAAATCAAATAATTTAAATCTATATCCTAAAAAATAATATTTTATAAAGCAGTAAATACTAAAATATTTTTAGAATAAAAACTTTTCTAGAATAATAATGAATCATATCATAAAAACCATCATCACGCAATTGAAAAAATCTAACCAAATTATTCTTTAATCTATTATCATATAATAAATTATAAATTAAATATAATTTTGTTACCAATATGGTGTAGGATGATGATTGTTCCCTTAGAATTATCACAGATGGTTTCATGGCCACCACTAACCTTTATAAGGCACATGAAGGATGAATAATCTCTTATAGTATGTATTGAACAACCAATATCCAAATACCATGGGATTTTCTTAGTTGTATATAAGCATTTTTCAAATAAAACATGTTTTAAAAATGATATGATTTTGTTACCCAAATATATTCGGTTCTTGAAATGCCAATAATAATGGATTTAGGATCCTATATTTTCCTAATGGGTTTCCAATTAATAGATTACACACATTTATAAATAAAAACATTTTTAGGACTATTTGAAAATCGATTGGTAGTAGAATTTTTTTGACTTTAGTTAAAAAAAGTGATATTAGATATTCTTCATTGTCTTGGATTATATCCTATTTTAGTATCGTATTTTGGATTAAATAACATTCAAATAATTTGTGTGAGTGTATCTATACCATTTTTTGACATTTCTATATATTTCTTTAATTACTCATTATATTTATTATGTTCATTTTTTTCTTCGAGCAGATGATATTTTTATAACATTCAATAGATTTTTTCAATTTTCTATTTATATATAAATAATTCAATGTTATTAAATATTTTTATTTTTTCTTTATGATCATTAAATGTTTCTTCTAACATAGTGTAGTATTCAAATAAATCTTCATTTGACCTATTATCATCATCTTTTTGTTATTTTTACGAAGCAACAGAATTATAAAGATGTAGATTATAAGTTTCATTATTTAAATCAAGTACCTCACTAATGTCAGTCATGAAACAAATATTTTCCCAATCTGGATTTTCTTCTGGTGGTTCACTAGAGACACTTCAGCTATCCTCTGATTCCCTTCCTGTTTCCTCTATTGTCATAAATTCTATTATAATTTTATTTTCTAACAAAATATTTCTTTTAGTAAAATTACATTCTTCTTATGGATAGGTGAGCCATATCCTCATTACTATTAAGAGGTGATTCACAATCACTATATTAGTCAACTTCTATATTCTATTTAACTTCATTCCTTTTTATGGAAGTAGTTTCTTTAATGTTACTATCTTTATTTGAGGCCCATTATCCTTTTCATGGTTTACCTTCAATTCTTCTACATACATCATATTTCATCTAATGATCTCTTTTGAAGATATTTTACTTATTCCACGTGATTTTATAATTGAAAATGGTGTCATGTCCATCATTCTATTAGGCATATTATTAATCTCATAATTTGATCCTTAAAAGATACCGATTTTCCAAGAAGCTCATTATGTATATAGTCTCATAAAACCTGAGATACCTGTTAGAAATTTTTTCATCAAACATAATTTAAAAATTATAATATTTAATAGTGTATTTATTAAGCCCCATCCCTTTATCACTTCAATTTTTCTCATGTGTAATAGAAAAATTATCCTAGATATCATCAGAAGACTTATAAGTAGATATTTTGTTGAACTCTTCATCTCTTAATGCACAGTAAAATGCATAAATTAATTTACAATTTTTATTTTATTCAATATTGTAGCATAAACCCATGTATGTCTATCAGTATCAAGAATAACATATTGATCATTAATATTATACAAAATTTTAAAACCAGTGCACTCAATATGCCTTTCCATTTTAATTTTCCATTGGTCATAATTTGTAACATTAAATAATAGAGGTTTGTTAGTATCATAACCATACTTTTGATTATCAATTTAATGAAATGAATTCAAAATTTAATGAAATTTGGGATCATTAAATTATAACTAAAATCATAGTTGAAATGAATTTGAAAAAATTAAAACCATATATTTTAGCCTTTTATACCAAATGTTTGTCAGAGTGATTTTCTTAAGGGGGAGATCAATTGAGTACCCAATATAATATCTATTTAACAATGATTAATTTTACATTCCCTATATATTTAAATACATCCCATATTATCAAAATATATAGTATAATATAGATATTAATATTTCTAAAAATTAATTTCAATATCGATTAGATATTAGATGAATAATATACAATTGAATTGTATCTTTTGAAATCAAATAACTTGATCAAAATACAATATAAATATAAATTAAGTTAAACAATCAAATTATAAATTTTATTTTTAGTTAAAACATTTTATATGTTTTAAACTGAGAATAATGTAAAAAAAATTAAAGCACAAAACAAAAATAATGAATACAAGAGGTTCAGTCACAAAAAGAGAGTTTGGCCTCTCCACTTGTTGATCACCCACCATCAACTAGTTTTTATAAAATAAAAATGATGATATAAAACCTGGATCAGGTTTTACAATAGTTAATAAATTTTATAGGTCACACATATCCTCTTAAATAGTTATGTGTGGGTGAAAAATTAAACAGCCCACACAAGATCCTCTGAAACTCTTATTAATTGGAGAAGGAAATATTTAATGTGTTTGATATAATATCAAGTATCTTCTAATTTAGCATATGAGACAGTGTGCATGAAATAAAATTGAGTATTCCCATATTTCACAAATTGTAATAAAGATAAACAGAATAGTGAAATCTAAACATTTTGAGTTTAGAAATGATCGTTTTTTACAAATTCAACATGTGACTCTTCATTTGATTCTGTAGTGAATCTTGAGTTAGGTTCCCTTGTAAATGTTGGAAAATAGAGTGTCATAGACTCTTGTTATTTAAATGGAGGAAATTAGCCAATGTGAATCTATTGTACAGATTCAAGTCAAATGATTCTAGTAGGTTATATTATCATGTTTTCAATTAGGTTTTGATATAAATATATATATATTTGTTAGTAATAAATTCTCATCCTCTTGACAGTTTTCTTCTAGATTTTATTTCACGACGGAGTGTGTTGCACCTTATTTGTAACAGTAAAGAGAATATCTAAATTATTTTCAACCTCGTACCAAACATTTGGGAACTCTATTAAATGAGATCTACTGATAATTTATTAGATAATCATAAAATAGTAAATAGAATTAACATTAATAAATATAACACTTTGAATAATGCGATTAAAAAAGGTAAGTTATGAAAATATTGGTGTTGTCTTATAGTGTAAGTGATTCATTGTATAATGGTGTCTCACTCAAGAGATATGTTGTTATGATGGTATGATATTGGAGGTGTATTAGACATAGCCATATTTTCACTATGTTGGAGGTGTATCAACATATAGTGTCTAGTATTGCAGTGTGTGATCAGAATGTGAATTATACATAACAAGAATTATATGTTGGTGGTAGGTCATTAACCATTCATCATCTCATGGTACCTCATATATATCCAAATTTTCATTCTAGTGGTATGAAATCATGATGTTATGTTGACTGATGGTCTCTCATACATTTTCAATTTTTCAATCCAACATTACGAAATTCTAGCTATGTGATATCCTATTAAAGCCTCATGCATAGAGATATTTTTCTGCCAGAAGTGTGTCATAGAAAATGGTGTTTTGAATTTTTGGTTCCAATATCAATATTTTTCTCATCCAGAGACAATTTTGACAACTATTTTAGAGTACTAAAATTCTTACAGAAGTATGAAGCTCATATATAATATCATAGTCATGTTTTTTTTATCATTAAAACTAGGAGGGTATCACCCACTACATCCAAAATTTGAATTTCACTTGAATTTTATACACCCATATTAGATTGATGTTTTAGAACCACTAAACCATAACACATATCATCCTCAAGAAGCCTTTTGAGTATTCCATCAATGATCCTGACCTAATATGGTCATGAACTGAGGATTAACTCACCATGTCCTCCCCCTAAATTTTAAATAAAATAACATATATGAACTCCAAAACTATAGATTTACCTTGATAAAAACATGATACATTTCTCAAATAAATAATTAAATAATTGAGACATCTCTTACCTATGCTATCTATCCTAATAAATTTTATTTTTATTCACCAAATCCACCATTGGTCAGATAGTGCTCCCCACCACACATAATGGCTGATTTCAATATGTAGTTCCTCCCATCATTAAAATAGCCTAAAAAATAATTCCTCATCACTCTAATGACTAACTAAATGTGTTTTTTGACACACCATTCCAAACATGACATGATAATGTGGGTCAAATTCTAGTTCCCACCCTGTTCATGATTCAAAATCGTGTTAGGCGATTTTCTATTATTCATGCATGAAACCCTAATATTCTCAAATTATATAAAATATTCCTTAATCATTGAAAACCACATTTGAATAAGAAAATATGATTCCAACTAAATTTCAATTTCACTATGAAATATTATATTATAAACCACTAATTGGACCTCTATTGGAATACTTCCCTTCAACACACATATTTATACATGCCATAAATATACTAATACACTTTATCTTGATACATTTACTTCAGATGTCTTCCCATGATTTGTTGAATATTCCCAAAAATGTGAATACATGAATTTCAGTAAACATTCATGTTTGAACCACCAATCAACAAAACCCATCATTGTTCTCTACCACACCCTGAGAACCAATATTCAATCAAGCTGATTCACACATGAATGGAAAGTAATCTCGTTGTAAGCCTTAATCCATTACATAGACTCCACTGAAATCCATAGTTTTGTTCACCTTTAGCATTATTCATACAATACAGATCACTTTAGATTTATCTTCCCAACGACCTCAATTTTACAAATGATCACCCAGTATTAAATCTCATACCACCACCACCATTACAGTATATGTATCATTGCACAATAAAAATACTAATTATTTCCAATGAATATTTGCTAAATTGACTGAAAATATCATGAATTTCATTTCATTGAACTATGGTTACAATATTTTAATTCTTGAAAATCTCACCAAAATATAGGTATACTTCATGCTTTTTATAAAAAAATTCTGACTTATCACACATTTCATGGATCACCACCCAAAACCACAGAAATGTATACCTACAAAATGTCATCACCACCCCACTTGGGGATATCAATACACTTTTCCTCATGTAGGGTACTTCACCAGTGTTGTGATCTACCACACACAAACCCATCACATGAGATACATCCAAAAACTTAATAATTTCACCATACTTTAACAACACATAGATAAATAATCCAATGTCTCTTGGGTAAGGTGTTTAACTAGTCGGGCCTATCTAAACCTCGGTGATACCATGGTATAAAAACTCAAGGTGTTTTGGCTATAAAATACCATGTAATCCTAAAGTCATATCATAATTATCACTATAATTTTATTACCATTATATTGGAATCACTTTCTCAATCATTGAACATATCCTAGTAATGATCCACCTGTATTAGAATTCTAAACAATTCCCCATTCCTAAACAATAGACCTTGTAGAACATCACATGCACTAATATCTACCCATAGCTTCTATCGTTGTTTTAAATTCTAAAGGTATTACATGCCTAGACTAACTCATCAATTATTTTTCCCTGATAAGAAAAACATTGAGCTGACTAACCAAAACACAGATTCACATCCCAAGGTCACTAGGTCATCCGACCTGGCTCGTATACTAATCTCAAAAAACGGTCATCACTCATGGGAAATCCTACACGCTCCAATCTCAAACATCTCATGAAATCTCGTGTTCCCAATTATCCACTACATGTCCCTCAACATCCATATTCAAAATCCAATGCTAACACCACAACCAAACTAGGAACTAATTCTCACAGAGAATCCATATATGAGATAGCTCCATTGATAAACAAATTGTCATCCAGCCAGACACAAATACACACACACACACACACACACCCACAGAGACATATAATGAAATCACTCTATCATGATTCGTAACCCATGAACCAAGGAGACTCATTTTAGTTAATTATAATTCCATTACATGCTATATAGGAAAATAAAATATAAGTTTTTAATTTCACATTATGTAATATAACCCACATTATCAATCAAGTCCAATGTAAGGGAATCCAGTGCCTACTACGTCCACCTAAAGGTAATTACATATCACATGATAATTGAATTGTATCTTCAGTCTCATCATTAGAAATCTCATTATATAACTGATTAAACTTCTATTACAAAAATATTTAAAAAATTTAGACTTAAAGAGTAGAATACCACTATGAACATATACAAGATTATTATATATGATCAGTATTTCATGCTTTAATTACCTGGCCCATTATTTTAAGTTATACAACCACACCTAGACAATTTTTCATTTCATGTGGATCCAAAGTTCCTAATTATGATTAATTATACATCGGAATCAACTCAAGACGAGCATCTAATCCCAAAATAACTAAAAAATCATTAAAAGAATCCCAGCGCATTGTACGAGTTGAAATCATAAAATTATAATATTGATCACTAAAAAAACATTCATAAGACCCCAGAAAACTATATTTAATTATTGAATATGTGTTCTTGATGCACAACCCCAATATCCATCACATGATTTGACACATTCAAATATAACTTTATTACATTATGACACATTTAAATACAATAAAAAACTATTCCCAATACCAATTTTAAATATCTAAACCCGTATTATTATGAATTGTGTATGTCTACTGGTCCCATGTGACCCCTGTAATACATCCTCATACTACAGAGGATACTGAATTGTAGGGGGGTTTAAATTCATTCTTTTTGGTGTTTAAACCCCTGTTTCAGAGTGTGAAATAATAGATTAATAACAAGACAAAAAATAATACCAAACTAAAATAATTACATGTATATAAATTTGTATTATAAATTTGAAAAGAAGTTTATAAATAGAATGTTCATCCTCATAATATTAGACATTGTTCCCATTTGGATGATCTAAATTACATATAAAAATAAACAAATAAATAGATTCTAAATTAATAACAGACGATAATAATGTATAACCCCAGATCCATACCTAATCAAATCCCAAAATATGATCTAAGATACTCCATCATGATTACGTAGTATTGGGACCTAGAATAACCTATAAAACTGTGGTATGCCTATGTAACCAGGTTCAATGGATAACAGAGTTTGGTGTTAGAACATAACATAGTATAGAATCACCCACTTAGTTATATAAATACTTCAAATTATTCATTATGTTCATGTTATATGTTATGAATAAATAAAAAACTACTGAAAGTAACTAAAAAATAAACCATACAACTACTCTTGGTCATAAGGTCTGTGACCTTGATCAACAATACCTACTACAGCCAGTATCATAGTATTTTTGGGAACATCCAAATGAATATTCAATCCATAATAATGGCCTATGGTTCCCTCACCCTAGTATATTTTTATTAAAATATAGGGGATGAAGTCATATAAATAAAAAATGCAATGGAATGGGTTGATCTCTATCATGATATCACAACCCGAGGGATGCTCTATCCAAGTGTGTAATGGTACCGAAAAATGATCCCTAATAGTGTAGATGATTCAACCACACACTACAAAGGACACAAAAAACTAAGAAGCTAAAAAATTGATTTACCAGTCCTTTTCACAATAAAATAATGCTAAAAATATATATCCATGGTAGCCCCACTAGTAGTATCCCAGACCTCTCTCCAGGGGGAGTTTTCTTTAGTATCACAACCATAGAGAAGGAAGTTTTTATGACCTACTGAAATGGTTTTTTCATGATATCCCCATTATAACTGTTCATGAAAATCCTATATTGTGTATTCATTGTCTCTTAAATGAATTTTTTATGATCTCACGGTTTGGAGTTTTTTTAAACACATGTGAGGGTTATTTCATTTATAACAAAAGGAAAATTGATTATCATTACCATTTTTCATCACATGATTGAAAAATAGTATAAAAACATAGAAAAAATATGGTATATCATTACTTAGTCTACTAGATTTTATAAAGACCCTCAGACAATAATCAACAACTCTTTGAAGTGACCATGAGGGTACCCTAGGTCTCGTCAGTGCTTACCAATTTGTGTCGCATATCAGTGGGGTAGTAATGATCAAACCCAAATCACCTCACTATAACCAATTATCTATGTAGTATCATGGGTTCTCACATAAAAGAATTAAAGGTCTTCAATATCAACAAACCCTATCCTTTACCTTGGGTCTCTAGGGTATATAACAATAGGTCCATTAAATACCATTAAATGAATAACATCTTGTGTATTCTTCTAAGGTTTTGTACGATAAATGTAATTTCATGATATTAATGGCCTCATAAATAAACATCTGAGGTGTAACAACTATTTCCCAATTTATATCCGGGCCTTGCTACTTTGATTATCCTAATCATGGGAATATTTGAATTAATAAGGAAAATCATTTTATTATAAATATCTTAATTAAATTAATCAAATAACTAATCATATCAATTAGGTGTAACAACTAAGTGTAATGACAAGATTCCCATGAATCATAAAAAAATATGAATAGTACCATCAAGCAAGTACCAAGGACCACCTACCCCATACAATGCTCTTTCCATTTAATGCTCCATGTTTTTTGTTTTCTTTTATGATATCCAAGGTATATCCAAATTCATCTCAAATCATGTAGCCACTTCCAACCCATGCATGGCCATAACACACACTAAACACCAAAAACTAATTTTCCATAGAATTTAATATTAATAAAAAAAATTACACTATGAATATTTATATTTGAATCATCTAGACATACTAATCTCTGATTATTAGAGAGAAAGATATCCAAACATCCAACACAAAAAAAAACACTATTTAAACCAATAAATGTAATTTAATTTTATTGGAAAACCATAATAAAATACTTAAAATCATTTCCCTTTTTCAAATCAATAAAAAAAGAAAAGAAGACATCACTATGGGACAACCCCAATCCTGGATGAATTAAATACCAGTATCATTAGACACATTTCTCTATACTCTTGTGAAATCAACAAAAAATAAATAACCAGGATAAATGAAATTAGATGTTAATGTAGTGGCAGATGTAATGGGGATAAAAATGGTTGATATTACCATAAACATTAACTGGCTGCATTTAAAATCCTCCAAGAAGGAAAAAGGATTATGGAGGTAAAGAGGATGGGGTCTGTTTTCTGGTTCATATAGCTAATTGTTACTTTCATTCAAAAATATTTAATATTTTAATATGAGTATTTAAAACATAACATTAATATCTTTTTATAAACATAATGGGTTAGTGTCTTTAGAGGCTAGATAAATATACTTTTTATTCATGTGAGATCATAAATATATCTCTAAAAGATCATTGATCATAATACTATTCATTGATTGACCCTACCAAATACTTTAGTCATAACTAAGTGAAAGTAAATATAAGAAAGGGTGAGATTAGATTCTCAATAAGGGAAAAAATGAAGATAGTAATGATTTATTAAGAATAACAAGAGCATAACAGTATTTGAACATGAGCTTATCATTTGAAAATCATACCCTTCATATCATATATTTTAATCATGATTCATGAAAGAAATCTTAAATGATCATAATAAAATTAGGATAATTGATTCAAAGAATGTGATCTATGATCTCTACATATATTCATATGATTTTGGTAATAAAAAATCTTATAACATTGTGAACATATTAAAATAGAAACAGCTTCATTGATTTTGTTATGAACAAGAAAGAAGTCCCTCAGGTAATCTTATAGACATTAAATTGAGTCCATAACTAATATAATGAACATTAAATCATGTCATCAGAATATACTTATGGACTTGAAATATAGTTTCTTGGTTAATCTCATGGACATGAGATATACTTCCATGAATATTCTCGTGGGCATGAAAACCTGGTCCATGCAATAAATAATTAACATGAAATCAGGTTCAAACATTAAAATGTACCATATAATTTTTCACTATCTACCCAATTCATTAGAGATATTTATTTGAACCAACCATCAAATAATCATATTCCATATATATAAATTTAAAAATATCATAAATTATTCCTTAAACCATCATAAGATTACTCATTGGAAAGAAATGGTTTTTGTAAATATATCATCATTGTAATAATAACCCACCAAAGAAAGATTAAGGATGGAATCATCTGATTATATCCCTTGTATATAATAATTAACATAAATGTATGCTATCATAAATGAAAATTTTTATTAAATGTACACTATAATTTTTCTTTTGAAAAATAACCATTTCATTTGGAAATATCTTAATTAATATAAAAAAATTTCCAAAAAATTGTGGAAACATTTTCATTAAAATAAATCATGAAATTTATACAATAATAATTAATGTATATTGAGGTCATTACAATATGAAATTTCCATTATTCCTTATATGTTAAATTAAAAAAATTCCTTTCACAGTTTTGTAGAAAAAGAAAAAAGTAACTCATTCAAGAAATTGAAAAAGATTCGTTAAAATTTTTTTATAAAAAATTAAATCAATGGTAAAATTATATTTAATTAGTCATAAGTGAATATTAAAAACATTTCCTCAACTAAAGGAAATGGAAGAAAAATTTTCCAACAAAGTATTAAAACATAATATTTTTTCCTTTAAAACATGAATTCAGTATATTGACTATTTAATTAGAAGAAAATTAACTGAAGAAATTTATTCATAAAAAGTAAATATAAGATAAGAAAATTTTATGTTATTAATTATATAATGATTAGATAATTTCCTATAATATAAATTCAACAACATACAATCCCGATTAAAATTGGATCGAAACATAAATCCCTTAAAACATTTGTAACTTTTTAATCAAAAAATCAATTAAAGAAATAAATTAATGTGAAATTTAAATAGCATGAATATCAATAAATTAAATATATAACATGTAAACTTTTATATATAAACCCTACAAAATATATTATAGGTGTATAAAATAACATATAACCCAAAGAAGACAATTTGAGACAAAAAATCCTTACCTCAAGCATGTCTCCCTTCGTTCATATTAAAACCTCATATTTAATAATTATAATATTAATATAAATATTTTCTAGAACCATACTCAACTATAGAATACAATATATGATTTTCCAATAACCTTTAATCACCAGTTTTTTAACATTTTGTTATGAAAATCACTATTCGGTGTGATAACTATTATGTTTTTCATGAATGTTTTTGTTTATTAGATTTTTTTCATTTTACCGTGATCAACGCTCCTTAAAATCCCAAATTTTCATCATGATAAAAATAAAATATATGAATACATAAAATCATCAATAAAATTTTATATATAAAATTAAAATTCATCGTACATAGAGATTTTAGGTCATTCGCATGAGTCTATAATATTTAAAAATTCTTATAGATGGAATGAAAGAATGGTAAATAGTAATTTATATTTAAAAACTAATTATTATATAAAAAAATCACATATATTACCTAAATGTATCATTGTTACCATCCATGTAAAATTAAAATTAAAGAAAATATATATTGCTTCATGGAGGTGTTAGTCAACAGATATACACGAGTAATGTTATAGTTTTCTAACTGTTTGGAAGGTAAGAAGGTAGATGTGGTATTATAATTCTATAAGTATAAATATATCATAATCATAATATATAAAAATTGGAGTATTAATAATAAACATTCATGTAATATGGTGGTGGAAAATGAATTTCATTTCAATAACTATAAGGTCATTCTTATATATGTCGAGTCGATATATTCACTACCAATTTGATGGAAAAGAGGGTTATTAATGGTGATTACAAACTAATAATAACATTTATCTATATTTTTGATACTTTTTGTATTTTTTTGATAAATACCCTTTATTTATTGGAGGTAATTAAAAATTAAAAAATAATAATGTGAGCAGTTAATGCGATTACCTTTTTTTTGAAAGAGAGTATTAAGATTTATTTTTTAGTATAATAGGGTAAGTATTTTGGGGCCTCGATCACATCCAGAATGTGTATAAAAAAATTTAGAAGATATTTTTTCAGGGTATGGTCTATATATAATTCTTAACATAGTGAATAGAAGAGAAATGATCATATCTATTTTATAATTAATATGATGGAAAATTTGGAAATTTCATAAAATACTAAATTTTAATGAAGTTATTCTCTATAAACTTATTCTAAGTAGTTAGAGATTCAAATATAAGGTAGGAATGTTTTTATAGCTGATTATTTATTAACATTATGGATTTATTTTTTATCATTTAAAAATATATCATTTTGAATAACAACATGATTAACAAATTTTAACTTTAAATGCAATAACATCCTTTTTACTCATAAAGGGTTTGAATTATACTTATATGGAAGAAAATATTTCAAAAATTGAATATGGATAGAATTTTTACAATATATTATACACATCTTATATGTTCTTGATTATTATTATTTTTAAAAAATTTAATAATAATTTAATTTTTACTAAATTACATTATTTTTTAATTTTTACACAATTCATTTAAATTGAATTATAAAAGATAAATAAAAATTCAAAATTATAATATAATAATTTTAAACATAAAAAATATTTTATATTAATTTAAAAATATTTGTATATGATATAACATACTCAAAAAATATCACTTTTAATATTTTTAGTATTTTTTGTTTTAGTTTTTAATGAATTAAATATATATTGTAACAAAATTATGCAGGAGATTAATGTTATTATATAATCAATAGATTTTTTATATAAAATACCAATGTGAATATAATTTCATCAGTAAAAAACTAGATATTTAAATTTCCTCCAAACTCTCCATTTTCCATATGTGGAAACAAAAATGTTATTTTGAAATTATATAGTGATGGTTCATCAAATTATTTTCATGAAATATGATATTGTCCAATTTTAGGGAAATGTTCCCATAAAAAATTAATTTTGGCCATAATATTATAATAGTTTATTATATTCATATAATGATAGTTCTGATGAGAAAGCATCACCCTATATCTTATTTTTATCATAGCTTAACCTGATTTACACTTTACCTCAGTGATAAAATTTACCCCAATTAAAATTCATAATCAATAAAAATAAAAGGAAGATATTTAAAAAATATAAAACAACTAATTGAAAATTTGATTCCCATTTTCTAAAATTAAATATATTTAAATGATATATATTAATTTAAAATTTAAATGTACAAAATAGGATTAAAACAGTTTTTTAGAAAATACATTTTGAAGAATAAAACATGGCTTATTCGTAACCCATTACAAATAATATTAAATGAATGTTAAAATGTTGTATTGAATTTATAATGTAGAAATTTATTTACAATATTTTATCAATAATCATTAGTTTAATTAGTTAATATTGAAATAAATTCTGTGCATAATTTATTTTTCATAAAATCATATTTTTCTATTTTCAAATGATTATTATTATTAAGTATAATTACTTTACTACAAATTAATTTATTTTATATATTTGAAATCATTTTATTTTCATAATCTAGTTCATCTCATTTATAACCACCAATCCATCGGCTAGTCAATAGCTGTGACATATTAATATTTTAATATTATAATGTGGTTAGTTTAACTATAGTTTCGGGTGTAATATAAAATGTTAAAAAATTTAATTATTTAAAGATAAATATATAACAAAATATAAGTGTATTACATTATCTTCCACTAATAAATTTCACTAACTTAATTCTAACTAATTCTTTTTATGAAAGGTTTTGACATTTGAGAATTAATTTTTTTTAACCCACATCATAAAAAGGGTTAATATAAAATCTGTTTGTAAAGAGGGAATGAGATATATCATGGATATATGGAATAACTCATAGATATGATTCTATATAGGTGAACATCTGTTGAATGTATTGTTACAGTCATTTATGAAATAATATTTTCCATACAATGATCAATAGTTATATAATACATTAACTAAAATAAGGTTAATTATCATAATAATGTTAGTGAACACAAATAAGTAAATTAGAGAGGTTAGAAAAAGATAATTAATCCATTATAATTGAATAAAAATATAATATTTCTATTTCAATATTTTTTTCCAAGATTTTAAAAATTCATTTATCATTTATACATAAAACATATGTGAAATACTTAAATATAAGCTATAATTTATTACATTAATAAAACATCACCACAATATAATATATTGTTTCTAAATAATTTTTGGATCGGGTTATACTGAATACAAACAAGAGGCGGTGAAATGTGACTTTTACAAATTCTCCACAATCTTGGTGATTTTTACTCTCTGGTCCTCTTATCAACAGACAGTCCACACCTGAGTGCAGGTAGTTGACACCTTTACAAGTTTAGGAAAAAACAAAGCCTTCTTGTTCATACACAGAACTCAATACACAACTTAGTATGAGATTCCAATTACTCAAAATAAAAATATTATCTATCTGAAAAAACATTATAGTTTTTCATTATAGTTGCAAAAATGAAACTGAAAGTCAGTGGATCATCATCATCAAAGAGAATAATATTCAGGTAAAAGTAATTATAAACCAATGTAGTTGAAATATATAATGAAATGAATTTAGCAACTTCCATAATAGTAGATTCACCAGTTATAGTAAATTAAAATGTGTGAATCTTCAATGTGTTTATTATTCTTCAGAAAAATTGAGTTTGATAGATATTAATAGCAATAGATCTGTGACTCGTATATCTTTTAAAAAATATAGTCATAAATAATTTGATATCTTATACTTCCGATCCTTTTTTCGGTGATTCTTCTCTTCTATATAATACAATGTTTCACAAATAAATAAAACAAAAAAAATTCCATTCAAAAATTAGGTCCAAAAAAGATACCTTTAGAATTGAGATATTCAAATTTTTGAATAAAAGAGAAGTCGTAACTAACTTGAATATTTGACATGAAAATATCCTCCTAAATTGATCCTTTGAATAAAAAATAAACGGCTTTGAATCAGTCAAATACGTACTTTAAAATCAGGCTTTTAATCTAGCTTGAAATAAGCCTACCAATCTACATTAATTCATTGCTCAATAAAGTAGAATTTTAAATATATAATGAAAAATGTATGGTTGAACTATATATCATTATTTCTCTGAACATAAGGTTCATAATGTATCATTCATAATGTATGGTTGATCAACCATACTTTTCTCTTCAACTCTCAAACATACAGGGTATAATCCAAACATTTTTCAGCTTCTAAATGTAAGGCACACCTTCCATACTTTTTCATAAAACACAAGGTTGTTTATAAAAGTAAGGATGATGAACTATACTTTTTAGAAACAAACATAACTTCCCATAATAATGTAGGGTTTTTGTTTCATACATTTCTAATATCCCGAACGTTAGGTTCCTTCCAAACATAGGGTTCTTCTTCTATTTTTTTCTCTGCTAACATATGGTTGCTTAACCATACATTTCTAATATCCCATAATTTTAATGAGTAATTCCATCCTTACGCTGTGAACCCTAATATAGGGTATGAACATTGTTTCCATAAAATTCTAAAGTGATTTACAGACACATTATCAATTATTCCATGTGGATTAAACACTTTAATATTATTCCAAAATAGAAAAATTATGAATATTAATTTCCTCAAATACCCTGAAGATAAAATCATTAGAATAACAAAAAAGGGTATTTGTGAGTATCAAAATCACAATAAAAAGATAAATTATTTGTCTCAAAAATCTCCCCCTATTTTATGTTCATAAAACCCATGAAATAAAAAAATGAAATTATCATAAAAAATTAATTGTATATAATTTATAAATTTTCAAATATAGAAACAATTTTTAATTTTAACAAAATTATTTCAACAAGAAATAAACATTGTGTTATCCATATCTACATAAATATATATATAAATAAACAATCAAAAGAATATATTTTATCCCCCTTTATAAAGTAGAATAATATCTCCTGCTTTATAAATAATGAAAATAAAATTCTGTGTTTATCCAAAAATTTCACCTTTCATGTCTATCAATATTTCCCCATTTAAAGAAACAAATAAAAAATAAAATGTATTTTCTCCCCTTGAGTAAAAGATTAAATAAATTAAAATAAAATGTTGTATTTATTAAAATTTCTCCCTCTTTTGTGATATCAAAAAAAAAATGATAGAAAAAGGAATATAACACTTTTTAATGCCGCACTAAACTAAAGTAATTTTGTTAATAATCTATTTATCAATATTTGAAACTAGATTAATGGAATTATAACATAGATAATATAGTAAA
This sequence comes from Viscum album, assembly GCA_963277665.1. Lineage (NCBI taxonomy): Eukaryota > Viridiplantae > Streptophyta > Magnoliopsida > Santalales > Viscaceae > Viscum > Viscum album. The sequence continues at coordinate 626,693,393 of OY728151.1, read as the reverse complement.
ACAAATTAATAACACATAAACATTGGATGAAAATATATTTTATTGTAATGATATGTGCAAGTATTGTAATGATAATGGGAATCAAGGATTGGCTCGAAAAAATGTTTGAAATTGGTCTCAACCTCTCTAGTTTACTTCCTTGAGTTCTAATAACTAATTAATTAGCCTCTTCATTAATCCATATTACAACTGGATAATGAGTTCTCTTCCTTCATGAGTCAAACTAATATCCCCAATCTAATTTACAATAAAGAACTCATGCAACTATTGTTTTTTTCCATAATAAGAGTTAACTTATCTCTGAACTTATTCAACAATGTTCTTATTCCAGGTTAACTTGATGTTAATTTCTCAACAATATTTTTTGGTTTTCTAATAAGAAAAAAATAGAGCACTATTGATCTGAAGGTCCAAAATTATGTCATTCATATTTCTCATTACTATTGTAATGACCTAAATTATCCTTATCATTTCTGGAGAAGTACCTGAGGTACCTGTTTGACTGTTCCTCACAAATGTTAATTTTGCCTCCATGAAAATATTAAAATCTACCAAATCTGACTTCACTGCCATATCTGATTTCAATTCTTCTACTTCATCAAAAATATCTTTCTAAAAATTGTCACCTTATTGTTTTGAAATAGTACTTGCATTAAAATTATTAAATCTATGATTTTTCTTTTCCAATGATCTTCTCAAAGCATCATTTTCTGATTCAACTCTAGTTAAATTTATATGTAGTTCCTCAACGCATGATTTCATAGAATCAGAGGTACCTTATTCTTGATTCTCATTATGATCTTCCACTAGATTAAAAAGAACTAAAGTTATGGATTTGGAATCTGATTTCTCTTAATCATCACTCTATACTAGCTTCTCTACTGATTTTTCCTTCGAATCCTTACCTGAATCATCCACAGAAAAATCCTCAAGGAGAATTTCAGTTTGAATTTTAAAAAGGTTATCTTCGTAATTCATATCAACAGGTTCTATCTCCTCTTTAGCATCTCCTTCATTGATTTCCTCCAATAATATATCCTCAAATATAGGTTCCTCCTTCGGTAATTACTCTTGAACAATCTCAGTAGGCAGTATAGGTTGAATAAATTTAGGTCTAGCAACCTCAACTTCTCTTGGATTTTCAACAATTTGAGTCACAATTTATTTTTCCACATGAGGATTCACCTCAATATGAGAAACTATTGGTTTTTCAATTTGTTGCACTATAAATTCCTTAATAAATCTGTAGCTCAGAAAATGATCAGAGGCATCAGTATTAGTTTCAACTGGCTTATCAACAGTTTGAGTCACTCAATGTATTTTCCATTGAAGTCCCTCTTGACATCCCTCATTAGCAGGTGGATCTACTGCTTCAAATATTAATCTTCATAATGTTCCAATTGATCTAGATTCTTTCATGCCTTCCTTTTATATAGCAGGATTCTCTCCCTAAGTTGAGTCTTTGTTTTCCTCAGCTCCAACATGCATAAGCTTTACTTTCAAAGTACTCCAAAAGAATCCAATCTCTCATAGAGTAATATCATTGAAAAAATTCTATGATGACATATTACTCTGCATCTATTAATCTCACCATATCTTACATAAACAGTATTTTTGAAATGAACCTTCCATTGGGATAAAAGTTCATTCTAGACTCTGGTTGACAGTAGTAGTTGTGATATCATACCATATATCTCCAAAAATTCAACTTGATTTCACTCATAAGAAAAATAATTATGTACATGTTAGAAAACAAAATCATCTTCATCTCTGACATCCGAGGAGGAATCCTTGTTTGCACAAACATAACAATAATCTTCTGATCAGGTTTTTGATCCTTCACTTATATTTTTCATATAATTTTAGAACCAAATAAAAATTACATAATTTCCTCTAACATATGTTCAACATCTATAATATTCATTAATTCTAAATGATAATATCCCTCATAAGGGCAGTTTAAGATTATATCTATTTCCACAGATGAAATTGAAAAATTATGATATTCAATTTTCACAAGTATGGTATCTTCTATATCTCCAAGAATGAACTGAATAGATTTGAAAAGGTGAAGAAGCTCTTCCTTATACATAAATTTTTTATTCTCTCCACTAAATTTTTTCTCAAGATTCAGAAATGTGATGGCTTGCCTCAGCATCATATTCATTTGATACAGCCATTCCAGGTCAACTACATTTCCCTGTAGAATCTATCTTCCTATCGGGCGCTGACACTTAGAATTACTAGCTTCACCTTCCTCAATTCCTTTTGTCTTGGACATTTATATTATAAACTTCTTATGTCTTGAAGGATTAGGGTTTTGAAGGGTTATGTTTGGGTAGACCCGAGTGGTAAGGTTTTTCGGTTTTGAATGGTTTTGAATGAAATTAATGGCTTTAGAATTTTAAACGGGTTTTGTCATCCTTGATTCCCATGTCATTACGCACATAGTAATTATTACATTCATTAAATGTAAAAAACCTCGGGGAAAAAATTTAAAGCAATATAGTCAAAATTTTAAATAATTCTAAAAAATAATAGTAAATTTATTAAAAAAATATGGAAAGAATAATTAAAATAACTAAATAAGAGAAACTAAAATTAAAATTTCATTTAAAAATAAATAAACCTAGCTCCCCCTTAATAAAATCAAACCTTGTAGTGGGAAGTGTTTTAGTAAAAATATCATCTAATTGAATTTCCTTAAATAAAAATTCTAAAAATATATCCTTTTTATGTACATTATCTCTTAAAAAGTGATGTCTGATATAAATATTCTTAGTTATAGAATGATTAATAGGGTTATATGAAATATTTATAGCCCTTTTATTGTCACATAAAATAGGTGTGTTATTAAAATTTAGATCAATGTACATAACCGTGTATTTCATCCATAACATTTGTGCACAACATCTTCCTGTAGATGCATATTCTTCCTCAGTTGTTGAAAGGGAAAATGTGTGTTGTTTCGTAGAAGACCGTGACCCAATTGATTTTTCTTAATAAGTGAAAATTCCCTACGGTGAGTTTTTATCAAATATATAGCTTCCAAATTAATCTTTTGAATATGAAATTAAATTAAAATTTGACGTTTTTATAAAGAATAGATTGAAAAAAAGTTCCTTTTAAATATCAAATAATTATTTTAACAACACATAGATGAGATTCTTTAGGATTAGACTAAAATCATGCAAAAATACATACTGAGTACATCATATCTAGCCTGCTAGCAGTAAGATATAATAAACATCGAATCATGACTCAATATAACGTGTTGTCTACTAATTTTGTAATTTCATCCAAATCAAGTTTTATATTAGTACAATAGGAGTTGTATATGTCTTATTGTTTTCAAGTCCAAATTTCTTCAAGAAATTCAGTAATGAATTTTCTTTGATTCAAAAAATTTCAAAAATCCATTTGATATATTTGAAGTCCAAGAAAACAACTTCATTCTCCCATCATACTCATTTAAAATTCATTTTTCATTAAATTTGAAAACTCATGACATAATTTTTTGTTTGTTGAACCAAAAATTACATCATCATCATAAATTTCAACCAATAAAATATTAGATTAAACAGTTTTCCTGGACAATTTTGGAACGTCCATCCCAACAGTAAAATCATTTTCAAAGAAAATGAACTTAATATTTCATACCATGTCCTATGTGACTATTTAAGGCCATAAAGAGCATTAGTAAGTTTAAAAACAGAATCTGGTTTTTGTGAATTTTCAAAATGAGGAGGTTTCTCAACATAAGCATTCTCCAATAAATAACCATTTAAAAATTCATACATAACATCCATATCAAATAATTTAATGTTAATTTGAGATGCATAAGCTAAAAGGATCCTAATGGCTTCTAATCTAGCTACTGGTGAAAAGGTCACATCATATTCTATACCTTCTTCTTATTATATCCTTTATCTAAAAGTATATATTTATTTCAAATTATAATTCATTGATCGTCTTGTTTATTTCTAAAGACCCATTTAGTTCTTATAACAGGATAGTTTTGTGGTCATTCATCTAATTTCAAAACATCATTTCATTTGAACTAGTTTATTTCTTCTTTCATTTTGATCATCCAACATTCATCAACTTAGGCTTCTTCTAATGTCTTAGGTTTTAATTGGTATAGAAATGCATAGAATTCAATATGATTTCTTATATTTCTTCTATTTTTATTCTAGTGTCTAGGTATCCAATAATAGTTTCTAAAGGTTGATTCTTTTTGGTTCAGGACTCTCTATGTAGTTCACTATTGGGATCCTCAAAGTCATGTTCTTATGAAAAGGACATATTTAATTTCTATCTTTTTCATAATAATCTTTCAAGTTCTCAAGTATCATGTAATCTTTAGAGTCATATTTATCAATTTGATATTTCCTTTTTTCAAATGGATCAAATTCATCAAATTTTACATGAACCGATTCTTCAACAATCATTGAATTTTTATTAAAAACTCTATATGACTTTGAAGTATCAAAATATCCTATGAAAATACCTTCATCTGATTTTTGGTCAAACATACAAAGATTGTCCATGGTGTTTAAGGTGTCAACCTTGCATCCAAAAACATTAAAGTAATTTAATATAGGTTTTCTCTTATTCCAGCCTCCATAAGATTTCTTTTTAAAAATAGGTCTGATTAAAAATATATTCATTATATAATAGGTAGTGCTTACATATTCTGACTAGAAATAGGTAGGATGTCTCTATTCATTTAGTATATTCCAATCCATTTCCTGAATATTTCTATTTCTTCTTTCAACAATCTCATTCTGTTGAGGTGTTCTTAGTATAAAGAAAGTGTGTTTAATACCCATATTTGAAAAAAAATGAATTGAAATACTAGATTCTCAAATTCTCCACCGCAATCACTTCTTAATAAAATTATTTTAAAACCTTTTTCATTTTGAATAGCTTTGAAAAAACTTTAAAATATATTAAAATATTCATTTTTATATTGTAGAATAAAAATCCATGTAAATCATTAATAATAATCATCTAATATATATACCTATAATTTATCAACCAAACATGCTATTCTTTAATGTCCAAACAAAACCATATTTATAACTTCTAGAGGTTTAGATGTAGAAATTTCTTTTAGAGATTTGAAGGATGATTTTTCTACTTGCCTAGTTGAATTGCAAAAAGAATCTATCATTTTCAAATCAAAGACTAGGAAAATTAGTAACTAATTATTTCTGTGATATCTTTTGTAAATAATATATATTTCAATGTCCAAGTCTTCTATGCCAGATCTGCGATTCATTTATCTTCGATGTTAAGAAGTTTACTTTTTGATTACAAAAGAAATTTACGTTTAGGGTATAAACATTATCAGTTCTATCTGATCTATATTTACAAAACTTATCTTTACAAACAGAACAACAGTTGTTAGAAAAATCAAAAAATATCCACCATAATGGAGTTGAGGTATACTTATCAGATTTTTTTCATTCATTTTATATAGTATTCTTTATTCATTGATAAATCTTTTGGATCTCCAAATGTTCCAATGATAATTATATTAACTTTGGAATCATCACCAAATGTGACTAGACCACAATCCTTTTGAGATAGAGTTCTGAAATCTAAAGAGTTTACACACATATTCCTGGGGCAACCACTGTCCATATACTCAACAACTTTTATGCTTCTGTGAACTACTTCCTGTAAAGGAATTTAGACAATGGCTTGTTTTGGTACCCATATTTTTTTGGGTCTATTTGTGTTAGTTAGAAATGATCTAGGAATCTAGAGTTACATTGTTTTTACAAAATCAATAGATTCATATAAATCGCTTGAAAAAAAGGATTTTTGGATCCCACTTATATGAGGTTTCCTTAAGATCTAGTTTTAAGATATATGACTTCTTGTTCCCCTATATTTTCAAATTTTACCTTTTGTACTTAAGAAAAATAGTTATTATACAGTTTGGGTTTCTCCCCTTTACAACCTATTCTATATCAGTCCTTTTTAATCACATTCTTTCCAAAAACTTCATTTAGTGTATTTTATCCTTTTCTAAAAATAAGAGTTTTTCTTTTTTACGTTAGTACTTCTTTTTACAGTGTTTTAATTTTAGTTTAATTATTTGTATAGTTTTTGTTTGATGAATTATATTTTTCAAATAACTCTTGATGTTGTTTTATCATAGTGTGTGTTTCTCTAAAAATAGCAGTTTGAATATTTTTCAGTGATTTGTGTTTCTTAAATAAGGAATAATATTTCTCTTCCTGCATATTGTAGTAGGCTGCATGTTTATTATTTGAACAACTGGAACTAAAATTAAAATCAGAATCAGATGAGTAATAAGAATGTACCTCATAAGCCTTTGCCGTAAATAACATCATTTATTTTATATTTGATTCTTCTTTTTCAATGTTATACATTTATAAGGTGCTCAAGTATTCATAAAAACTACAAGTTGATTTCCCTACTCTTTTGTATTTCTTCTCATAATCATTATTTTTTAAAATTTCCTTTTTCTTTTCACCTTTTAAATAAGGTTGTTCAGGACTAATGTGGCCCATAGTTTTTTATTCATGGCATCTGATATCTCTTGGTTATTTTTCATCCTTTTTGAAGGATTTTTAGAATCCTTTCTTCTTTATATATAATTTACTATACATTCTGGATAGTTGAACCAGTTCCACATTTGAATTAGATGAATCAGAACTCTCTGATATCACTTTGATTTAATTCTTCATCATTCTATTTTCCTTTTGGGATGCTATCTTCACAGTTGTTTTTAATATTTTTATTTAAAATTTATACTCATTTTCATCATATTCCATCTCATATTCATACATCATAAGAGCTCCAATTAACTCTCTCATTGTAAGATAATTTACTGGTGAAGATTTCCTAAAAGTAGTGGAAATTCCATTCCACACAGCAGTTAATACTCTAAGAACATTTAATACTTGATCTGCTTTTTTGATAGGCTTTCACTAGGATGTGGTATTATAAAAAAAATTGTAAGCCTTCCATTTATCTGGTTGATTCATTCTTTTTAAAAAATTATGAATGTTTCAAATATCAATTTAGCAGTAGAATTCCTCATCTGTCTGAGATTGTTAGTTCCTTTATAGGAAACTGCAATCGTCTGCCACATTTCATAATCCATCGGGCTCTGAGATATTCTATTCAATTCATTTGGTCTAAGACAACAAATGATAGAATTCATATCATTCGATTTTATGTCGTATGTTTCTTCTGTATCAGTATTCCATGATCCGGGTTTCACTAGAATCACATAGGGTGTTAGAATTTTCGAGTAGACATTGTATCCAAGGTTCCTTAGGTAAATGATCATCCTTGATTTCCAACATCCATAATTTTCCCAGTTGAAGTAGGGATATCAATTCATTGACATACTCTCTTTTGTATCATCCAATATGCTTTGTATAATCCAAAAACATTCCTCTTGTTATTGATTTGAAAAAAGCTCCTCCTCTTATACTAGTTGTTGGATCAGGTTATACAAAATACGCACAAGAGGGTGGGGGGGTTTAATTGTGACTTTTAAAAATTATTCCTTAACTGTGATGAAGGTAGAGTCTATACATTTATCATTTTTAGTTTGTTTATGTAGCGGAAAAAAATAGATAAAAATGAAATAATGTATAGTTGTTTGGGGAACAAAAGGCCCTTGGACCACTCCCCCAACACTCATCTCCACGAGCATAGTTATTTTTAATTTATGGTTATCTTATCAATAGAACGTCCACTACTGAGTGAAGGTAGTTGGCACCTTTATATGTTAAGGCTAAAATAGAGCCTTCTAGTTCATAAACAAAATATAATACACAACTTAGTACGAGAAGCAGAATACTAAAACTAAAAAGTGTATTTGTGTGAAAAAACATACTTGTTGTTATTCATAATTGCACCAACACACAACTGATAGTCAATGAATCATCGTCTTCAGTTAGAATAATCTTCAAGTAGATGTAAATCTGAACCGATTTAGTTGCTGAAGATCTTAAAAAGAATTTTTCAACTTCAACAACAATAGATTCATAAAAAATAACCGATGTTGAATAAATGAATCTTCAACATGTTTCTTCTTCTTCATAAAATAGAGTTTAAAAATCATGATAGTAGTAGATATGTGACTCATATATCTCTATAATAATTTTAGTTGAAAATAATTTCATATCTTATACATCTGATCCTTTTTGCAATGATTCATCACTTCTTTGTAATACAATGTATCATAGATATATTGTAACACCCCAGGTAAATAAAGAATATGACATTTTCATATTTATCTATATTTGTGAATAAAATATTAATATGACTTTAAAGAGGACGCTATGCTCGATGGCGTACCCAACACGCAACAATGAGTTTCTTGGGAATCTTACGTTGCACTCTAATAATAAAATAATATTATTTTAAATGGTAGTTAACATGTAGCCGTTGTATTGGAGGGAATGGATAGAAATAACTAAAATATGATTATATATGTTCTTAAATGTTTTTACATTTATACAATAAAAGATAAAGGCTTAAAATACGGAAAGAATTCAATTTTAGGCGTATATGCCCTAGTTTTCACTAAAGGTTCACTTATCACCTTTTGATGGAGAACCGTCATTAAATATAGTTTTGTTCACTCATAAACATTATTTTGGACCAAATAAAACTCTTGTTAAGAATCGGGACATCAAAATTTACTTTGTGTAAATTTTTGGTATCTTTCCGATAAAGTTCATTTTTTTTAATGAATAGTGTAAAATGTAGTATTTTAATTCAAAACCACTTTTTAATATAATTTATTTATATGATTAGATTATATTTTGAATTGGTTTTAAAGTGAAATTAGAAAATATTTTTACCATTAAATCCAATAGTGGTCGTTGGAATCAATTTCACTTTGAAATCGGACTTAAACTAGTGTCAATCTTTTGATACTTATTGTTTCATAAAAACACGCTATTTGTCATGATAGCAGGAATTAATTATTAAATTAATTAATGTGACTTATATGTTTTGAATTTTGTAAAACGGACTTCATTTTTGAATTCAGAATATCAAATATAGCATAGGGTGAATTTTTGGGATTTTTCTGAAAAACTTCAATTTTTTATGAATAGTGAAACCACTAAGTGGTACTTATAAAAACTGATTTTCCGTTTAAATGAAATTTTGCCATCATTGTGTTTTGAATTTCAAAAATCCGACATACATGGTTGTCATTAAGAAGTAAAATGTGGTTCAATGAGATTAAAATAATTTTTTTGTGAATAGTAACTTATTAAGTTTTTAATCGCGATTAGTGGTAATTAGTGTAGTTTAAGGTAAAAATAATGCTTTAATAAAATGAGATGAGCTTGACACATGTCTTACCCTCATTGGTTGTGTCATGGCCGACCAAGACAAGCCATGGGTCAACTTGGGGACCCCATGGATCCACTTTGGTTGGGAAATGACATAAATAACTTTTTATTTAATGTAAAAGTAAAAATGACACAAACATGATATGTTTTACTAAAACAATTTGTAAGTGGGGTTATACAAGTCATATTTTTGATTATAAATATTCATTGGAAAGATTAAAAGATTTCATACATCATAGTATTTGTTTTATAATTTTTAGACATTAAATAAATTAAATTATTTATGACATAATAATGATGCAGTGATGACATCATTATTTGACGATTTAAATAAAATGGAAAGATAATGTAAAATATATGAACTAAACATGTCCAAAACTTATTGGATGAGTGGATTTCAAAGCCTTATCACCTTATCCACGAATTATATCAATTTGGGACCTTTTGAAACCGAAACACATTTTCAAATAAAGTAATATTTCTTTACTTTCCAAAAGTGCCCCTCCTCTCCTCTTATAAAAGGCCCCCACCTCTACCTCATTTCACACACTCCGCAAGCCTTTGGCTCGGCCATACCCTGACCATTTACTCTCTCCAAATCCCTATCCTCATCCTAGGGGATCCCCTTTGGGCATAATCCTTTCAAAGGAAGCCTTTAGGCTCGAATGAAAAGGAGTTACACTTTTTAAGGTAATTCATTCTCTCATGTTCATTTGTTTTATTTTGCTACTCCAACCCCCTAAACTCTTTTTATTTACTTCTTTTGTAACAACACCAGTATCTTCAATATACTAGGATGTTTTTATAAGATTTATTCGAGCTACACTCTCACACAACTACATCAAATGGTTAAAGAACATACGGTTTCCGTGGATGGTGAAATTCTGCCTCCCGAAACGATGATTGTTCAATACTCATTTAACACCTTCAAAGGTGGCCATTATGATGTCACTATTTTTATATATGATATATAATATGTTTATGTTTTATTTATTCTTCTGTATTTTTCATTTTTGTCTTACCTTTATGGCTTCCATTATGGGTATACGCGATATCTTCATTTAAGGAAGTGCGGACTACCGCCCCCTCAAAGTGATTTGATTCGTTAAATACCCTATGTGGGATGTATAAAGGATGGAAATATGATATTATATATGATATTATACTGGAATTATAATATACCTTTATATCATTATTATTCCATTCTATAAAATACGAAATAGAAATGAAAGTAGCGTTCATGCGTACGTACGGCTTACCGTCTCCATGAACGGTGCATTTCATTTCTTACCTCTAAATGATTATGTAATGTTATAAATGCATGCATGTACTGGATATATATGACATATATGATATCTAAATAATGAATACAATTCTGGATATAATAAACATTTGGCCACACGAACAACTTGTAATTGTAAGAAGTCCACTTTCGACTTAAGAACCAAATATCGACAAAACAAATATTATTAACTTAATGATTACATATTGTTTATAACATGGTAATAAGTGATATAAAAGGAATAATGAACTTTAAAAAGGTTCTTAAGGAAGTATAAATTAACTAAAGTTTATTATTCAGGAGATTAAAGAACGATCAAGTCAAAGTCGGACCCGAGGTAAGGGATCCTACTCCTCTCTTTCTTTTTAAGTACACTCTTTTATGTCATTCCTTTTAAAGCTCATCTTTATTGTTATTGGGATGTTCTTTTATATTTCTCCTACTGTAATTTTTATGTTCATGTGATGAGAGACCCTACCCTCTCTCATAAATCCATTTTGGAAGTTTTGAGTGGCGCCGTTAGGCTGCCGAACTTTCGTAAGAGATCTAACATCTCTCTTTCTTTTTAAGTACTCTCCTTTATGTCACTTCTTTTAAGCTCCTATTTGTAATGTTGGGGGATGTTCTTCTATATTCCTCTTGCTTTACATTTTATTTTAATGTGATGAGATACCCTATTTGATCTCATAAATCCATATTCGGATGTTTTATGTGGCGTTGTTAGGCTGCCGAGTTTTCGTAAGGGATTTTTCATCTCACTTTTCTTCCCATGATATTTATGCTACATTTGCCATTTTCCCTTGAGTGGTGTATGTACTGCCATTATTCTACAATTTGTGTAATATAAATTCCTTTATGAGTATTTACATAAATTATTTATTGTCCTTCTTTCATGGGGTGTATGTTTTGAAAGATACCCAAGTCGGTAAGGGAACCTTTCACCCTCCTCTTTTTAAAAGACATCTTTTGTTGGGTATTTTAATTTACATGTTGTTATGTTGGGATATGTTCTCATATATCCTTATTGATGTATATTTTTTGTCCAAGTTATGAGATACAATTTTTATCTCTCATCAACTCATTTTGATGTGATGTCGTTAGGCTGTCAAGGGAACTTTTTAACCCAATTTCGATTTCTTTGGGTTCAACTTGTAGTCATTGAATATGTCATCCATTGAATATGTGTGATTGACCTTTTATTGTTTTACACTTAATATCCACTTATATTGGGTGTATATATATTTTTCACACATATTTTTGAGATTTATTTGTCCTTAATTTAAGGATACCTTCTTTATAAGGGATTTCATCACATTTGACATTTCTATTGAGGGTTCATTGTTGTTATGCACCAATTCCCTCTTATATGGTGTATATACTGTCCTTTGGAGTATTATATCATGAATCCTTTTATTCTCATGATATTATAAAGTTCTGACTAAATGTTATTCCTCGATTATTGTATTCAAGTGTCTCTAATTTTGGTAAAACCCCTTTAACCAAAATATCGTTTTAAATGTTTTAATTATTTGTTCTTATTAATATCCATGTTTTCAAAATGGTTTTAAGGATTTATTTATATGGATATTAATGGTTTAAAATGTTAAAAGCTTCAAGGTGGTATGGGACACTTTGATTCAAAAATCTCTTTATTAAATGTTTTAAATGGTTTTGGAAATGGTTTCTTTTTGAATGGATTCATTATTTCAATATCCTAAAATGTTATATTGTGATTGAAATGTGGAAATGTTATGTTTACTTTATTCATGTTTATGTGATACGATTATGTTATGGTTCTTGGGCATTGTTATGAAGAACGGGTGGTTCCGTGATAAACTAAGGGCGGGTGAGCCCGATATAGCTCTCCAATGCATTGGGTAACGCGAAGGAGTGAAACGTTAAGGTTTCTCCGAAGATATTTAGGGAATATACTATGATGGGTATTCCAAACGTAACCAAGAGGGTTACTCCCTATGTAAGAATGTTATGAATGCCTCAAGTTACCTTTATGTCTTATGATTTCTATGATTTATTCATGATTTGATATGCATATGTTTTATGGGTAAAGTATGATTTCATTCTTATGTATATATGAACTCATGTTTCCTTTACACATTTTTATAACCCTTACTGAGCTTTTTATGCTCATCCCAAGTTTTTGAAATGTTTTTCACAGGTCAAGGGAAAGGTACATGATGTGACGATAGTGTCAAGGATGTGTCAAGAAAGAATCCGTGTTTTATTTTAAATAGGTTTCCATTGATGGGAAGAATGAATATTGTCTTTTATGCAACCACATTGTTTAAATGTGGAATATAATGCAAGTTTCATGATCTAATTCTCTAAAACTCTAAACCTGAAAAGATCCTCAATGTGTAATCTTGTAATAACTCAAGATTAAGTAAGGTTTAAGGCTGGGGCCTTATATATATTGAATAAAAAAATAGTTTCCTTTCAAAAATTAGTTCCATAAAAGTCATTTTTTGAATCATGATATTCAAATGTTTGAAAAATAAAGAAATTCTAACTCCATTAAATATTTGGCATAAAAAGATCCTCATTAATCAATCCTCTGAATCTCAAATAAATGACTTTGAATCAGTCAAAGATGCGCTTTAAAATATGGCTTTTAATATGGCTTAAATTCATCATAATAATCTATATAAAAACTATTTCTCAATAAAGTAGTATTTTAATTCATCAACGCCAACCATAGGGTTGAACTGCATAGCATACTTTCCCTGAACGTATGGTTCACAACGTAAGGTTCACAATGTAAGGTTCATAATTTAAGGTTAATCATAAATACTTTTCTATTAAACTCCCAAATGTAGGTGTATAATCCAAAATTTTATCATATTCTAAAAGTAAGGTACATGTTCTATAATTTTTGATACAATGTATGGTTATTTACAAATGTTAGGTTGATGAACCATACTTTTGAGAATTAAGAACAACATTCTATACTAATGTAGGTTTCTTCTTCTATACTTTTATAATATCTCAAACATTAGGTTTCTTCCAAATGTAGGGTTATTCTTCGATACTTTTCTCTGATAACGTATCCTTTCATGACTATACACTCTTGATATCCTGTAATGTAAATGATAGATTCCATCCTTACACTACACAACGTTGGGTATGAATAGTTTTTCCAGAATACACTAATGTGATTTCTAAACACATTGAGTACAGACATTTTTTTCCAGAACACGCTAAAGTGATTTCTGAAAACTTTATCAAATATTCCATTCAGATAAACCTCTTTATTATTATTCAAAAATAGAAAAACTAAGAATGTTAATTTCCCGAAATAAACATATGATAAAATCATTAGAATAACAAATAAGGGTATTTTTGAATATCAAAATAATCATAAAGAGATAGATTATTGTTCTCAACAATCTCCCTCTAATAATAAATAAGTATTGTTGAAAACAACACCTGGTCAATAATAATAACTATGACAGATTAAGTTATCATTCCTAATGCACTAAAATTACTTTTTAATTAATCATAAAAATCATAAGTTATTCTTTATTTCTTTAAATGTTTAGTAATACCAAAATAGCTTGCATTTGTAATCCAATATGGATAAATAATATATTATTAATTATATAATCTTAACAATAACACAAAAAGTTTATCTTAATCCATTCCTTATATATATAACCTTAATGAACCATGAAAATATGTCTGTCCAAAATTGAAACTGAAATATTAGACTAAATTGATCTCATATCCTTCCATGATCAACTGAAAAATTATATTAAAATAATGTTAGTCATTAAAAAAGGCACATTACAAAATCTATTTACACTAATCATTTAAAAAAATAATGTAAAAATAAAATCATATATGGTTCTAAAATATAGTTTAGACCATAATCCTAAAATAATATTCTATCATAAAAAAACGTATTTTCATTGGATTCATCAATGAACTTGTATATGATCATAGGTTGGATTCAAAATATCAGGTATGATTTCCATATTACTGAAATTTATATGTGATATTTTTAGAGGTTAATATTAAATACTCAAAATCAAATCAAATTTCTCAAAGGGATATGATTTTCATAGGGTTTATTCAATATAATCCATACCTCTATTGAAATGGATAATTGTCCCTTATAAATCATGATTCTATTCGACTATATTTACTTCATAGGAATTACCTTTGAAATTTTTACTTCTAGTATTCTAATGGATTATTATCCTCATTATCAAATAGATTATAGAATTTATTTTCCTAATTACAAAACTCCTTGCATCTATTAAACTGAATTGTGATAGTTGTATTTTTTGATATTTCACCCCATTATTTTTATTGAATGGAATCTTTTCATCCTATAAATATTAATTTTATTATTGGAAAATCTTCCCATGATGGAATAATTTTCTTATTCCTTTTTTGAATTTTCCAAATGTATCCTTCCAAAATTATTTGGAAAATATAAAGATGAGATGTTGTTTTCCCTCCATGTCACATAACACCTGAGATTCAATAATGACTCATAATCCTTTTCATATCACCGTCACTATAATGGTTTCCAACTTCCAATTCTACTTTGAGTGGACATAAAATTATTCCTTCATATATTTTGATTTCCTTTATGGATAATGAATTTCAAATACATGGTTTTAAAACACTGGAAAAATGAGCAATCATAAATTAATGGATATTGATTAAACTATATTTTAGATTTAATGTATTATAAAATTTTCCAAATATTTTCCAATGGATTCATAACCCTTCTACTAAAGCTAAAATAACTCTTTATATGTTTTATATATAGAAACATGTGGATGAAATTGGTAAAAAAAGATCATCTTCAACTCATCCCATTCCATATTTATAGTTTCATCTCCATTACTTATATACTTAATAATATTCCACCATTAATATAGTGCACATTCCAAATGATAGATGACTAAGACAAATTTTGAATTGTCCTAGAATGAAAGAATAAAAAATAGATTCTCCACAGAATATATCCATTACATAGGAACTAATATATTATAGGAACCATATAAGGATGGTGGAAATTGTTGAATAAAATATTAAATAACATATGGATCACTCCATTGGGCATTTATAGGTTATATATAATCTTGGATAACATTAATTTATTGAGAGAGAAGAGTTAGAATTGTAGCAATATATTACATCCCAAATGATAAGAAATTTCGTTGTTTGTGAGGATGATCATTATATTGTCCATCACTTTCATTTATTAAATTATTCATTTTGGTTCTAACAGTTAGCTTAAAATAAAAAATAGGTTCAAGGATCATGATATTATAATCAGAGTGAATAATCCTATATTTAATAAAATTATTCCTAGGATTCCCTAAATTATAACACCTACATAATTTATTTTTATTACCTTTAAAAACCCTTCATAATGATTCAAAAATAAAATATACTTTTACCCATGAATATCCCAAGGGACTAGAAAACAATGTGCATAATACAATAACATTGACTAGGAACCAAAATAATTGTAAATATATTCTCAACCAACTCTTTTTGGGGATATTACCCTTATATACATCTACACAGAAATCATGTCCTCATTCAATATCCTTATAATAATTTTGTACCAGGAAAACCGCATAATATCTTTTTTTCTATGAAATTATAATTTTTTATTGTATTTTTTATTTTTTCCTAGGTTTTTAAAAAAATATATCTAATACTAATATCTAATTATTAATTTAACGATGCCCTCTTTCCAACCATAGTGACCTGAAGTTTATATACATAAATATTTAATATTTTTATATGATTATTCAATATATAACATTAATATCTTCACCAGTTCTATAATGGTTTAGTTTTATTGGAGACTAGATACGTAAACATCGTATTCATTAATTGTCTTCAACATATCCTATAAAAAAAATTCTCATATAGAACTCTTATTAGATATATTGTACATAATACCATTATTCATGATCTGGGGAAATGAAACAAAAGAAAAGGTGATCTTAGATGCCTAGTAAGGTTAAATAATGGAGATATAGATGATTTAGTATGCATGACATGAAAGTAAAAAAATTATGACGTGATATTAACATTGGAAAATCATAACCTTCATATCATAGAATATAATAATTAGTCGTGGAATAATGCTTGGAAGTTAATAAGATGTGTCTCATAAATGAATCTAAGAACATGTTCCCTAAGGGAATAACATAATCATATGAATATTGTTAAAAGTTATTATTATAAAATTTTGGAATTTTAAAATAGAAATAGGTTCACTGATTATATTAAGGAAAAGAAATGAGTCCCTCACAGAATCATATTGTTATAGAACCTAGTCCATGAATAATCTTATGGTCATGAAAGCCAAGTCCACACATAATCTAATGAACATAAAATCCAATTTGACACATAATCCTATTGAAAACAAATCCATTTCCATTATTAGTTGTATGAACATGAATACTAGTTCCACACATGAACGTGTGAACATGAAATTAGATTCACATATAACTTGTTTTCTTCCTGATTTATCCATATTTAATGAATTTATTGGAGGTATTTAATAGACTCAAAAATCAAATTATAATAAACTGTACATAAAAATATCACAAGATCATAAGCACATTCATCATAATGTTATAACATAACACATGGAAAATAAATTGGTTTTTGAAAAATCATATAATCATTATCATAAAACACCATGATAAATAATAGTAATGGTATTTATAGGAAGCCTTTTCTTTTTTACATTACTAATACATAATTTTAATGATAAAATTTTTAATATTGTTAAAAATGATCTAGAGATTTAGTGTCATGGGGAAATTAGAACCCAAAGAAACATTTACATGATAAAACAAAAAAAAATATTTAATTAATTTTTTTTCTAGCTTACTAGTGGTCCCCATGTAATCTATAGTATAATAAGTCACCTAAGGATGTAAATCTAATGAATGGGTGGTCTAAAAGCCCTGTAAGATGATTGATAAGAACATTAATCAATATAACAAGGGAGATAATAGCAATAATCATCAGAAAATAATTTTGGGATCATCATCATAATCTTGATAGGAATCATTAGACTTGTTATGTAATACAGTAATGTATAAAAATGAAATATCATGTCTTAGTGGTCAAATACCACACATTGTTGTGAATAATGATAACATCAATTTCAAGAATAACATATGGGAATAATAATAACATAATTATTGTGAAAAAATATATAATCATGTTCATTAATATTTCACCTTATCTCATGAGATAAATCACATATACCATAGCATTTGAGCACTATATAATTCTTGGTACATTCGTCACATCAAAACATTTTTTTAATCATGCTTTTCATATAGAACTTATATCAATCATTGACATAAAATAACCCATGTAAATAATATTTTTTCATTTCATACATTAATGAATAATCTTTTGGGTATCCAAAATTATAAATGGAAAAAACATATATTTAATTAGATTCATCATTCTTGAGTGATGAAGAAACAACTCAATATGAGTCAAAATGTGTTTTTTAATGTAGAATTATTTTGAAAAAATAAATGTATTTTTTATAAAACCATATTCTAAATATATATCTAATTAAATAAAATTTAATAAAAATGAAATTATATTTGGGGAGTATGAAATGTTCATCCTCAATAAAATTTTGCACGAAAAAGGAATAACCGAAATATATAAATTTGGGTTATACAATCCACTTATCATATCATGGAATCATTTCATCAATTTAATGTTCGGGATAATAAAATTAAATTAATTAATTAATAAATATTGAATAACTTATACACATATTTGATTTATAATAATTTAATTATTTTCATTTATGGATATTCTGATGAGTTATATAGCTCAATTCTAAATTTTCGAGAGTGTTCATTTCTTGGTATATATTCATCACTTCGCTTGTATAAAAGTATATATGTTCATGTAAGTACATAAAAATTATAAAAAATTGTAATAATATGTCATTAGTTAACTTATAGATGTTCAATTGGTCTTATATTTTATCTTGTTTCCATATATGTGTATGACTCATTGGATAATGTGTTAATTATAATCGTTCAGATTAATTTTGGTGGTTTTCGATCACAATGGCCTCATTTTGTTGTATTATTTAAATATATATATATGTTGGTTACAAGACATAAAAATATTTAGAACATAAATTTTATAATAATTTTTAACCATTATAATATTTTATTGACTACACATCAAGGTGGTAAAGGGAAATAAGTACATTTCAACATCGAAGGTGATAAATCAACACCTCACAAAAGATTTTTTTTCATTTTAGAAAATTAAATGGATAGGAGAACATGATTGATGATAGATTATTCCATTGATATGATAAAATTAGATTATATATATGTTTTTAGAGTTATCATTCCACTTAAAAATGGGGATCTGAGTAGAGTATATTAAAACAAAAAAACTTCAATGAAAATTAAGAAAACAGAAGTGGTTTTTACCTATAGAACTTATTCACCATGAGAAGATTCTTAGTGATTTTTTTGTTCTTTTGATGAGACCAAATGATCTTGAATGTTTTTAAGTGGTTTAGTATGGGTATTGAGAACAATTTGGACATGCTTTAATTCATGGATGGTGCGAGGAGAAGAGGTGGTGAGAAGTAGTATTTATCAGGTAGGAGAGGGGTAATTTTTCATTATATAATTATTTAGGCTAAAGACTTTCAGCATATTTTACCTTATTAAAAAAGTCAACTTGTAATAAAATAGATTTAAATATTATGTGATTACCTAAATCATACATCATCTATGACACAATAATTTTAGTATTTGTTAAATGCACTAAATTATTATATTTCACTATTCACACAAATTCAACTATTTTAGAAAAATCTATAAAATTAAAATTAATCATTTTTGAACATTTATAATACATAAAAGAATAATATTTTTTTTGAATAATTTTCTATATGTCATAATTTTTTTTTAAAAAAAAGTATCATTAATTCAAAAGATACTAAATTTAATATTATAATTTTTTTGACAATACATAAGTATTTATTTATTGGGATCACAACATTCTCTTATAGTAATTAGAAAAAACATTATTTATGAAAAATTACTATAAAATTGAAATTTCTTTTTGAATAATTTATTAATTATAAAATTTTAAATATATAATTATATTTTCAAAAAATACAAACACTTAATTTATCATTATATGAAACTTATTTACTTATAATATGATATAATTATATTTCATTTTCATTTATACGATGCATACATTATATTTATAATTTGATATTGGATGTTAATAATCTATTTTTTATATTATCATTCTTAATTGTCATGATACTATTCCAAGGGCCAAGTTACAATTCCATCAGTATATGTTCTTTAATATCTATGAATATAAATTATCTTATTTTATGAGAATCATGTTTTTATTCATAAATCCATGTTATTTATGTGTTTTCTTTTATATAACATAATAATAAGATGAAAAAAAATTAATTTTTTAAAAGATTTGGTCATTAAATTCTTCCCCCTTCATAAAATTTGTCCCTCAAATTTTCATTTTACATAAATAGGTAAGGGTATTTCTCTTTCATCACATCCTATATTTTCCCTGTTTCCTCTATATACTTCTAGATCTGACATAGTACATCAACCAACTGGGTAGTCTCTTTGGGTAGAACATTATCATTATGCTCCAAGATCTTGACCAGCTGCTCCAGGTATGAGAGATCATTTTGCAACTATACCATCAATAGATTTAGTGTGTGCTAGAAATATGGTATATACATACTCAACTGGGATACATGTAATATATCATGTAACTTGAGGAATTTATGGTGTATGTGTTAGTTGATATGTCATAGCTCCAAATTAATTAATAATCTCTAAAGGATTATTGTACCTACGACTAAACATCCCTTTCATCCCAAATATCATGATCATATTCCTTGGAGATATTCCAATGAATTTCATGTCTTCAAACTCAAAATATAGGTCTCCTAAATGATTTTATGTATAGATCTTATATCAAATTTTATCCTGGATGTGATGTAGAATTGTTTTCATTTTTTCCATCACTTATTCAATAATTTCATGTCCTATAGGCTTACATTCACGGACTTTATCCTATAATTATGGAGTTATACATCATTTTCCATAAAAATATTTGTATAGATCCATTTGTATTCTCGAGTGAAAATAATTTTTTAAGAGAACTGTGTGAGACAAAAATGTTGGTTCCATCATTGTTTAATGCCCATAGAACATTCTCTAACTATTTCTTCCAGTGTATAAATGGTCCAATCTGTTTAGATATAATTTTTAGGATGATATGTAATACTAAAGTTTACCTTTGTGTTTAGAGAATGTTATGGGAAATTTCCATAACATTTTTTTGAATACCATATCTTGATCATATATGATCGATAGTGGAAATTCATGCATCCTTACCACTTCTCTAATGTATATCAGTTCATGTTGTTTCAATTTGATGTCCTCTACAAATATGATAATGTGATATGTTTTTATAAGATTATACCAAACCACCCATATAGAATTATTTCAATTATATGTCTTAGAATGTATGATGACATATTCCATGGTTATATTTTCCCATTACTATGTTTTAATTGGTTATTGTTACATCATCCACTAATTCTTTTTTCTTCAAGCTTTCACTTCCTGACATACCATGAACCTTGATGTATATTCAATGATATCTTTCTCTTTATTATCCCACAAAAAATTCTATCAGATATCTCGATATATCATTTTATTCCCTGGTTGAATAGAAAATGTTGAGAAACATTCCTCACATTTAATCTCTTTATTATCTCTTGGTTGGATGGTTCACATAGTCATGAGTAAATATTAAAAATCCTTCCTAGTCTATTTTTTAATCATAGAATATCCCCCTTCCCATGTATTCCACCTTATTCATAATTTCCACATCATTTATTTATGGATTTGTTATTTTATACATGGGGGAGGTTTGAGAAATCAAATGAGAAAGGATATAGGATGCCCCTTGATTTATGATTCCCATTTCCATCCTTTTTAAATCTACAAATATTGGATCTTTCTCAATTCTCAACATAGATAATGTTTGTTGTTCTATTCTACATAGATCATCTTCCAATTTATTTTCTTTTCTATGATGGTAGTAGATTGAGTAATAATAATCCATGTTGATATCTAACCATATATACTAGTGTGCATTATTATTATTCTATGTTAATATATATTTGAGGATCATATGATCAGTATATATTCCACACTTCTCCCCATATAGATAGTGATAATATGTTTTCAATGGGAATATCATAGAATCCCACTCTAGATCATGCATCGAATAATTTTTCACATTAATTTTCAACAACCCTGAGGTATAGGCTTTCAATTTATCAGTTTTCAAATGTACACATCCAAATACCTTTATTTGAAGAATAATTTTATACCACAATGATGTCCCCACTTGTAATAAGTGTGAGTACATTCATGGTTATAAGCCTATTTTTTTACTCTTTGAAGTAGTATTCAGATTCAATGGTCCAGACAAACTATTCCCTCTATAGATTCAATAGTGTTAGTGGATTTGAAAATCATGAGATGTTCTTCAAAAATTATTGTTAATAAGAAGCTAGACCATAGAAACTATAGATATATATTACATAAGTTATCTGGGGACACTCTTCGATTTCCTTTGTCTTAGAAGGGTCCACATGGATTCCTTTTCTAGTGATAACATGCCCTTACAATGACAATTCTTCAATCCATAACACATATATACTATACAATTCATTAATTATCTATGTTCTCTATGTATTTAGCATATTATTAAAATTGTCATCATGTTCCCCTTTCTATTGTATATTAGAATATCATCAATAAATATTACCAAAAATTTAGCGAGGTATTCTCTAAAGGCTCTATTGTTTATGACAATGAATATTGTTGGAGAATTATTATGTGTGGATGGTGTCACATTGATATCATAGTGTTGATAAATTTTTATAATAGTAGACCTTGGAATGCCATCATTTTTCATGTTTAATTAGTGATATCCAAAGAGAAGGTCCACCATAGATAAATATATGGCACCACATAGTTTATTAAATAATTCTAATGTCCACGATAGGAGATACTTGTTATTTAACATGATTATGTTGATCTCTTGATAATAAATATAGGGGTTCATTGATCAATCTTTCTTTTTCACAAATTGGACTAATAGACCCCATGGTGAAGCATTATATAATATAAAACACCAATTTATATTATATTGTAATTTCTTATTCCAATCTCCCAACTTAATGGTGGCCATTCTGTAAGGTGTCTCTAATAGAAAATTAATTATAGAATATGTAAAATTGAGAACATAACCTCTTAATTAGGAGAAATACTATGAAATTATTCAATGAACTCATTAGTGCAATCCCTCACAATGGGCATTTCCTTTAGTATGATCCTCTCATTCTCCTCAATTATTTGATCATGATCATATTTCATATAAGGAAATAATATCCGCAATTGAGATGATAATTCTGAAGGATATTCATAATCCTACAAACACTTGTAAAAACATAGAAGATTACTTGTGATGTAAAGAGTGATCCACCTTTACCTATAGTTAATGTTGTATTTTTATAAAAGTAGACAATCCATGCATAATATAGCATCAAACTCCACCAAATGAAGAAATATAATATTTTTTTGAATTTTTAGACTAAAAAATTAACTAGGGTATTTTTATATACATTAGATGAAATGATTTTTTCTTTTTCTATACTTATAGATAACTACACCTCCATATTTTGAGGTGGTGTTTGAATAGTTATATTAAACTTGCAAGATATTAAAAAATACATAGACATAAAATAAAATTGTATATTTGATATTATCGAAGGAATAACCAAAATACCTATCAGACTCTTCCTCAACAACAATGATTGTATAATATTTCCCTTTATCTTTTGTCTTTGTTTGATGCAGATTCTTATTACCCTCAATGATTCTAGGTTAAGTTCATTATCATGAATAATTTCATTACTCTCTACCATTGAAGCACTAAGCCATGGATGTTTCATTAATTTCCTCCATCAGGTTGGATATATTCATTATGTGATTCCAAAATTCAGGACTTCGGTGGCCTTCTCTCCCACACATTACGCATTTCCCCTTCCCTTCAAGGGACATACCACGATGAATCTTCCAATAATTTTAACATGTCAGTGGTTGATTTTTGTTTCCACATTTTTCATTATATAATCAATAATTAAATTCCAAAATTCCTTTCTTATCACAATATCCATGGTAACACTCTAAAAAATATATCTCCTATTTGATAACTAGTCAATAAAAATCATCATAACTCTGAATAATTTTAATTTCTAGAACCTTTAGAAGCCATGGTTTTCAGACACTCATGAATCTATATATTTTTCTATCATAACTGATTTCAAAATCCAATATGTACCATCAAAGAATTTTGAAATTTTCCTCATAATATGTGACTGATTTAACTTACTTTTAGTCCACCTGTAAAATTTTTTTCTCTACCATCTTGTTAAGAGTTTTAGGGAAATACTTATTAAGAAATGTTTTCATAATGTCTTCCCACTCCATCTCTTTAATTTTATCTTTTGTCAAACTGAAAATTAACTTTTTTTATTATCAAAACACTTTTGAGGGTAAAGATAGAAACCAAACGATCCAACATTACAATCAAATAAAACCATAAATAATGTAAACCTGGATCCTTATTATTCAATCCGCCCCTCCCTAGAAATTACACCTTGTTGGAAATCCTGCACCATCACATGACCGCTCGACTATTTGTCCCTTGTAGAGTTATACAGGCCCGGTACTAATGGAAGATCCATACCCTCTAAAACATCTAAATCCAAATGGCATGCGCAGGTGACCGCTTTTTGTTCTGAACCACCTCTTGGGCATGAACAAGTAAAATTCCACTGAAAACACATCAAACCCACATAAAATTCAATTTTAAACATCCAAAAAGAGAGTCTCCAAACCAAAATTCAACCAACACAAAATCCTTTATGAGATGTCAACAAAAACATAGTTGGCATGATCGGGCATCACACAATTGGTAAGGGTTCACTTGGTGTGCACAACAAACCTGCATCGAAACACGTTCAACATGAAATCAAACGTATCTTCAGATCTAGTCTCACGTCAACCAATCTTCAATGCTTTTCCATTGCATGATCTCCGCAATGCTCACAACTAAACGCCATTCACAAAAGATGTGATATCCAGTTTCTCACTCTTAGGTGAATAAGGATGTTCCACATTATTAATATTATTGTTAATATCCTAACACAACTAGAAATGAAATGCCTTGATATTTTGATCTCCACCTCCCAGGGCATAAGGCATTTTATTTGGTAATTCACTTCATTTTCCCTGATAGATTTTGCTAGACAATTTTATCCTAGCTCCCACCATTTTATATAATAGAAAATGTTTGAGGAATAATTAAGTCAACATGTCATAAATAAATATTTTATTCCATTATTAAATTAACTTTAATTGAATATCTTGGGGGATAACATTGTTTAGAATCTTTTAAAATAATGATTCATGGGTGATTACATATAATCAGTTTTGTACTAATTGTATTAATTAATTATCCAAAATCATAATTCCCAAATTAACTAAATCATTATCTGATAACAATTATATTAGTCAAGATTTATTTCTAGTAGACTATTATTAATTCTTATCCGAGAACTTAAAAGAGGTACAAACCACATGGTTGGGACACACTATAATCCATAATGGAGGCCCTTTCGTCATAAATCTCTTTGGAAGAGAGTCATGATTCATGAAACTCTCCCATGTAAGAGTTACCAAGGACTAGATTCCTTACTTTTCTCTAACACCAACTATAGTGACCCATTTTTTCTTACATTACTATTACATTATTTTGTAGATAAAAATCATATTACCGTAAAAAAACGTGATCCAAAGGGTTACTGCCTTGATAAAATTTGGTTTAATCATAAAAATTACATAAGAAGACATACACAATGTTTTATTCCTTTTTATCTAGCTTCTTAGTGGACCTCATGTCCTCATTAATATATTTTGTCACTAGAGGATATTCATCATGGAATGGGTGAGTTAAAATATCAATAAGAGGTTATGTTAGAAAATGATTCTATATGACATAGGAGAGCATAATCATAATCATCATACCTCAGGTTTGGGATCATCACCCTAATCTTGGTAGGAAGCATTATAATAATGCATGTAATGTGGAAATACATAAAATGTAAACATCATGTCTTTGTGGTCCAATACTAGACATAGTTGGGAACAAATTTATAATCATGTTCATAAATATTTCACCATATATCATGAGATAAATAATATTACCTAATTCATTGGATAGATATATAATTTCAGGCTCACTCGTAACATCATAAAATTTATATACTTTTACATACCATAGAGAATTTCTATCAATCAATTAAATAAATTAACCCATGGAAATAGAATGGATTTCATCACATACATTTAAGAATAAACCATTGGGATACCAAAATAAGAAAAAAAAACATATTTTTTTTGTTAAATTCATATTCGTTGGGAGAAGAAGAAACAACTCAAGATGAGTCAAAATGTGTTTTGTAATAAATGATTTATTTTTGAAAAAGTATTTATGTTTAATAAATCCATATTAGAAACATGTACGTACAAGAATAGAAAAGGTAAGAACCGTGAAATCATTTTTTAAGAGTATTAAATTATCATCAACATTGAAATATGGAATGAAAGAGGAATAAACCAAAGAAATGAAATTGTGTTTGAGAATCCCACCACAATAAGTCTGATTACTTTCTTCAATTCAATGTCATTAATAATAGAATTGGATTTATTAATTAATAAATTTATAAAAAATTATAAATTTATTTTAATTATTTAAATATTAGTATTTTTTTTATTTCTAATATGGTAAGTTATATATTTCAATTATGTCAAACCAAGAGTGTTCATTTTTTAATATTTAATATTGGTTTACTTGATTACAAGTATAGAACATCATATAAGATGTGAATAATTATCTAAAATTGAAATAATATCTTATTAGTGAAATTAAATAAGAATATTATATATATATATATATATTCTTTTTATGAGGGTGATAATTTTTTTGAAATGTTAACAATAATCGTTTAGATTACTTTTTTATGGTATTCAATCACAACGAACTGATTTTGTTTTATTATTTAATATTATTAATATATGTTACTTAAAGAACATAATAAATGTTCCAACATACATTCTACAATAATTTTATACCATTATAATGGTTTTTTACTATACATGAAGGCTATAATGGAAAATGAAACTCATAATCCTCAATGGTGACAAATCCACAATTCATAGATGGTGTTGTTATTTTGACAATAAAAATTATAGGAGAAGAGGTTTGATGATGTATTATTCCATTTTGATAATAACATTTCAGTATATTTATTATATAGTAGAGTTACCATTCTACTAGTATTAGGGTAGCTAAGGATATAATAATGAAATAAAACAATGTGATGATATAATAAAAGAAAAGGGAATATGATTTCCCTCTTGAACTTACTCTCAAAAATATCTTCAGGTAAAATGGATTTGGTATTTTTTGAGACAAAAGGATCCTAGAAGTGGGTAATATTCTTATGATGATATTAGATTTAATTCGGTCAAGTTTAATAGCTTTAATTGTGAGAGGAGAAGAGGGAGTGAGTAGTGGTATTTATAGGGGAGAAGACATATGTTTTTTAATAATTTTATTTTTTATTTTATAGTTTTGGCTCAATACAATTAATATATAGAACCTCATAAAAAATAAATTAAAATTTGAATAATATTTAAATATTATGAGATAATATTATCCATATATCATATATAACACAAAAATTCATGTATTGTTTAAATACCATAAATTATAATATTTCACTATTTAGTATAAAATCAATTATTCTATAGAAATCCCAAAAAATTAACCAAACATTTTTTTATATTTTCAATTAAAAATTATCTCAATTTTATGAAAATAATTTTCTTAATATGAGAAATTTAATTATTAATTAAAAATCATCATTTATAAAAAAAATCCTTTTTAATAATATAATCAATTTTAGAACACTTGAAAATTTAATTAGGGTCACAAAAAATTAGTTTATGATCATAAGATAGGAAAATATTAATTTATGAATAATTTTAATTGTTTTTTATAGAAAAATATTTATATTAATTATAAAATTATAAATAAACATTTTTGTTTTATAAAAACAATAAAAAATATTTTATCATTTTTTAAACATCTATTTTCTTATATTATAATATAATTATCTCACATTTTCATTTAGATGATGCCTAAATTTTATTAATGCATTCTTATGTGAGGTTAATATTCTATTGTCATGTTTACTATTCCTAGTGGTCATGTTACCATTCTATGGGCCACATTACAATTCAACCAGTATATGTTCCTTAATTTTGATGAATTTTAATTATTTAATTTAATGAGAATTATGTTTTTATTGGGATCTCCATTTTATGTACCTTTTTTATACTATATAACATAATTATACGATTAGAAAACCATCCATTGATAGAATTTTTGGTCCTTATATTAACATTAGAATATATTCCTAATAAAAAATAATTAACCTAAAAGGATGTTATCTTGGATTAAAAATTAATTTTGAAGACCACTCGAACAATTCCGGAAGAATATAGCATTTTACTTTTGAAAAAAAAAATCATTAAAATATTAAAATTTCAAATATATTAAGAAAATAATTGGATTGGAAAAAATATATGGAATAATTTAATGGAATTTTCAAATCATTTAGTAGTGTTTATGGAGGGAAATTGCATTAATTCTATATAAGTTAAATGAAAACCATACCTTTCACAATTTTTTGTAAAAAGTCCAAGAAGTACCTCATTAGGAAAATAAAAAAAATATTAATTTTAAATAATTTTCTAAGAAATTCAATCATGGGTAGATATTTCATAAAAATTATTTTTAGAAAAATAAAAAAATACATGAAATAATATTATAAAGTAATTGATGTAGAATTAAAATATTCCATATAAACTAGTAAAACATAATTTGTTTTCGTTAAAAATGATCATTCGGTATCATTAGTATTTAATGTGGGTAAAATAAAGGTAAAAATAATTATTTACCAAATAAATATATGATACTAAATATTATTTCATTTGATAAAATGATTATTTAATTTTGTCTGATGGAATTTTGATCTTAACCAATCCTGATTTAACTAAGATTGAAACAGAAATCCCTTACAACTTTGGTAACTTTTGAATCATGATCCTTATAAAATAATTAAATTAAAAAATATATTTTAATACCAATAATAAATATTATTCATGATATATATTTTCAAATGGGATTTATAAACACCTCATACGAGAAGACATGTTCATAATTTTACATATTCCCCAACGAATAAAATTTGAGACGATAAACCCTAACCTCATGTTTGACTTGCTTTGTACATGTTCTAAACTCTCTAATAATGAAAAAATATTGATTATAAATCTATTTTAGAACTTTTATTATATATAACATACAATATATAATATATTTATATTATTTCATTATCCATTTATTAATTATAATGTATTAAAATCTCTATTCTATGGGATATCTTCTTCATTTTTAATGCATTTTTTGAATAAATAATTTTTTACCCCGTATCTTGATCAAAGATCCTCCATATTAATATTTTTTATAATGGTATTAATAAAATATTTATAAATATATATATTTATTTATACTAATCTATTAATAAATAGATAGAGAAATGAATTACATCATTCATGGAGATGGTAGACTGTATTTATGCATGAGCTCTATTTTCATGTTTCGTCTGATGAAATGAATGAATGGTAAATAATAATTAATGTTCACAAAATAACTATAATATCATATAATAAAATTATAATAACTAAATATTTACTTTTATTGTATAATTAAATTTTAAATAAATAAAAAACTACATCACTTCAGGGAGAAGGTAGTCCGCATATACACAAGAGTGTTGTTATTGTCTTCCAACAGATAGGAATGTTTGATGGAATATATGATATTACTATTAAAACCATAATTATTACATCATGATTAAAATATATTAATATTAAACCTATCATAATAAGTAACCTGGAAATATGGTGTGGGGAAATGAATGATATATATACTTAATGATGCTAACACATATATATGAATGAGAGATACTTTCACTTCATATTTGATGAGAAAGAGGGTGAATAATAGATATGTAATAATCATAATAATTTATAATTTAATTTATAATACTTCAAATATTATTTTATGAAAAATACCACTTATTTGGTAAAAGGATAAATTAAAAAAAGTTAAATGTTAAGGAAATTACCTCTTCTTCGAAAGTACTCCTTCAGATATCAATTTAAGGATCCCAATGATTGAATATTGGGAAGATAAATACATCTAGAATTAGGGAATGTAATTTTATATGGGACTTTAGTATGTGATCCTCCAGATAGAAGGGTCAAAGTAGCGTGAATAAGATAAATTATGGGTTCCATTTTATAATTGAGGGGAGGGTTCTTTTGGAGTTTCTAAAAATATTAAAATTGAAAATCCATTTTCTAGAAAAATACATTTAAATGTTAGGATATTCAAAGATAATTTTGTTTGAGGCTAAAATCCAATTAAAAAATAAAATTTTCATCATATTTGGTGGTAGATTAAAAAATAATTTTTTGATTAACCACTTGGTAAACCATTTTTAACCCTAAATAGGGTAATATCGTTCTTATACTTAAATGGGTTTAATTATATTATAAGGAAACAATTTTTTCTTAAATGGAAAAGTGATAATATTTTAGACTATATATTATCCATATTGTAATCATTCAATATTATTATTTTTTACACAATTTAATAATATATAGTTTTTATTAAATATTATTAATATAAATTTTGACTCTATTAATTTTATTTGACATAATAAAATTTAATTAGAATATAATTTTTTTAAATATCACTATTATATTATATTTATCAATAAAATTAATTGAATAATATGAATCCTTCAAATTAGATTAATTTTGATGACTTTTAGATTGTTTTATTTTTTCAATTAATTGAATGAATATTATATTTGAGACGAATAATAATTTAGGGTAATTATTTAATTAGAAAAAATTAAATTAAAAATACCACAATGAATATAATTTCATTATACAAAAAGGAACATTTATATTAATTAATGACTATCTTTTTTCATATGTGGAAGAAATTGACATTTAAAACTATGAGAGTGATACTTTTTAACTTCAATTCCATTATGTAATATATAATCCATTGTCATCAAAAAGTATCCATTGAAAATTATATATTTTTATCCCATATAGATAATAGTTGAATTTTATTTATCTAATAAGAATTACAATTAAAAATTATGTCCTTATCACTTAGTTTCTTCCAATATGAACCAAATATAACCATTACTATAGTAAGAAATTTTACCACAATTACTATTCATAATGTATAAAAATAAAAGGGTCATATCTACCAAATGTAAACCACATGATAAAAAATATGGAATCCATTTTATCAGATTCATTACCTATAAGTGGTTGAAATAATTATAAAAAATAAACATATAGAATAGGATGTAAATAACTTTTTAGAGAATTAAATATTTAGGCATAGTCTTTGGTTTATAATTATCTTATAACATAACAAAATACAATTAATGTAATTGTTTATTTAATATATAATGAAAATATTTTTATAAATTAATTAACAAATATTGATTAATTTATGTTATTAATATATTACTACATTTCACAATAAATATTAGTTTTCTATAAAGGCATGTTTTTTATATTAAAATGATTTTTATTTTTTAATCTTATTAATTGATAATTCGTCATATTCAACCTCACCAACCTAACGACAAGGTGACAACTAACAGTTAAATAAATTTTAATAATATATCATAATTTTTTTAGTTTTATGTTGTATGTAATTCCATCTATTGAAGAAATAAATCTACTTAAATATAAATATATAATAAATACTCAAGGTTCTACAATGCATGTTTGAGGGGAGTAGAAAGTGAGGTTCCCAATTTTAAATTTTAAGGGGTAAAACTATAAAAATACATTTTTAATGAGACACATAATTTGGTTTCTTGTTTTCCAAGATAATGAACCAACCATATGGTGGTAACTGTCCTAGAAAATACTATAACATGGATTACCAATCATTGTACCAACCATGAGAATGGGAACTGCCTCTATCAGTAGAATTTTATTTAGATTTTTTGTAACCATGTTTGAAGTCCTAGGTTTGAGACACTTCGTATGGTTTCATATAAAATCAGTGTATATTCCTATTAATTCTTCTCTTAACAATCTATAAACTATTTGCAATATAAAAATAAAAAAATACTCATTATTCTCAGAGTGATTAAATGTTTCTCTTATACCAAGAACACCAAATTTTGGACCCTCAGTAGTGTCCCCCAAAAACTTCGGAAAAATTTATATTGATTTGAAAAAATTATTTCTCACCCATTGATATTTTAGGAGAATAAAAATATAAAAAAATAAAGTTTAAATATGTTTAAAATCACATATTATTGATCTGAATCCCATTTCATACAACAACATACCTACTAATTAGAAATTTTAAATTTCTATTGAATTCAAAAGACTGATATAGAAATAGGGTTTTACACATATGGCATACAAACATATTTCCAAATATATTATTTAAGTTAATATCCAATTCAAATTCATGTAGTATTAATATCTTCCTCACTAGATTTAGCATATATTTATTTTTGTTGATCACATATAGAATTGAAATATTTTTACAAAAAATAGTCACCATACATCATAAAAAATACAATAAAAAATGTTCTAATGTGATTTTTTTAAAAAAAATGGAATTTATATTGTTTTAAAATTTATTTGGGTAGTTTCTAGGGCCTGATAAGGGCCTTAAATACATTGTGGATTCAGGTCAATATTTTTAGATAACACAGATTCTAGGACCCTATTTGGGGCATCACACAAAATAATTATGTGGTCATTCTAATTAGGTGGGAACATTATGGGATAAACGATTATTCAATCCTTGATACTACAAAAGGAACTTATACATTTATAATAAAATGAAATGAACTCTCATTATTGGGTAAGATATATAGGTGAAAAGAAATATTTCAATATTTTAAAATAAACCATTTAAATAATCATGCATTTTCCAAAAATTATTTAGTGATTTTTGTGGTAGTGAGGTAGGGTAGCGTGGAAATAATGTGAATATTGGACTCATATACTTTTATCCGATATTTTTAGAACATTTTTTCTAAAAAAAAATTTATTCGTCCAATAAATTGGATTTTGAAATGTTCAAATCTAGTTTTTCTCAATACATTTCTTTAAAACAACTTATATACCATTAATTCACCAATGATAGAATGATCAATAAATAGTATAATAATCATGGAATACCTCCAAGAAGCACAAAATAAGATCTAAAAGGACAGTTATTATAAAATATTGAAGTTTATTTTGGGAAATATAAATTCTAAAGGGTGGACTTTGATTAGAAAATATACAAAAGGGAATTGTAATTGTGGCCTTTTTCACATCTTATGGAGCTATTGGGACCTTAAGATATTAAGAAAATCCATGAAGGATAGTAGTTACATATCCAAATATCCTCTCAAACAATTGGTCAACAAAGGGAACACGATATTGGTTTTTTCAAGTAACATGATTTATTTTCCAAAAAAAATACAAACCCTCCATCTATTATAAATTATAATGGGTAATAATTCATTGTTATCATTTTTTACAATTTTGAATTCAATATCATTGGGGGAATATATGAAAAGAAATCACACATTTGGTGTCTGAAATTGGATTTATGATTCCAAATCATTAAATTATTTTTAATTATTATTTTATAACTTCAATGAGGATTGAGTTGACCCTTCTTGGGAGCTGTCTCGATAGATTATATTACCTTTCTAGCTATATATGATACACACGAGTTGTCGTGATAATATTTGAAAAGATAAATAGTGACTCAAAAACTGGCCTATTAATTTTTTAGAATATATACATGTTGATTATACTACCTAGATTCTCTTTACAAAGATATTATGGCATTTAGTTTATTATTGTTAAAGAATATATATTTTTCTTTTCTAAAGGAGACAGTTTTTGTTCATTATTAGGAGGAATTCAAATGATTATTTAATCTTAGTGTTATTAATGATTGTAACCTAAATATGTTATATAGAATTATTTGTAGTTGTTTTGAGTAAATAATTACAATTTTACTAACAAAACTATTAAAACACATGATTAGTGAAAATAGATTATATATTGTGTTTATTTTAAAAAATGAATTCATCAATGAATTCATGTGAATCTATGTTTTTTTCTATCAAATAATTTCATCACATTTTCTAATATAATTATTTAAAAAACATTTAAATTCAATATAGCTCAATGTAAAAATATATTATTCATCACAGGGGTGTTTTATTGAGATTAAAATACTGAATTTCAATATATATTCACCAATATTAAGGGAAATAGGCCCATTAGTAACACTTATTATTGTAATTAATAACATAAAAAATATCCTACCTCGAATGATGGTAAAATGGGTTTTAACACCCTCATCTTCCATATAAAAAATATCAAAGTTAATGGGGAACAACTATCCTTTCACCCCAACAAGAAAAACCTCAATAGATTCAATTAGTTAGTAAATTGTATGGATGTATAATGTTTTAACAACTAGTCTTATATTGGGCTCTCCAATTTATTGGTAGATATAAATTGAGTATATAATTACATGAATTGATTCTACCATGTCATGCAATAAATTTTAAAAATGGATTCCTTATATGTTATATGGAACTACGAAAATATTTGAGACATTATATTTCCTTGTTAATTTTGAGGTTACAATTGAAGAGACATTTCATCATAATATTAACCCTTCATATCCAGGTCACCACATTTTTTTACTTTTCATTATTTAATTAATTTTACACTGGGTATTGTTGGAATGATTCTGGAAAATATATTTTTATC
The DNA here is from genome assembly GCA_963277665.1 of Viscum album. NCBI lineage: Eukaryota > Viridiplantae > Streptophyta > Magnoliopsida > Santalales > Viscaceae > Viscum > Viscum album. The sequence continues at coordinate 626,658,570 of OY728151.1, read as the reverse complement.
TCTCCCATTGTGAATTAATCTGTTTTCAATTTTATTAATTCGACATTATATGTTCTATTGGGAGTTATCCTTATAGTAGAGGGATTTTTGTGTTGATATAGGTATTCAATCTTATCTATTCCAATATATTTCTTTCCAATATGTACCTCCACATTTATATTCCATTATTATTTCTTTTTGGGGATCAATTATTCTGGTTTATGTTCATTGGGTTGTATACTTCAGGCTTCCCATGGATATTCTTCATTTCTCTCATCTCCTTTCAACAGTTTAATGAAATTGAACTGAAATTATGTTTTTAGAAAAGCTTTTTCTAGGATGGGTGTATAACCAACCAATGAATTTTTAAGTCATTGGGGATAGACATAGTCATGTCATGATATCTATCACTGTAGAGACCCGAAGCTTATCGTACATGGACATTACATTACTTTTGCGGAATACTTAGTACATAACAAAAACACACACACAAGGATCGTAATAGTTTAGTGTCTTTGGAAACTCGGAACGTAATCTTCTAATCGTGGTGAAAGATCTTCAATATCTCCTATAAATATCTTCCCTTTTTTTTACCTATAAACCTTTCTTTATATCCTGGGGAAAAGAAAACATAAAAGGGTGAGCTAAAATGCTCAGTAAGGGTAAACAAAAGAAATATCAATCACATCATATACAAAAGAACATAGCTTTTTGGAAATCTTAACCTGCAAAAGAGCTCATAATATCATAACATGGGATAAATCATAGAAGTGAAAATGAGATCCCCATAATCATAACATAAAACTTGAAACTTTGTGGCATGCACACATAATCATGGAAATCATTTCTTGTTAGTCATGACTCATTTCCAAGACTATCTTAGTGGACAAAGTCCCTTTCTGAACCGAGTTCACTCCTCGTTTCAGTCCTGTATCACTGAACCGAAATAACCTTCCGTTCCAGCCATGTCTATCTCATGAGATATAAAATCATTACCCAATGCATTGGAGGGAGATATAGGTCCCACCCATCTTATAATGAATCCTTTCTTATGTGTGCCACATAATCATAAAACATACATCATCGCATAACACATATAACAAAAATGGGATTCTTGAATCATCATGACATCATAAATCAATTCATATAAGATAAAGGAATTCATAAACATAATTCCATCACAACATAGTCAAACCAATGTAAAAATATGGATAGAAACAGAACCCTTTATTATCTTAGATGGAAAATAATTTTGATAAAACACTTGAATTGAATTCTTGAGGAAAATATCCTTTCTTCTTCAAAAACATTTTTCCTTTCATAACATGTCATACAACTTTGAAATAAAAGAAGTTGATTAAAAATAAACTTGAAAACTTGTAAAGGAAGCTTCTTTGAAGTAATGTTTTAAAAATCCATTCATGCCGTATAAGTTAAAAAAAACATTCTTCGTACTTTTGTCGGAAAAGTCAAAAAGCACCTCGTACGGAAAAATGACAAAAGATTCCTTTCATATTCTTTACTAAAAACTCACCTAAGGGTAAAATTGGATTTAAACTATTTCAAGTGGATGGAAACAATATTACATATTGAGGGAACATGGATGTGGATGATAAAATACACCCCAGTAAATACTTACGAATAAACAATCTCGGATAAAAATGAGATTGTGATATTTCCCTTACCTTAGGTCCGATTAGCTTTGTACGTGTCCGAAGCTCCTGTATAATGGTTTAAATAATGTTATTGACTTATTCCAGAATCATACATATTGATATGATATCATATATGGTCATATTATTAGCTTCTTGTTAGTAATATTTCATTGTTACTTGTTACTCGGGTCTTTATAACTTTTTGTTCTTATGCGTGTTTTGTCGAATAAATTCTTATTCTTATCTTTAGGTTATATATAATTCATTTCCAGAATGGTATTAGTGTATTATATACCATATTCATTCATTCAATTCATTTATATAATCATTATGAAATGAAGATCATGTAGAACGAGTCGCATCACATCGTGGAGACGGTATTCCGTACGTACGCACGAGTGATGATATCGTTCCTATGATCGTGGAATTGTATTGGAGTATATATATATTATTTCAGTATCAATATTACTTCATAATAATCATATTTAGTTACTCATTACACCATTATACTCATCCTTGTAAGGTGATGGTGGAAAATAGATTACACCACGGCGTGGAGACGGTATTCCGTACGTACGCACGCGCGGTGATTTCATTTTTCCGTAGGATGGATAGAAGGTGAATTAGGGTTGTTTCATATTTATAATAACATATCAGTATGTAATTAATACTGATGTTATTACTTTATCATGAAACAACTAAAGAAGAAGAAGTTGAAGAAGAAAGAAATTGAAAAGATCGGTAATGGATATTACCTCTTCTTTGGAACGCCTCTTTGAATCCTCCACTTAAGGAACTAAGATTGGTCTTTGGAGAAGACCAGAACCTCTAGTATTATTCTAGGAAAGTGGAGAGGAGAAAATGGCAGGGGTTGGCCGAGCTTGAGTGCTCAAAATTGGTGTGAGGAGGAGGGGGAGGAGGTGCCCTTTTATAAGGGAGGAGAGGGGCACCTTAGGAATTCTTAAAAATATTAATTTATAATAAATCTAACCCCAATTAAAAACCTCCAAAAATGACTCATATTCAAAGATTAGATGAGATAGGGTTGTAATCTCATCAACCAATCAAATTTAGACATGTTTGGATATTATTTTAAACCTTATCAATTATATTTAACTCTAAGTTAAATAATTTAACTTTTACCGTGTCTTTTTGTTTTCTTTCACTATATGGTTAATAAACTTACTATAACATGCCAAACGAACCAAAAATTGTTTATTATTAATATATATATCCTTATCTAAGTCATTTGGCCGAACCATAGATTTTTAGGAATAAAATAACAATTAATAATATAATATTTGATTTAAAAACTATTTTGTGTCAATTTTGACACTATTTGATATATGATTTTTGTGAAAGTCATAAAAGAATTATATGTTCGAACCAAGTTGATTAAATCAACATTAATATATCATAGTAACCTATAAAATTAGTGTAATTCATAAAAAATCTCAAATTAAATTTATTTTGGTGTTTATAACATCAATTATGTCAATATTTCATTAATAAGATAATTACTGCATCATCGTTGTGTCATAAATAAATTAAATTATTTGATGTCTAAAAATTACAAATAAAATACGATCATGTAGTAAATCTTTTTATCTTTCTAATGAATATTTACAATCGAATTTATCTTATGTATAACCCCATATTAAAAATGATTTACTTATTAAACTTTGATTTTAACTATTTTAACCCTTCTTTAAATAAATTCATAATAAATGTCCTAATCTAATCCAAGTGGGCCTAAATGGTCATATTTTATTCCTAAGTTTGTTTTTGGTCGAATTAAACTTGTCCAATAGAATTAGGACATGTGTTAGGGTAATAGTAATATCATATTTACCCTTAGTTACCCTATTTACTATTAACCGCGGTAAAAAAAAGTAAAAAGTTACTATTCACCAAAAATTATTTTCATCTCATTGAACCACATTTTAGTCCTTGATATTAACTGTGTCTCTCGGATTTTCGAAATTCCATTCACAGAAGTGGTAAAATTAAGTTTTATGCAAAATTCAGTTTTTAACCTACCACTTAGTGGTTTCACTATTCATCAAAAATTGAAAGTTTTCAGAAAAATGCCAAAATTTCATCCTAAGCTATATTTCATATTCCGAATTCAAAAATGAAGTCTATTTTACCAAATTCATAACATATAAGTTGAATTAATTAATTTTATAATTAAATCCCGCTATTAAAACAAATAGCGTGTTTTTACGAAACAATATCTATCAAAAGATTGACACTTGTTTATGTCAGGTTTAAATGTGAAATTACGTCCAATGACCAACATTGTATTAAATTGTAAAAATATATTCTAAATATACTTTAAAACCACTCAAATTAATAATTTATCACTATTAATTATTTCGATTGAAAAAATTGTTTTTAACTAAAATTTAGTAATTTTCACTATTCATCAGAATATGAAAGTTATCCGAAATGTACCAAAATTTCACCTTAGGCTAAATTCGATACTCCGAATCCAAAAATGAAGTTCACTTTGAAAAATAAGATTTACATAATTTCAAAAAGTTGTTATTACTATTCATAACGGCTAGTTTTAATATTATTTTAATAGCATATCGTTGTTTAGTGAAACTCGGTATTGCGTATTACACACGCTATCGAGGAAGGTCGTGATTGTGTGTAATGCAAGGCAAGTCAAGAAGGTGTGTTGTGCAAGCTCCTTTTGGTGTAGCGTACAACACAAGACATTAATAAAATTAAAAAGAATATTTTTCATAAAATCTTGGGCTGTTACATTCTACCCCCCTTAAAATGAATTTCGCCCTCGAAATTCGTCGGGGTTATAAATGGTTTTCTATTCGAAAGTTTCCCACATCGTAAAAAGGAATACCAAAACTTGGCTTTAAAAACTAAAGTATGAAATGTAACGATTACCCAAATAAACTAATTGTTGGGTTTCCACATAGGTAAAAATATGGATATGGAAGAAAAATCTAACCATCATGTTCTGATGGAGAGTGGTAGAGAACATGGCTATGGAAAATCCAAAAATCACAAATCCATAAATTTGTGATGATATAAGGTACCATCTGATTCCTCAGGTATAAGATCACTAGGACAACATTTTTGGTTTTCAAGATCATTTCCCTAAAGTTGAAAATTTGAATTAGAATAAATACTTACTTTATTTTGGTACAATATCACTGTTGTTCGTGCCTTGAACAATTTCCACTTCATCTCTTAAATAAATGAAGTTGAATTTGTTATTCGTGAAGTGTTAGCAGATAATGTGATAGAATGACGGGTCATTCCATCTGTCTCAAACAAAAGGTTAGCAAAAATTATATGCATAAATCGATCTATAGTGAGATTAATCATATATGGTTCCTAAAATGGACTTATACTTCATATATCATACTGCTTAATATAATAAAACTAGTTTCTACTAAATAGGGACTTCCTGTAGGTCAGTGGTAGGCGATAAAGGCCAGTCGCACTTCGGTTGTGGGTTCGATTCCTACAGCCTTGTCCGAAGCGATGGGCTGTCGCCCGTCCTGCAGGTTGTCCTTTTTCTAAAACTATATTACTATAACATCCCATCAATAATATCGAGAAAACTTCGATCCTTAAACAATACTCACTTATTTCCAACATAATCCATTTCAATCTTTAGGCTTATCCATAATACTGCAGTCCACTCTCATAATATAGTGACAACGATTACCAGAGATTTAATACTGTCATTGATCCCCACATATCATAAGATATGTTTTGTTGGTCACATTCTAAACATTCAAAGTCCTTAATCATGTATTCTCTTGAATACCTTAGTGAAAACATGAATGCAGTTAAAAGTTAACACTTTCCACATACCAAAATCCTCAAAATTCTATATACTCAATCCATGATATCACTTAGTCCTTATATCAATCATGAGCTCATGAATATTGTTAAACATTTAATTTTCTTATTTTCCCTTCATTATGCGCATATCATCTTATTTCCAAAAATATCTCAATCACTTTGAATACCACATTAAACCAATACATAAATATTCCAATACTCCATGATACAACATTATTTTGGAATCTCATTACATAAACACTTAATCATTCCACCACATCGTTATCATATTCAACATTGCCAATAGTGATCGCATGTGATTTCCCTTTGTCCTTTGCCTTCAGTGGTTGCTCATGTTGATCATCACTAACCCTTGGATTAGGGCAATTATTAGCATAATTCCCCATTTCCTTGCACTTGAAGCATTGAAGTGTTGGCGGTGCGTTCTCTGCAGTGTTTGCTTTATTCACATCATTAGAAACCCTTTTTCCATTACTTCGACACTCAGCTGCTCGATGACCTTCTTTTCCACACTTAAAACATTTTCTAGTTCCTTTAAGACAATCTCCACCATGCTTCTTTCCACACTTTGTGCATAAGGAAACATTCATCTTCTTTTCACCATTATTATGAGATTTCTCCTTGAACTCCATCTTTCGTTTCTTGTCAAAACCATGAGATGGATATGTAACACCAACTTCCATTTCTACCTTGATAGCACAACGCACAATTTCTTCATAGCTACTGAAGTCTCTTATAGCTAATGCCCTTCGAAGACTTGGTTTTAAGCCACTGAAAAATCGATCAACTTTACTTTCAGGTTGGATGATAATGCCAGATGCATACCTTGCAAGTCTTGTAAAATTCGCTTCATATATACCAACAGATTCATCATCCTTCTGCTTCAGCTCAATAAACTCCTTTTCCATCTTTGTTCGAAGAATACGAGGGAAGTACTTACTGAAAAACAAGTTCTTGAACTCGTCCCATTCCATGGACTCAATTTCATCCCTTGGCCTCGTACTCTTGATAAGATTCCACCATTGATCAGCTTCACCTTCCAAACGATATACTGCTAAGATGACTTTATCATGTTCAGAACATTGAAGAACTGAAAATATCTTTTCAGTGGTACTGATCCATTGTTCAGCAACAAGTGGATCGGAAGTCCCACTGAAAGAAGGTGGACGTTGCCTCATGAAGGACTCAATAGAATATTGTTCCCTTCTCTGCTCATTTGGAAGTCCAGAATGATTCATAGCTTGTGTAAGTATAGCAATAAGATTTTTCACTCCATCTCCCATAACATTTGTTTGTTCAGGAGGGAAATCATTGCATTGTCCATTGCATTGATCAACACGGTTCCTTCGGGTTCCAGCCATCGTCTAAAACCCAAAAAGAATAGTGTGAGAGGCAAAAATCATGCTAGGGAAAACAACATAATAAAGGGGGAGTACCTTCAATATCCAACATCTTAGGTTTAATTCTATGATCATTAGCGTAATTCTATTACTACAACCTATACGTATACTTATCCCTAGGGACATCCCTAGACATACCTTAGAAATATCTCTAGGGATCTCACTAACGTTTTCGCATCCTAGTTTCCAAAGGTTGACTAAACCTTTCCTCTGATACCAACTGTAGAGACCCGAAGCTTATCGTACATGGACATTACATTACTTTTGCGGAATACTTAGTACATAACAAAAACACACACACAAGGATCGTAATAGTTTAGTGTCTTTGGAAACTCGGAACGTAATCTTCTAATCGTGGTGAAAGATCTTCAATATCTCCTATAAAGATCTTCCCTTTTTTTTACCTATAAACCTTTCTTTATATCCTGGGGAAAAGAAAACATAAAAGGGTGAGCTAAAATGCTCAGTAAGGGTAAACAAAAGAAATATCAATCACATCATATACAAAAGAACATAGCTTTTTGGAAATCTTAACCTGCAAAAGAGCTCATAATATCATAACATGGGATAAATCATAGAAGTGAAAATGAGATCCCCATAATCATAACATAAAACTTGAAACTTTGTGGCATGCACACATAATCATGGAAATCATTTCTTGTTAGTCATGACTCATTGCCAAGACTATCTTAGTGGACAAAGTCCCTTTCTGAACCGAGTTCACTCCTCGTTTCAGTCCTGTATCACTGAACCGAAATAACCTTCCGTTCCAGCCATGTCTATCTCATGAGATATAAAATCATTACCCAATGCATTGGAGGGAGATATAGGTCCCACCCATCTTATAATGAATCCTTTCTTATGTGTGCCACATAATCATAAAACATACATCATCGCATAACACATATAACAAAAATGGGATTCTTGAATCATCATGACATCATAAATCAATTCATATAAGATAAAGGAATTCATAAACATAATTCCATCACAACATAGTCAAACCAATGTAAAAATATGGATAGAAACAGAACCCTTTATTATCTTAGATGGAAAATAATTTTGATAAAACACTTGAATTGAATTCTTGAGGAAAATATCCTTTCTTCTTCAAAAACATTTTTCATTTCATAACATGTCATACAAATTTGAAATAAAAGAAGTTGATTAAAAATAAACTTGAAAACTTGTAAAGGAAGCTTCTTTGAAGTAATGTTTTAAAAATCCATTCATGCCGTATAAGTTAAAAAAAACATTCTTCGTACTTTTGTCGGAAAAGTCAAAAAGTACCTCGTACGGAAAAACGACAAAAGATTCCTTTCATATTCTTTACTAAAAACTCACCTAAGGGTAAAATTGGATTTAAACTATTTCAAGTGGATGGAAACAATATTACATATTGAGGGAACATGGATGTGGATGATAAAATACACCCCAGTAAATACTTACGAATAAACAATCTCGGATAAAAATGAGATTGTGATATTTCCCTTACCTTAGGTCCGATTAGCTTTGTACGTGTCCGAAGCTCCTGTATAATGGTTTAAATAATGTTATTGACTTATTCCAGAATCATACATATTGATATGATATCATATATGGTCATATTATTAGCTTCTTGTTAGTAATATTTCATTGTTACTTGTTACTCGGGTCTTTATAACTTTTTGTTCTTATGCGTGTTTTGTCGAATAAATTCTTATTCTTATCTTTAGGTTATATATAATTCATTTCCAGAATGGTATTAGTGTATTATATACCATATTCATTCATTCAATTCATTTATATAATCATTATGAAATGAAGATCATGTAGAACGAGTCGCATCACATCGTGGAGACGGTATTCCGTACGTACGCACGAGTGATGATATCGTTCCTATGATCGTGGAATTGTATTGGAGTATATATATATTATTTCAGTATCAATATTACTTCATAATAATCATATGTAGTTACTCATTACACCATTATACTCATCCTTGTAAGGTGATGGTGGAAAATAGATTACACCACGGCGTGGAGACGGTATTCCGTACGTACGCACGCACGGTGATTTCATTTTTCCGTAGGATGGATAGAAGGTGAATTAGGGTTGTTTCATATTTATAATAACATATCAGTATGTAATTAATACTGATGTTATTACTTTATCATGAAACAACTAAAGAAGAAGAAGTTGAAGAAGAAAGAAATTGAAAAGATCGGTAATGGATATTACCTCTTCTTTGGAACGCCTCTTTGAATCCTCCACTTAAGGAACTAAGATTGGTCTTTGGAGAAGACCAGAACCTCTAGTATTATTCTAGGAAAGTGGAGAGGAGAAAATGGCAGGGGTTGGCCGAGCTTGAGTGCTCAAAATTGGTGTGAGGAGGAGGGGGAGGAGGTGCCCTTTTATAAGGGAGGAGAGGGGCACCTTAGGAATTCTTAAAAATATTAATTTATAATAAATCTAACCCCAATTAAAAACCTCCAAAAATGACTCATATTCAAAGATTAGATGAGATAGGGTTGTAATCTCATCAACCAATCAAATTTAGACATGTTTGGATATTATTTTAAACCTTATCAATTATATTTAACTCTAAGTTAAATAATTTAACTTTTACCGTGTCTTTTTGTTTTCTTTCACTATATGGTTAATAAACTTACTATAACATGCCAAACGAACCAAAAATTGTTTATTATTAATATATATATCCTTATCTAAGTCATTTGGCCGAACCATAGATTTTTAGGAATAAAATAACAATTAATAATATAATATTTGATTTAAAAACTATTTTGTGTCAATTTTGACACTATTTGATATATGATTTTTGTGAAAGTCATAAAAGAATTATATGTTCGAACCAAGTTGATTAAATCAACATTAATATATCATAGTAACCTATAAAATTAGTTTAATTCATAAAAAATCTCAAATTAAATTTATTTTGGTGTTTATAACATCAATTATGTCAATATTTCATTAATAAGATAATTACTGCATCATCGTTGTGTCATAAATAAATTAAATTATTTGATGTCTAAAAATTACAAATAAAATACCATCATGTAGTAAATCTTTTTATCTTTCTAATGAATATTTACAATCGAATTTATCTTATGTATAACCCCATATTAAAAATGATTTACTTATTAAACTTTGATTTTAACTATTTTAACCCTTCTTTAAATAAATTCATAATAAATGTCCTAATCTAATCCAAGTGGGCCTAAATGGTCATATTTTATTCCTAAGTTTGTTTTTGGTCGAATTACACTTGTCCAATAGAATTAGGACATGTGTTAGGGTAATAGTAATATCATATTTACCCTTAGTTACCCTATTTACTATTAACCGCGGTAAAAAAAAGTAAAAAGTTACTATTCACCAAAAATTATTTTCATCTCATTGAACCACATTTTAGTCCTTGATATTAACTGTGTCTCTCGGATTTTCGAAATTCCATTCACAGAAGTGGTAAAATTAAGTTTTATGCAAAATTCAGTTTTTAACCTACCACTTAGTGGTTTCACTATTCATCAAAAATTGAAAGTTTTCAGAAAAATGCCAAAATTTCATCCTAAGCTATATTTCATATTCCGAATTCAAAAATGAAGTCTATTTTACCAAATTCATAACATATAAGTTGAATTAATTAATTTTATAATTAAATCCCGCTATTAAAACAAATAGCGTGTTTTTACGAAACAATATCTATCAAAAGATTGACACTTGTTTATGTCAGGTTTAAATGTGAAATTACGTCCAATGACCAACATTGTATTAAATTGTAAAAATATATTCTAAATATACTTTAAAACCACTCAAATTAATAATTTATCACTATTAATTATTTCGATTGAAAAAATTGTTTTTAACTAAAATTTAGTAATTTTCACTATTCATCAGAATATGAAAGTTATCCGAAATGTACCAAAATTTCACCTTAGGCTAAATTCGATACTCCGAATCCAAAAATGAAGTTCACTTTGAAAAATAAGATTTACATAATTTCAAAAAGTTGTTATTACTATTCATAACGGCTAGTTTTAATATTATTTTAATAGTATATCGTTGTTTAGTGAAACTCGGTATTGCGTATTACACACGCTATCGAGGAAGGTCGTGATTGCGTGTAATGCAAGGCAAGTCAATAAGGTGTGTTGTGCAAGCTCCTTTTGGTGTAGCGTACAACACAAGACATTAATAAAATTAAAAAGAATATTTTTCATAAAATCTTGGGCTGTTACAATCACACTCATTTTGTTCTGATACCTGAGTGTTGAGATTATTTGTATTATCGATGTGAGACACTAAATTATCATTGAGAAGGTTATTCTTATAGGGATGTACATTTTTTCTTATAAATAATTTGGAGATCTTTATGATTATTTCTATTAAATGGTAATGTTTGAAAATATGTTAGAACTTTTTGTATAATATGGGACTTCGGGGATGCTAGTTCCCATGTTAGTATTAAATGCAGGAATACACTATCAATCCTTGATTGTAGGTTGGTTTCTATTGGTATTTCTTTGATAATTTTCCATAATACATTTAAAATCCCAGAACAGATGGGAAACCATTAGTGTAGTGGTCTATAGAGTCGAAAATATTCGACATTCTATGGGGTATAGAAAGTGATATTTCCTATTCTATATTTAAGACTTACTCTCTCACAATAGATGGTGACCCTTTAATTCGTTTTTTATGTACAATAAAGATAGAGCTCATTACCTCATGTACACATCTTGATATGGTTCTTGTATTGAATTTATGAAAATTCTAGGATATTATCTCTATCATTTTATTGACTTCAGTTACTTTTTTTAATCAGTTATACTCTAGAAAAAGTATCGAATAGATAATAGAAAGTCTCTATTTACCCATTAAAAATAATACTAGGAAATGATAGACATAGAAGTTAGAATGTGTTATTGATGTTTAAATCCTATTGAATGACAATAAAAATTAAATTAAAATTTATATACGTGAATTTTTTAAATTCCATATAACTTTTTAACAACTATATACTTCTTAAGTCATGCAATAATTTATAGATTAAATATTTGTATACTTTAACCCAACTGGATAACTTTTTTATTTTTTTAATTGATGTTACATTCTTGGGATGATACACATAGGGAAAATTTGAATGCATTCCTTTCGACATTTTCTTATGAAACTATATTAAGTTTTAATTCACTAAAAACATCACCAAATTCATATCTGTTTTTATAATGATCCTATATTGAGATACCATGAACTTTATGTAGTAACCCACCACTATAGATCGAATATTAAATTCATATTTGAGGTTTGGTAGTTTAAAGGAATTATTATTATTGATATTAAGTTCATATAACACTCTATAGTTATTATTTAGTTGAGTTAAATTTATATAATTATTTCACTAACCATATTGACTCTAATATAAGTAATGGAGGAGGATAGAGAAGTTTTCAACAGAACAATGATAATCCCCATTTCCTATTTTTTAAATTTCATTACAATTTAATGTCTCTTAAGTATAGTCCTTTCAATTTTTAAATCAAAACCATCAACATATGTTGAATTAGAATTATTATTGTGTTGAAATAATTTAAAATGAAATTAAATAATAACAAGACTGTATATTAAAAATAAAACATTGTAGGATGATCATAAAATTATATTGAGTATCGCAAAAAAAAATTTAAAAACCAAATTAAATACCATTATATTGTTCCCTATTCATCTCCATGGAGGAGTGTGTTGTGGGTGTTTTTATCTCTTATATTATAGGATTATGTGTGTAAACAGTGAATAAATTGCGTTTCATTTGAAATATTATTAAGAAATGGTGTTTTATTATTTTATCATTAACATCATCATTATATTGAATACCGATTTATTTATTTTTTTAATTCTAACTCTCCATTGAAACACGATCTCTATGATTATGCTTAATTGGGGTTTTTCATGAGTTATGGATTATAAAGATCATTTTATCTCTTAATTAAGCTGATACATGTGAGTATATCTCTCTATTCTCTATCAAATCAAACCAATACCTATTATTTTATGGATTGGAGTGAATTCAAGAAGCTTGTGTGTGAAATTTAACAAAAGTGAGAAGAATTAATTTAAAATAAAAATGAATCTAATATTGATTAATAAGTTTGACATATCCAATGAAATGATTAGGATATTCTAAATTTTTAAAAATAAAATACTAAAATATGGAAAGGTGGATTGTCTTTAGAATGACTAATGATAGCCTCAACTCCTGTCATTGAAGTCATTATAGAATAATCGAAATAATTCAAGGAATTTAGTTACTCAAGTAGATCAAATAGTACTGGGAGAAACATATTCTATAGTGAATAATTTTTCATAATATATAGACACCCATGACCTCTCTTGCATCAGTTAATCCCCCACATGTGTGTCAGATTCACTTACTTCTCCTTCCTTGATTACTGATCCTTATAGAATTTATTTAAGATTTTTCCTTAGGCTCCATCTTCATTGTATGATCAATTATTGGACAAATTAGGGGTGATTATTTCTCTATATGAGAGAATATTCTAGATTCTTACATCTTATTAAATATTCCAATGATTTGTTTCACCCATTCTTCCTTTGATGATTAATGTTTTGTTAATTTTTTGGATCTATTATATATTTTTTCTAATTGTGTTAATTGTGTTTAATTTTGGTTTTAAGTCACATTATCTTACTTTGGGTATATTTAGATTCTAATCCCTATAGCCACATAGAAATTTTAGATGTGTTAGATTAAATTCAGAATGGAATATCTGAATTTATTTGATTGTATGAGTTTTAAATCCAAGGGTGATATCTTTCTTGCAGTAGCTTCAATATCCTCATGTGGTTTATGGAAATGATTTTTCAGTAACTATATCCTTTTAAATAATTTTAATTATAGTCAGTAGGATGAAATGAATGCTTTCAATATCTTCTTGTGGTAGACAGTTTCATGGATTATTACAGACAATAGTCAATAAAGTAATCCATAATAATGTAGATTTAATCCAAGTTCTCATGAAATTTCAATTGCAATCAATCAAGGATAAAGGAGCGGTCAATTCATGATTTTGTTGATTTTTCAGGAATTAATGATTTGATCCCATATCATGGATAATTATCAGCCACCCAATCATTTTTCTCTTATAGTATTTTTAGGGTCATAATCATTTGGGGACATTTCAAAATTTTCATCTTCAAAGTATACAATGTGAATATAGAATAAAACATATCATATGTTCTACTTAAGATAAAAATGAATTAAAAAGTAGTTAAATGTTATAAAAATCATTTTATCCATTATAATCTATAACTATGATTAATGTATCATATCTAATATAAATCTATCAATAAATATACCCTGAAAAATTATTTTTTAGCTATTAATCAATTAAAATCAATATTTCATCAATGTCACATATATAAATGATTTACTTTTGTTTTAGATAAATTTTAGTGTCGAACTAATGTAAAAATTAGAGAAAAAATATTTTAGTTCTATCTATCACCACATATATATATATATATTGTATTTTATTATCTACTGAAAAATTTGATTATCTCATAAAATTATAAAAAATTAATGATTAATTAATTTTGACATGATGATTTTAAAATTTTATTCCTTTTTCTATAAATATTTAATTTCAATGTGTTTTTAATTTTAAAAAAAGTAATCATAATTTATTTATAATTCATGCTCTTATAGCCAAAATGATAAAAAAACAATCTATTAAAATATAATTTTTTTGTTCTATGTCATATGTGGGTAATTATGTTATAATTCATTTATTAATATAACTAATTTTACAATTACTAATAATATAATGATAAATTATTTAATTCATTTTATTATAAGTATTCATTGATAACGGTTACATTACATTTTAAAATAGTCTAATTCAAAATTGTCTGATTATAATGGTTAGATTCTAATGGTCATATTACCTATTATATATAAACTTCATTCTAAGATAATAATATCATTAATATCTTTCTATTAGTTCTAATATAATTTTTTACTATTTTATATTGATTTATTAATTTCAAAAATATATCTTTAATATTTGACATTCTTTTAAATGTATGATACCATGGAGTTAAAAATTATGATTATTCCCTAGATTTTTTCTTATTCAATTTGATTTTATAAATTGGGATGAAATTTGTTTCCAAGTCATCAATTTTACTATTATAGGTTGTTACATTTTGATGATATAATATAATTCCACTTTTTCAATGGGATTTGTGATGAATTGATATTTTATTGTAGTTGAAAATCAGATATTACATTCTTACCCTCTTAAATAATTTAATACTTGATATTTTGGATATATATCAATCCATAAATAAATGTAACTAATTTTTCCTTAGTGATTACTTATAATCCAATGTTTATTCTAGTAAATGCTGATTCCATTAAATTAATTTAAAAAATCCGGTTATATGATTTCCTGAATCTTACTCTATGGTGTCAATAATTTCTACATGTTGTTCATTATATGACAAGTCTAGCTCATGGTCAACTTTCATAGTCATAAGTAAATGTGTTGGATCTAGAATTTACTTTATAAATCTCAAAACATGGATGATACCATGATATTTGTTGATGATGTATGGAAACTGAAAATTATAATCCACTACTCTATTATTTTCCCAAAATCTCAAAATTCCCATTATACATTGTAATTATCTTCCACTTCTTACTGATCCTTATATATCCCACATTTTTATAATATCATGAATACATGATCACCTAAATGATATTTCAAACCCTTAAAAATCACTAAATATTTTAGGGATAATTTGATCTTCCTTTATTTCATTTTTTATTTCTCACATAATATCAGTTGTATTTAAAACTTTTTTTCAACATAATTTATTTATTTTCCCAACGGTATCCCAGATTTTTAGAGTTCTACATCATTTCTGATACAATAATTCATATAATGGAATTATAATATGCAAATTAACGCTAATGTGAATATCAAAAAATATATACATCGATCCCATGACCCCTTAGAAATAAAATGAATTTGAACACATAAATTCCATTATTGATTAAATTATCTTCTCAAAATACTCAATAATTTTTGATAATGTGTATTTCGGAAATGTATCTCATATTTCAAATCCTTTTATAGACTCCTCTAGAAATATTCTATAAAATAAGTGTCATAATCAGATACAATTGATAATGGTTCACCATAATGTATGAAAATGTCATTGATATATATTGGTGTAAGAAATTAACGGGGTTTATTCTCCCTTATTCCTCATAAATGTTTTCACTTGCTATGAAGATCCATAATAAACCACATAACATCATTCCTCTTAGATTTCATTGGAATCCATGTAATAAAATCTATGTTAATATGATCCTACATCCACATTGGTGTAGGAAGTGGTTTTATTTCATGTTCTATATGGTTTCTCTCATCATATACTTATTCACTCATTAATTATATTCATAAATTGTTTACAATTTTCCACATAATATATTCCCACCAGAGGTGATCCTTTAAATCCTTATATATAACATAAATTATCTTTATTTCTCATACATGAATGATTTATTACATAGAATTTCACATAATACAACTTGAAAGATCGATAGGTCTAGTGACATTTGGGTTTCAGAATATTATATAAAAACTTAAAATATCAAATGAAATATGTTTATTGAAATATTCTTTGACATGACCAAAATATTCCTTCGTACTGAATACTGCATGGGATAACATGAGCACATTCATAAGAATGGGGTGATATATAAAGCCTATTAAGGGAATAAAATAGAAAAACATGAGTATTATCATACCTATTAGACAAGGAATATCAATGAGTATGAATGAAACATGAATAATAAGGAATTATATAGAATAATAATTATAACATTAAAATGTTGAAACAACTTATAAAAATACATAATAAACCTAATTCAATGAAAACTACTTGACTTCATGGTGGACAAATGTACCATAAAGTTATCAAGTAAACCCTTTTCCCAACAAGATGTATCTTGATACAAAACATTACCTAGATAATTTGATCTCTATCAAGGAGAACCTTTCATAAACAATTCAATATCATGCTTAAGTGTTCTGCATATATCATATAACATTGATTCATTCAACATAATAATATTATTACACAATATAAAAATGTTGAATGAATATATTTATTTCCCCAATTAATAATATTATGTTAATAATGGATAATACCATTTTATAGGGAAATGGTTAGGTTACTCACTGTATGATGAATTTGGTATTGAAAATTGTGGTGGAATTTTTCCAGCATAATAACATCATATAGAAATTCATAAAATTTGGCGATGTGATAGAAAGTGGTCTCTAATTATATAGACATTAAATGGATTATAATTATAACATGTAATGATATTACTAAATGTAATTATTTATAAATACTAGGTTTAGCATAATAAATAATCTCGATGAATAAAACAAGGAAAAAACATTTTTACAAAATTTAGGCATGGTAACAGGTGTATATAAAGGCTCATAAGAGAGATAAATGAAAGTTAAATGGGATGCAATCATTTTTTGAACATGTTTAAAGTATTTTATATAATAATGAATGTTTCCAAACACATGAAAATTTATATTTAAATTGAATATCATAAATGAAGTTCTGGGTTAAAAGAGGAGAGAGAGAATCCCTTATTGAAATTAGATGTAGTAATGAGTGTATATAATGGATAGTAGGGGGATTAATGAGATTTAAAGGAAGCTATAATCATTTATAAATCCAATTTATATTATGGGGATCATGTAAAATCATATCCCAACTTATGAAAATGTAATTTAAGAAGTATATTATTAAATAAATACCTGAATGGAAATGAGAAGTGAGAAATCCTTTACTTGGATGTGTCACTCCAAAGAGTTTGGAGAGGCATCATGGGAGCTTGGGGATTCTTTGTGAGGACTCTAGGGAGTATAGGGAAGATCTTTTATGATCATGAAAAAGTTTGAGTGATGACAAATTGGAGATTGGGTGGGTTTATATGGGAAAAGAGGAGGATTTCTTTTGTATTTTGGGTTTTGACACTACAGAATAAAATATTCAAAACCAAAAACCTACCCATGGGTATTGTCTACGGTTTATAGAAATGTGGATTGTTGTAAAAAAATTAATTATTCCAAGGGTCGAATATAAAAAATATTTGTCTTACTTTTGTGTTGGTGAGACACACTTTCAATGAAATGATTTTAAAATAATAAAATATAATATAAATCTTGGAGGATTCACTCTAAATTTATAAAATAAATAAAATTAAATTAAAATTAAATTATATTAATTTAATAAAATTATTCTTTTCAAATATCTATTTTATAGTGTTTATTACCACATTAATGTTCCATTATGATGTTATATAACATCATGTATATTTATACATTATATAGTTTTTACGATAAAATTTCAATGTCACAGAAAATTAAAAAAATCCCCATTGGATAATTTAGAAATCCTTATTGGAGAATAATTATTCTTTTTATCGAAATAAATTTTTAAATATGTTAATTTTAACTTTTAAATATAGAAACATACATTTACTGAAATTGATGGGTTTTTGACAATACAAGTTTTCGAACCAAAATAAAAATTTACATTTTTAGTAATTAAATTTATATGACCATTTAAATTTTTAAAAATTAATTTATTATTATTATTGTATTAGAATATTATTTAATTCAAAAACTCCATTAATTCATCATGAAATATTAACCAAAAATATTATTTCTTCTTTAAATATCATTTAGAGTGTAAATATAATAGGAGGGAAAAAAATTTAATATTAAATAAAAAATAATGTACATAATCTTGTTTGTAGGGACTTTATACATATCAATTTATTACATCATCAAATTACTAGAGAGTAATGTATGCGATGGTTGGTCTTTCATGAAGCCCTTTGGTGAACAAGGTTTGGGTCATGATCTAGATGAGCATGAACTTCTCCCATAAACTAGTTTCCCATGATTTAGTTTTTAGATATAAACATCAGATTGGTCTAGGTAAAATCCTTTAAATTATAACTCTCTTGGAAGCACTGATAAATAAGATTTATAGGGCATAATCTTATTGAATGAGGCCATAAATACCTTTTCCTATACCAAAAATGATTTATTAAAAACCTATATTTATACTAGTCAGGTTGTCAATATTCAACATAAATATAATTAATCATAAAGATAATTAATGTTCATTTAACATCCAATTGTATATAATAAAATATTTGAATGTGTTTTCTAAATATATAATACATTTAATAAATTGAAAGGAAATTTAATTTGTAAATGTTCGTGTCATTACATCCTTCCCCCATTAAGAAATTTAACCCTTGAGATTTAATTTTCCCACACTAAAACATATGAGGGTATCTTTTCTTCATCACCTCTTATTTTTCCCATGTTGAATATTCAAAATTTTGGTTTCAAAACAACTCTTTGACTGTGGAATTTTCTTATTTCATAGAACTTTTTCCCTACGACCAATGATCTTCACCAAATATTCCTCATAGGAATGGTAATAAATAAATGGTGCAGCATCTAGATTTGGTACATGTGATGGCTCTAGTGTGTACATTCATAAGAGGGAAAAATTGAATAAATCATGTACTTGAGGAAGGTTTAGTGGGAGTGTTAGTTTATAGGACACTGATTCGATGCTATAAAGGATCTCAAAAGGGCCAATGTTCCTTTGACTAAGCTCCCCCTTCCTCCCAAATATTATCACTCCCTTAAATAGTGACATGTGGAGAAATAAGATATCTACAACATCATACATTATGTATTTTGAAGGATTTTAAGCATTGATATTTTGTCTACGCATTGTGTATTTCATGTGATGATGTATAATATTAACCATCTACACCATTTCATTGACCATTTTTTGGACTTAGAGGTTTTTGTTCCCCAACTAGATCCCATGATGCAAATGTTCTGCACCTCTTCCAATAAATGGTTTCACAGGTGGCTTTTTTGATGCTCCAATGGAAACTATTTTTGTATGAAAACACCCCAAAAAAAGATTTTGGCCCCATCTACAATTGGAGTCCATTGAAATATCTCTCAAAATATCCTAAATTATTTGAATAGTGTGATTAAATTATCCCTCAGTTTGAGGATGATAATATATACTACTATTCATCCTAGTGTTTGGAGCATTATAATGAAATTTCCAAAAAATAGTGGTGAATCTTGGATATCAATAATACATAATCGATTATAGTACTCCATGAATCTTTAACACTACTCTGATGTATATCAGTGCAAGTTGATCTAGTGATAATTTCTCTCGAATCATATCTTCATTTGATGTCATTATCAGACGATTCACAAAAACACGGATATCTTTATTTCTATTTCTCATATTTGGATGTTCAGTGAAAATTTGCATTGTTTTTTTTGCCATTCCTACATTGGTATGGGTAATGGTTGCATCATCCCCTTATAAGTATTTTATTAATCCTTCACTTGCTAACATAAAAATCACTTTTATGCATATTCTGGGATCTCATTCTTCATATTATCCTACAAATAGTTCTCTTGGAGATATCAAAGCATATTTGTGTTTCCTATATGAAGGAAGATATAAAAACATGTGTATCAACCAAAAGATCATTCATTAACTAAGTATTTTATGGAACTCCATGGATTTTTATTTTTGGATCCTTATTCATTAACATTGAACTCCTAGAATTCCCCTTTATTGATGGTTTCTACTTTCTTATGAATCTCTACATAATATTTTTGGGTATCTTTTAACCATTCCAAAGGAGATGGTTTATAAATAATTTATGAAAGTATTGAGGACGTTGATTTCTTTATGATTTCCATGGTCATCATCCTCAAATATTAGTATATCAGATACTTTACAATTCTCCCCAATGATACAATTTTTTGGCCCTTTCTAAATAGATCAATTGCTACATTGTCCAATTTCCTTGGATTCTTGTGGATTAATTAGTCATAATCTCTTAGAAGATCTATCCATATTCAGTGGCACATATAAGTCTCTTTCTATGTGAATTTATATTTGAGACTTTTTTAATCCTTATATATTTCACACTTCTTCCCAAAGTGATAATGTTTCCAGATTTTCAACATAAAGATCATAGCTGCTAACGCCGAATCACAAATGTGATAGTATTTCTCAGGAATTTTCAATTTCCACGAGGCATTTCCAATGACTTTTCCATTTTACATCAACACACATCCCAATCATTTATTAAATTCATATTGGAAAATTATGATAAGCTCAACTCTTTTGGATAGTGTCAGCACAGAGGAATTGATAAACCACCTTTTCAACTACATAAACCTTTATTCGCATTCATCATTATATGATAATTTGGCTCCCTTCCAAGCTAGCTTGGTCAGAAGCATTGAAAATCATGAGAAATTTCTCCCAGATCAACGATGCTATCAAGATATCCCAGGGAAGCTATAGTCATCTATCATATATTTTGTCCTTAGTTATCACTCAATTGTTTTTTTCTTATAAGGATACCTAGATATCTCATTACATGTAATGATATTCCCCATTAGTGAGAATTCGTTCAACTAAATCCCACAATTGTTCAACTTAGCATAGATCTCCTAAATTTTTTATGGTGTTTAGAACAGTGCTCATAGGATCCTCATGCTTCTCCATGGTTTTGGAGTATATTTGAATATCATATATAAAAACCACCAAAATTTTCTCTAGGAAATCATTAAAGTCTCAATTAATCTAGTCAGTGAATATTTGTAGACAATTAGTGAGCCAAAATAAAATTACTAAAAACTCTTAACACATGTACTTTATACAAAAATCAGTATTAGGGAAATCCTTTTTTTCACCCTTACTTGGTAATATCCCGACTACATATCCACCTTGGAAAAGTATTGTGGTCATTTTAGTTGATAAAAATTGTAAAAAATCGTGGAAAATGATAAATGTTCTTTATTGTGATTTTATTGATCTCAAAAAATAAATAAAAAAAGAACATTGACCCATCCAACAACTTAGTGAATAGGAATGGTGCACCCCATGGTGAAGCACAAGGGCATATTAAACCTTTATATACATTATCTTGAAATTGTTTCTTCAGTTCCCCAAGTTCCACAACATCTATTCTATGTGGAGTCTTTTATATTTTAAATTCCTAGGTATATGATCAATCAAAAAAATAAACCTCTCTTCTAGGAAGAAAACCATAAAATTCATTGGGAAACATTTTTGCGATTTACCTCAAAATAAGAATGTCATCGAGAGTTTCTATTTCCTTAGACTAAATCATTCGAACTAGATATGATTTCTCATAGTGAAATAATATCTATGCTTGATATAATGGTGATAAAGATTATTCATACTCTTACTAGAACTTATATAGAATCATGGGTAGATTCTTCATACAGAGAGTGATTTCCCTCTAACATCAATTTATGTTGGGTCTATATAGGGAAAGCCAATTAATGCCCATAATTGCATAAAATTACACTAAAGGAAGTATGAAAACGTTCACCTATAAGTTTAATCCTAAAATTGTGACTAAGAAGAAGTTATATACAAGGTATGAAATAATGTATCCATTTTCCTTTTTTTCAATGACATTTAAACATAAAAACATTGAGGTTGGATTTGAATTGTTCTAATAAAAATTCGTGATATAAATGAATGTGTAAGACCAGAATCAGATAATAAGTATAATATTCTTGAATGAAGGACAAGCATACATGTCACCATTTTGTTTTCAAGATTTACTTCAGTAATAGTGAGGGAAAAAATTTCTCCACTTCTAACTTGGAGGTCATTGGTTTCCTCTGAAATCATTTTTATTAGGCAGTGATTCCCAAAGTTCCATGGTTCCTTGTAGTTATAGAAATGAAAAAAATGTTCATGGTTGGCCAAAGAGTTCATTTCCTCCATCACATAGAAAAATTTCTCATATCAGAAATAATTGGAAAGTTTTACCATCTCTTCTATGACTATATTATTTCCATATTAACCTAAGGAAATTTTTTAGTTACCACTTTATGCAAATTTGGAATGTGAGGTGTGGGAATTTCATATCACCAATCTATTTTTCCATCAGACTTAAAAAATTAAAGTACACCTTCAAATTCATATCCCCACGATACCCCTACGATTCACATATCACCATCTTGAAAATAAAGGCAAACAAGACAATTTCCTCATAGTGATAAAATTCACAGATTGCTAGTGTTTTTTATTTGATATGCTTTATCCCACCAAAGAAGAGGCCAACCTTGTATTATGGGGCAATGAAAAAACCAGTTGTCTGTTGTCGTTGACTTTTGATGTTTTTCTCAGACCCCCCAATAGTTTCGTCATCATTTTTCTTGATTTCAAGGAAATTTATTTTCGTCCTAATATGGAGGGTGATGGGAAAACATTATATAAAAAACGTAAAATTCCATCCACACTATTGCTTTTATCTTTTCATTAGGATTAATATTCATGATCAATACTCACCATTGAATATATTTACCCTCTATATGATGAATAGTCATAATAAACTTCTATTTTTCATAACATTAAAGGATAGTGAATATAGTTTTGATGGAATTGAACCATTACTCTTTGATTAAGGGATCAGATGATCTAGTAAAAGTAGAAGGCCTTTGTCGTATTAATATATTGAATGTGGGTTGCTCTCTCTTAGAGGGTTTGACCGCTCTTCTTGAGCCAGGTTTCCATTCATAACATGATTTAACTGAGAGTGTTTCATGAAATTTTTTGAGATTCCCTCTCCCCCCGGGTTTGGAATCCCATTGGGTAAATCATCAGATTGCCCATCCCATCAGTTATTCGAATGATTCCTCCTATTTAAAAACTTTTTCTATAATAAAAAAAATTAGGGATGAGTATCAGATGTGGTTAAACACCTAAAAGGAAATCCATTGACATTATAGGGAAAACATATATATCACATTTATGTCATTAAATTATGATTTTCTTGGACTCTGTCCCAATTAACCCTGATATACCTCCTCACATGTATTCGTATGATAATTTTTTGTTATTTAAATAATAATGGTTGGTAATGTTCTTATGAAATTACCATAGAATATCCCTATGGAGTGTCAAACCATGTGCACAGTAAGGCCAGTTTTAATGAACAAGGTTACCTCGTGTTATGATCCGAAAACCTTGTAAGAGTTGTTACTCATAGAAAAATTTGTTCTAGAACCTTGTCTACTAGTAGTATCCAGAGACATAATTATTTTCTTGATAATCAAATCATTCAATAATTACTAAAATTTAGGGATTTTTTTGTACACATTGTCTTATCCATAATGGGTTTCACTAGAATTTTCTAATCATAATCCCCAAAAAATAAACATATCCTCTAATACAACCTATATCACCACTTATATTTATATTAAATTTAAGTATGACTTATTATATACAATTTAACTTCATACAACTCAAAATATTGATATTTCAAAATTCATTGAGTTATAAATACATTACATAACAACATTTACCATGAAATACAATATCTTTATGGAAAACTTCTTCAACATGACCAAATCATTCCTTATTATTTAAGCCTAAATGGGATAACCTGAGGATATGAATAAGAAAGGGGTGATATATAAATCCTTATTAGGTAGAATATTAAATAAAATGATGATAATAATACATGTTATAATAATAATATCAATGAGGAATAAAGGAATTATAATAATAAGGTATGATATATCATCATAATCATAACATCAAAATGTGGAAACAACTTAATACACTTTATTATCCCCATAATTCAAAACTAAACCTCAATGAATTCATGGTGTAAGAAATTACCTTAAATTAATCAGGAAAACTCATATCTCAACATGATGTATCATTATACTAAACATTACCCAATGCAATGGAGAACTACTAAGGAACAACCTTCATAAACATTTCAATCTCATGATTAAGCGTACCACATAGATCATATAACATAGATTCATTCAACATTATAATTTTATGCCACGATATAGAAATTTGGAATGAATAAATGTATGTCACGAAAAAATATGAGTATGTTCATAAAGATGAATGCACTTGATAGTGAAATTGTTAGGGTATTCACTGCATGGTAATTTTGGCATAAAAAAACACAGTGTAATTTCAACCCCATAATGATATTATAATGATATTCATAAAAAGGTTGAGGAGAGTGAAATGGGTATCTCATAATATATACATTAAAATAGAAATAATAGGGACATACAAGGACATTCGTAGATATATGTAATTGGAAATACATGACATAACATAATAAATACTCATGAATAAATAGAAGAAAGAAACAGAGCTCTTACATAATTTCAGCAAGGTTATTAGTGTATGTAAAGGATCATAGGAGGGTTAAATGAGAGTTAAATGGGATTTTATCTTTTATAAAACATGTGTAATGTATGTATGATAATTAATAATGTTTCCCAACATAATAAAATGAAAATTAAAATGGAATAAAAAAAATCAACTTCTTGATTAAAAGAGGGGAGAGAGAATCCATTATAGAATTTTGGCATAGAAAGAGGGGTACATAAAAGATTATAGAGGTATTCACGAGAGTGAAAGGAATACATCATCATTTTGACATCCAACTGATTGGAAGTGTATTTTGTACCTTCATATCCAAATCTATTAAAATTGAATTAAGAAGCATAATATAAAAGAAGTGCATTAAGTGATAAGAGAGAAATCCCTTATACAGATGTGTGACTCTAAAGGATTATGATATTATTCTGGGGAGATTTGGGGAATCTTGGGAGTAATATAGATATTATTTGGAAGATGGATGACATGATTCAAATAGTTTTAGTGAAGATAAATGGGAGAATGGGTGTTTATATATAGGAATAGAGGGGAAAATCTTAAATATTTTATTTTTGACACAACATTATAAAATAATCGAATCCAGAAACCACAAAATTGGTTTTCACAATTTTATGGAAAAAGGTTTTGGAATAATTTATGTTTGTGTCCAAGGGATGATGATAATAAAATATTTCCCCTACTAATGTGGTGGTGAGTCCTAGTTTCAGTGAAATTATTTAAAAATATTAAAATATATTATAAGTCTTTGGGTATGCACTGAAGCTTAATAAAATAAATAAAAAGAATAAAAAAATTATTTTAAAGTAAAAACCTATATATGTATTTTCATAACTTTCATATTACTTATTACATCATTATTGTTCCATTATTATGTCATAAAACACATCATATTTTTAAATATTATTTAATTTTTACAAAAAATTTAAACTATCTTAGAAAATTAAGAAAAAATCAGCAATAGTAAATTTTGAAATTATATTTCAAAAACTAATATTCATTTTATATAAATTATTTTATAAATTTGTGAATTTTCACTTTTAAAAATAAAAACGGATTTTTTTTTTAAAGTTGACGGGTTATTTAACAACACTAGTTTTCAAAAAATAAAAAATTAAATTTGAATAGATAAAATTTATTTGAACTTTTAAATTTAATAAATTTAGTTTAATAATAAATTTTTTTTAATTTTTTTCTCAAAAAATACATTAATTCATCCAAAAATATTGGGTAAAATACTACTTTTTCTTTAAGAATCAATTATATATAAAAATAAATAGATGTAAATTTATATTTATTATTCTATAAAAACTAATTTACTTGATCTTTTTGCTAGTTTCATGATACATATCCCATTATTATACCATAGTATTTCAAAAGAGTATGTTTCACAATGGTGTGGATTTCATGGGGTTGTTCGGTGAACATGGTTTGGGTCGTTATCTAAATGAGCTTTATCATCTCCTGTAATCTATCTTGCACATGCCTATGTTATTGAATATTGTTCAACGGAATGGTCTAGTAAAAATCCAAGAAATTATATCTGCATATAAAACTCTCATAAATTGGATTCATAATGTACAATAATACTAGATAATACCATCACATCCACTGTCTGTTCCTAAAGGATTTTGTAAAATCATATAGTCATACTAGGCATCAGATCACTGTTTTCCAACTATCTTATCCAGAGTAATGATACTTAATTTTCATTTACAATCCAATTGGATATAATAAATTAAATGAACATGTCTTCTATTACAATAATCTATTAAAAAATAAATGGAATTTTATTCATAATTTTTTGGTTCATTACACAATACATCTTCGTATTACGTACTTTTATATAAATGTTTGAGTTTTGAGTTATTTATTATAGTTACCTCTTTAGATCAAGTGTTAATAGAAAAAAAAATCACCTTCCAAAATCTATAACATTATATTAATTGATGAAATATCTACATCACTCATCTTTTATGACTTTGATCTTATTTTGTACAGTATAATAATCTTTGTAAGTCATGTTTACCTTTTTAAGTCTTGATGGATTGAAAATTACCTAGAAATGGATTGTTGGTTCCCATTATCTAACAATATTCATATAAAAATTTAATAATTCCCTAAATATTGGAACCCCTTAAACATCATCATTTTAAATACTCCATTCTTATTTATACCAAATGTTTCATTGACCTTGTCTGGATTCTCATGGTGGTAGTGTATGACACAATCATAAAACATTGTAATTTATATCCATATGCATTGTCTCGACTGTAAGGATTTCTTGTTATTTATTTTCAGTTTATGTATATATTTATCATTATCTTAAAATACATATAGTATGACCCCATTTTACATACATAAAGGAAAACAAGAGTATCTAGTATAAATTCATAGAAAAGACAATGTTCAAGCATATGATCAATCTATGGCTAGTATTCCTTAGAAATACATTATCTACATGGGAAATTTACGAATTTTTTAGATAGGATGTGTATGTGAAATAGATATGTAAGATTTAATTAGGTTTAGTTATATGATGAATATTTATTAGTTTCCCCTAAACTTTAAGGGTTTCTGAGGATCTTTTGTAAATGTTTTTTTATATTGGATACATTAATTTTATTAACATTTTAATATAATGGATATTGTTTCCCATTACCATTAATTTATTTCTTCATCAATTATTATCATTAAATAGTCCATTTATTACCTTTATACACATTTACTTAATGAACAAATTAGTGGTTTAGTATGATGGGAAAATGGTTTTACCACTCTCTCACTACCTTTTTGATAAATATATTTCTAATGATGTTTTCTAAAAATTAAAATTTCTTTTATTAAGATACAATTGAATCATCTTTTAATTTCATATAACACATATTTAAATGAATCTTAATTTAATGAATGTGAAACAAACTAATATATTTTCCTAAATCTAAAATAGAAAATATATTATTTGTAATTTTATTTCAAACTAGATTAAAATGGAACTTTTATTATTATTTAATATATAGGGTGTGGTTTCGTTGTCATAAATTCAAATAATAATGGTCAATTCTATCTATATATTACAATTTCCTGTTTTTATCCAAGTTCAACATGGGATTCCATAGAGAAATTGTTTTATTTATAATGGGTGGTGGCCATCAGTCCACATAGAGACTACGTCAAGTAGTTTTGGTATTCGTTCTTTCTACTATCCCCGTTTCATTAGAAAATTCATCAACTTATATATTAGATCCATATTTTAGTCATATACTTTATGTTTATCTAATTTTTTATATTATGTTATTTATTATTCCCTTTTATATTTTTTAATTCTAAAAATATACGTTTTAGTTCTTGGACCTCCAATGTATAGAGTTACTGTGCAAGAATTTCAGTAAAATTTTATTCTATTATTATTCTAATTTATAAGGTGATATAAACCCAAAGAGTAATATATAAGATTTAATAAAACTATTTTTCATTCCATTTTTTTGGGAAATCACCCTCAATAAGTAATGGGTTGGATAATGTCCCTGGTTCATGGGTGAAAAAACATGGTTTTTGATGAAAAATGATATTTTTTTTATTAAGTGTTATAAGGATTCAAAACATACTATTTTATTTGGGATGTATTGTTATATTGTAAATTAATATTTATGAATTAAATGGTTTGGATAAGTGAGATCCCCAAAATAAATTTTTTGTTCATGGGCTCTAGTCACCAGTAGATGTTCAGTTATGAGTCATTGATTTTGAGTTTCATAATTTATTTATAGAACCCTTTTAGGATTTCTATGTGTTGGGGGATGTCAAAAGGAATTGAGATAGGGGAACATGGTGTACTCACATAGTCTAGAAAACTATGTGGGACTAATGGCACGGTTCTATATAATTCACTATGGTAGCTATATAAATGGGAAATATTACTGCAAACCATGTGGTTAGGTAAATCATGGTAACAATCCCCTTTACTTTTGTTTTATTATTATATTATTTTTTAGTTTATTTTCATTTTTGGTAGTAGTTCTTTAGGATGCGTTAATTTAAATTTTCATGGTAATTAATGATATTTTAATTTATTTTTAGGTGGTTTGGAAAATAAATATTGATTCATAAAAGGTTTAGGGTATGCATATGAAAATATGACATTCTATGTATCATGTGTATTCTTACATAAATGTTTATTTTATCATATAAGTGGGAAAATAATTTTTATTATGAATTTAGTAAATATATAAAGGGTTTTTATCTGTCTATATGTTAATATATTATCATTTATAAATGTTAACAATTTTTAAGGCTAAATGAAAATATTTGAAATTGGGAAACTAGATTTATAAGATGAGTTAAAATTAATGTGATGCTTTGGATTTCAATATTGATTTTTATAATGGATTTTTGAAATTTGAAATTTAACTCTAAAATAGGGTTTTGGATTTAATCATGAATTATTTCATATAAAATTAGAAGATGTTTTATGTCTTTATAACATATAAGTATTTTAATAGTTAATATTTTAATAAAAAAATAATTTTTATATAATTTTTTAAAACATTTAATTGGATTTTATGTTTTCAAAATGATTTTAATTTTTTTAGGATTGATTATTAATATCATAGAATTATTTATTTTGCAGGGGACATGTATTTGATTTTTTTTTGAGTTTGAGAGCAATTTATGTGGCCTTGTGAATTTTTTTGAAGTATTACTGACATAATATTTTCATATGGTTATGGTGAGTACATTTCATGGGGATTCACTAATGATAATATTTCTTAAGACATTAGTGAAGTATTATATGAACATTTTGAAAAAATTTCCCAATATATTCCCCATTACCTTTATTATTCATTATTTTCGTTTTTTATATGTTCTATTTATTTTGTTTTATTTTTTTTAATAGAGATTATAGTTTCTTGACATGATAAACACAACACTGATTGGTGTTTTTGTTTTAGACATTACTAACTGGGCATCTGGATGTGGTTCATATGGACTATTTCTAAGCTCATTAGGTATCGAATAAACTATTGGGTTTTTATTAGGTAATTCAAGAGCATGTTATAACAATTGAGATTACACATTATCCAGTGTTTTTTTTGATTTTAATAGTATTGATCATGATCAATGTTCCAAAAATATAGTTATATGTTACCTTCATTTTATCTTCATACAATGGTTTAAGACAATTCTATATTCATTGGGAATGGTTGTGGTTTATGATTTATCCCCCTTTTACATAGTTATAATGGAATCATTGGTTTACTGAACACTACTTGTTGTGGGAATTCTAAATATATTATAAAGTTGTACTGTATTTTGGTAGAATAATCAAGAAGTTCCTTGAATATTTCTTACATTAACAATTTATACTTCCTATTTTAGAGAAGTGTAATTATTTATATGGTGGCTTGATTTTGTTTTTATAATGACCCGGAATTTTGAATAAATCTTGTTTCTTAATTTTGTGTGTTATTTTATTTCATACTAAACAAACTGTTTCATTTGACAACATGAGTATAATTAAAATGAGACCATTGGGTTTCAACTGTTATATAACTGTTGGTCAATATGACCGCTAGAAACTTAACGTTTTAATTATTGTGTCTAAATACAAGTGATCTAGGTTAATTAATATAGAAAGAATATTTTATGGCCTCATCCAGTAGTCTTGGGCCAATCGAATCCCATCTAACGGAACTTGGGAAGGAGGTATCACCATTGGGCTTTGCTCTGGACCAAACCCAATCC
The DNA here is from genome assembly GCA_963277665.1 of Viscum album. NCBI lineage: Eukaryota > Viridiplantae > Streptophyta > Magnoliopsida > Santalales > Viscaceae > Viscum > Viscum album. Next base: position 626,627,564 of record OY728151.1, on the reverse strand, counting down.
GAACCTCATCGTGTGAAGCTAGAACGGAATAGCCTTCGCGAGAAGTTCAAACTGATAGAAATTACTACTCATGCAATGTTGGTCGAGCCGCCCAAAGATTCTATCACCCTAGCACACCTTACTCTTAGGTCCTATTCTAGTTTTATAAAGGGCTATGTAATGAGACCGTAACAGCCTTGTGTAATCCTTTGACTTAAATAAAAATTTTGATTTCTTCTTATGATGAAGTTTGAGAATTTTCAAATGTCCGGATAAATATAGTATGCTTATTTTTGACGAATTTTATAGAAAGGTTATTTTTTAAAAATGTTTATGTAAACCTTAAATAATTAAATATGTGTAATGATGTTCAAAAAATGGACTTATACAATTATGTTCAGTACGAAATTTTGAGTCTAATAAGATCAACATAATTTTTGATGAATAATAAATTATGAATAGGGATTTTATGCTAAGGATTAGTAATGTGACCAAATGGATTAGTAATATCACTTAAAGAAAGTGTTAATATAATCTAAGCATGTTGATTAAGTAATGTGATTCAATAAAATAGGTAAATAACTGTTTCAGAAATTATTAGTCAAGTATTAGTTTTTTCAGGTGAATAGCGTTTTTTAATTAAAAATTAAATTAAAAATATTTAGAAAATTATTTTTATAAAATGGATTTCATTTTTTAACTCAGTTCATCTATATTATTTTAAGGTAATTTTGGGGGATTTTTCTGAAAAAAATGAATTTTCAGTGAATGGTGTATTTATTTAAAAATTAAATTAAGAATATTTAGAAAATTATTTTTATGAAATGGAGTTAATTTTTTAAATCAGAGCATCGATATTTGGTTAAGGTGAAATTTTGCGATTTTTCTAGGAAAGTTGAATTTTCGATGAATAGTGAAAATACAGTTTTTAAGTTACGGGTGTTTAATGACATCATTAAATGATGTATTAAGTATGTAATAAATATGGTCGACATATTAATAGTAATATAAGGTTTGAGGTGTCCCAAGTGGCCAATAACATGGGCAAATACTATGCGCAAACCAATGGTTTTGCCAATACCACCAATGAGGTGTCCCTTGGCAATTTATGCCTTGTCCCTTCACATTCCCTTTAAATACCCACCCTTTACTCCTTTAGTTTTCACTCTCAACTCTCCCCGAACAAAAATATTTTCTCATTACCTCCCAAAGAGTCCTCCCAAGGTGCCTCCAAGCCCTCAATGTCCCAACCATTGAGTTTTATGAGATACATTTTAAGGTAAAGGATCCAACCTCTCTCTTTCTTTTCAAAGACTCCCTTTTAAGTCATTTCTTTTATGCTCCATGTTCTTATGTTGGAGGATGTTGTTTTATATTCCTCTTACTTATCTTTTCATGTTTATATGATTATAGATCCCCTCTTACTCTCATCATATCGTTTTATGAATGTTTTAGTGGCGTCGTTAGACTGCCAAAATTTTTGTAACGGATTCTTTCACCCTTCTCATTTTCATGTTCTATTTTCATGTCAAGTATTTCAAGTTATTTTTTATTATGTTGGGCTATGATATCTATATATATCATACTGATATTTTATTTTCATTTGATTAGAGACCCTATTTCATCTCGTCAATTCATTTTTTTGAAGTTTACGTGACGTCGTTAGGCTGCTGAATTTTCATAAGAAAAACCTTATTTTTGTCATCCTTCCATGTTTTTCATTTCATATGGTATGTCCTTAAAATTTCATTACAATGTTCATATATCCTTTATATTCTGTCCATCTACTGTTTTATGGATCATTTATTAGTGGGTGACCCATGTCCCCTCTCTTTTCAATGTTTTCTAAAACCCTGTAACATAGCCGTTATGCTGCAGAATTTTCGTCTCAAAATGTCTCTCTCTTTTTCTAAAATTATTTTATTTTATTAAGTGAATACTCAATGATCATTATTCTACATGTTTATTCACATATATATCAAAATGGCCTATTTTAAATTCTTGGATTTACATACATGAAAACCAGCTTTCCTTTTATGTGGGTTTAAAGTGACATAAATATCACGTCTTTAATAGCAGTTTTTAAAATGTTATGATTATGAAATAAAAACCATTTCTTTTATGATATATGGGTTATTTATGAAATGTTTAATGATTATATATTTTTCTCACATGATGATAAAGACAAATTTAAGGGTGCACCTTGATAGCGCTCCAATGCATTGGGTAATGATGTAACCACTAGAGATTACAAATTTAATGGTGCGCCCTGATAGCGCCCCATTGCATTGGGTAAAGATGTAACCACTAGGGATTACAATTCTAACGATACATTGGGGTTTAACTTGGTAATTTAATATAAAACCTTGGGTTTTACCTTGGTGATATGTTCATTATTGTCTAAGTGAAATGTTGTAGCCACATCTTCAAGTTATGAAATACATTTTTTTTATTATGATATGCCTCATGATTTCTTTCGCATGACTTAGAGTTCTTTTTCATGAATTTATTGATGTACCTCAAGTTCACATGTTAAATTTTTCCCTTGTTTCCCTTACTGGGCCTTATGCTCACCATTTCTTTTGATGTATGTCCCCAGGTAATGAGATGCAGTAATGAACCTAAGATGAACACAAGGAGAATCCTTTCAAGTTTTTAAGAAGAAGGTTTTATGTTTTCATGTTTTGAGTTCCTGGTTTCCTAGACACTAAACCTTAAATATCCTCAGTTGTGTATAAAATAATTAAAGTTTATCTGATAAAAAGGAGGGATGCTATAGTTGGTATCAAAGTATGGTTTAGTTATTTTTGAAAAATAGGATATGAAAACTTTAGAATGAACCCGATAGAAATGTTTAAATATATGAAATCTTCCTGGTATTTTGGTGAGTTTTGAGTAAGGGGTTGCCAAGAAAATACATCCCTATCTGGATACGAACAGGTATAGGTGGCTCTGGCACAGATGTACATAGGGTTAAAACCCGAAAACACCGCATTGAGGTAGACTCGAACGGGAACTGGAACACGACAACGGGCCTTGCTGCACTCTTGGTTACGACACTCCCGAGGGATATGCTTTGGTAAATTCATAATCTTAGTATGAACCATTATTAAAGGAAAAAATATAAAATAAAATTAAGATTCACATAATAATATATGATTATGGATAACCTAGATTGGAACCTAGGGGATCACAAGTTAGGGTATACTTTCCTTCTTCAAGTTTATCCTTCTATGCTTAAAGTTTCCTTTTAATGATTATTGGCTAAGTATTTAAGCCCCTAATTATAAATTCTTTTCTTAGTTAATGGAAGGAAATGGAAGAACATGTCCCAACAACCAATGTGATAGAAAATGTGATGATTTCCCTATTAATGTGACAGAGATGACGAGAGATCAAGTTGAACATATTGTGATTATGCCAAACCAGCTATCAAAAATCACAATTAATAATTGGTACTTAGTTGAATGCCCAAATTCATCAAGGAAGAAGAAGATGAAGTCTCAAGGATGTTCATCTGTTAACATTGATAAGGGAAAGAAGACCAAATTTACTTTTTACAAAAAGTGTAGGAAGAGACACTAAGGAGAATGTCACAAAGGAACCGAGAGATGTTTTAAGTGTTGGAAGAAACGGAATAAAGTACCCAATTGCATTAAAAAAATGGATAATGTGATGAATAGAGATAAGGTTCGATCTGATGTACCTTATACTTTTCAATATCGTAAATGTGGAGAAGTTGTAAATTATTCAAGGCAATGCTCTCTTGTAAGGGATGAGAAGCATGATGAGCATCAACAATCTTTAAGGACAAGGGAACAATGCAAGTCATATGCTGAGATGGATCATAATGACTGAAGTACATGTAACTTCTTTGCAATAATTGTCTATGTCATGTTGTATTTTAGTTTGTGGTATATGAGTATATCCTTAATGTTTTCTACGAACATCGAGTCACTACCTATGATGGTTTTATATCATTAATGAAAACATTTATTGTTTTGTATCACATGCTGATGTTATGAATCTATTCTTCTTGAAAAAAAAGAGTTGATTAGGGGATTAAAAGATGATTATGATTTTGGAATATGTTCACTATTTTGGGAACCCTTTTTGATCGGGGTAAATAGATTTCTACGGTATTTTCATTGAGGAGTAAATGTTGACTTATATTTTAAAGAATCGATGAATTTAAGGAAAACCTATGGTAATTTAGGTTACTTATGGAAATTATTAACCTCTTTTGGTGAAAATATGTTTAGGTTAGTTACTTTTTTTATAATATGTTAGGAGTTGTTGATGTTTTTTTGGAGATGAACGATAAAGTTTATCTTGGAAGACTATGTTATCAAATCCATCTTGTAATTGTGTTTCAATCTTAGTTTTGTTTATTTTGAGGAAATTTAAGGATAGTTGTTTATGGAATGGTATATGATAAACTTTGGGTAGTACCGTGGAATTTTAAAGATTTAAAGAAGTTTCCCTTCCTATGAGATTCTTTCTTTTTGAAGAGTTGTTTTATCTTACCCCTTCTGTTTTTGGAATAATGTTTAAAAATAGAAATTATAAATAGTTAATATTTTTTGGATTATGTGATTCTCTAGAAGATGGTTCATGTTCTTTGATGACACCATGTAGTTTTGAATGCTCATAATTTGGAGAAAAGATTAGTTTTGGTAGAAACTTGTTAAAGGATGAAACTCTACATGAAGGTAGGTATATTTCCTTATGTTTTTATTCAATGTAGTAAATGAATTCCTCATAATTAAGAAAAGGAACGTAAAAAAATGTTTTTGTTTTATGTTTTCTACCGGGTAATCAAATACCGTTTACACACATCATAAGATTGTGATTTTAATGTGGTTATCTTTCTCCTAATCATGTTTTCTATCACTCTCCCTCAGAACATGACCCTTTGTTTTCTATTCCATGTCCATGTTTTCCAACATGGAATCCTAGTGTGGGTTAACTCGGGTGACATTTGTACTTACCTTTATTTCTTTTAAAATAATAGTTGTACTGACTCCTTTTCTAATGTGGGACATTCAATGGAATTCCCAAACCCAATTTTTAAAAATTGAGAGGACACAATTTCTTAAGGGGGGAAGAATGTAACGACCTGAAATTTTGAATAAATCTTGTTTCCTAATTTTTTCTGTTATTTTATTTCATACTCAAAAAATCTGTTTCATTTGACAGCATGAGTATAATTAAAATGAGACCGTTGGGTTTCGACTGTTATATAACCGTTGGTCAATATGACCGCTGGAAACTATACGTTTCGATTATTGTCTCTAAATTCATGTGATCATGGTTAATTAATATAGAAAAAAGATTCGATGGCCTCATCCAGTAGTCTTGGGCCAATCGAATCCCATCTAACAGAACTTGGGAAGGAGGTAGCACCACTGGGCTTTGCTCTGGACCAAACCCAAGCCGAAATTTATCGTGTGAAGCTAGAACGGAATCGCCTTCACGATAAGTTCAAACTGATAAAAATTACTATGCGTACAATGTTGGTCTAGCCGCCCCAAGATTGTATCACCCTAGCACACCTTACTCATAGGTCCTATGCTGGTGTTATAAGGGGCTATGTAACGAGACAGTAACAACCATGTGTAATCCTTTGACTTAAATAAAAATTTTGATTTCTTCTTATGATGAAGTTTGTGAATTTTCAAATGTCCGGATAAATATAGTATACTTGGTTTTGATGAATTTTAGAGAAAGGATATTTTTTTAAAAATGTTTATGTAAACCTTAAATAATTAATAATGTGTAATGATTTTCAAAAAATGGTCTTCTACAATTATGTTCAGTATGAAATTTAGAGTCTAATAAGATCAACATAATTTTTGATGAATATTGATTTTATTCTAAGGATTAGTAATGTGACCAAATTTATTAGTAATCTCACTTATAGAAAGTATTAATATTATCTAGGCACCTTGATTAAGTAACGTGATTCAATAAAATAGGTAAATAACTGTTTCATAAATTAGTAGTCAAGTAATATTTTTTTCAGGTGAATAGTGTTTTTAATTAAAAATTAAATTAACAATATTTATAAAATTATTTATGTAAAATGGATTTCATTTTTGAACTCAGAGCATCTATATTATGTTAAGGTAATTTTTGGGGATTTTTCTGAAAAAAATGAATTTTCGGTGAATAGTGTATTTATTTAAAAATTAAATTAAAAATATTTATAAAATTATATTTATAAAATGGAGTTCATTTTTGAAATCAGAGCATAGATATTTTGTTAAGGTGAAATTTTGGGATTTTTCCGAGATAGTTGAATTTTCGATGAATAGTGAAAATACAGTTTTTAAGTTACAGGTATTTAATGACAACATTAAATGATTTATTAAGTATGTAATCAGTATGGTCGAATTATGAATAGTAAGATGAGGTATTATGTTTCCCAAGTGTCCAATACCATGGGAAGATACCATGGGCAAGCCCATGTTTTTTCCAATACCACTAATAAGGTGTCCCTTGGCCATTAATGCCTTGTCCCCTCACTTTCCCTATAAATAACCACCCTTTCCTCCTTTAGTTTTCACTTAAAAATCTCCCCCAACGAATCTCTAGTCTCATTACCTCCCAAAGTGTCCTCCCAAGGTTCCCCCAATCCCTCAAGGTCCCAACCATTGAGTTTTAAGAGACACGTTTTAAGGTAAGGGATCCAACCTCTCTCTTTCTTTTCAAATACTCTCTTTTAAGTCAATTCTTTTATGCTCCATTTTCTAATGTTGGAGGATGTTATTTTATATTTCTGTTACATCCCTTTTTATGTTCATATTATGAGATATCCCCTCTTACTCTCATCATTTCTTTTTATTAATGTTTAAGTGGCGCCGTTAGGCTGCCGAAATTTTTGTAACAGATTCTTTCACCCTTCTCATTTTCAAGTTCCATTTTCTTGTCAAGTCTTTCAAGTTCCTTTTTATTATTTTGGGGTACGATATCTATATCTATCATACTTATATTTTTTGTTAATATGATGAGAAAACCTATTTTATCTCGTCAATTCATTTTTTTGAAGTTTAAGTGACGCCGTTAGGCTACCGAATTTTCATAAGCAAAATCTTATTTTTGTCTTCCTTCCATGTTTTTCATTTCAAATGGTATGTCCTTAATATTTCATTACCATGTTCATATATCCTTTATATTCTTTCCCTCTACTTTTTTATGTATAATTTAAGAGTGGGTGACCCATTTCCCTTCTCTTTTCAATGTTTTCTAAAACCCTGTAACATAGCCGTTATGCTGCAGAATTTTTGTCTCAAAATGTTTCTTTATTTTCTCAAATTATTTTATTTTATTAAGTGGATACTCAATGATCTGTATTCAATCGGTGTATTCACATATATATCAAAATTTCCTATTTTAAATTCTGGGATTTACATTCATGAAAACAAGATTTCCTTTTCCGTGGGTTTAAAGTGATATAAAGATCACGTATTTAAAAGTAGTTTTTAAAACGTTATGATTATGAAATAAAACACATTTATTTTATTCTATATGGGTTATTTATGAAATTTTTTATGATGATATATGTGGATCACATGATGATAAAGAAAAATTTAAGGGTGCACGCTGATAGCGCTCCAATGTATTGGGTAATGATGTAACTACTAGAGATTACAAATTTAAGGGTTCACCCTAATAGCACCCCATTGCATTGGGTAATGATGTAGAAACTAGAGATTAAAATTTTAATGATACATTGGGGTTTACCTTTGTAATTTCAAATTAAATCTTGGGGTTTACCTTGGTGATATGTTCATGCTTGTCTATGTTAAATGTTGTAGCCACATCTTCAAGTTATGAAATACATTTTTTTATTATGATATGCCTCATGATTTCTTTCTCAGGACTTAATGTTCTTGTTCATGACTTTATTGATGTATCTAAAGTTTACATGTTAAATGTTTCCCTTGTTTCCCTTACTGGGCCTTATGATCACCCTTTCATTTGATGTATGTCCCTAGGTTATGAGCTGCAGTAATGAACCTAGGATGGACATAAAGAGAAGCCTTTCAAGTGTTTAAGAAGAATATTTTGTGTTTTCATGTTTTGAGTTCCTGGTTTCCAAGACACTAAACCTTAAAGATCCTAAATTTTGTATAATATAATGAATGTTTATGTGATAGAAAGGTTGGATTCTATAGTTTTACAGTTTGATAAATATCATTTAAATTAGAATATTATGTTTCGTGTCATTATGATATTTTGGGGATATGTTATCCAATTGATACACCAAGCTTGTGAATAATAAAATGATAGGGAAAACCAACATAGGTTTTCATTTTTTTCTATCATTTATGGAGTAATATTGTGTGATCTATGTTTTGGAAATAGTTTTAGTTTTTTTTGGGTTTTTAGAAGTTTTCATTAGAATTTTTAGATAAGATGATCATCAAATAAATGTTAATGTTTTAAAAGGTCACTTTATATATCGGGGGTGACAAGTTGATAGAATTTTTGTGTTTGTAATTAATTATTTCTTAGTAGAAAATTATTTTCCATTTCCCCAATACAACCCTTCCATATGTTATATTTTTTCCCAAAAATCTTTTATATTTTCTTTTAAAAATATTAGTGTCTCTCTTGGTTTTTCAAGCTGTGATAATTAATGGATGTTGTAGAAATCCCAATGATGTTGTGATATAATATTTTTGACTCTATGGTTAAATTATTTAGGATATTAATGAGATGTTTAGAATTATCATATGTCAATTCAATTAGAATCTCTCATCCTTTTTTGAAATCATCATGAAATTTCACAGTAATAAGAAAAAAATTATGTTGATAAGGTTGATCCTAGTTTTTAAAAAAATAAACATATCCTATTATGAATTGTTTGGGAATGAATGTTGTATTATATAGAAACATTTCAAATCCACCAAAATTTATTACATTAATTATTTATGTTTTTGGGATAATTTAGGTTTCTTTGTGTTTCTTTTATATTCTAATGGGAGATTAGAGGTGTCTTAATAATGCTATGGTGTAGTTTTTAGTGTTTCCCATGTGAAAGGGTGATTTAGGGCATGAAATTATTAACAAAAACACACCCTTATCCCTAGAATATGGATTAATAATTTTAACACATGTTTCATTCCATGAATTGTGTCTCCTATTTAAAAATGAGTTCTTAAAATTTTCATCTAGTAAATTTTTAACCTATTTGGGGGTTCTTTTTCTTTTTAATTCACCCCTATAATAACAAACATCCCTATATTTAGATTCCCCAATTCTTCATGGTGGATTTGTAGGATTTAGATATGTTTTATGATCCATCATTCATGGTAAATTAATATTATCCCCTTCATATTTCACTCTTCCTTATTATCACATCTTCTTTTTACCCTAAATACGAATTTATAATCATGGGTTTTGATCATGTAATATTTAATTTGGTATTTTTATAGTTTAGTGACATTCTTGGTTTTGTCTACCTCTTTGGGTCACGTGGAGGTGGAATAACACCACCATTTCTAGAAGTATAAATATTCATGGATTATATCCTCTTGTATTGAATTATAAATTATATAACTATGATTTGATAGAATTTAATATTAATTTCTTAGTTTTTTTAATGTAATAAATATTATTTCTAGGTTTTCCATAAGAAGATAAATATTTTTCATAATTTACATTGAATTAAAATTGTTTTCTTTATATCAAACATATAAATTATGTTTTTATTCACCTCAAACACCATATATTTTTTTAAAAATTGGAATGATAATTATAAGATACTTCTGATATTTCAAATTCTATTTTTTATTCATATTGATTTATAAATTTTCGATATATTTTTAATAGGTTTTAGTGGTGATTTCATGAAAGTTGTTGGGTTTAAAAAATTATTATGAATCCCACAGGGAACATTTAGAGTGTATTGTAATGATAAAAATTATCCACAAATAATCACATGGCCATGTTTTCTTTGAAATGGATAAATGTTTCCTTTTTATTAGACACATATTTTAGAGTAATGGGTTTCAATATAATGGTATATTTATAATAGGCTTAATCCTTGGTTATGATTACTTTTGATTTCTACATAGTGCATATGGCATTATACCATTGTTTTATAATTTTTATTATATAACCCTATATTTATATATATAATGGGAACTACGAGTAACAAGTGTAACATCTAATAATAAATTCTTCACTAGAATAGGATCATGCTCAAGCTAGAGTTTCCTTGATGGACTTTCAATTCTTAGGGAGTTTCCCCTCAGTTAGGCCATCTTAAGTATGACTAAGACATGTGGTTGTTATATTTAACCAGGACTGGTTTTATTATGGATCTTATTAAGTATTTTCTAGAAATTTCCCTTGGATCCTAATTATTATCATTTTCATCGGTACAATATTTTATATTTTTTTATTTACATTTATTATTGTGATAATAAACTAAATATTATATCTGGTTTTTCCTTAATTAATTAATTCTACTGTTATTATCCTTATATATTCACCATATTTCTTCAATAAAATTTTGTTTAAATAAAATACTAGCAGTTTTTCATGTTCTGTAAAATGATTTTGGAACTCTCTCAAAAAAATTAATTTTAAAAACATCATTCAAAATATGTTGTCTAAAATTACAATTTTTAAAATAAACATACAATGAAAAGATGTATTAGTATCTTTTGAATCATGTTTAAGTTGAATTTTTTAATAAAAAAATTAGAAAATATATTTTATTAGAATTTAAGGTTAAAAGGGATAATAGATTATTTCAATTTTTTTTTCAAATTATCATTTAGTCGAAAATTTATTTAATTGAAATGCATATGTTTTATTTTCATTCGAATTCCAACTTGTATTTATGATCATGCATGTCTATATATTTCAATTTTTGGTTCATATTCTGCATTAGCTTGGGTATCTATAATGAAATGGTAGTATCTTTTATGGATGGTGACTATGGGGTTATTTTGAGATCACATAAGGTATTTTGGAAGTATAATTTATTTTATAATTCCTTAATTTATTTTCCATTTTATCCACTTATATATCTGATCTTGATTTTAGTAATATTTATTTTTTTTGATTTGGTTGAATCGTTTATTTTTTATGCCTTATTTGGATATTATATTTTTATGAAAATAAATTTTCAACTAGAATGTGGACCTTCAATGTAAGAATTATCATTACTAAAAATTTAATTAAATACCGCATTTTTATAATTGTATTATATATATACATAATCATTACCATGATATAAATATTTGATGAACTGGAACTATTTTCCATACAATGGTGTTCTATAATGTACTCTAGATATCTCATTGTTCATCTTGTGGTTCCACATTATGGGTGGTTTAATATTTCTCATCAGAGTTTTAGAATAATATTATTAGAAATATGAGGGATTCATGTCATTATAGATGCCCAATTATTTGATAGATGATGTATATTTTTTCCTTTAGTTCAATTCACACTCTTAGTGAGAATAATGTTTCATTGGATTTAATGATTTTGTGTTATGTTGTATCGAAATGATAGTTCTCATTCACTGGGATCATGATGAGTTTGCTATTTTATTTGAGAAGTTCTGTTATCATTTTCAGTATGAGTTTCTTTCATTGATCATGAAGGTTAATTTTCAATATTTTTTTGTAACCCTCCATAAGGAAAATTCCATTTTACATATTTTCATATCAAATATTAGGACCTCTTTCATTATGATTTAAATATTATACCATATAAGAATCCCAATGACAGGTATCTTGAGAAGGAATTGAATATAGAGATCCAAAAAATGTTCACCATGTATAAGTTATCAATATAAAATGATATTTTGGTTAGGTTAGAGGTTATTTATATGGTGTTGGAATATATTATATCACCATGGGAGGAGGGTATGTAGCATTGGGAACATGGTATAATTATTTACAAAAGATCTTAGACATAACCTCAGATAAATATTCATCCGGAAAGGAGTCAGCTATAACCTTATTCATCAAGTTTCACTTGGTCTTATAGTTCTCATAACCCTACCAGTGAGTTAGTCGTGGATTGATATTCTTGCGAAGGATACATCCGTTGGACGCTCAAGTAACCGACCTTCTTTGACATTCATCATAGAGGTCATGTACCTCTATCAGTTATATAACTATAGAACTATCATCTAAAGAAATATCATCAGTATAGATATCAATTTTTGATTAGTAGATAAGGGAAAAGGTGGTAAGAGGTAAACCATGTGATTCCCCTCATCCTCATTGTCAATGGGCAGAGCACGACTAAGGTGGTGGTCTCATTATAGTGAGATAGGTCCTAGGGTAGTCTATGGTCATCTGGAAGCATTATTATTTTGAGTTCTTGGTGATCCAGTTTTAATTTAAGGTATTATTTTTTAGATTCTACGTGGTTATATGAAATGTTTGATTAAGTATATATAGACACTTTTTTCACCCACCATTGTCCATTTTTTGGACATGAATTGGATAGGATTCCAGTTCCTTTAAAAATAACTATTCTAGTAAGTGTTTGAGATATAATGAATTATATGTGTAGATATTTGGAGTTATTTCTAGAAAAGAATCACCCTTGGGGAGACTTATACTAATTTAAGATACAACCCCACAAAATCATCCTCAATATATATTGTTTGTAGTTTGTTCTAACTATTATGGTTTTATTTTAGAGGCTCAACATATTATATGATTCTGATGGATATGATTCAATTTTTTATTGGTGGGAAAGAACATGAAATGGGTCTAGGTGTGACTAATTCATGTTTTATATGATGGTTGACTAGATTTTGATATTGATAGAAGGATAATTTGTGGTTCTTCTCAGGGATATGTAAGAGTACATTGATTTATTTCCAAAAGATTATACATAACTAACCCCTCGACATCATATTGAATTCATTATATTGCTTCATATAGGAATAACTACAATACTGAAATCTCCATATAAGATTCTCATTTATGTGTTTTTGGAGATGTGGTTTCAGATTGATGATCTTATATATAGTGGATTTATTTAGCCTAGTGTGCCACATTGTGGTAATCCAGTTTTATTTGTGAATAAGAAGGATCTGAATATGCATTTTTGTTCTGGTTACTATCACATAAACCATGTGAACAAGAAAAATAACTACATATCATGAATATTTATGACTTTTTAATCAATTAATGGGATCTATGCAGACCCCAAATATTGTTTTTAGCAAGAAATCATTATATAGAAATTATGGATGACGATATCAATAATAATTTTTTGAGATATATTTTTGGGCATTATGAGATCATTATTATGTTTTTTAATGTTATCAATTCTCTATACATGTTCTTTTTAATAAGTAATGTTGATTTTATTGAGTTTCTCGATTGATATGTGTTGTATATTTTCAATTAAATACTTCGGTCTTTAGCATATGTGGAAAAGCATATAAAGAATCTATGATAATTTGTGGGAGTTCATCAATGGAATAAAATGTTTGGGAAGTTATAACATATTAATTATATCCCTATTAGATTCATTTCATAGAGAATGTTGTGTCTCGGCGTATATTATTCATGGATCCTTCAAATATTTAATAAATTATTTTTTTGGTACCCCACACGAATGTTATATAGGTGAAGAGTTTGGTGGGTCTTGATATACATTATAAGATGTTTGTACCAATGTTCTCTCAAGTTTGGAATCCTACAATAGTTGTAAAATCGATATATCGTGAATTTATATAGACTAACTAGTTTGAAATTATTTATATTATTTTATTGTGAAAATGGTTAGTTATCTTATTATTTTTTCCAATGTAAGGGGTTACATAAGAGGTTTACTATGATCATTCACATCTTGGATTAGGTTGTGATCAAATGTATCAGTGATCGGTTATCCCTCATGGGAATTTATAGTCTCAAACTAATGAATATAACTATAAAACCACTAATTTTTATCTTTTTTTGGTTTTATTTGATATAATATTTTGAAAAATCACTATTGATTTATTTTTGGTTTTCATTTACCAAAAGAGTGGCATGATTTCGGTAGTGAAATAAAAAAACAAATATATTTTCCCTAACATATAAAAATTTATAAATAGGGTTGTCTCACTTAAGTAGATTCATAGTAAATCATACACTAATACAAATTCCATAATTCTATTTTTTGTATTTTTTAAATTAATGAAATTAATTAAAAATGATGGGTCAATACAAATCAATTAAAAATGAAACCTAATATTAGTTTATCATGAAAAAAATAATGGAAACATTTATGAAATGAAATGGTGATATCCCAAGAGATGTTTTCAATAAAAAATCATTATATTGATCAATATTTAATTAATATACACAATCCATTATATGTATTAACACCTTCTTTGACCCCATTTGTGAATATAAAATGTACTCGAAAATTGTCATGCACATCTTACTTCCGCCTCTTGAATTGAGGGAGAATATTTATATAATTATAAGACAATCCCTAGATAAGAACATTGAGGATTATACATAGTGTTTATCTCCCTTAGTGTAAACTAAAGAGGATACAAAATATGGACTTTGGTTCAACACTAGATATCTCTAGAAAAGATATTCCTTGAGTTAGTTACTCATCACATTGTGTATATGAGACCACTATAGAGGAAGAGTTAAATATATAGAATGGAATTTATTAGATGTCATTAAAATATATATAAGAATTACATGAAAAATAAATAGTACTAAAAATCAGTATAAACTAAATAGAAGTATATTAGTTCATCATTTTAGCTATCGATCCCTACCAGATAATCATGAACAGTATATTTATTGGCATGTGTATCCAATTTTTTAGACATTTAATACATGATCTTAAAATATTTGCATCCTTATAATTATTAGTTTACCACATTATTCTACATTTATTCTATGAAAAGACAAATATAAAATAACATTATCAAAGAGTTGGAGAATGTGAATGTAACACCCCAAGATTTCATAGTGTGGTATTTCTTCAAAACAATTCAATAACTTGTACTACACGCAACACCGAGTTCAAACACGCCATGACTTACCAAACAAGCCGTTCAAAAGATCTTATGAATAGTATTAACTAAATTTTAAACTTTATATAATCCTTAAAATTTTAGAATCCATATTATGTGTTTCTTAGACATAATGTAAGAACAAATTCATTTTCAGTATTGCACTTTTACCAACTTTTAATACTGAACCCTTTTTACATCCAATATTTTAAACTTTTGTATATTAAATTTGACTAAATAAATTTACTTTTTAGAATTGGGACATCATAAATTTACAATGAAACATCCCAAGCTTCCACGATATGCTTTCCTTTGAATAATACAGTAGCGTGTGTTGTACGCAACTTCGAGTTCTAACACACACCACAACCAATCAAACTTTCCGTTACGAATAGTAATTCCTACTTTTTGAAATTTTATAAATTTTATCTCTAAAAATGGACTTCATTTTTGTATTCGGAGTATATTATTTCACATAAGGTGAAATTTTGGAACTTTTCGGATAAAATTTATATTTTGATGAATAGTGAAAATTACTAAATATTAATTACAAACAACTTTTTTAATCAAAATAATTTATATTGATAAATTATGAATTTGAGTGGTTTTAAAGTATATTTAGAATATATTTTTACCATTTAATACAATGTTGACCATTGTACTTAATTTCCCAATTAAACTGGATATAAACAAGTGTCAATCTTTTGATAGTTATTATCTCTTAAAAACACGCTATTTGTTTTGACGACGGAAATTAATTTTTAAATTAATTAATGAAACTGATATGTTTTGAATTTGGTAAAATATACATCATTTTTGAATTCATAATATCAAATATAGCATATGACTAATTTTTGTTATTTTTCTGGAAACTTTCTTTTTTGATTAATAGTGAAACCACTAAGTGGTAGTTAAAAAACTGAATTTTTCATAAAACATAATTTTACCGCTTCTGTGAGTGGAATTTTGAAAATTGGAGAGACACGGTTAATATAAAGGAATAAAATTTAGTTCAATGAGATGAAAATAATTTTTGGTGAATAGTACCTTTTTTACTTTTATTTACCTCGGTTAAAAGTAAATAGGGTAATTATGGGTATAAATGATATTAATATTACCCTAACACATGTACTAATTCTATTGGACAAGTGTATCTCGACCAAAGACGACCTTTGGAATAAAATATAATCATTTAGGTCCACTTGGATTAGATTAGGACATTTGTTATTATTTAATTTAAAGAAGAGTTAAAAGAGTTAAAATCAAAGTTTATTACTAAAACATTTTTAATATAGGGTTACACATAAGATAAATTCGATTATAAATAATCATTATAAATCTAAAAATATTTCCTACATAATCATATTTTATTTAAAATTTTTAGACATTAAATAATATAATGTATTTATGACCCAATGATGATGCAGTAATTACCATAATAGTGAAAAATTAAAATAACTGATATTATAAATACCCCAATAAATATAATTTGAGACTTTTTATGAATTACACTAATTTTATAGGTTAATATGACATGTTAGGAATGATTTAATAAACTTTTTTCTAAGTAATAATTCTGTTATGATTTTCAAAAAAATCAATTTTCCAAATACTGCCAAAATTGAAATAAAAGAGTTTTTAAAACAAATATTATATTATTAATTTATATTCAATTCCTAAAAATCTAAGGTTCAGCCAAGAGACTTATATCATGACAGTTGTATCATAATTGTCCACTTGGGGGTCTCTTGGAGGTTTATAGTAAGTTTATTAACTATATAATATAAAAATACAAAGTGACATGGTAAGTGACAAACTAATTAACTAAGAGTTAAAACTAAAAGATAAGGCTAATATAATGAACCATACCTGTCTAAATTCTATTGGTTGAGTGATTTTCGACCCATCCCGACCTTAACCTTTAAATAATCCACTTTGGAGCCATTAGAAACCGAATATGAATTTATTATAAATTAATATTTCTATCTTTTCCAAATGTTCCCCTCACCACTCTTATAAAAGGGCACTCCCCCTTCTCATTAATTCACACCTTCAAAGCCATTTGGCTCTGCCAAACTCTCCCTAAATAATCTCTAAACTTCCCTCAAATAATCATAGAGGCATTCCTTTAGTCAGAAAGCCAACCTAAGAATCCCTTTTGATCAAATCAAAAGGACGAACCCGAAAAAGAGGTAATGATTTCACCACCCCTTTTCAAGTTCTTTTCTTCTTCCACTTCTTCTTTCATTTTTATTTAAAACACCCCAACCCTAGTTACCCAGAGTCGGTGCATTATTACATAACATTGGCATGATCACAAGAAAGATCAAATCTTGAAAGACCGATTGGTTTAGTAGCCTTGGAAACACTAGATATATTCCTGAAGTTTTACATTACATCATAAAAATGAAAACAACAACAACATAGTGTCCATATTCCACACTCTTATCCCCTTATACTATCCCTGCAGGTCATTCATAATTTAATTCTTCACATCCTGGGAAAAATAAAACATAGGAAAGGGGTGAGCTCAAATTCCTAGTAAGGATAAAAATATAGTGGAAACTTTCGTAAATAAGAATAAATAATTAAGGCAATGTATAACTAAAACAAAAGCCTTTTAAACATGAACTTCAACATAGTATGGCAAAAATAAAATGAAATAATGCCATTTAAATATTCACATGGATATTATACTAATCGAATAATCACATGAAATATCAATAACCTCTTACATAATGATGGAATGTATAATGCCAGACTATGATAACCACATAGCCAAGGCCTCATGCCAATACTACAAATAAGATTTTGTCAAGGCCTTCTACCAAGACACTAGTTTGTCTCATGAGACCTACCGATGCATCGAAGAGCTATATCGGGCTCCACCCGTCACATATTAAGTCCAATGCATTCCCATATGAAAAGGTTTAAACATAACATAATCTTTCGTATTAAAACTAGCATACAAAATGTAAATACTTCATCCATAAACCATGAAAATAACATATCCATAGTCAAACATATCACAAAACCTTCAATACAATATGGATGTTTTTTTTCATAATAAATCATCTCCAAATAAGCTTAAAATCCATCGAAGGATTTTGACATAGATGAAATCAAAACTCTTTATAGAGAAATATCTCGTTTTATTTTGAAATCATTTAAGAGTCATATAAAATGAAACATTTTCTTTGAAAGTATTCTTATAACCATTTAAGGGAAGCTTCGACGATTTTATAACGGCGGAAAATAGCCGCACCCGCCGTATAAGTTAAAAAAAATATTCTTACCTTAATTCTGTCAAAAGGTTAAAAAGAACCTTGTTTAGAAAACAACGGAAAGATAACTTTATAAACCTCTTATAAAATTCAAACATGGGTATGAATGAAATTAAACCATATTCTTGTAAATGGTAAAAATGTTTTGAAACACATTTTTAAGAAGCATGGATGTGGATGATAAAGAGATCCCAGTAGATTATTACGTATAAACAACCTCGAATAATGAAGAGATTGTGAAATAAACCCTTACCTTGTACTTATCCTTGGTTGAGGGTAGGTTAAACTCCTATATAATGGTGAAATAATTGTTATTAAATTACACAAGAATCATATATACTAATATGATATCATATATTATCTTTTAACATTGCTTTGTTAATAATATCTTAGTATTATCGTCGTTTCAGGTGTTAACTTACTCATTTTCTTTTATATGTTTTGTTACGTAAGCCATGTTTTTCATGGATAGGTTGTATCTTATTCATATCAAGAATGATATCAAGTCCATAAACATTCTTTTTAAATCATCAAATGATAATTATACTTGAATGGATACGATGAAGAATGAATCTCATCGCGTTCGTGGAGACGGTAGTCCGTACGTACGCACGAGCGACAATATCATTCTTTTGATATTAAAATAATATATAATTGGATATTATATCATATATACAGAATCATTATCATGTTATATTTATTATTTACATGAGTTACACATCATTATTATACCCATCGAAATAATAATATAATGAATAACAATTACACCACGACGTGGAGACGGTAAGCCGTACGTACGCACGTATGGTGACATGTTATTAAAAGGGAGGATAGAATACTGAATATGGTTGTACCATATTTATAATAACATCACAGTATATATAAGATACTGGAGTTATTATTTTAGAATGGTAATAACAAAGAAATAATAAGTGGAAGAAGAAATGAATTTGAAAAAGGGTGGTGAAAACATTACCTCTTCTTCAGGTTCTTCTTTTTATTTGATCCAAAAGGCTCCTTAGGTTGGCTTTATGATCATGATAAGGCCTCTGGGTTGTAGTGAGGGAAGTTGATAGAGTATTTGGGTAGAGTTGGCCGAACCAAAAGTCTTTGAAGGTGTTAAGTAATGATAAGGGGGAGTGCCCTTTTATAAGATGGGTGAGGGGCACATTTGGAAAAGCTAGAAATACTAATTTATAATAAATTCATATTCGGTTTCTAATGGCTCCAAAGTGGATTATTTAATGGTTAAGGTAGGGATATGTCTAAAATCACTCAACCAATAGAATTTAGACAGGTTTGGGTTACTATATTAACCTTATAATTAAGTATTAACTCTAAGTTAATTAGTTTCACTTTTACAATGTCTCTTTGTATTTTTATATTATATGGTTAATAAACTTACCATATACATCTAAGAGACCCCAAAGTGGTCCATTAATAACACACCTATCATGATATAAGTCCCTTGGTGGAACCTTAGATTTTTAGGAATTTAATATCAATTAATAATATAGTATTTGTTTTAAAAACTCTTTTATGTAAATTTTGACACTATTCAATAGTTGATTTTTTTGAAACCCATAACTGAATGATTACTTCAAAAAAAGTCCATTAAATCAATACTAATATGTAATAGTATCCTAGAAAATTAGTTTAATTCATAAAAAGTCTCAAATTATATTTATTTGTTTATTTATAATATCAATTATTTTAATTTTTCACTATTATGGTAATTTCTGCATCATCATTGTGTCATAAATAAATTACATTATTTAATGTATAAAAATTATAAATAAAATATCATTATGTAGGATATCTTTTTATATTTCTAGTGAATATTTAAAATCGAATTTATCTTATGTATAACCCTATATTAAAAATGTTTTAGTGAATAAACTTTGATTTTAACTCTTTTAACTCTTCTTTGAATTAAATAATAATAAATTTCCTAATCTAATCCAAGTGGACCTAAATGATAATATTTTATTCCTAAGGTTGTTTTTGGTCGAGATAAACTTGTAAAATAGAATTAGAACATGTTTTAGGGTAATATTAATATCATTTTTACCCTTAATTACCCTATTTACTTTTAACCGTGGTAAATAAAAGTAAAAAGTTACTATTCACCAAAAAATATTTTCATCTCATTGAACCACATTTTACTTCTCCATATTAACTGTGTTTCTCAGATTTTTGAAATTCCATTAACAGAAGCGGTAAAATTATGTTTTATGAAAAATTCAGTTTTTTAACTACCACTTAGTAGTTTCACTATTCATCAAAAATTGATATTTTTCAGAACATTTCCAAAATTTCACCCTAAGCTATAATTGATATTCCGAATTCAAAAATGATTTATATTTTACAAAATTCAAAAAATATAAGTTGCATTAAATAATTTTATTATTAATCCCCGATGTCACAACAAATAGCGTGTTTTTAAGAAACAATATATACCAAAAGATTGACTATTGTTTAGGTCCAGTTTCAATGTTCAATTAATTCTAATGAACACCATTGGATAAAATGGTAAAAATATATTCTAATTATAATTTTAAACCACTAAATAATATAATTTATCACTATAAATTTTTTTTATTAAAAAATTTGTTTTTATGTATTTTTCACTATTCATAGAAATTGGAAGTTCTCAGAAAAATACCAAAAATTCATCACAGGATAATTTCGATATTACAAAACCAAAAATTGAGTCCATTTAGAAATATAAAATATATATAATTTCAAAAAGCAGGTATTACTATTCATAACGGCTATTTTGATTGGTTGTGGTGTGTTAGAACTCGATGTTGCGTACAACACACGCTATCACATTATTCAAAGAGAAGCGTACCATAGAAGCTGGGGGTGTTACATTCTCCCCTCCTTCAAATAATTTCATCCTCAAAATTTCAGAATACTACCGCATGAAAATACTCTGGTGGTTCTTCATCATAAGTTCCTCAGGCTCCCACGTTGCCTCTTCCATCTTATGGTTTCTCCACAAAACTTTTACCAGACGCGTCGTCCATTTTCTCAGTACTTGTTCTCTTGTATCAAGAATCCTGACGGGCTCTTCACAATAAGACAGATCAGGTTCCAGTTCTAATTCATTAGAGGTGAGTACATGTGTTGGGTCAGGCATGTATTTCCTTAATAGAGATACGTGGAACACATCGTGAACTTTGGAGAGACATGGCGGCATTGCCAATCGGTAAGCTACAGCCCCAATTCGTTCTAGAATTTCGAAAGGTCTGATGTACTTGGGACTCAATTTACCTTTTTACCAAAACGTATGACTCCCTTCCATGGAGATACCTTCCGGAAAACATGATCACCGACTTGAAATTCCAAATCCTTCCTTCGATTATCGGCATAGCTCTTTTGCCTACTTTGAGCTGCTTTGATGTGATTTTAGATTACCTTCACCTTTTCCATCGTTTCCTCCACCAGTTCTGGACCTACAAGTTTTCTTTCACCAACGTCATCTGAACAGGTTGGTGTGCGACATCTCTTTCCATATAACGCTTCATATGGTGCCATCTGAATACTCGAATAGAAGCTATTGGTATAGGAAAATTCTACCAAAGGTAAATATTGATCCCACATACCCTGAAAGTCAATTGAGCAAGATCTCAACATGTTTTCTAAGGTTTGAATAGTCCTTTCTAATTGTCCGTCTGTCTGAGGGTGGTAGGCAGTGCTCAAATGATGTTCAGTATCTAGGGATTTTTGAAGACTCTTCCAGAATCTTGAAGTAAAATGGGGATCATGATCAGAAACAATCGATAGGGGTACTCCATGAAGTTTCACAACTTCATTAATATATAGTCTTTCTAGATGTTCCAGTGGTAGATCTTCTCTTATAGCAAGAAAATGTGATTACTTGGTAAGACGATCAACAATAACCCATAGTGCATCATTCCTTCTAGGAGTCTTTGGTAGCCCCATGACAAAGTCCATCGTAATATTGTCCCATTTCCACTCCGGTATGGGAAGAGGTTGCATGACTCCTCCAGGCTGTTGCCTTCCATCTTTCACTTGTTGACAAACCATACATCTTGACCCAAATCAGCAATCTACCTCTTCATTTTTTCCCACAAAAAATGTTCCTTCAAATATCTATACATTTTGGTGCTCCCAGGGTGTATAGAGAAATTGGAACTATGAGCATCATCCAGTAATTCCCTTTTTAGATTAGGTATATCGGGAACTCAAATCCTCTTCCCGAATTTCAAAATTCCATCTTCATACTCAAAGTCTCTAAATCTCCCATCATTCACAGCTTTAAACTTCTTTTAAAATTCTTCATCATTGGTCTGAGAACTCTTAATTCTTTTTAGTAAAGATGGTTTGGCAACCATTTGAAAAAGCATTGATGTTTCACCTTCCCTGGTTATTCACATGTCCATCTTCACTAGATCCATGAAAATTGGATCCCTTTCAATTCTCATATTGTTCAAAACTCCATGGTCTTTTCTGCTCAAAGCATCTTCCACCTTGTTTGCTTTCCCCGGGTGGTAGTGTATCATACAATCATAATCCTTGAGTAATTCAAGCCATCTAATTTGCCTCATGTTGAGTTATTTTGGAGAGAAAATATACTTCAAACTCTTGTGATTAGTATAAATCTCACATTTTTCACCATAGAGGTAGTGCCTCCATATCTTCAAAGAAAAGATCACAACTGCTAACTCAAGATCATGAGTAGGATAGTTTTTCTCATGAATTTTAAACTGTCGTGATGCATAGGCAATAAACCTATCATCCTGCATAAGGACACAACCAAGTCCTTTCTTCGATGCATCACAATAAATAATGAACCCATCATTCCCTGATGGTAGAGTAAATATAGGAGCATTGAATAATCTTCTCTTTAGTTCTTCGAAAAATTCTTCACACTCTTTTTTCCAAACAAATTTATCCCCTTTACGTCTAAGCTTCATTAATGGGTTAGCAAATTTGACAAAATTATGGATGAAACATCGATAATAACCTGCTAAACCAATAAAACTACGTACCTCAGTTATATTCGTAGGTGTGGGACATTCTTAGATTTCCTTGGTCTTAGAAGGATCAACAGAGATTCCATCTTTAGAGACAATATGGCCAAGAAAAGAAATATCCGGAAGCCATAATTCACACTTGCTAAACTTCCCATATAATTCATGTCTTCTCAGAGTCTTCAAGATAATGTGCAAGTGATTTTCATGATCTTCGTAGCTTTTTGAGTATACCAAGATATCATCAATAAATACCACCACAAATTCATCGAGAAATTCCTTGAAAACTCTATTCATCAGATCTATGAATACAGATGGTGCATTAGTCAATCCAAAAGTAATTATAGTAAACTCGTAATGCTCGTACCTAGTTCGAAACGCTTTCTTCGGAATGTATTCCTTATTCACACACAACTGATGGTGTCCAGATCAAATGTCAATATTTGAAATGTATTGAGCTCCATGTAGTTGGTCAAATAAATCATCAATGCGAGGTAGGGGATACTTGTTCTTTATTGTTATAGCATTGATCTCCCTGTAGTCGATACATAAGCTCATGGATCCATATTTATTTTTAACAAAAAGAACAGGGGCTCCCCATGGAGAAACACTAGGGTGAATAAATACCTTATTACTCAATTCCTCTAGTTGTTTCTTTAGTTCAAATAATTCTACAGTGGCCACTCTATAAGGGGTCTTCGATATAGGCCTTGATCCAGGAATTAAATCAATGGAAAATTTAACTTCTCGTTCTGGAGGATGTCCATGTAAATCTTCCAGAAATACATCTACATATTCTTTCACAATAGGTACATCCTCTATTTGAACATTCCTTTCCTCACCCATAGTCATTTCAGTCTCTTCCTCCCCAATAATTGAATTTAGTTGAGCTACTGGGGGTGGATCTAGATAAGAATTAGCCGTTGACGATTCTTCTCTAAAGATAAGGTGTTCCTTATCATCATCATCAAGAATCGTAACCTATTTCTTCTTACAATAAATATTCGCATCATAGTCCGATAGCCAGTCCATACCGAGGATTATATCAAACTCAATCATAGGTATGACGATGAGATCAGCAGATAAAGAACATTTATGTGCTCTAATGGGGACTGACTCACAAAACATTGTTGCAATGATACTTCCCTTAGGAGTTTTGATTGAAAACTCCCTAGTTAAATCATATTGGAAATATATAATTTTCATAGAAAACTGGGAAGATATGAAACAATGAGATGATCCAGAATCAAATAATGCATTTTCTAAACTTGAGAAAGCCATTAAATTACCTGCCACCACATCTTTCGGTGCTTCTACCTCAGCAGTAGTGATAGCATAAGCCTGGCCTTGATCCCTTGGCATTTTCTGAGGTAAGTTCCCCTAAAGCTTAGGACATTCATTTTCATAATGCCCCATCTCCTTGCAATTGTAGCACTGAACATTGGTAGCTTCCTTCTTCCCTTTGCAATCACGAGCTTGGTGGCCTTTTTCACCACACTTGTAACAGACTCCCTTTCCCTTCAAGCAAGTACCAGGGTGTTTCTTCCCACATTTACCACATGATGGATATTCAAAATTTACCTTCTTCCGCTTATTTCCATTCCCAGATTGATCAACAGATCTCTTCTTCTCTTACATTGATTTAAAGTCATAAGACTTAGAGAATTCCTTTTCGGTCTTGATAGCACATGAGACAATGTCTTCGTACGACGAGAAGGATTGTGATACTAATGCTCGATGGAGAAATGGTTTCAACCCATCAATGAAATGATCAATCTTAGTTCTTGGGTTATGTATATAATCTCTAGAATACCTTGCTAACCTTGTAATGTAAGCCTCATACTTTGTGACATTCTCATCCTCCTTTTGTCTCAGACTCAGAAACTGCCTTTCCATATCTACTCAATGGTCACGAGGAAAGTATTTTTCTAAAAATAGATCTTTGAACTCCCTCCATTCAATATTTGATACTACATCATCTTCCTTCATATTTTAAGTCAATTACCACCATTGAATAGCATCTCCAGTGAGGCGGTAAACTGCCATGATAACTTTTTCCCTTTCACTACTCCCCAAAGCCTGAAATATTTTCTCTAGGGAAAATATCCATTGCTTGGCTACTAAGGGATTTGTAATCCCATTGAACGTTCGTGGTTTTTTCCTCATGAAGCAATCTAACATTGATCCTCCACGCTGTGGATCATGGTGCTCCATACGGGTAAGGTTATTTTTCATAACCTGAGTAAGTTGTCCCAGTATGGTGATTAGATGATCGGCACCAGTTGCATTACCAACTCCACTATAATTATCTTGAGCAGGAGGTAAATCCCTACATGGAGTGCGTGCATTGACTTGGTTTCCATTTCTTCCACTAGGCGCCATTTCTAAACAATGGAATAAACTAGATCAGTTTATGAATCAAAATACATAATCCCATACTTATAAAACACTTAACATAAATTGAACTATTTATGGATATAATCCATAATCATAAAAATGTTTTCTTTGAGGAAGTATATACTCATAAACCCTTCATAATGATTTGTAAAGAAAATGAGATTTATCCTAAGAATATCCCCCAGGAGCGTCGTAACCAAGAGTGCAGCAAGGCCCATTGTCGTGCACCAGTTCCGGTTCGAGTCTAGCTCAAAGCAGTGTTTTTGAGTTTTACCCCTAGGTAGATCTGTTCCAGAGCCGCCTCTACCTGCTCATATCCGGATAGGGATGTATTTCTCGGAAAACTCACAAAATCTCTACAATACCAAAATTCTAGGAAGTTCTTCTATAATAATCCTCAAAGTCCATCTGAAACCTATGTGCTCTAATCAGAGTTTATCTAAATCTAGCTTCCAAGGATTGTACTAAACATCCTCTGATACCAACTGTAACGCCCCGACCCCAGTTACCCAGAGTCGGTGCATTATTACATAGCATTGTCATGATCATAAGTAAGATCAAATCTTGAAAGACCGATTGGTTTAGTAGCCTTGGAAACACTAGATATATTCCTGAAGTTTTAAATTATATCATAAAAATGAAAACTACAACAACATAGTGTCCATATTACACACTCTTATCCCCTCATACTATCCCTTCAGGTCATTCATAATTTACTTCTTCACATCTTGGGAAAAATAAAACATAGGAAAGGGGTGAGCTCAAAAGCCCAGTAAGGATAACAATATAGCGGAACCTTTCGTAAATAAGAATAAACAATTAAGGCAATGTATAACTAAAAAAAATCCTTTTAAACTTGAACTGAAACATAGTATGGAAAAAATAAAATGAAATAATTCCATTTAGATATTCACATTGATATTATACTAATAGAATAATCACACGAAATATCAATAATCGCTTTCATAATGATGGAATGCATAATTCCAGACTATCATAACCACATAGCCAAGGCCTCGTGCCAAGATTACAAATAAGATTTTGTCATGGCCTTGTGCCAAGACAGTAGTTTGTCTCATTAGACCTACCGATGCATCGAGGAGCTATAGAGGTCTCCACCCATCACATATTAAGTCCAATGCATTCCCATATGAAAAGTTTTAAACATAACATAAACATTCATATTAAAACTAGAATAAAAAATGTAAATACTTCATACATAAACCATGAAAATAACATATCCATAGTCAAACATATCCCAAAACCTTCAATACAATATGGAAGTTTTGTTTCATAATAAATCATCTCCAAATAAGATTAAAATCCATCAAAGGATGTTGACGTAGATGAAATCAAAACTCTTTTTTAGAGAAATATCTATTTTTAATTTCAAATCATTTATGAGTCATATAAAATCAAAGATTTTCTTTGAAATTATTCTTATAATATTGTAAGGGAAGCTTCGACGATTTTATAACAGCGGAAAATAGCCTCACCCGCCGTATAAGTAAAAAAAAACATTCTTACCTTAATTCAGTCAAAAGGTTAAAAATCACCTTGTTTAGAAAATGACGGAAAGATTCCTTTATAAACCTCTTATAAAAGTCAAACAAGGGTATAAATGACATTAACCCATATTCTGTTAAATGGTAAAAATGTTTTGAAATAAATTTTTAAGAAACATAGATGTGGATGATAATGAGATCCCTGTAGATTATTACGTATAAACAACCTCGAATAATAAAAAGATTGAGAAATAAACCCTTACCTTGTACTTTTCCTTGGTTGAGGGTAGGTTATCCTCCTGTATAATTTTGAAATAATTGTTATTAAATTATAAAATAATCATATATATTAATATGATATCATATATGATCTTTTAACATTGCTTTGTTAATAATATCTTAGTATTATCGTCGTTTCGGGTGTTAACTTACTCGTTTTTTTATATGTTTTGTTACGTAAGCCATGTTTGTCATGGATAGGTTGTATCTTATTCATATCCAGAATGATATCAAGTCCTTAAACATTATTTTTAAATCATCAAATTATTATTATACTTGAATGGATACGATGGAGAATGAATCTCGTCGCGTTCGTGGAGACGGTAGTCCGTACGTACGCACGAGCGACAATATCATTCTTTTGATATTAAAATAATATATAATTGTATATTATATCATATATAAAGAATATTTATTATGTTATATTTATTATTTACATGAGTTACACATCATTATTATACCCATAAAAATAATAATATATTGAATAACAATTACACCACGATGTGGAGACGGTAAGCCATACGTACGCACGTATGGTGACATGTTATTCAAAGGGTGGATAGAAAATTGAATATGGTTGTACCATATTTATAATAACATCACCGTATATATAAGATACTGGATTTATTTTTTTAGAATGAAATAACAAAGAAAGAAGAAGTGGAAGAAGAAATGAATTTGAAAAAGGGTGGTGAAAACATTACCTCTTCTTCGGGTTCTTCTTTTTGATTTGATCAAAAGGTATCCTTAGGTTGGCTTTCAGATCAAACTAAGACCTCTAGGTTGTAGTGAGGGAGGTTTAGAGAGTATTTGGGCAGAGTTTGGCCGACCCAATAGCCTTTTAAGGTGTGAAGTAATGAGAAGGGGGAGTGCCCTTTTATAAGAGGGGTGAGGGGAACTTTGGGGAAAGATAGAAATACTAATTTATAATAAATTAATATTCGGTTTCTAATTGCTCCAAAGTATATTATTTAAAGTTTAAGGTGGGGATAGGTCGAAAACCACTAAACCAATAGAATTTAGACAGATTTGGGTTACTATATTAACCTTATCATTAAGTATTAACTCTTAGTTAATTAGTTTCACTTTTACAATGTATCTTTGCATTTTTATATTATATGTTTAATAAACATACCATATACATCCAAGCGACCCCCAAGTAGTCCATTAATGATACACCTATCATGATATAAGTCTCTTGGTCGAACCTTAGTTTTTTAGGAATTTAAAATCAATTAATAATATAATATTTGTTTTAAAAACTCTTTTATGTCAATTTTGACACTATTCAATAGTTGATTTTTTTGAAACTCATTACAGAATGATTACTTAGAAAAAAGTCAATTAAATCAATCCTAATATGTAATATTATCCTATAAAATTAGTTTAATTCATAAAAAGTCTCAAATTATATTTATTTGGGTATTTATAATATCAATTATTTTAATGTTTTACTATTATGGTAATTTCTGTATCATCATTGTGTCATAAATAAATTAAATTATATAATGTCTAAAAATCATAAATAAAATATCATCATGTAGGAAATCGTTTTATCTTTCTAATGAATATTTAAAATCGAATTTATCTTATGTATAACCGTATATTAAAAATGTTTTAGTAAATAAACTTTGATTTAAACTCTTTTACCTCTTCTTTAAATTAAATAACAATAAATGTCCTAATCTAATACAAGTGGACCTAAATGATAATATTTTATTCCTAAGGTTTTTTTGGTCGGGATACACTTGTCCAATAGAATTTGGACATGTGTTAGGGTAATATTAATATCATTTTTATCCTTAATTACCCTATTTACTTTTAACCGTGGTAAATAAAAGTAAAAAGTTACTATTCACCAAAAAAATATTTTCATCTCATTGAACCACATTTTACTTCTTGATATTAACAGTGTCTCTTGGATTTTCTAAATTCCATTCACAAAAGCGTAAAAATTAAGTTTTATGAAAAATTCAGTTTTTTAACTACCTCTTAGTAGTTTCACTATTCATCAAAAATTGAAGTTTTTCAGAACAATGCCAAAATTTCACCCAAAGCTATAATTGATATTACGAATTCAAAAATGATTTCTATTTTACAAGATTCCAAATATATAAGTTGCATTAATTAATTTTATAATTATTTCCCACTGTCACAACAAATAGCATGTTTTTAAGAAACAATATATACCAAAAGATTGACAATTGTTTATGTCCAATTTTCAAAGTGAAATTAATTATAATGAACACCATTGGATAAAATTGTAAAAATATATTCTAATTATACTTTAAAACCACTAAATAATATAATTTATCACTATAAATTATTTTGATTAAAAAAGTTGTTTTTAAGTATTTTTCACTATTCATAGAAATTGGAAGTTCTCAGAAAAATACCAAAAATTCATCTTAGGATAATTTCGAAATTCCGAAACCAAAAATAAAGTCCATTTTGAAATATAAAATATATATAATTTCAAAAGGTAGATATTACTATTCATAATGGCTAGTTTGATTGGTTGTGGTGTGTTAGAACTCGGTGTTGCGTACAACACACGCTATCGCATTATTCAAAGAGAAGCGTACCGTAGAAGCTTAGGGGGTTACATTATTACCATTCTAATATAATGAATCCAATATCTACTATATACTGTAATATTATTATAAATATGGTACAACCATATTCAGTATTCTATCTATCCTTTGAATGACATGTCACTATATCTGCGTACGTACGGCTTACCGTCTCCACGTCATAGTGTAATTGTTATTCAATATATTATTATTTTGATGGGTATAATAATGATTTATAATTCATGTAAATAATAAATATAACATTATAATTATTCTGTATATATGATATAACATCCAATTATATATTATTTTAATATCAAAAGAATTATATAGTCGCTCGTGCGTTCGTACGGACTACCGTCTCCACGAACGCGATGAGATTCATTCTCCATCATAATCCATTCATGTATAATTCTCATTTGAAGATTAATAATAATGATTAAGGACTTAATATCATTCTGGATATTAATAAAATACAATCTATCCATAACAAACATGGCTTACGTAACAAAACATACAAAAGAAAACGAGTAAATTAACACCCGAAACAACGATAATACTAAGATATTATTAACAAAGAAATGTTAAAAGATCATATATGATATCATATTAATATATATGATTCTTTTATAATTTAATAACAATTATTTCACCATTATACAGGTGGTTAACCTACCCCAACCAAGGAAAAGTACAAGGTAAGGGTTTATTTCGCAATATCTTTGTTATCCGAGGTTGTTTATATGTAATAATCTACTGGGACTTCTTTATCATCCACATCCATGATTCATAAAAATGTGTTTCAAAACATTTTTAATATTTAATAGAATATAGGTTAAAGTCATTTATACCCTTGTTGACTTTTATAAGTGGTTTATAAAGGAATATTTCCATCGTTTTCCAAACAATGTCCTTTTTAACCTTTTCGACAGAATTAAGGTAAGAATGATTTTTTTTATCTTATACGGCGGGTGCGGCTATTTTTCGCCATTGTAAAATCATCAAAGCTTCCCTTACAAGCTTATAAGAATATTTTTAAAGAAAATGTATTATTTTATAAATATATGACTCTTAAATTATTTCAAAATAAAAAGAGATATTTCTCTAAAAAGAGTTTTGATTTCATCTATGTCAACATCCTTTGATAGATTTTACTCTTATTCGAAGTTCATTTATTAAGATACAAAACATCGATATTGTATTGAAGGTTTCGTGATATGTTTGACTGTGGATGTGTTATTTTTAAACCATTCATGGTTTATGAATGAAGTATTTACATTTCGTATTGTAGTTTTAATACGAATGTTTATGTTATGTTTAAACCTTTTCATATGGGAATGCATTGGACTTAATATGTGACGGGTGGAGCCCACTATAGCTCCTAGATGCATTAGTAGGTCTCATGAGACAAACTAGTGTCTTGGTACAAGGCCTTGGAAAAATAATATTTGTAGTCTTGGCACGAGGCCTTGGCTATGTGGTTATGATAGTCTAGCATTATGCATTCCATTATTATGAAAGTGGGTTTTGATAATGCATGTGATTATTCGATTAGAAGAATATCCATGTGAATAAGTAAATGGAATTATTCATTTTATGTTTTCCATACTATGTTGAAGATCAAGTTTAAAAGGCTTTTGTTTTAGTTATATATTGCCTTAAATGTTTATTCTTATTTATGAATGTTTTTGCTATATTGTTATCCTTACTAGGCATTTGAGCTCACCCCTTTTCTATGTTTTATTTTTCCCAGGATGTGAAGAAATAATTTATGAATGACCTGTAGGGATAGTATGAGGGGATAAGAGTGTAGACTATGGAGACTATATTGTTGTAGTTTTCATTTTATGATGTAATGTAAACTTTATTAATGTATCTAGTTATTCCAAGGCTACTAAAGTAATCGGTCTTTCGAGACTTGATCTTTCTTGTGATCATGCCAATGTTTTGTAATAATGCACCGACTCTGGGTAACAGGGGTCGGGGAATTACAGTTGGTATCAGAAGAAGTTTAGTACAAACCATGGAAGATAGATTTAGAAAAACTCTGATTAGATCACATAGATTTAAGATTGACTTTGAGAATTATTATAGAAGAACTTCCAAGAATTTTGGTATTGTTGAGATTTTGTGAGTTTTCTGAGAAATCCATCCCTGTCTGTATACGTGCAGGTAGAGGCAGCTCTGGCACAGATATACCTAGGGGTAAAACCCAAAAACACTGCTTTGACCTAGACTCGAACGGGAACTGGTGCACGACAACGGGCCTTGCTGCTCTCTTGGTTACGACACTCCCAGGGGATATTCTTAGGATAACTCTCATTTTAGGTACAAATCATTATGTAGGGTTTATGAGTATATAATTCCTCAAAGAAAACATTTTTATGATTATGGATTATATCCATAAATAGTTCAATTTATGTTAAGTGTTTTATAAGTATGGAATTATGTATTTTGATTCATAAACTGATCTAGTGTATGCCATTGTTTAGAAATGGCGCCCAGTAGAAGGAATGAGAACTCCAGCAATACACATGATCCAAAGAATAAGAAGGATCATATCTTTCATGGTCTTAAGCGAGAATTTATGAGAGAAATAGTATCGCATGCATTATCATCATATGAAGAAATAATATCATGTGTTGTTAAGATAAGTAAAGAGTTTATTGAGTCCTATGGATTTGAAGGTAAGCAAGAGAAGAAGAGGATGGAAGAAAGAAAAATGGATAAAGGGAAGAGGGAAAAGAAGAATTTTTACATATGTGATAACTATGGAAAGAAACAACCTGGAACTTTCCTGAAAGGAATGGGAGTTTGTTATAAGTGTAGAGGAAAAGGGCACAAAGTATGTGACTGCAAGGGTAAGAAAATGGTTTCTATGACAACCCTGCTTTTTATTACAACTTAAACATGATTTATTACATAAAACTTCACTTGATACAACAAAGAAGATCGAGTGGTTTAGTGTCTTTGGGGCTTAGGATCATTACATAAAAACATTAAACTTGAAATACAACATCCTTATTGAAAACTTCCTTTACATGACCACTACATTCCTTCGTACTTAGCATTGCATGGGATAACCTGAGGACATGCATAAGAAAAGGGTGAGATATCAAGCCCAGTAAGGGAGTACATAATGAATAACATGATTAGTACAATACATGTTAGGCAATAGGCATATCAATAGAGAATAAGAGATGCATGAACATAAAAGCATGATAAAGCATGATAATCATAACATGGAAATGTGGCAACAACACTTAACATTGAATTAGCATGAGCCAAGGCTCATTGCACATGGAGCAAGAGTAAACCCTCATTGCACTTGAAGCACGAGTAAACCCTCATTGCACTTGAATTAGCATGAGTCAACACTCATTGCACATGACGTATCATGATACTATACTTTACCCAATGCATTGGAGCGCTATAAAGGGCGCACCCTTCTTAAACATTTCATTTCATGCATAAGTGTGCCACATGGATCATAAAACATGGATTCATAAAACATAATCATTTCTTCCACGATAAAGGAATGTGGAATTCATACATGAAACTTTACAATCAATATGTAAATGTGCATAAAGGTGAATACCCTTGATGGAGAAATGGGTATGGTATTCACCACACAAAGACATTGGCTTAGAAAATCGGTGCGATTTCGGCAGCGTAACGGCGTGACATAAGAATTCATAAAAAAGGTTGATGAGAGAGAAAGGGGTTCCTCATCATATTTACATGTAATGGACAGTAAGGAGGTCATATATATACATGTCCCAACAATCTAAATGGAATTTAGATTCATGATACAAAAGTATTGCTTGAATGTAAAAGAAGAGAGAGAAGTCCCTTTCGGAATTTCGGCATAGTAACGGGTGTACATGGGAGGCATTTAATGAGAGAGAAAGGGTTATCCCATCATTCAAACAATAAGAGGGAAGTATGGGGGAGGTGAGAAACCATACCCCAATATTCATAATTGAAATAAAAAGGGCAATACAACTTAAAGAAAAAAAATTGACAAAAATGAGAAAGGAAGAAAAAACCCTTACTTGGAAGTGTGCTTCCAAAGGCTAGAGGGAGGCTTGTGAGAGGCTTCTTGGGAGATTGGGGCACCTTGGGAGGATTCTAGAGAGAGTAGGGCAGAGGTTGGACGAACTTCAAGGGCTTTGATTGAGGAGGAAGTGGGAGCTTGGGTGGGTTTATATAGGAAAGGTGGGAGAATTCTTTATTATTTAGGTTTGGGACCCCTTATATTAAAATAATCCAAACCACAAACCATCCCATGGTATTTGCCCATGGTTTCTGGAAAAGGAAAGAGGAAAACAATATTTTACAAGGCCAAGGTCCGAACTTATTAAAAAATTAGGGTTGCTTATGTGGAGGTGAGTCACACTCCCATGGAAATTAATTTAAAAAGGCAAAGTGTTGAATAAGTCTTGAGGGCTCCATTAATGCTTTGAAAAGTGAGTCAAACAAACCCAAAACCTCATTATTTTAATGATAAAACACATATTGGCCGAACATAAGGATTATGGTATTTTATTACGTCACCATTGGGTCATTATGATGTCATAAAACACATTATATATTTAAATGGTATTTATTTTTTACCCAAAAATTTGACTGTCTCAGAAATTTATGAAAAATTCACCGTTGGATAATTTTGACGTCCTGATTCCAAAAATAATATTTATTTAATCTAAATAATTTTCTAAATATGTGAATTTTCACTTTTAAAATAAAAACCGATATTTATAAAAAAATTCGCGGGTTTTGACAGAAATGGCTTTCAAACCTTAATAAAAATTTTAATTGCATTCATAAAATTATAGGATCATTTATATTTAATAAAAATTAATTTAATATTAATAATAATATTTTATTAAAATATTATTTAATTCAAAAATCCTTTAATTTAATAAAATATAATTCTTAATTAAATAATAACTGAAAACACCGTTTGTACTTTAAAAACTAATTACAAAGTATCAAAAATGACTAGAAATTATATTCATTATTATATACAAAGATAATGTACATGAACATGGTGCTACTTATTTGTTACATAACCCCTTAAAATAGCCGTATAAGACCTAAGGGTAAGGTGTGCGATGGTGACAGACTCTTGGGGTTGCTCGGATAACATCGCTCGAGTGGTAATCTCTATCAAATTCCATTTTTCCCGTAGACGATCACGTTCGAGCTTGACTTGATGAAGCTCAGCTTGGGCTTGGTCAAGGGTAAAGCCCAAAGACACCACCTCTTTTCCGAGCTCCGACAAATGGGCTTCGTAAGGGGCAATTCTACTGGATGAGGCCATCGCTTCCTTTGTCTGAGTAGAAAATTGGTTCGTTAAAGCCTTATATTTAAACTACCCAGATGTTCACTGTTCAACGGCTAAAAAGTAACGGTCACAAATCTTAAAGTAAAACTAAAAAAAGTTGATATCTTATAAAATAATTTTTCATAAAGAAACATTTAACTGGATCAAGAGGGATTTTCCATTAATGAAACTTTGGGTCGTTACAACATTCCCCCCTTAAGAAATTTCGCCCTCGAAATTTTCTTTTTCCCACACTAAAACAAATGTGGGTAACTTAGCTTTATCATATGCTCCGACTCCCAAGTTGCTTCTTCAAACTTGTGGTTTCTCCACAACACTTTGACGAGGGGCATTGTCTTATTTCGTAGAACTTTTTCTCTACGATCTAAGATCTTCACTGGTTGCTCCTCATAAGAAAGATCGTTTTCTAATTGTACCACCTCGGAAGAGAGTACATGTGAAGGGTCTGGTATGTACTTCCTTAAGAGGGATACATGGAAGACATCATGCACCTTGGCCATAGTAGGTGGAAGTGCTAGTCGATAGGCCACAGCCCCAACACGATCAAGAATCTCGAAGGGGCTGATGTACCTTGGACTTAACTTCCCTTTCTTTCCAAACCTCATGACCTTCTTCCACGGAGATATGCGTAAAAACACCATGTCTCCGACTTTAAACTCAAGTTCTCATCGACGATTATCTGCATAACTCTTCTTTCGACTCTGGGCTGCCTTGATATGCTGCTGAATGGTTTTCACCTTCTCCACCACTTCTTCGACCATTTCTGGTCCAAGCAGCTTACGTTCACTGACCTCATCCCAACATGCTGGTGTTCTACACCTTTTCCCATACAGGGCTTCATATGGTGCCATTTGGATGCTCGAGTGGAAACTATTATTATAAGAGAACTCAACTAGAGGAAGATGTTGATCCCACCCTCCTTTAAAGTCCATTGAGCATGCTCTCAACATATCCTCAAGTGTTTGGATAGTCCGCTCGGATTGGCCATCTGTTTGAGGATGATAGGCCGTACTGAAGTTCAGTTCATTATTCAGAGCAAGTTGAAGACTCTTCCAAAACATAGAGGTAAATCTTGGATCTCGGTCAGACACAATAGATAGTGGTACTCCATGCAACCGTACCACTTCCCTGATATATATCCGTGCCAGTTGATCCAAAGAGAAATCCTCTCGAATAGCAATGAAGTGTGCAGTCTTTGTAAGACGATCCACAATAACCCAGATTGCATTGTTGCTTTTGGATGTCTTTGGAAGTCCAGTGATGAAGTCCATGGTGATGTTCTCCCATTTCCATTCTGGTATGGGCAATGGTTGCATCATCCCCTTAGACTTCTGCCTCTCTGCCTTCACTTGCTGACACACCAGTCACTTTGATGTATATTCGGCGATCTCCTTCTTCATATTATCCCACCAAAAGTTTTCTCGGAGATCTCGATACATCTTTGTGCTCCCTGGGTGAATAGAGAAATTTGAACTATGTGCATCATCCAAAAGTTTCTTCTTCAGCTCCGAACATGATGGAACACATAGTCTTTTCCCAAACCGCACAATTCCTTCTTCATTAACATTAAACTCTGAGGATTTTCCCTTTTTGATAGCTTCCACTTTTTCTTGGATTCTCGCATCATCCTTTTCAGCATCCTTTATCCTTTCTAAAAGAGATGGTTGAGCAATCATTTGTGAAAGTATTGATGATGTTCCCTTCTTTATGATTCCCACGTCCATCTTCATCAAGTCTAAGAAGATTGGATCCTTCTCAATTCTCATCATTGATAGAATTACTGGATCCTTTCTACTTATGGCAGCTGCCACCTTGTTCGCCTTCCCAGGGTGGTAATGTATTGAACAGTCATAATCCTTGATGAGCTCTATCCATCTTCTCTGGCGCATATTAAGCTCTTTCTGTGTGAATATATATTTAAGACTCTTGTGGTCAGTATATATCTCACATTTCTCTCCATAGAGATAATTCCGCCAGATTTTCAAGGCAAAGATCACCGCTGCCAACTCCAGATCATGCATTGGATAGTTTCGCTCATGGATTTTCAACTGCCTTGAGGCATAGGATATCACTTTATCATTCTGCATCAGCACACATCCTAAGCCCTTCTTCGAAGCATCACTGAATACCACAAAAAGCTCCCCACTTGTGGGTAAAGTGAGCACGTGTGCAGTGATAAGCCTCCTTTTCAACTCCTTGAAGCTTTCTTCGCATTCATCACTCCAAGCAAACTTTACTCCCTTTTTAGTTAGCTTGGTAAGAGGGTTGGACAATCGTGAGAAATTTCTCACAAATCGTCGATAATATCCAGCTAACCCCAAGAAGCTACAGATATCACTTACCGATCTTGGCCTCGGCCATCCCTCAATTGCATCTGTTTTGGAGGGGTCCACAGATATCCCATTGCTTGTGATGATATGACCCAAGAATGAGACTTCCTTCAACCAAAACTCACACTTGCTGTACTTTGCATAGAGCTTCTCCTTGCGCAAAGTCTCTAGTACAGTTTTTAAATGCTCCTCATGGTCCTCCTTGGTTTTGGAGTATATTAGAATATCATCTATAAAGACTACCACAAATTTGTCTAGGTAATCTCTAAAGACTCTATTCATCAAGTCCATGAATATTGCTGGAGCATTGGTGAGTCCGAAAGGCATTACTATGAATTCATAGTGCCCGTACCTTGTACGAAAAGTAGTCTTGGGGATATCTTCCTTCTTCACCCTTACTTGATAATATCCCGACCGCAAGTCGACCTTGGAGAAGTATTGTGCTCCACGCAGCTGATCAAACAAGTCATCGATTCTTGGGAGAGGATACTTGTTCTTTATCGTGATTTTGTTAAGTTCACGATAATCGATGCAAAGCTGCATTGACCCATCCTTCTTCTTGACGAAGAGGACTGGTGCACCCCATGGTGATGCACTTGGGCGTATAAACCCTTTATCCAGATTCTCCTGTAGTTGTTTCTTCAGTTCTTCAAGCTCAACCACAGCCATTCTATATAGAGTCTTGGATATTGGTAGCGCCCCAGGTATAAGTTCAATTGAGAACTCAACATCTCTTCTTGGAGGAAGACCAGGAAGTTCCTGGGGAAATACTTCAGCGAATTCCCTCACAATAGGCATTTCTTCAAGGGTGGTTTCTTCCTTGGACTTAATCATCTGAGCCAGATATGCGTGCTCATAAGGCAGTAATATCCATGCTTGAGATGATGGAGCTAAAAGAGATTCATCTTCCTCCTGACACTTGTAAAGAATCGGGGGTCGATTCTCCATATGGAGTGTGATTTCCCTCTCCCGACAATTTATGTTGGCTCTATATAAGGAAAGCCAATCCATGCCAAGAATT
The DNA here is from genome assembly GCA_963277665.1 of Viscum album. Taxonomy (NCBI): domain Eukaryota; kingdom Viridiplantae; phylum Streptophyta; class Magnoliopsida; order Santalales; family Viscaceae; genus Viscum; species Viscum album. Next base: position 626,588,827 of record OY728151.1, on the reverse strand, counting down.
GCATCAAATTCCACCAAAAGGAGTATGACGAGGTTCGCCAGGAAATTCAATCCACAGATTATAACAGGGGAGGACTTAAACTCATGGGATGCAATGATTGCCCCATTTGCCGTACTCACCGACATCTTTACTTCCATGATTTGTGGTGGTGCAGGGATTGTTCTACTAAACTTTTGAGATATAAAAGAATGCGTAGAACCTGAATCAAAAAGTACGTTCGCTATTCTTGGATGAATAACTAGCGTACCTGTCACCACTTCGTTGTCGGGGTTCACTTCGGCAAAAGTGATGGCAAAAGCTCTTCCTTGCTGTCTTGGAGGTTGTTGATTGCCTCCGATAACCCTTGGATTAGGGCACTGATTCGCAAAATGACCCAGTTCTTTGCATTTGAAGCATTGAACAACGCGTTGAGGTTCGAACGGAGCGTTCCTCTCCTCTGTCGCAGCTGCGGGTCCTTCTTGCTGACAGTTAACAACTAGGTGCCCTTCTCTTCCACACTTGAAGCATTTTCTTGTCCCCCTAAGGCAATTTCCAGGGTTCTTCTTTCCACACATTTGGCAAGTGGGGTGCTGGAATTTCTTAGCGCCGTTGGATTTATCCATCGGACCACCAGCATTGAAGTCCACCTTCCGCTTCTTGTCCCCATGATACCCCTGTGATTCTCCGATCTCCATTTCAACCTTGAGGGCACATCGGACAATTTCCTCATAGCTGTCGAAGTCACGGATCGCTAATGATTTCCGCAAGCTAGGCTTCAGCCCACCAAAGAAGCGGTCAACCTTGCATTCGGGGGTAACGACAAAGACGGAAGCGTATCGTGCAAGCCTTGTGAAGTTTGCCTCGTACGCTCCCACAGATTCCTCATCTTTCTGCTTGAGGGAAAGGAAGTCCCTTTCCATCTTAAGACGGAGGGTGCGTGGAAAATATTTATCGAAAAACATCTTCCGAAATACCTTCCATTCCAAAGCCTCGATCTCCTCCTCAGGCTTCGTATTTCTGATCAACGTCCACCATTGATCAGCTTCACCCTCCATACGATAAGCCGCCAGGAGAACCTTCTCTTTTTCAGAGCATTGGAGGATGGAGAATATCTTTTCAATGGAGTTGATCCATTGTTCAGCAATCGTGGGATCAGATGATCCACTAAAAGTAGGAGGCCTTTATCTCATGAAGCTTTTAATAGCGACTTGTTCTTTCTTAGGGGGGGTTGAATGTTCCTCTTGACCAGTGTTTCTATTCAAAACTTGAGTTAGCTGAGAGAGAAGCGTGACAAAGTTCGCGATTCCCGCTCCCATTGGATTGGGCATCTCATAAGTACAATCATCACACTGATCTTCACAACGGTTGTTAGCCCGAGTTCTCCTATTACCGGCCATTGGCTGGAATAAAAGAAAGTTAGGGGTAACACATAAAGTTTAATCCAAAGACAAAAGTTGATGACTTATAAATAAACTTTAATCTCTTTAACTCATGAGTCTATAGGATTCAATCCAGGCTTTTCATGATCATCCTTCTAAAATATATTCTTAGGGGCATTTTTTCCTTAATAAGGGTTCATACTAAGATTGTGAATTTATCAAAACATATCCCCCGGGAGTGTCGTAACCAAGAGTGCAGCAAGGCCCGTTGTCGTGCACCAGTTCCCGTTCGAGTCTAGCTCAAAGCGGTGTTTTCGGGTTTTACCCCTAGGATACATCTGTGCCAGAGCCGCCTCTACCTGCTCGTATCCAGACAGGGATGTATTTGTTTGATAAAAAACATACTTAGTATTTACCAAAACATAGGGATGTTTTTATTATGCTTAGTCATGTATCTAAGGCTTTACTAGGGTTTCCTAATCCCAAAAATAACTAAACCTATCCTCTGATACCAACTATGACAACCCAGCTTTTTATTACAACTTAAACATGCTTTATTACATAAAACTTCACTTGATACAACAAAGAAGATCGAGAGGTTTAGTGTCTTTGGGGCTTAGGATCATTACATAAAAACTTTAAACTTGAAATACAACATCCTTATTGAAAACTTCCTTTACATGACCACTACATTTCTTCGTACTTAGCATTGCATGGGATAACCTGAGGACATGCATAAGAAAAGGGTGAGCTATCAAGCCCAGTAAGGGAGTACATAATGAATAACATGAGGAGTACAATACATGTTAGGCAATAGGCATATCAATAGAGAATAAGAGATGCATGAACATAAAGGCATGATAAAGCATGATAATCATAACATGGAAATGTGGAAACAACACTTAACATTGAATTAGCATGAGCCAAGGCTCATTGCACATGGAGCATGAGTAAACCCTCATTGCACTTGAAGCACGAGTAAACCCTCGTTGCACTTGAATTAGCATGAGTCAACACTCATTTCACATGACGTATCATGATACTATACTTTACCCAATGCATTGGAGCTCTATAAAGGGCACACCCTTCTTAAACATTTCATTTCATGCATAAGTGTGCCACATGGATCATAAAACATGGATTCATAAAACATAATCATTTCTTCCACGATAAAGGAATGTGGAATTCATACATGAAACTTTACAATCAATATGTAAATGTGCATAAAGGTGAATACCCTTGATGGAGAAATGGGTATGGTATTCACTACACAAAGACATTGGCTTAGAAAATCGGTGCGATTTCGGCAGCGTAACGGCGTGACATAAGAATTCATAAAAAAGGTTGATGAGAGAGAAAGGGGTTCCTCATCATATTTACATGTAATGGACAGTAAGAAGGTCATATATATACATTTCCCAACAATCAAAATGGAATTTATATTCATGATACAAAAGTATTTCTTGAATGTAAAAGAAGAGAGAGAAGTCCCTTTCGGAATTTCGGCATAGTAACGGGTGTACATGGGAGGCATTTAATGAGAGAGAAAGGGTTATCCCATCATTAAAAAAATAAGAGGGCAGTATGGGGGAGGTGAGAAACCATACCCCAATATTCATAATTGAAATAAAAAGGGCAATACAACTTAAAGAAAAAAAATTGACAAAAATGAGAAAGGAAGAAAAAACCCTTACTTGGAAGTGTGCTTCCAAAGGCTAGAGGGAGGCTTGTGAGAGGCTTCTTGGGAGCTTGGGGCACCTTGGGAGGATTCTAGAAAGAGCAGGGCAGAGGTTGGACGAACTTCAAGGGCTTTGAGTGAGGAGGAAGTGGGAGCTTGGTTGGGTTTATATAGGAAAGGTGAGAGAATTCTTTATTATTTAGGTTTGGGACACCTTATATTAAAATAATCCAAACCACAAACCATACCATGGTATTTGCCCATGGTTTTTGGAAAAGGAAAGAGGAAAACAATATTTTACAAGGCCAAGGTCCGAACTTATTAAAAAATTAGGGTTGCTTATGTGGAGGTGAGTCACACTCCCATGGAAATTAATTTAAAAAGGCAAAGTGTTGAATAAGTCTTGAGGGCTCCATTAATGCTTTGAAAAGTGAGTCAAACAAACCCAAAACCTCATTATTTTAATGATAAAACACATATTGGCCGAACATAAGGATTATGGTATTTTATTACATCACCATTGGGTCATTATGATGTCATAAAACACATTATATATTTAAATGGTATTTAATTTTTACCCAAAAATTTGACTGTCTCAGAAAATTATGAAAAATTCACCGTTGGATAATTTCGACGTCCTGATTCCAAAAATAATGTTTATTTTATCTAAATAATTTTCTAAATATGTGAATTTTCACTTTTAAAATAAAAACCGACATTTATAAAAAAATTCACGGGTTTTGACAGAAATGGCTTTCAAACCTTAATAAAAATTTTAATTGCATTCATAAAATTATAAGATCATTTATATTTAATAAAAATTAATTTAATATTAATAATAATATTTTATTAAAATATTATTTAATTCAAAAATCCTTTAATTTAATAAAATATAATTCTTAATTAAATAATAACTGAAAACACCGTTTGTACTTTAAAAACTAATTACAAAGTATCAAAAATGACTAGAAATTATATTCATTATTATATACAAAGATAATGTACATGAACATGGTTCTACTTATTTGTTACATAACCCCTTAAAATATCCGCATAAGACCTAAGGGTAAGGTGTGCGATGGTGACAGACTCTTGGGGTTGCTCGGATAACATCGCTCGAGTGGTAATCTCTATCAACTTCCATTTTTCCCGTAGACGATCACGTTCGAGCTTGACTTGATGAAGCTCAGCTTGGGCTTGGTCAAGGGTAAAGCCCAAAGACGCCACCTCTTTTCCGAGCTCCGACAAATGGGATTCGTAAGGGGCAATTCTACTGGATGAGGCCATCGCTTCCTTTGTCTGAGTAGAAAATTGGTTCGTTAAAGCCTTATATTTAAACTACCCAGATGATCACTGTTCAATGGCTAAAAAGTAACGATCACAAATCTTAAAGTAAAACTAAAAAAAGTTTATATCTTATAAAATCATTTTTCATAAAGAAACATTTAACTGGATCAAGAGGGATTTTCCATTAATGAAACTTTGGGTCGTTACAGTTTCAAATGTATAATGATTCATTTCCAAGGAGATTGGACACTACACGAACCTATGTCCCAGTCATCAGACTATGCCGCAAATGATGCTATTGGATAATAATCAAGTTATGATACTACCACAGATGAAGAGGAATGATTAGAGTTCTTATGTTGATAATGTCATTTGACGGTTTTATCAACAATGTACTTGTTATTATAATTATGGAGTATATAATGATTGTATTGTAGTACTATTTAATTAAGGACTTCAGATTGTGTAGAACAAAGAAAAGTGACTCAATATCAGGTTAAATTTTTGGAAAATATATGGTTGAGAGAAAGATAAACCATAGTATGGTTCTGATACCGAGGTAGTGATTTTAGAATAACACATGATTGATTTGGATAAATTATATTGGATATTCTTAAATACCTTGAAACTGATTTTTGATTTGTATATTCCATCATTTTTTGGGTTTAAAACATTTTTGTATTGAAGGAGTATATCTATTATTCATTATGGAATAAGGGCTCATGAATGTAACCAATATGGTTTTATGGTAATTCAGGATGTTGCAATGTTTTAAAAGAATACATGATGAAGGTGATAACATGTTATTACGCAGAAAAAAAGGATCTTCATTGTATTTACCTTCCTTATAAATTTTAGACTGAAGTATTTTGGATAGTTCTAGTTTGGATGATTTTGGATTGCCATAAAAGGACAACCCAGAGGTCGGGCAGCAACCCGTCGCATGAGGCAAGGCCGCGAGACTTGAACCCACAACCAAAGGGCAACAAGGGTATATCACCTACCACTGACCCACATGATTTCCTGGTTTGAATAATGTCGTTTTTTAATGTTTCTACTAGATTAATTATAAATTCATTTTTTAACCCTATAAAAATAGGATAAATAGAATATTTTTTTAAGTTCTATTATCTTTTAGAGTGAAAGATGAGTTTGTGGTAGAACTTAGTTAAAGGTTGAGACTCTACTTGTCAAGTCTATATTTTTCTTCTTATCTTTTTCAATGAAGAAATTAAATCTTATAATTTAGTGAAGGGATCTTAAATCAAAAAACTGTGTTATCCTAATACCATATGTTATGCTGAACCGATGGTATTTTAAATCATCATAGATTAATGAATTTAAGGCCCTCAATTTTACACTTGTTTGTGATTGATGACCTTAATCACTAAGTATAAATAATTATGTTTTCCCTCCAAATATATGTCTTTAATTTCAACCAATGCTCTCCGAATAGAGATCATAATTTGGTGGTGACCCTTTCATTTCTATTTTCCTTTTATTATGTCTAAATTTTATCAAACCAATTTCCGATGTGGGTTTTCCCACAAAGATATTTTCTATATTCAACCTTTTATTTTAGAAGAACAATTTCAAATTGAGAGGACACAATTTATTGAAAGAGGGGAGAATGTAACACCCCAAGATTTCATAGTGTGTTATTTCTTCAAAATAATTCAATAACTTGTACTACACGCAACACTGAGTTCAAGTGCACCATGACTTACCAAACAAGTCGTTCAAAAGAGGTTGTGAATTGTATTTACTAAATTTTAAAGTTTATATAATCCTTATAATTCTAGAATCCATATTATGAGTATCTTAGACATAATGTAAGAACAAATTCATTTTCAGTATTGCACTTTTACCAACTTTTAATAGTGAACCCTTTTTAAATCCAATATTTTAAAATTTTATATATTCAATTTAACTAAATAAATTTACTTTTTAGAATGGGGACATCCAAAATTTACAATGAAACATCTCATGCTTCCACGATACGCTTTCCTTTGAATAATACAGTAGTGTGTGTTGTACGCAACGTCGAGTTCTAACACACACCACAACCAATCAAACTAGCCATTATGAATAGTAATACCTACTTTTAGAAATTTAATACATTTTATCTCTCAAAATGGACTTCATTTTTGTATTTGGAGTATCAAATTTATCCTAAGGGGAAATTTTGGAACTTTTCGGATAACATTTATATTTTGATGAATAGTGAAAATTTCTAAATTTTAATTAAAACTAAATTTTTTATTCAAAATAATTTATACTGATAAATTATGAATTTGAGTGGTTTTAAAGTATATTTAGAATATATTTTTACCATTTAATAAAATGTTTATCATTGAACATAATTTCACAATTAAACCGGACATAAACAAGTGTCAATCTTTTGATTGTTATTATCTCTTAAAAACACGCTATTTGTTTTGACGACGGGAATTATTTTTTAAATTAATTAATGCAACTAATATGTTTTGAATTTGGTAAAATAGAAAAAAAATTTGAATTCATAATATCAAATATATCTTAGGCCTAATTTTTGGTATTTTTCTGGAAACTTTCATTTTTTGATGAATAGTGAAACCACTAAGTGGTAGTTAAAAAACTGAATTTTTCATAAAACATAATTTTACAGCTTCTGTGAGTGGAATTTTAAAAATCTGAGAGACATGGTTAATATCAAGGAGTAAAATGTAGTTCAATGAGATGAATGTAATTTTTGGTGAATAATAACTTTTTACTTTTATTTACCACGGTTAAAAGTAAATAGGGTAATTAAGGGTAAAAATGATATTAATATTACCCTAACACATGTCCTAATTCTATTGGACAAGTGTATCTCGACCAAAAACAACCTTAGGAATAAAATATTATCATTTAGGTCCACTTGGATTAGATTAGGACATTTATTATTTTTAAATTCAAAGAAGATTTAAAAGAGTGAAAATCAATGTCTATTTACTAAACTATTTTTAATATAGGGTTACACATAAGATAAATTAGATTATAAATATTCATTAGAATGAAAAAAATCTTTCCTACATAATTATATTTTATTTATAAATTTTAGACAATAAATAAATTAATTTATTTATGACCCAATGATGATGTAGTAATTACCATAATAGTGAAAAATTAATATAATTGATATTATAAATACCACAATAAATATAATTTGAGACTTTATATGAATTAAACTAATTTTATAGGTTAATATGACATTTTAGGAATTATTTAATTACCTTTTTTTAAGTAATCATTCTGTTATAAGTTTCACAAAAATCAATTTTCCAAATAGTGTCAAAATTGACATAAAAGTGTTTTTAAAACAAATATTATATTATTAATTGATATTCAATTCCTAAAAATATAAGGATCGGCCAAGAGACTTATATCATGATTTTTGTATCATTAATGGACCACGTGGGGCTATCTTGGAGGTTTATAGTATGTTTAGTAACTATATAATATAAAAATACAAAGTGACATGGTAAGTGTCAAACTAATTAACTAAGAGTTAAAACTAAAAGATAAGGTTAATATAATGACCCAAACCAATCTAAATTCTATTAGTTGAGTGGTTTTTGACCCATCCCCACCTTAACCTATAAATAATACACTTTGGATCCATTAGAAAACTAATATGAGTTTATTATAAATTAATATTTCTACCTTTTCCAAAGGTGCCCCTCACCCCTCTTATAAAAGGGAACCCCCCCCTTCTCATTAATTCACACCTTCAAAGCAATTTGGCTCGGCCAAAATCTGCCAAAATGCTCTCTAAACTTCCCTCACTTCATCCTAGAGTCCATCCTTTAGTCAGAAATCCAACCTATGGAGCCCTTTTGGTCAAATCAAAAGGAAGAACCCGAAGAAGCGGTAATGATTTCACCACCCCTTTTCAAGTTCCTTTCTTCTTCCACTTCTTCTTTATTTGTTATTCCCATTCTAAAATAATGAATCCAGTATATCCTATATACTGTAATATTATTATAAATATGGTACAACCATAGTCATTATTCTATCCATCCATTGAATGACATTTCACCATACATGTGTACGTACGGCTTACCGTCTCCACGTCGTGGTGTAATTGTTATTCAATATATTGTTATTTGGATGGGTATAATAATGATTTGTAATTCATGTAAATAATAAATATAAAATTATAAGTATTATTTATATATTATATACCATCTAATTATATATTATTTTAATATCAAAAGAATGATATTGTCGCTCGTGCGTATGTACGGACTACCATCTCCACGAACGCGATGAGATTCATTCTCCATCATAATCCATTAAGGTCTATTTCTCATTTAAAGATTAATAATAATTATTAAGGACTTAATATCATTCTGGATATGAATAAAATACAATATATCCATAACAAACATGTCTTAGGTAACAAAACATATAAAAGAAAATGAGTAAGTTAACACCTGAAACAACGATAATACTAAGATATTATTAATAAAGCAATGTTAAAAAATCATATATGATATCATATTAATATATATGATTCTTGTATAATTTAATAACAATTATTTCACCATTATATAGGAGGTTAACCTACCCCAACCAATTAAAATTACATGTTAAGGGTTTATTTTGAAATGTATTCATTATCCGAGGTTGTTTATACGTAATAATCTACTGGGACTTCTTTAACATCCACATCCATGTTTCTTAAAAATGTGTTTCAAAACATTTTTACTATTTACTAGAATATGGGTTAAAGTCATTTATTCCATTGTTGACTTTTATAAGTGGTTTATTAAGGAATATTTCCGTCGTTTTCCAAACAAGGACCTTTTTAACCTTTTCGACAGAATTAAGGTAAGAATGTTTTTTTAACTTATACGGTAGGTGTGGCTATTTTCTACTGTTGTAAAATCGTCGAAGCTTCCCTTAAAAGATTATAAGAATATTTTCAAAGAAATTTTTTTATTTTATAAATATATGACTCTTAAATTATTTTAAAATAAAAAGATATATTTCTCTTAAAAGAGTTTTGATTTCATCTATGTCAACATCCTTTGATGGATTTTTCCCTTATTTGAAGTTGATTTATTATGATACAAAACTTATATATTGTATTCAAGGTTTTGTAATATGTTTGATTGTGGATGTGTTATTTTTATTCCATTCATGGTTTATGGATGAAGTATTTACATTTCGTATCCTAGTTTTAATACGAATGTTTATGTTATGTTTAAACCTTTTCATATGGGAATGCATTGGACTTAATATGTGACGGGTGGAGCCCGCTATAGATCCTTGATGTATCGGTTGGTCTCATGAGACAAACTAGTGTCTTGGAACAAGGCCTTGGAAAAATCTTATTTTTAGTCTTGGAACGAGGCCTTGGCTATGTGGTTATGATAGTCTGGCATTATGCATTCCATTATTATGAAAGTGGTTATTGATATTGCATGTGATTATTCGATTAGTATAATATCCATGTGAAAAGGAAATGACATTATTTCATTTTATATTTGCCATACTATGATGAAGTTCAAGTTTAAAAGGAATTTTTTTAGTTATACATTGCCTTAAATGTTTATTCTTATTTATGAAACATTCCTCTATATTGTTATCCTTACTGGGCATTTGAGCTCACCCCTTTTCTATGTTTTATTTTTCCCAGGATGTGAAGAAGTAATTTATGAATGACCTGCAGGGATAGTATGAGGGGATAAGAGTGTGGACTATGGAGACTATATTGTTGTAGTTTTCATTTTATGATGTAATGTAAACATTATTAATGTATCTAGTTATTCCAAGGCTACTAAACTAATCAGTCTTTCAAGACTTGATATTTCTTGTGATCATGCCTATGTTATATAATAATGCACCGACTCTGGGTAATTGGGGTCAGGGCCTTACAGTGAATTTGCAACCCATATTTCCATATCATTATCTTTGAACATATCTAGATTGAATTTACATTTTTTTCTTCATCTTATATAAATTCAATGTGGAATCCATGTTTCCATCTCATTATAGGAACATGCTACCCACATTCATTTCGATATTTACCGAATTGAAAATTTTCATATTCGCATACCCAAGAACACTTGAGTTACATGGGATTCCACAAATAAGAACAAGGCATTTTAGTGTGAATTCCAAGCTTGAGATTCCAATTTTATTCATGTTAGATCCTACTATGGGGTAGTAATGTTCTCAAAACTATTTCATCCTATACATGGAATTATAATGAATTATATATGGATGATTACTCACATAAGAGATTTTACTGATTATGGAATGCAACATGGGTTTATATCTCAGTTTTAAAACACCATTCCATCTCAGACCTCTCTCGGTAATGTTAAAATCTCGAGTTCCATCAACACTTCTTCTAAAATAGGAGTTTTTCAACCATTTCACAATGAATATATCATAATGGATAGAGGAGCATGTATATTGGATATTTTGATACTTTTTATATAATAATAGTAGTAGGACTGGTAGTTGAGGAGTGAAAGTGTTGGGAAAATAGTGGCATAATTATAGATCAGGTAGAAAGAGAGGTGGATGATGAAGGTTGAGGTATCACTCCACTAGAAGTGGGCCACAATCACTAAAAATTTTCATATTTCTCAGAGGGTGTAAAATAAGAGTGAATGATTCATCGAATGGTAGTTAAGAATGGTCTAAGGTGATAATGTCACTCAGTGCCGGCATCAAGCGATAGCATATAACAAAAGGATATAGTTTTCAAAGGTAGTGTTAGAGGGTAGTTGTAGTGGGTAGTGATATTAAGCCAATAGTGTCAAGATCCACTGAAATTGAACAATTTTGATGATGAAGGCCCTAGCGGCTTCATCTCCATTATTTCATCATGAATGGTGATCATATAGTATAACATTGGGAAAATAGTTTGTAGTGGTCAAAAACCACTCAAACCATGAGGGTTTACCCATATAAAACTTTTAGGAAAACATGGATACCATTACACAACACATGAAAACTCGATACTACCTTTATGTTTTGGTTTTACAAGATTTATATAATGGCCATATTGCCACTACACAACCTTAAAAAATTTCATGTTACCCTTATATTTTGCATCAAAATTATTAGTTACCCTTACACAGCCCCTAAAGAACCCTCATGCATATATTTAGAAAACATATTACTTTTATATACACCCTAGTAAATACATAATGGTATCAAAAATTTTAACAAAAATATTACAATGAAAATAAAACAACAAAATTTATAATTTTTAGTTCTCTTACACTAAATTATTTATTCAAATGTAAATTACGTAAATTTCAACCAAAAAAATTATTATGGAAAAATATTAAATATCATTGAAATTACATTTCAAAATTGTGAAAAATCATAAAAAATTGTGGGAATTAAATACACCCACACATTAACATTGATTTCCCTATGGCATTGAATCTCAACGAAGAATCTCTAGTGGGAGAAATTCAACCAATATTTAAATATCATATTATTAATATAATATTATTATCAATGAGAGACTACACTTTTACATAAAATAAAAATATAACATCACTTTTTAGAAGAAATAATCAACATTTTTGTTTTACTTTTTCAATATATAAATTTGATTCATCTACACTCCTCTATTCATATCATAACTAATTTAGCATTAAACATGCAATGTTGTGAACTATCTCACACAAAATTATTTTCTTATCTTATAACTCAAGGTATAGATTCAAGTAAAATTATTATCATATTATGATAACAATTTCATTTCAATAATATTTCAAAGGATATATACTCTTTGTTTTGTATAGATAAAAACCACATGAAAAATTGTGGAATTTTCCAACAATTTTTGATGAATCCGGGGATTCTGGTTGGTGGATAATTCATAATGGAAGTTTATCACTAATGTATAATTATTGGTATACAATGTAAAATCTCAATAGAAATATCACCTTTATAAACTGACAAAACCCACATTCCTTAATCAAGGTAAGTTCATGAATAATGTGAACACAAATAATGATTGACACCCTCAATAATTTTCACTACACTTTATAACATTATCAAATGTTAATATTATAAAACATATATCCCCCATCATTTAACTCTATATGAAAATGACATCAATCTGGAAATGGTTTTTTATTATCCTAATAAAAAACTAATTCATTACTTTTATTCTTATTCTTTTACAGATGAGAAAGTAATAATAGTACAATGAATGAATTATTAACCATTCCCAATACACAAAAAGTTCACCCCGATACTTATTAAATTTAAAATAGTGAATCCCATAAACAATATCTTACCTCAACCCATACATAAACATTAAAACATCTTTCATAACACCAAATGTATGGTAATAATGGATAATATTTGATTGTGATAAAGCTTATTCATAAAAATTGATTAATGATTTTATTATATTAAACATATATTATGTTAAATGGTTGTCTAATGGATAATGGATTATTTAATAAAAATTCCTCAATAATATTTAATATGACTTTTCAAAATCATAACATTAAAAAATTCCAATAAACGTCCAAATTTTTTATATTACACAAATATGATCAAGATAGAATGGAAAATATGAGACCAATGGGTCCACTTTTGAATGAATCTTATAAGTTTTTTAATTAATTATGGCATGTATAAAAATATAAATAAATATAAATGAATTTATGAAATTAAAATTATTAATAATGGAAGATAAATTTCATTTACATGGGTCAAAAAGTAACATAAAATCACGAATAATCAAAATAATACAACTGCGTCCACAAAATCATTAAATTTTCCATCTTTTTCATTAAATATTATTGTATAAAGAATCTAAACAAATGAAATAATTGGATTCATAACAAACTAAAGTATCGTAGATTAGTTAAATAAAAACAATACTCTAAGTGGGGGAATTTGATACATATTTTAAAATTAAAAAAATTAATGGAGTTAAAATACAAACAAAAAAGTGAACTCCCTTTGAAATGAATCTCTAGTCCTTATCATTATTGTTGTTTGGGGGGTTTATTTTGGTTCAATCAGAATGGGTAAGTTAGAAAACCCTGTTATTACAATTTAAAAATAATTATGTTTATTGGGATACATTTTAATATGTTCTTAACAATAATTCCTCAAAACAAAAAAAATTATAGAAATAAATGAAAAAAAATAAGGATAAGTATTGGTTTTATACCAGAAGTTATACCTAATATTTGACTACCTCTAGAAGGATATTTAATGTTGTTATTTTTAATATGAGGTTGGGTGGATATTATTTGATTTTAACATCCAAAACTACATCCTTTCACCCTTTCATATTACTTTTTATTGGGGACTCCAGGAATAGATTAAAACATATCTACTACCATAAAAATGATATTCAACATTAATGGTGGGGGTAAGATGACTTATTAATCCAAAATCCTTTATATTTAAACAAGTACAACATATTCTATATTCAATATTGTATTATTATGGTACACATAATCATTTATATAATTTATCAATAGTGTTAGAAAATAATTTTATTTGTACAAAATTAGAGTATAAAGAATGTATATCAAAATATCTACTTTAAAATAAGAATCTTATGTCTTAGTTTCTTCTAGAAAATAAACCTAGATTTTATCGTATAATCAATAAAATAAATGTTTAGCATGTTTGGGAAACTTTTTTTTCTCGTCAGGGAAATATTATTGTTCACTATCTTTATCCCAGAAAAAACAATGGTCGATTGAATCTGAAAAATTAATACATTGATATGTGATAATTAATTTAATATCAGCAAAATAAAATGAGATTTATTTTAGGAAATTTTTATATCTTTGTGTTGGTTCATCATCAATTTATTCATCATTGGAATATTCTTACAGCAGTTGTGTGGTAGTAGGTAGAGGTATATAGTCAATTTCCCCCATTTTTTTCTTTATACTCTACCACTTTTGGTTATTTATTACTCCAAATTTGGAGATAACCATAGAAGTTCATATATTTCTTCATTGATGACTAGAAGCCAATTTCACATTTCAATAATTTCCAATTTAGTAAAAAAATCCGAATCATATTAGTATATCATATGTACTAAATCACACAACTCTCAATCATATCTATCTATTTTTTAATTTTTGATTTGGATATGGTTCGAATATTGTTGGTCTATGTAAATTCTTCAAATCTGGCCTGAACCATTAGAAATTTTTTTAAAAAATTTTGTGATGCAATGGGAGATTCTTCCTTCTCCTTTGACACTTCTTTATAAAACTATAAGATGTTACAGGATGATGCTATAACTTAGCTTACCTTGGATTTGAAAATTTGTTCATTAATTTCCTCCCTTCCATCAGATATATGTTGGAATGAATAATTCAACTACTTATATTTCCAAAATCCTCTCACATGTATTAAAAAATGAAATAGTATTCTTCATAGACCAATTTGATTTATAAATATTTTTAGTTTTTCTATAAATAAATTTATTGACAGAATGTGAAAAGTATGAGTGATTAAAACACATATGTGATCCCCAAAAATTTTGTTGTGTTTTTTACGTTCCTTTCGTAGTGAAATACATAATAAATTATATGTTCCCTAGTGTGGTATAATTTCTTACTGGGGTCTTCTAACTTGATGAGTTTCAAATTAATTCAGAGTCTATTATAAATTTACATATTCTCTTATTGGTTTCATTTTATTTAATGAAAGCATTGAAAAATATTATAAAATTATAATTCAATGAAAATAATAATCCAATCTATAGATGACAGGACAAATAGAATGAATACAGTTATGAAAATAAAGTAAATTTTATTGAGACTTGTTTACATGTAGAACCATAATTTTTCTATTTAATATTTAATTAATGAAAAGACATTATTCTATATGTCAACACCTTCTAATACACTAGTTATAAATATATCATGATCTAAAAAAATTTCATTGACACCATAAATCCACCACCTCAATTGAGGGAGAATAGTTGTTGAATAATAATTTTACTCATAGATAAAAATTACAAGGACTACACTGATTATAGATCATACTTATATTTAATAAAGGATAAATGATAAATGGAGTTTGTTTAAAAATCATATTTCTCCCTTATAATAGTCCTTATGTCATTTATATATAATCATGGGTATAAGATATCACAAATTAAATAAGGAGATATATAGACTGGAATGATTACAATATATTTTTAATGTTCTTAATAACTACATGAAATATAATTAGATCAAATATATAGAAGAATAATGAATTAAATGAGACTGATTAATCGTTGATGTGATTTTTCACACATACAGTAGAAAATACACTATATTTATAGGCCTAGGAATACAAATTTCTAATATATTAAAATAATACCCTCAATAAGTTGAATCATTTTCCCCATGAAGAATTCAATGAAGACATCTTTTATATTTTCTCAATATTTCTTTCTAATGACTTCAATTGAATATTGATATATAATGAGACGTTGAAAAATAGTATTTTTATATCATTATATATATGTATTTCATGATTCAATTTACATTCATCCACTATTGTAGATAAATTCCATGTGGAATATGAAATGAAATATCATTAGGTTATATTGGTATGCATGTTCATATGAAGTTTTTCCAACTCAAACATTCTTCTATTTAGAAACACCATCTCATACGTGCATCATGGGATTAAACATATCATAAAACCCCATTTCAATGGGGTTTTCAAGAATGCACAACCACTTTAGACCATGGAAAATTCCACTATTATGGAGAAATGTTATCAAACCTATTTCATTCTAAACAAGGCAATACCAAGGAATGAACATGGTTATTTTCTCATGAGATAGATCATCAAATAAAAAATAAAATACATGGGATTAAACCAATTTTATGTCTATTATTAGATCTTTTCACTCTCTCTTAAATGTAAAATTAATGGGTGGATTTCACCCTTAATATCAAATGGGAGTTCCTTGGCCTTGAATAGATGGACATATCATCATGTGTGATAAATAATGAATTCATGTTATTATAGTAATTCAGGTTCAGTAATAAAAGAGGTAGTACATGTAGTGGCATAGTGATGGCGGAATGATAATGGTGGTGGAATTTTTGTTTTGATAGCTTAACCAGAGATTGATGACAGTTATGGTAGAACATCATTGGCAGTGGGAAGTATCCATGATAAGCTATTAATGGCCTTAATGGTATCGAAATAGCAGTTTCAAAGCCATCTAAATGTAGTATGTAATGATCATATGTGATGGTGGCACTCGACTATATCATCATGTGGTAGTGAAAAATGGAAAGATTTGGTGGTAGAAGGAGATGGTAATTGGATGTATTATTATACCATTGGTTTATAGTTCCACTTTTGGTAGTGTAACTCTACAAAAGAATTATGTAGTGTGTTTTTCTCCTTTTTTCTATGATCTACAATAATTTTACAACCTCACATTTGTAACAATATCGTATTAGTGTCCTAATAGTCTTTATGTATTGTGGGTTTAGCCTTACGTAAGTTTTAGAAAAACAAGTTACCGATACACAACACTTGAAAAATCTAGACTACCATTTTATTGATATTATATGACCTTTACACAATAATTATCTTACATTTACTTATCCTTAAATAAAATGGATTTACTCAAATGAAGTGCATGATATTTACAACTTAACCATATATAATTCATGAGAACTATGGGTAATCCTTTTTATGCTCTTAAAAAACCAACTTATATATAGGTAGAAAACATATTAAATTATATATTCCTCATCCCATTGATAAGTAAAATAAAATTTTCAAAATAAACATGATAAAATAAAATTTTAATATTTTATATTTTCACATTTATTAATATAGATTGACAATTAAAATTAAAATAACACACATTAAAATAAAACACTATTTATATCGGTAAATAATAAACAAAATCATGAATTTATTATAATAAATTAAAAACCATAAAAATTATGGTGACTAATACCTCCACACATGAACTATACATTCCAAAAATGAATTGAATATCAACAAAGAATATCATACGGAACCAATGTTATCAATAAATAAATTTTAAGGTACTAAAGAAAAAATATAATCAATTGGAGAGTAAAATATTATGTTTCTTTTAAAATATAACCTTAAATTCACATTTTTCATAAAGACAATCAACACCTGTATTTTACCTTTTCCTATTAGAAATTTGTATATTCCCCTTTCATACATTCTGATTTCCCAATTTATTATTATTAAACATGAAAACATTCTACCGACCTCACAAAGTATTATTTTCATTTTTCATCACTCATGGTATTGATTAGATTATATTTTTTCTCAAAACATGAGTTTATACTCATCTCCATAATTAGTAAAAGGATCAACATTCTTCTTTTGTAAATGCACAAATCACATGAAATCCTGAGACTATTGAAATCATTATTCTAATGAATATAAGGATTCAAGCCCATGGGTAATGATCTTCAAAAAATTAAGTCTTCAAGATAATTTTGAAGACCCTATAACTAGAAGACCAAAGTTGGTGTTTACATTTTTACATTGGGTTTAAATACATGGAATCACATTACAAAGTACCAAATAGTTTATTAGTTTTAGAAACTAGATTTATACTTTAATTTCACATTACATTTGAACATATAATATGATGAAGTTTTATTTTGATAACACCCAACACTATTTAGCATATCCCTGCGTATAAGTCAGAGTATATTTCCAAGCATCATGGGGAATGTAATCAAATCAATGGGTCATATGATTAGTAAGGGTATGTGTAAAAGTGATTTTATCATGAATACATATAGAATAATCAGTATTTAATTGTAAAAAAATGGAAAACATTATTCTTAATCAATATATTTAGCATGATAAAAATTATTGAAGTAATAAATGTGGATCATATAATGAAATATAACTAATCAAATTACCATGAAACTAATTAAGGGTTACCGTAGTTATTAAAAAAATTACATGGTATCAATTACTTATATCATAACGATGTAATTTATAAATCTAGATCACATAAAAATATCTCCAATGCCCCATTCAAAAAAATATTAATAAATGTGTATGTGCTTGGCCAAATACCCAAATTAGTTTGTACTATGAGATAAAATAATGTATTGAAGGGCTATAGAGGGTCCCATATATCACTTAATAATTAAAATTTATTCCTAGTATTAATGAATAAAAATTAATCAACATAAACATTTTTATTTAAATACTATATTATGTCATGTTTGCAATCTCCCCAGTGAATATACACAATTGTAAACCATCTGAAGTAATATGGAGAGTGGTATCAAAATCATGCAGCCATAGTGAAAATAACTATAAAACATATGTAAAAATAATAAGGATGGTATCATTACACAATATACTTAATGGATAATAATTATAATAAGGGGTTTTTTCCTTGATGAATAGAAATATAATAAAAACAACATTAAAATTTCTTTTGGAAAGTAAACATTTGATATTGAAAATAACATTTTTTAAACAAAAACATTAATGTATTGTATAAAAAATATTTTTTTAAATGATTCATGAAGCATATAAATATATATACAATTTAATGACAATTAATGATATAATTTAATTCCATATATTCCATATAATATAAAAAACATTCCTCTCACACTATTGTAAAACAGATAAAAATTACCTTATTGGAAGATGAATATAAGATTCAATTCAAAAAAATTTGTATAAATTAAAAAACTGTTAAATTATTCATTAATAAATAACTTATATAATCTTACAGAATATTGAGAATGCTTTTAGAAACCCTAGATGTGTATGAAAAGGTATTTTTGAACAAAAGGGAAATAAAGTATTCTTTTCTTTAATTATTTTTTCAATCACTGTATGCACCATCGGTGGAAAACAATAAAATTACCTTAAAAGTTAATTAATAAAAATATTATAATAACCATTTATTTATTTATTTATTAATAATAAATAATTACATCAATCATCCTTAAACACATAAAATATCGAATAAAAATAAATTTAGAAATAAACCCTTACCTCTAAAGAATCTTTTTAATATTAATCCCCCCAAAATAAGAAGATGAAATGAAAATTTAATTATCCTAAAATCATTTAGATTAATTATATAAACATTAAAATGATTGTATATACACTTCATAAAAAAAGATAAACACATAAAATATTTTTAGTCATAAGGAGGACAACATGAGACAATAAACCCTAAAAATGATTATAACATTAAAATGAGAATTAATCAATAAAGTGATTTGGGGTAGAATATTTAATTAGAACGAAATTTTTTTAAATAAATAATATATAAATAAAATGCCAATTGATACATAATTATGACATAATATAATCAATGAGTAAGTGATATAACCTAATAAATGAAAATTGAGTAATGAAATAATTACCACTTCATGGAATTCAAGTAAAATACACATGGATAAATGAAATTGTTTTGAAACATAAAATAACATTATTTATAAAATTCTTACGGTATAAAAATAATTATTTGAATTATATACTCTATATAAAAGAAATTAGTGTATAATATTAAAACGTGACTCACGGAAAGGAAATTGAGAGAGAATCTGTGAACGTAGGATCGACTTACATTTTATCTGCATAAACCTACTACATAATAAATATAGATTTATTGAAATATATTAAAACACATAACAACATATATTTAAAATTATTTTATTTAATTATAACATTTTATAACATTATTTTAATTAATGCTGGTTAAAATCATTGTTTTGGGTATTAATTGTTTCATTTTTCATGAAGGTTTTTGTTTTGTATTCTATGTGATTGTACATTAATCATAGTTAAACCATATCCAAAATTATATCCATGAGATAAATATCATATAAATTCATTATATTTTTATTTAATATTTTCCATAAAATTTACATATATAAGAACTAGTGACACCATTCATGGGGAGAATATGTCATATGTATGCATTAACGTTGTTTCCATTTTTCCAAATGGATTGAAGACTAAAAAGGTCAAAAATATTTAACCTCTTTAAAATAATTATTATATAATATATATTATAATATTAATCAAATATATCATTATTTTCCATCATGTGGAAATAAAATGAATAATGTTTCACATCACATCATGGTGGCGGTTTTCCACATATATGCATGAGCGACATAATCATTTTCCAAAGTATAAGAAGGTAATAAAGTAGATATGATATTTTATTTCATGAAGTAACATTATTTAATTAATATCATATATATATATATGAATTAAATCCATAATTATATCTAAACAAGAGAGGTGGTGACTTTAAATTAATTACATCAGTTTGCGGTGTAGTGGTTCACCATACACATGATCCATAATTTTCTTTCAAATTTAGTGGAAGAGGAGATAAATATAGATGATTATATTAACCTAATAACATATAATTATATGTTAAATAGCGGTGATATTATTTTATCCTAGTTGAAGGATATTTTAATGATCTAAGAAGAATAAATTAAAGTACCACCCATAGTTAAGATCAATTCCTCTTATTCAAAAAACCAATTTTTCATTATACTTAAATTATTCATAGATTTGTTTTATGATCAAAAAAAGAACAATATGTCTAGTGGATGTATTTATGAAGGTATTCAGGTATTTACTAAGTTAAAAAAGTCTCTTGACCTGTTTATTGTAGAGGATCAAGGGTGTCCTTTCATAACTAAGAGAATGGATAGACATGGACTTTTTAAAAAGTATAAGTTATACCCATGTTATTCACAAAAATAATCGATCCAAAATGGATAATTTAAAAAAAAGGTTACATAAGGTCCATATATTATGATTAAATATGAACTAGATTATTTCTTAGGTCTATTATTCCATTACATTTATAGTATCTCCCCCTATAAACCTGTTTTAACCATAATCACAGTAAATGTTTTTTACTATTTATTTTAATTATGAACAAAAAATAAGATAAACATACTACCTAAAATTAATTATTATTATTAAATATATGGAATACATTTTATGAAATTAAAATCACAATAGTTGAAGAATGGAATCTAAAATTAAACCAAACAAAATTATAATGCATTTTTCCTAAGAAATGTTTTCTTAAGAACAAAAGTGTATTATATCCAATTTAAACATAAAAAACAACCATTTAAGAAAATTTTATTAATTATAATATAATTGGTTTACTTTTATATTTAACACGACATAATTTCAAAATGGAAATTTAAAAATTATTTAAATTAATATAAAATTTTCTATAAAAATAAGTATTTTAACTATTTACTGAAAAAATTATTCCTCATAGTAAATTATAATAAAATAAATAGAAGATAATTATGAAATTCTAATTTAAAAAATTCAATTTTTTCTAAATAAATATCTATATTTTATACTAATTATTTCTAAAATAATTTTTCAAAACATGATGTAAATAATTTTTAGAGAAATATAATTTTTAATCATAAAATATATTTATTCTTATCACATGATTAGATAAAAAATATTATGAAGGTTAGAAAACAATTTTAATAGATAATATTTAAATTTAATTAAAACTATTTTCATGTTGTGAAAAGTTATCTTATTAATATAAAAACACAAAGCAGGACAAAAAATTGTTTTTCTTAAAAATATAACTTTTACATTCTATGATTTTTTATTTCATACTTTTAGTAAATGTATTAATAATTTAAATATTTTGATCGTGAATAAGCCATGTAATTTTTACAATTTACTTGTTCCTCTATATCCCCACCAATTTAACCATTACGTCAAAATGTTATACAATATTATGTTTCATATAAAATTAGGGTTTCATGTATCATAATCTATCAAAGAGATTAAATTTATATGAAAATAAATAAGTAGTAAAGCATCAGGTTTTGAGATTTTACCCCTCTTAAAAAACTAAATCCTCAAATTTATAGTTAACTCATAAATGGGTTATCCATTTATAAAAACCCACATTGTAAAAGGATTGATTAAAAATTTTCTTGATAATAGGGATAGGGAAGTGTGAAAGTCATCTAG
The DNA here is from genome assembly GCA_963277665.1 of Viscum album. Lineage (NCBI taxonomy): Eukaryota > Viridiplantae > Streptophyta > Magnoliopsida > Santalales > Viscaceae > Viscum > Viscum album. The sequence continues at coordinate 626,566,477 of OY728151.1, read as the reverse complement.
AATAACACATAACTTATATAATAATTAAAAAAAGTGGAAAATGTAGTGAAAACATAAATAATTATTCTGAGTTATAGATACTATTGAAAAAAATAATGTGAATGATCAATAGAAAGTTAACTACCACAACCCATAAATTTATACTGAGTGAAAAGTCCAATAATTCATGAACGGTATTTAAAATATGTAAAAAAATTGTTTCACGATTTTTTCCTAGGGATATTGAATTAATTTACCATCTAGAATTATAACATAATTATGTATTCTTACATGATATATTTCAATTTCATAATAAAAATTACGTCCTTTGGTTATGAATTGATCAGTTTCCACATCATCTATTACTCCATGAGATGTGTTTCGAATACGATTCTATATGACTATAGAACTAAAATTTACTTTTAACAGATCATATAGTCGTTAAAATAAAAATAATATAATCCCCATGTATTTAAATATTAACTATATCTAAAATGGTTACCAAAATGAAATATAATAAAAAATTATAAACCATTATATGGTGAAATAGTAAATTTTAAATTAAAATTACCACCAAAGAATTGAAATAGATTATTCCAAAAATAATTAACGTAAACTCACAATTCACCTTTGTATTCACAACAAAAAATATTATTTTCAACTAAAATGTAACTTCATTCCTTTTAACTTGTACCTCCAAAATTTAACAGCATTGTTCTAAAAATCCTTTTCATTAAACCTAGTTGTTATATATACCACATCCCAATAAAAAATCATTTTAAATATCATTAATCACCTCAAAATATAAAGCAATTGATCATATAAAATGATTATCAATATCAACTAAATTTTCAACAATAAAAAAACTTATTAAAAATAAAGGAAAACTAACTGATAAATCACATAGGCCAGTGGTAGGAATTTGTCCCTTGCAGCTATTCATTTGCGGGTTTAAGACCCATGGCCTTATCAAATTCAATGGGTTGTCTCTCAAAATAACAGTATTTCTTTTTCTAAAGGCATATTTTTAAAATTCCTATAATGTTTCCAAAAGTATAATAAACATCCTAAAAAATAATTAATCATCAAATAACTTATTAACAACTTATGTTTTCATTTATGATTATTTTTTCCCACAAAATCATATTATATTAATTGAAAATTATTACATTAGCATAAATGATCATATTTACCCAAAATATTTACAACAAATTTAAACATATGTCCACAAAATGTAAAGGAATTATTCCACAAATAAAATTTTCAATAAAACCCATACTATTCTCTAGGGTACTATTATAATAAATATATGCCAAAATACAATTAATTATTTAAAACTCCCATTAACTAATACAAAGAATATGAAATCTATTCCATTAAAATAATTATCAAAATTAATTTTATAATAAAATAAATATATCCAAGAATACTATGTTAATATTAGATTAATTCATATATGCTTCCAATAAAATAACACAATTCATATATTCCTAACGATTCTTATATCGAAAATTCCATTGAAAAAAACATCTAAAACCTATTTCCTAAATGGTAATAAATTAATATATCAACCCTTTTAGTTCATTTATTTGTATAAAGCGGGATGTTTCTTGGTCTATAAGTTATCCTTTAAAATATGTCATAGACTTTGATAAGTTATAGGTCCCCCACATACAAGATAATGGACTATAAATGAATTGTTAGGATGAATTTTATTTCCCTTCCCTGAACTCATAACTTTTATATAGAAATTTTTTACTCTATGTCATTTATTACATATAAAAAACATTTTCAGGTTCTATATAGACATTCTCTTAGTGTATTATTCAAAATTTGTATCATCAATTAAATTTATCCTTCTTTCATTAATATTTTCCACAACCATAGATCATCCTTTACTTATTTGGTGATTCCAAGAGTTGCTTAAGGTATCATTTATTAATCATTTATTGGGATAATTTTCGTCCATATTCAGAATAACTTTTACATTAGTCATCATCCAATTTTGTTTCCTAGAATCTCTATATTATTAACCAAATTTAGCATCAGCATTACTCCTCATAGTTCCAGATATATACTAAAACCCAAATTTATTATATGAGAAATAATAATCATAACAATGAAAAACCAGTTATAGGATATTTAAATAATGAGGCCTTATTTTCAAAATATAAAAACCTATGTTTAATATTGGTCATCCATGATTATCAAGTATTCAAATACATTATGATTTATCATTAAATAAATGATTATTAATATTATCGCATCCCCTAGGAGTGTCAATACATGTATTCAGTAAGGAATATTGTCGTGCCCCCTGAAATGATCGATTCAAATCCCTATGTACACTTCTCACTATTATTACCCCTTTTAGAAACAAATCTATTTCAATATTCACTAGTAACATGATAAAATGGATGTGTTTCATAGAAAAAACATATTCTATAATTTACTAAAACTTTAGGATGTAATCATGTACATAGACTTATCCTCAATGTTAGTCATAGTGTTATATAATTTTATCTATGTTTTCCAAAACATTGTTCTCTAGGTTTATAATAAAAATTCTATTATACTTACAACAATGATCATGCCCCGAGAAGCTTAGAGTTTATGGTAACTATATTATATAGGTGTTCGATACAAGAGTCACATATCAATGTACAAAATAATTTTGTATTATTTGGAAACAAGATACATATATTACTTTAAAATTACCTCTGAAACATTATATAATAAATAGTATTTTTAGAAAACCACTATCCCATTAATAATATCTCTATATATCAATCACAATACATTTCTGTGAATTGCAGTCAAATGAAAAATAAAAAATGGGATAGCTTAGATGCTATATTTGGGTAATCATACAACAAATTCTAGCCTGAATTCAGATTTTATACAATTTAGAAAATATAATATCTAAAAACACATAAGATTTATTAATTAACTTGAAAAATGAATAATAATATAGGATGAATAAATTATGATTATGTAGTTATATATAACGGATCACTTGATTTTGGAATATATCCTTGGACATCATAACTATTCAAATAATTACATTGAAAACAATAAATAGCATCACAATGATGAATTTAATAATTCCTGACAACATCAAATTACCATCAAAGCATCATGTAATGATATCTTTCTTTAATGGGTATTTCATCTATAAAATATCAAAACTAGTTTTTCTCAAGAGAGCTCCCAATGAATCGAGGGGATATATCGGGCCCCACCTTTCATTTCAAAAGTCCATCTCATCCATCAAATGAATGGGTAAAATAAAAAATCAATATACTCATTAATATTGAAAAACTATAATACACAATGCCAATAATTTTATCAACCAATAAATATAATCATTAACCTTCTATAGTAATATAGAGAATGGTATCAAAATTGTATGTTCAACTATTAGACTAACCAAAAATTGTCCATATAAATTACAAGGTTGGAATAATTACAATATATCCCTAGTGGAGAATTATTAAAATATGGGGGTTTTCCATTTATGAATAAAAATAAAAATAAAATTTCATTAAAGAATTACTGCGTAAAATACCATTTTTATTTTCAAAATCACTTTTAATGGAAATATTTTCGATAATATAATGAAAAAATATATTTCCAAATTATAAATAAAACAAGTAACGGAATATTTAAAGTAATGGGGGGACATGATGTAGGTTAATTCTGTACATGATGTATAAGTAAAAAATAATTTATCGCACACTATTTTAAATAGGGTAAAATGTAACTTCTTCATAAATAATCAATATTTTTTCTTTAAATATATTTTTAAAACAAATATGGGAAAAAATGATTTAATAATACATTTTAATAATATTAAATACATTATTGAAACTTTTTTTTATAAAAACATGTATACTGAAGAAAAAATATTTCAGGTTGAAGAGAGAATTAAAGTCATTTTTCCATAATTCATTTTCTCAATAATTTTAAGTACCAAAGAGAGGGAAAAGGTGCTATTACATGAAATTATCCTCAATAACAAGTGTAGAATAAAATCGATTTATTTTAATATAGAAATACCAAATAATTCACCCATGTAGACTTAAACACAGACAATCATGAATAATGATGATAATGTGAAATAAACCCATTATGTTGTGATAAAATTTAAATCATAAGACCCATGAAAGAATAACATAAAATTTAACATTAAATAATATAAATATAATTATATTCATGATATAAAATGTTAATGTTCTATTAAATATTCCACATAAAATCATATATTCTAAAAACACCACTTTATATACAATGAATATACTTTTTAGCTGGTAAACACTTATAATGATCATAATCTTGATGTGATAATTAATCAATGAAGTGATCATCTATAAAAAATTATTACCAAAAAACTAATAGAAATATAAAATACAATATAAGACTACATATCACACATAATACAGTCATAATATACTTAGTGGGAGTGTGATATTACCCAATGAAAAAAAATTATGATATGAAGAAGTTACCACATGGTAACAATTGAGTAAAATCAGAATAGATAGATGAAATTAAATTGAAACATATAGGAAAATTAATTATGAATTCTTTATTATATTACATCTAAATTGTTCTATATATATTCAATAAAAAATAAATTGATGTGTAATATTAAAACATGCCTTAATAAAACAAAAATGAAATTAAATCCATAAATTAAGTCAGGATATACTTCTTATGTCTATGAAATTTCTATATAATAAATATATATTTAAAATAGATATATTAAATAAAAATAAAAATATATGTTATATTATATAGTATTTATATAAAATATTTTTTCATCATTTTATTAAAAACATTTTATAAAAAAAATCGATAATAAGTGATATATTATTAATGTATTTTTTGTTTTGGTAGTTTTAGTCATTGTACTTTGATCATCATTACACCATCTCTATAATTAATTCCATTATATTATTATATTTTTAATCCATTATATTATTATTTATAATTGTCAATAAATTACAGAGACATAAAAATGTGTTACATTACTCATAGAGATTGTAGGTCATACGTACTCATGAACATTGATTTCATTTTACTCGATAGATAGTACAAATAAACTACAATAATATGTATAATTTTTAGAATTACAATTATATATTATATATCATATATTTTCATTAAATATATCATCATAACTATCCATGTCAATATAATATAAAAACATTTAATATCGCTTCATGGAGGTGGTTGTATGCACGTATGAACGAGAAACATTATAATTTTACAATATGTTAGAATATAATAAGTTAGATATTATATTATAATTCCATAATAATTATTATTTCATTAATTTTATATACAGTCATTAAATCAGTAATTATATTCCTTCGCTATAGGTGGTTATGGAAAACGAATTACATCAGTTTAAGTTGTTGTAGTCTTCCTTACACATGATCGAAAATTACGTATCCCATTACATGGAATATAAGATGAATATATGTTATAAAATTAAAATTATGACATATAAATATATTTTTGATATTGGTGTTAAAATATTTAAATATTTAATGAATATTTGGAAGAATTAGAAGAATAATTAAAATGAAAATAAATTGTTATAAACTATGCCACTTTTTTTGAAAACAAATTTATCTTTATACAGAAAGCCTTCCAATTTTGGTTTTTTTGATTAAAAATATAAATATAGGTAATTAGTAAGATTTTTTTTAATTTATTGTGATAGTGAGGGTTTGAACAAAATTGATCTTGATGTGTAGAGATGATATGATTGGAGATGTCCTTCAATAAGAGTGGGAGAGTATAAACATGAATATTATTTTTGAAAAGTATAAGTTATACCCACAATATTCACAATTAAAATGGACCCAAAATGAACCATTAAAAAAAATTGTATATGGTCAAAATATCCTAATTAAATAGAAAATAGTTGTGTTTTTTGGACATTTTTAGCTTAATGCCTTGTTACCCCATTTTATCCTTAACCATGATAATTAATTTAATCTATTTCTTGAATTTGTATTAAAAAATAATTATGTTGGAATTCTTTCCTAATATTAATGTTTTTTATTAAAAATAATGAATTGATTTAACAAATTCAAATTGTAGATGTTTTAGAATTTAATATAAATTTTTTACTAAAAGTGCGAAAAAAATATTGAATTCTAAGGAAATATTTTCTTAAGAGACTATTATTTTTTTACACAATTTCAAAATAATGATAAAAACCTTAAATTCGATTAATAAAAATATATATTGAATAATTTTTATTGTTTAAAAAATTAACGATAATATGGAACTTTGATAATGATTTAAATTGAAGAGTGGTTAACAATGAAAATTTGTTTTCATTAAAATTTATTAAAAAAATTAACTTCAAAAAAATATATCAAAACATCACTCTAAGATAATTTTGACATGATGATTTAAAAAATGCAGTTAATTTCTTAAAATAAATTTTCTAAAATTAATAAAAATTACATTTGAAGTATCTGTGTTGAATGAAATGAATCTTCTTTTTAAGGAAATATAGTTTTTAAACATAAAACAAAGTTAATTATTTTCCCATTTGAAGAAAAAATATTAGATAATGACAAAACATTTAGTTTAATAAATTATATATAAATATTATTAAAATCAATCACTAATATTGAATCATTTAAAATATTAAGATAAAAAACACTACACAGATATTAATATGTTTTTAGAGAAATATTTATTTTATGTTCAAATTTTTTTTTTATTTCTAATACATTAATAAGTATTACATTTATTTTACAGTTGTTTAAAAAATATATTTTTCTTAATTTACATAGTTTTATTCATACCCAATAATTTAACAGCTACGGTATAACGATATACTATGATATAGTTCATTTTGGAACGAGTTTGTGCTAATCACAAAATATCAAAGAGATTAAATTTATTTAAAATGAAATATATAATCAAGTATTAAGGTGTTATAAGGATGTTTATACTCCAATTACAGTTCATGGTATCAAAATAAAACATTAAATGAAAATATCCTCTTCAAAATGTAACAGCACCAACATACCAAGATCAAAATAAAGTTATGAAAAATGTAAACATAATGAAGGATTTACAACAACTTCATTTTTTAATAAATTTTTTAACATTTGTTACATTTTTTGTTAAAAAAATATCACATCTAAAAAATATCCCAATATTATGAAATCAACAATCTAGTAATTACTTTTTTTATTCTCCCAAGTTAAAAACCATTATTAGCATTCCATTTTCTTTTTATCATAATTTATAATATAAAATAGTAAAATTCAAATAAATTGATGATGAACCTTTCATAATAACCATAACGAGCACCCAAAAACATATTCCATTAAAATTAATGAATCCATTATACTATTACATATGTCATCACCATGCATCATCATTAAAATGTAATGTAAACCACCAAATAGAGGTTATGAAAGGATAATATTGTATTTTTAAGGGTCACATTACTAAAACATAAAATTAATTACATCTATACCTTAAAAAATTGTTAACGTAAATTTTGGTCTGAAGGATATGTGATAAATAAAAAATATCTCAATCACAATAATTTTTATGTATCTTAGTCACAACCTCACCATGATTCTGGGATCTTTCTTATAGTTGGAATGCCCTATGATATCGCAAAAAATATTCCAAAAATTTAATGAAATTTTAATGGACTTGTAGTCCTATGGAGTAGGAAACATTTGAATTTAAAAATATAATGATGGAACTAATAATAATAATAAATCAACCCATATGAGTTTTAGAAATTAATATGAAGAAAAATATTCTGGATATTAAATTTAAATGAATCCTTATATTCACTCAAATAATGATTAATTAAAATATTGCTGATTATTCTCTCTATTAATTTATTTATCCATATTATTCATTAAATAAATTCTTCATATAAATCTAAATCCAAAAATCAAAAGTCTATTAAAAAACTCATGTATCATTGATTACATAATATAATAAGAAAGTATTTGTGAGGGCATAAAAATAGACTTTTAAAACTATAATCATATTGGAAGAGAGTTAAAAGATAAACAAAAAGGTGAACACCCTTATAAATGAAGCTTTATTCATCCTTGTTATTATTTCGGGGTTTTATTGTTCAATAATAATTAGTGGCCTTCAAAAGAAAAAAACTCATCAAAGCATAATAACTATGTCATTAAAGCTCAAAAAATAGCAAGCACACTCTTTCATCCTAATATATTACTAATAAAAAGTAATACAAAATAAAAAAAAGTCTTCAAAATTAAATTGAAATAATACAAGGATATGTGTAGTTATGATCCCTAAATTGGTCAATGGGTTTTGATTAACTCTAAAGGGATGTTCCATATTTTATTTTAAATATTATAGTAGGTTGAGTTTCATGGATTTAAACGACCAACACTTATTCCTTTTATTATTAACATTTTTTTTGTTTAGGTATCCATGGATAGAGTACACCAAATCCTCCCACAAGGAAATTCCATAAAACATTCTTGATGGGGGGTAGGATGATGTATGAGTCCTACTTCCTTTATATTTCCACTTTCACATAATTTTAATAATTATCTAGTTCTTGATTAAGGAATTATACAGAAATGTAATTATCTATGGTAAATTTATAATGTAATTTTAATTTTTTTATAAAATATATAATTAAAAATAAATATAAATAAATTTTATCCATAATACGGTAAAATTATTTGATTGTTTCCTCTATAAAATACACTTTAATAATACAATTTATTTTGTCAAATAAGTGTTTATCATGTTCTAGGAGCACCATATATACCTAATAAGGTGATTATTCATATTTTTTATCTTACTAAATATAAAAATAGGTTCCATAAAAATACTAAAAATAAATATAGTGAGTGGTGATAGAAATTTAGGTTTTAATAAAATTATATTTTAATGAGTTCAAGAGATGTTCATGTCGTTGAGTTGGTTAAACATAAATTTATTCCTTAATGGAAAGTGAATCTTTGAGTTGAGTGGTAGTATGTGGAGGAATGTAGTTATGATCCTCCATTGTTTCTTAAAACTCTCTCACTTGGGTTGTTTGTACCTCTATATATGGGGATAGTTAAATTAGTTATGAATTATATTATTTTAAAACTATAATATATTGTCTTATATCAATATTTTCAAATGTACTCTAATTTTTTTCTATCTTGTTGATCAATCATAGTTATGCCAACATGTGTAGCATTTTCATCAATATGAAATTCATCATGGTATTTTAGGTCTGTATCTTGTGATGATTGAGCTATGTATATAATTTATGTAAGTTCTCATCTACTTGATAATATTTTGTGAAATTAAGAATGCTTATCCGAGTGACTTTGGGTTTCGTAACCACTTATTATTGAATTACTCGAATATAGAAACAGAACATAGACGGTTCCCTATCTATGAGATCAAAAATTGGATCTTTTTTTCCTCCTTCTGTCCTATTATATTTTCATGGATTTTTTACACTCCATTAGTTTTATTTCCAAACTCCTTTATCAAATAAATTACGTAAAGAAGAAATATTTTATATATAATATCTTTTTAATCGTATTTTTTTATAAATCATTGATAATTGTTTGTAGAATTTGAAAGGGATTATTGATTTAAAGAGCACGTACCTTCCCAGAAATAATTCAATGTTTTTTACATGCCTATTACAAGGTGGATAAAAGGTTATTATATGTTTTTATATAGTATCATAATGGATGACCAGGGTAATCTCAATTGTGGAGATTCAAAATATACCACATAAAATAAATGATTCACTTATTAAAATTTTTGGGTTTTGTTCCTAAAATAGAGTAAATAAAAAAATATAGAGAATGAGAATGAAATGAAAAATTAAAAATAATATACATATGTAATGAAAACAAGAATGAGTGTAGTAAATAAACAAAAGGATGTTCTCCTGATACACTATTTTATGTATAACTTTAATTTTCCAATTCAAAATTTACTTAACGAGAACACTCTATTATATATGAAAACTCTGTCTTCTACCGCTATTGTGAACATACATTATAACCATTAATTGAATAGAACATCATATATTCACCCACTTAATTGAGGGAAATGGTTTTAGAATTAGAAATTATTCTTTAGATAAATGCAATTAGGAATAAATTCACTTTATATCACCATTATATTAACCATATATAGTAATAAAACAATTAAATATTTTAAAACCTCATTACTCTCGTAATATATTCCTCGAGTTAATTACTCATCGTTGTTTTTCCAGACATCACATTAAAGAAAGAGAGAGCGAGGGAGAGAAGGAAGTTTAAAGGTAATGATTGTAAGGAAGAATAATTTTATTAAAATATTCATATAAATTACATGAAAAATAATTATATCTAAAATAAAATAGAAAACAAAATATCAGTAGCCTAAATCAACAGTATAGTGGTTTTCCCACACATAGTTACACGAGATCTATATTTATAGATCTATGTAGAAAAAGTCTCAATATTTTAAAATAATCTTTTCATATATTCTAATATATATCCCATTGACTCATTAAAAGTATTACAAAATTATTATACGTGAATATATAATTTTAATGTCTACTATTGATGTGTGAGGGAGACTGTGATTTTGACTTCCCATGTTTCGAATTCCTTATAATTAGTTATGTATTGATTCAATTTACCTCTATACATCCACTTAGAAAAATTCAAAATGTAATAAGAAATGATATATCATTTGTTTATATTGGTAAGAATGTACATGTGGAGGTTTCAAAAACATAACATTTATCTATATTAACTCCCGAGATCGCTTGTGCAAGACGGTCTTTAACACAACATTGAAATCCATTTTAGTGGTTGTTTTTATCTTGGGCTTCCACAATTGAAAACCATAATGACTAATATGGTTTAGAAAATTTATAAATAATTTTTCGTTATATAAATTGAATTCTCAAGTAATATGTATAACTACAACCTCCCTAGAGAGCTCCTTCCAAACATGGCATACCACAACTAATTCATTCCCTTCTGAAATATATGCTTTGATCTTGACTATATCTCATCAATGTTAAATTTTCATGTGGTGTTGTCTATTCTTATCAAATAAAAATTTATTTCCCTTTTCATGATTGAGATATCATCAATAAAATAAGGTCACATTTACTAGTTACTGAGGTATGTGGTTTCAATATGAATATAAGCACTACTTGTGGTGGAAAAGTGATAGTGTAATGTCAATGGTGGCAAAAAGATGGTGGTTATAGTGTTGTAGGACATTGATATTATTGGAAGTAGCACTATACTAGTAGCAAGTACTGTTATGAGGCCATAGAGGTAGCATAACATCGGTGTTGGAATCAGTTAATGGTAGCATGAAATGTTTTAATGTAAATGTTCCACTTGATAGTGGCAACAATATGTATAACAAAATAAAAGGATTTCATTTTAGAATGATATAGTAGAAGGTATTTTTAATAGTAAATATATAGAAAGATCCCACATTAATAGCTAAACTTGGTAGAATATGGTTGAAATGGATTCATCTTCTGTGATCCATCATCCGTTGTGACCCTATAAATTAGAAATGGAGTCAAATGCATAGTAGTGGTTTGATGACCTTTACACAGTCACTGTTTACCCTTATATAACATTTTTAAAAAATATAACTTAATTTAGAACATGAAAATGTAGGTGTACAAATACACAATGACTATCTTACCCTTAAATAATTATTATTCTACCTTTATGAAACCATAAGAAATTTTATATTACAATTACATGGAACATGAAATAGTAATGTTACCCTTATTAAAAAAATTAAAACTATGGGTTACCATAATTAAACAATTGAAAAAATATAATACATATATATAGAAAACACATTACCTCTATTATGGCCCAAGTCTATATGTAAGTGTATGGAAAATTTCAACCAAAATTTCAATAACAAAACCAAACACCCTGATTTAAATTATTTACAATTATCCATCAAAATTAATTATTCAAAAGTAAACTGTAATAATATTTATTTAACAATAGTTAAATGGAAAATTTTTAAAACAATGAAATTATTGGTCTAAATTTAACAATAAATCCATGAAAAACAATAGAAACAAATAGATTATGGTGTATATTTCATGTTAAATGATCTAAATTGATTACAATTAAGATGAATATAATTGTTAAAGGATATTTAATATTATATTTCTTATATAATAAGAAAATGGAAAATAGGAGCCTTCTTTCAATGAATGAAGTTACATAATGGTGGTGTAAATGATTTTGCTGATGTTTATAGGTTGATGGTGGAGCTATCTATTATGCACCTTGATATGGTGGAATATTATTATAGAGGGTGTCTTTACTAGAAAATAGTATTGGATTATTTTGTGAAAAATGTGGAGGATCCACATATGGGTTATTCTATGGTAAATATCTAGTGAGATCAATTTTTACATGGTTATTCCCATGAGGTATGGGTTGAGGAAAATTAATATTAATTATTTTTTTTAGGGGGGTTCTCATTTCCTACAGTGATGTATGAAGTGTTTTCCCATGAATTCTTCTATTCCCCATTTATAGTAAATAATAGTACGAGGAAGAGTTATCTATTGGATCATAATTTTTTTTATTATAATGTCTCATATTTTTCCATGCTTTATTTTTAATAATATGTGGAAATTATTTCGAGACCAGTCTTCGAGACGGCATGTAGTTCCGAGTCTTGGTGAGCCCGGAACAAATGTTTGAATTTAATTAAATAATTAAATTACGAGCGCATGTGGTTTTCCAGAAAAAGTTGAATAACTCCCAAACAGGTGATCAGATCAGATATCTGAGGGCGCCGTTGCATCCAGAGTAGCGAGTTTACCCTAGAAGAGACCTAAAATCGGATGGCGCATGTCGGTGGTGATGTCTGGTTTTTGGACGTAACTGTAATAAAATATTTTATTAAAATATTTTATTAAATCATTGCTGCAACGAAATATTTTTATTCATTTAAAAATATATTTTTAAGGGGTCATGGTTACAATTACCATAACTCTTAATTTCCTTGGAGATCTCTAGGAAAAAAACCTCTCGACGCATCAACAACGTTCTTGATAGACTTCACCGGATATGACTATGCAGTGAACAGATCTTCTCCATCGAACCCCGTGAATCCAGGTAGGATGTTTAATTTGTGATTTCTTCCCCGTTCTTGATTTCTATGATGAACGCAGACTATTCCGCAAACAGATTAGCCCGCGGATAGATCGTTCTTGCGGGATGGGTTTTTCCTGGGATTTTGGGGGATTGAATCCATGTTGATCTTTTGTTATTGATTTTTCTACTCCTTTTAATCCTATTAACGGGAGCGGATAAATGTCGTGACGAATTACGACAGAGGTTCGTTCCTCAGACATGTTATATTGGATTTCCCCCCATTATCTTCCATGTGTTCTTCATGTTCTTCATGGGGAAATGAACAATGGATCATTGCGCATCCGTTCTATGACGCAACGATCCCAAACTAAAGAATCGACACCACAGAGATCTCACGTAGGTGCGACGATGGTTTCGGCGGATGATTCCAGGCGGATCAAGAGATATGAGCTCTCAGGCGTTTTTCTTTAGATGGATTGTTCGAGGTTTATGATCCAATTTAGAGACTGAAAAAACATGTTTCTATGTTCGTATGATGAAACGAACCAACACCTAGAGTATCGATATTAACGAACGATAAACCATGGATCCGGAGGATCAGTTGCGGCATGAGGAGGAAGACGGAGTTCCTGGAAAAATCCGAACAATACGGCATGTAGTATGGGCTACACGGTGTGTGTTCATCGGTGTATTTACCTGGCTTGTACTCTGAGAGTACACATACATGGGTTGGGTACACGGTCAAGGACACGCCGTGTATACCCTTCCCCGGCCAGATCCGGCCAGATACACGGGATACCCCGTGTACTAGTACACTGGCAGGCGACATGGACACAAACACTATGTATGGGCATCCAGCCAGAGAACACTAGTGTTTTCCAATTAGTAGGACACGGCGTGTGCTTTGAATTACACACCGTGTATAAGCTGTCCATTATAACTTCGACGTCTTACATGAGCTCTTTACACGGGCAGTACCCGGAGTCAAGGAACACTTCCTGTAAGCCTACTACACGCCGTGTAATCTAGTTTTACATATCCTGGACGAATGACACGGGCGATTACATGAGCAGTACCCGGGGTCAAGGGACACGACGGGTAACCATACCACATGCCGTGTAACCAATCTCACATGGCTTGAGCCACTTGCCTTATGTGACATGGGCTAGTTTCCTTAGGGTTCTTCCCCTTGGTCTTTCTCCTAATGGTTCCTGGTATCATTTCCAACATGTATTAGTATGATCCCTTCAATAGGACTTCCTTAAAAGAGTTTTTGGAATCACTCTGTGAGAATTAGAGTTGGGTCCTCTATTCATTCCTACAACCCTAGGTAGAGTTCTTGGTATCGACGTGACCAACTTTACCTGGGCACCGATCCTCTGCATAGCATATTAGTTCAGACTGAGTTGGCGGAATCACCCCATGACATGGTGGTGATCCTCATCTGAGCATCATGTTCTCAAAGTACTTGAGGAGTGTGTTCTCTCAGAATGACTACTTCGTATCTCTCTCTTCATACCTAGGAGTGTGTTCTTCTTCTTACGTGTTTAGTGGAATCTTTGAGCTATATCTTAATAGTGGTTTCACGATAGTTGATCGTGTATGAGTATATCTGGATATTCTTGTATATGTTCTATAGACATATACTCTGTAGTGATGACTGCATTTTTCCTTTGTTGTGTTTTCTCTTGTGGTGTTCCTTTGTTGTTTCAGGGTGTCCAATTGGGTATTGTTATACTCATCCCTGCATGGGCTTTTCCCGCACGTGTCGTATCTTGTGCAGACGAACAAGCTTTTGATAGGATTCTAGGCAGACTAGGACCGTACGGTTCTCAGTGGGATCAGACAGTCCGAGGTGTGTTCCTATGGCTACTGATTGCAGTCCCAGTACCTTTCTTTACAGGTTGTACATTGTTATGGACTCTCTTTTGGTGGGCTTATACTTTTGACATAGGGTTTTACTTTCTTGTACTTTACTTTCTTGTCATACTCTATTGGTTCGCTTTTAGTGTATGCATGAATCTTTTTCCTTTTATTAGTTTTTACTTTTCAGCCTTGTGGGCTTGGAGATGTGTGTGCATGTGTACAGGTTTATAGGCAATGCCTCCCATGTTAGTATCATGCCTACTCGGTGCTAGTCACCAGCCCCTGGACTATTGGAGGTTGTCTTGGGGAGTCGCGGCTCGGGCCCCACTGGGATGGGTCATGACAGAGTGGTATGAGAGGTGGTCGGTTCTACTATAGGACCGAGAGTCTGTGAGTCGGTTTGGGGAAACAGTGTTAAGTGTTTCGAGTTTGGATTTTAGGCCAGGGACCCCAGTGTTGGTGCGGGTGGTCGACGTATCCATACACCAGGATTCTGATATCCTTCTTTTCGAATCGGAACATGAAAACACTGTTTTCATGGGAAAATAATGGTACATGGATCATATAAAATGGGTTATGGTTTCTATGTCCTTCTTGAGTCAGCTCTCCAGATACATTCATAGACACAGATACATGTTGTTTCGTTACAGGATGCCTCCGCAACGTGCACCTGCTAGGATCCAGGAGCTCGATCATGAGGATGACCCCCTCAGTGATGAGGCTTCGATACAGGGACCAGATCCCCCAGTTTTACCATCGGGTGGTGTGCCAATTATCCCGCCACCTGTGGAGTAGTGTTTAGTGCCTGCTGTACCAGTGGAGGAGGGGCGCAGTATGAGCGTACTCCATGAGTTTCAGAGATAGTGGACCCACAGGTTTCGAGGCTATCCTTACCCTCAGGAATCATAGCACTGGATTGAGGTAGTGACCAGAGTCTTCCATTTGTTTAGGACACAAGTAGAACAGATGGTGATCTTGGCAGCGAGCCTTCTGCAGGGCTTGACAGGAAGATTGTGGAGTTTGGTTATCTAGACTCATGATGAGATGACTCTTGCATGGTCAGATTTTGAGCATCTCTTCATAGAGGAGTTTTCACCGGTTACCCTGAGAGTAGTACGTATATAGGAGATCCATCATCTCTAGCAGGGAACCATGACAGTGGCTAACTATTCATCATGGTTTACTGACCTCTCGTGGTACTCTATGGATATGGTCAAATATTAGTACTTCAGAGCTTGGACTTTTGAGAGGGGCTTGCGCAGTGATATCTGAGCTACCATCATCACTATGAGCATTCCAACTTATGATGGGGTGCTCGAATAGGCTTTGGTGGTCGAGATCTTCTTGGCCGAGCAGGGATTGCCAGCAGTTATCGGTAGTGGGCGAGCTGGAGCAGAGACCTCAGTAACAGGGAGTCGACATCAGGGACCCAGGTGTGGGAGACGTTTTCAGAGAAGATCCGAGGACAGGGGATCTACCGTACAGGTTTCTCAGGGTGCATCCAGCTAGCCCCTAGATAGGCGATGCTACTCATGTGAAGGCAGCGGACATCTCGCTCGAGATTATCTAACCCGCCATACTACTAACATGGGAGCAGTGAATGAGCCACCAAGGCAGAGGCAACGTGTAGAGAAGACAGATCCGTGGGGTGGCGGACGCGGAAGAGGAGCTGGGAGAGCAGCTGTAGGTGGTCGTCATTTTGACCCTTTACCACCACCACCCCCCGGAGTTCCACCCCAGGATTAGGGAGCTGGTGGAAAGAGGCATGGAAAGCTGCAGGCGGCAGAGGCGTGTGACCCATGTACTCCCGGAATGATTAGAGGTACAATCTTTGTCTTTTCTACTTTGGTTGACGTACTCATCGACAAAGGTTCTAGTCATTCCTTTCTTGGATTCTTATCTTTTTTAGACCTTGAGATTCCAGTTGAGCCATTGACTCGACCCTTACACTTAGAAACATCGACTTGAGAAGATTCAGAGGTCACACACCTTTGCTGACAGTGTGACCTGACCCTTGGAGGCAAGAGTTTCGGTTGGAACCCCTTGGTGGAAATGTCGAGGCCTTACTATGTCATTATTGGTATGGATTGGTTATCCACAGTTCATTCCTAGATCGACTGATTTAGGCGAAGGGTGCGGTGTGTCCGAAGTGATGGAATGTGGTTCTCCATCATCGGTGAAAAGGAGACCCAGGAAGCACAATATGGACTCATGCGTAGGAATGTGCAACTGATATCCTATCAGTTGGCTAGCCTATCCCTTGGTGCAGCAGATGCTACGAGTTTCCAGTTTCTAGCAGTAGTGGCTGAGTATGAGGAAGTCTTTCTAGAGGATGTCCCCGGACAACCTCCCCATCAAAAGATAGATTTCTGCATTGAGTTGCAACCCGAGATGACACCGATGTCAGCATCAGCATATCGGATGGCTCTTTCAGAGCTTCGTGAACTAAGGGTGCAGCTGGATGAATTGCAGAAGAAGGGCTTTGTAAGGCCTATTGTTTCTGTTTCAGTGGCCCTAGTTTTGTTTTCCAAGATGGCAGACAGAAGCTTGAGGCTATGTGTGGATTACGGGAACTTGAATTAGGTGACCGTGAAGAACCGTTATCCACTACCGAGGATCGATGACCACTTCGACTAGTTGAGAGGGGCACAATGGTTCTGGAAGGTTGATATATGATCAGGCTGTCACCAGTTAAGAGTAAGGGATGGGGATATACCGAAGACAGCTTTCAGATGTCGCTACGGTCACTATGAGTACTTGCTGATGCCCTTCGGCATGACGAACTAACCGGTGGGGTTTATGAGACTTATGAACTAGATCTTTAAGCCATATCTAGACCGGTTCATAGTAGTCTTCATCGATGATATCCTTGTGAACTATACTTCCGAGGAGGAGCAAGCAGGGAACCTAAGGATGGTTCTCGACACCCTCTAAGAGAACCAGTTGTATGGGAAACTCTTGAAGTGGAAATTCTGGATACGGGAGGTCCACTTTCTGGGACACTTTATCTCAGCAGATTGTGTTGCAGTGGACCCAGCCAAGGTAGAGGCAGTGTTATCATGCGAGCCACCCCAGCGTGTGATAGAGATGCGAAGTTTCCTTGGGTTGGTGGGCTACTATTGGAGGTTCATACATGATTTTTCATGGATTTACACACCCATGACAACTTTGACCTGAAAGGGGCATCCTTTCTTGTGGATAAAGAGATTCCAACATGATTTCCAGTAGTTGAGACAGAGTCTGATGAGCGCCTGATCTTGAGATTACCGGAGGAGGGTGTCGAGTACGTAGTGTTCTGCAACGCATCAGGAACCGAGCTTGGTTGTGTCTTGATGAAGAGGAAAGAGTTGATTGCCTATGGCTCACGTCAGTTGGGGTCACATGAGAAGAACTACACGACCCATGATCTTGAGTTGGCAGTAGTGGTCTTCGTGTTGAAGATGTGGAGGCACTACCAGATGGATGAGCGATTTACCATCTACTATGATCACAAAAGTCTCAGATATATCTTTTCTTAGAAGGATCTGGATTTCAGACAAAGAAGATGGATTCAGTTCCTCTAGGATTATGACTTTGAGATCGTTTACACACCTGGGAAGGGGAACGTTGTGCCATATGCTATCAGCATGAAATCCAGTTCACAGTTACTAAAATAGGCGACAAGGCAGTTGGCCTCCTTATAGTTATCCTTTGTGGATAGAGATGAGGGAGATTACCTTCAGTCAATGGTTGTTACCCCTATGCTCTTGAAGCGAGTCAGGGAAGCACAGCTCGAGGATGTTAGTTGTGAGACTCTA
Source organism: Viscum album (assembly GCA_963277665.1). Lineage (NCBI taxonomy): Eukaryota > Viridiplantae > Streptophyta > Magnoliopsida > Santalales > Viscaceae > Viscum > Viscum album. The sequence goes on along the minus strand of OY728151.1, from coordinate 626,547,681 downwards.
CGTGCTCAGATATCCATGGGTGATGCTGCCGATGGATATTCAGAAGGTGGGGAGCACGTTGTTCTTTTCAGAGGGCATATGGTAGTACCAGTGACATTGTGGGAGGAGGTTCTGAGGGAGTTCCATACATCTCCTTTGGTGGTGCAACGAGGCGTGGCAATGATGTAACAGGACCTACGACGTCAGTTCTGGTGGCCATGAATGAAGAAGAGTGTGGCAGAGTTTGATTCGCAGTGCCTTACTTGTCAGTAAGTAAAAGCTGAGCACCAGGTGACAGAAGGTTTGAATCAGCCCCAAGAGGTGCCAGAGTGGATGTAGAATGAGATTTCCATGGACTTCGTGATGGGTTTTCCAAGTATGTCCAGGGGACGCGATTCCATCTTGGTGATCGTTGATCGACTCACCATGTCGGCCCACTTCGTAACTATACAGGAGCAGAGTTCAGTAGATAGCTTGGGATGCCTCTATGTGTAGGAGATAGTTCGACTTCATGGAGTGCCATAAACGATCGTCCCAGACCGTGATGCTCGTTTCATATCCCGGCTGTGGAAGGGATTGCAGGAAACTTTTGGGACTCAGTTACACTTGAGCACATCATTTCATACCCAGACTGATGGTCAGACAGAGCGGACCATCCAGGTTCTAGAGGATATGCTCCGAGCTTTCATACATGACTTCGGTCGAAGTTGGGAGGATCACCTACCACTGGTGGGGTTTTCTTACAACAACAGTTATCATTCCACTATTGGTATGGCATGATTCAATGATTTGTACGGGTGACCTTGTAGGTCACCACATTGCTGGACTGTCCCAGGAGAGTCATCTCTCATGGGCCCAGAGATGGTGTGAGCTACTACAGAGAAGGTGCAGGTCATCCAAGAGCGGATGAAGACTGCACAGAGTCGGCAGAAGTCTTATGCCAACAAGAGACGGATTCCCTTGGAGTTCAAGGGAGGAGACCATGCGTTCCTTCGGGTCTCACCTCGATGGGGATTGCAGAGGTTTGGTCGAGGCGAAAAGCTATCTCTGAGGTTCATCAGCCCTTTACAGATTCTGAGAAGAGTTGGCGAGGTGTCATATCACTTGGATCTGCCTCCTCAGATGGACCGAGTACACAACGTCTTCCATGTGTCACAGCTATAGAGGTACGTGCATGATCAATCGTACGTCATCGACTGGGTCGAGCTAGACATCAATGATGGAGCGACCTTTGCTGAGTACCCAATGGAGATCAAGTATTGGCAGGAGAAGATCCTTCATGGGTGATCTATTCCCTCAGTGCGTGTCTAGGGGCAGCACGTGAATCTCCAAGAGAGCACGTGGGAGTGGGAAGCTCATATTCATGTGCAGTACCCACATCTTTTTGGGTAGCCTTTGTTTTGGCTTATCGGGGACATAAAAGACCTAAGGTGGGTGTGATGTAATGTCTCAGATTTTTCCATGCTTTATTTTTATTAATATGTGGAAATTATTTCAAGACCATTCTTCGAGACGACGTGTAGTTCCAAGGCACGATGAGCCTGGAACAAATGTTTGAATTTAATTAAATAATTAAATTACGCGCACATGCGATTTTTTTGAAAAAGTGTAATAACTCCTAAACGGGTGCTCGGATCAGAAATCCGAGGTCATTGTTGTGTCTAGAGTAGCGATTTTACCCTGGAAGAGACCTAACGTCATCTGACGTAGGTCGGTGTCGAAATCTGGTTTTTGGATGTAACGATAATAAAATATTTAATTAAAATATTTTATTAAATCCTTTTTGCAGGGAAATATTTTTATTCTTTCAAATAGAGATTTCACAGGGGGTTATGGTTACAATTCCCGTAACTCTAAATTTTTCTAGAGATCTCTAGAAAAAAACCTCCTGACGCATCAACGACGTTTTTGACGGACATCACCGGTGACGACGACATAGCGACTAGATCTTCTCTATCGAACGCCGCGAATCTAGGTAGGATGATTTATTTGTGATTTATTTCTAGTTCATGGTTTATACGACTAACGGGGAATATTCCATGAATAGATTATCCCGCGGATCGATCGTTTTTGCAGGATTGGTTTTTGCGGTGATTTTGGGGGATTGAATCCATGTTGATCTTTTGTTGTTGTTTTTTCTGCTCCATTTAATCCTATTAATGGGAGCGGATCAACTTCATGACGAAAGACGCTGGAGGTTCGTTCCCCAAACATGTTTCATTGGATTTCTCCCCTTTCTCTTCCACACGTTCTTCGCATTCTTTTCGGGGCAATGAACAACGGATCGTTACGCATCCTTTCTGTGACGCAACGAGTCCAATATGAAGAATTGACACCATGGAGATCTCGTGGAGGTGTGAAGACGATTTCGGCAGACGATTCATGGCAGATCAATAGATATGAGTTATCAGGCGTTTTTCTTTATATGGATCGTCTAAGGTTTATGATCCAATTTAAGGACCGAAAACACACGTTTTGGTGTTTTAATGATGAAACGAACCAAACCCTAGAGTATTTGGATGAACGAACAAGAAACCATGGATCCGGAAGATCAGCCGCGCTGTGAAAGGAAGATAGCGTTCCTGGAAAAATCTCGACTACATGTCGTGTTGTATGGGCTACATGGAGTGTGTTCGTCGGCGAATTTACCTGGCGTGTACTCCGGGAGTTCACGGACACAGGTTGGGTATACGGCCAGGGACACGCCGTGTATACCCTTCCTCAGACAGACCCAGCCAGATACATGGGATACCTCGTGTACTCGTACATGGGCAGGCGACACGGACACAAAAACCATGTACGGGCATCCGGCCAGAGTACACGGGTGTTTTCCAGTTAGCATGACACGTCATGTTCTTTTAATTACACACCGTGTATATTCTTTCCTTTAAAACATCGACGTCTAACAGGGGCTGTTTACACGGGCATTACCCAGAGTCAAGGAACACGGCGTGTAAGCCTACTACATGCCGTTTAGTCTAGTTTTACACAGCTAGGAAGAATGACACATGCTGTTAGATGGGAAGTACCCGGGGTCAAGGGACATGACGTGTAACCATACTACATGTCATGTAACCAATCTCACATGGCATGAGCCAGTTCTCTTATTGACTTGGGCTAGTTTCTTTAGGGTTTGTCCCCTTGGTATTTCTCTCAAAGGATTCCTGTATCATTTCCTACGTACAGGAGTATGATCCCATCAGTAGGACTTCCTGAATAGAGTTGTTGGAATCCCCTCTGTGAGACTTAGAGCCAGATACTCTATTCATCCAGGAACCCAAGGTAGAATTCTTGGTATTGACATGACCAACTTTACCCGGGCGCCGATCCTCTGTTCATTGGATTAGTTCAGACTAATTTGTCAGAATCACCCAATGACATGGTGGTGATCCTCATCTGAGCATCATGTTCTCAAAATACTTGTGGAGTGTGTTCTCCCGGAATGAGTACATCATATCTCTCTCTTCAGACCTAGGTGTGTTTTATCCTTGTTACGTGCTTAGTGTAATCTTTGAGCTGGATCTTAGTAGTGGTTTCTCGATAGTCGATCGTGTATGGATATATCTAGATATTCTTGTTATATTTTCTATAGACATATACTGTGTATAGCTGACTACATCTTTCATTTGTGGTTTTTTCGATTGTTTTATTCTTTTTTGGTTTCAAGGAGTCATACTGGGTAGTGTTATACTCACCCTTGCACGGGCTTTGCCCGCACGTGTCATGTCTTGTGCAGACGAGCGAGCTTTTGATATGATTCTTGGTAGAACAAGACTGGATGGTGCTCAGTGAGATCAGACAGGCCGAGGTGTGTTCCTACGACTACAAATTGATGTCCCAATACATTTCTTTACAAGCTAGACATTGTTACGGACTCTCTTTTTGTGGGCTTGTACTTTTGGCCCAGGGTTTTACTTTCTAGTAATTTACTTTCAAATCGTACTCTGTTGGTTGGGTTTTAGTGTATGTATGCATATTTTTCCTTTTCGTAGTTTTTACTTTTCAGACATGTCGGATTGGAGATGTGTGTGCATGTGTACAGGTTTACAGGCAATGCCTCGCATATTAATAGCATGCCTACACAGTGCTAGTCACCAGCCCCTAGACTATTGGAGGCGGGTTTGCGGAGTTGAGGCTTAGGCCCCACGAGGACAGGTTGTGACACTTATGTCAATATGATAGAGGTGAATTTTATATTAAAATATAAACTAAAAAAACCCAAAACATATTTTATTAATGATTAGGATAAATAATCATTTGAGGATCAGAGTGTATGTATCAAATATAAATATTGTCTGATATATCATATTTTTTAATAGGTCTTACACAAATTCTTTCAAAATAATTTTTTTTAAAATAATATTAGAAAAACACATTCTAAATTAAAGTTCATAGTGGGATATAAAAAATTTAGAAATATGTATTATGAAATATTGTAATAAAATATTAATGGCTTACATTATAAAAGTAATTATATGCTTTAACATTAAGATTTAAGGAACTATGAAATCCTAATATAATATAACCTCTGTTTTAAACCTAATAAAAATGGACTTCCTTTCCACTCTAGAAAATCCCTCGCTAAAATGAATTGAATAAATCTATCTTCCAAAACCATGTAAGCCCTCAATATGATGATCAATTTCAACTCTATATTACTATCTTCAGTAGACCTTGATCAACTTGATCAAGTTAACCTATCTTCTTATCCCATTTATCCCTCAAAATAAACAATCATCTTCATTATCATTTCATTAAGATTTACCAAAATATTTCAAAAAATAGCCCAAACTACATAAAATTATAATTGGTCCCTAAAGTAATATAACCCAAAAAAAATCCCCTCATACTATGTTCACCCTACCAGGAGTCATCGAAATAAGGTTCAGAGAGCAGATGATGTTTGTACCATGTTTTGATATAGAGGACAAATTATCAGCTACCTTGTTTCCTTCACGCCAAATATGAAGGAAATCAATGTGAGTACCCACGAGGCTAAGACACTTGTGGATGAAATATGTGCTGGACCATTCTGTGGCTCCCTAACCTATCATTGATTTATAGAAAATGATAGAGTATGTGTAATAACTCAGGTTCGTCCCAATGAGCATCCTTTATCAAAATATATCGTTGAGGTGTTCCAGGATCCATTGGTGTCTCACTTTGAGAGTTTTAAAAAAATTCCAGTTTTTTCATCGGTATGTCAATGTGTCAACATGTTAGTTCATCAGCATGTCAGTGCATCAGCATGTCACAAATTTGGAAAATCAGTTTGTCGGTAAGGTTGGGATGCCGAATTCAGTGAGTCAGGGCATCAGTATGTTAGGGAATCAGTAGGTCATTGTATCGGTGAATTAGGGTAGTCTACATTAGTGAGTCAGGGTGTCGGTAGGACAGGGAAACAAAAGTCCATTGCCTCAGTAGGTTGTGGAGTCAGCAGCCATACATCAATCGCTCAATTTCGGTAGCTCTGTTTCGGTAGCTCATCCATCAGTGAATCACACATCAATGAATCATTTCCAGTTTTCCATGTATTCCTAGATTTTCCCATGTTATGTATTTTTCTCAATTTTGATTTAATCTATCAACTCATAGCTATCTTCTGGTCAATCTCCATCACTTCCAATGAGAATTATTAAATCTCAATTAATTATAACATGTGAAACTGCCATTCCATGTTTCCAAATAATGATATGACATTTCTGTACTTAAAAATGGTCTCCCTGATTTTTGGATGTGGCCTCTTCTTAGGATGTGATCTTTTCAACCTTCATTAATTTAATTTATCTTGATTTTCTAAGATACTTACACATGAGACGTGTATTATTCCCATTATTGAGACATTCCCACTTTGCCATGGAGTACTTACGAGAAGCCTCACCATCCCATGTTCTTGGCACAAGAAGAAAAATTGATATTTGATCATCCAGGTAGAGGTTTTCCTTTTCATCACTTTAATTTCTTATAATTTGGGGGTGGGTACGTTAATGGTGTGTTGTAAATAATGGATGGATACTCTTCTTGAAAAGAAAATTAAACAATAATTTAAAATGAGAAAAAGATAACCAGTGAAAATAAAATATTAGGAAGTATGTGTTTTGATGATGGGTGACTATTTTATTTTCATTATATTTGATTATTTTACGACTATTGTGGATGTATTCATTCTGAAAATCATGGTCTATGGTGGTATTTTCTTATAATTTGGTGGTGTTCTATTTCGTTGTCATGTTTTGATGTACAAATGTAACATGAAATCTAATTAATCATGAATACTCATTTAAATAATGATATTAAAAAGGATAAAACACTTTATGTGATCACCCTAGTTCTATTAATGTGGAAATTAATGAACCCCTATCAGTTAAATTTTATTATGAATGGTTTAATGGTTGTCGTTATGTGTTGTGTTTTCGGGTCTAGGTTTTGTGGAATTTCCATGTGGGCTGATACAGGGGGTGTGTTGGTGTCTCAATAAGTGAGATTTATTGATTATAAAATGGATGAACTATTGTGCTACTAAACTACTTTTTTGTTGTTTTGAAGTCATGAAGCGATGTTGAGTAGTGGGACTACTATGTGGTTACAAACTCCTTATGTTTTTGGAATTAAATTCTGATTTGTTTTGGTAAAGGAGACGCAATGATTCTTGTTGAAGACGTAATGGGAGGTAACACCTTAAATAATGATAGTTGTTAGTAGTTGAATGGGGATGTGTAGTAAGACTGTAAGTCTAGTTTTGTGATGTTTTTCAGTGGGACTATAGTTTAGTTTTGTTAGTTTTTTGGTATGATTATAGTTGTCAATTTCTCTATAGAAACAATATAAATTAATTTTAATCTCTTTAAATAAATAAATAGAAATAGATAAAAAATTGTGTTGGGTTAATGCTTGGAAGTGGTTGTTGTATGGTAGTGAATATAGGAGTAGTGGAAAAAGATGTGTTGGTGTGGGGTTGTTGTCTGTTCATGGGAAATATATAGGTTGGGGAAGTGTGTTTGTTTAATTATGTTTATAGGTCTATTTCCTTGTGATTTTTATACATACACATCATTTTCTATCACTATGTTCAAAACACCTCCATTTCATCGGGGAGGGTGTCCTTCCAACATCCTGGTGGGAGGATGGATCCCTGAATTTCCTTCTCACATCATCTTTGGGATCTATCCATTCGGGTGTATCCAGGCGGGCTATAATATCTTGAGGATTACCATTTGCTGATATTCAATTGTGAAAGGGTTTGTTTTCGTTGAGGTCCTGGGTGTTTTTGGGTGGGTTTTGGTATCCCAAGTATCATCGGGATGTGGCCTAATTGTCATTGGGTGAGAGGTGATGTTGTTGAGGCCTGTGTGTTTGTGGGCATGGTTGTGTATGGTTTGAGGCCCTGGTGTGTGTGGGAAGATTGTCAAAATGGGACTATGAATGGGAAGAATGGAAGTGTCAAGGTATTAGATCATTAGGAATAAAAAGGTAACTGCTGGGAAAGTGGGATGGGATGCCCAAATGTCGATGTTATAATATTATTACATTACATGACATGTGTAACATGGGTGAGTTTACATTAGTGAGGTTGGGATAGTCAGTATTCCCTGGTAAGTGCTTCAGGTTCTATTATTTTCTCATAGGGGAATTAGTATATTTCCTAACAAGTACATGAGTTGCTTTAGTTTCCCTATTGATTATACTTGTATACTAACCCTACGTATATAACAATGTTTTTAGGTTTCTAGGAGGAAATTAAGGACCATTATAGAAATTACTAGCTCGAACATCATGATAATTAATATTTATATTTAGTTTCTTTTCCTAGGTACATAATTTGGGTGTTTTTCTTACCTTGAATCAGTATTAATTTTTAACATACAAATGGTAATGGATTATTTGTATTACAATTTCCTTTAGTATTTGGTGTTTCTGTGATTTACCATTTATATCTTGATCTTGTTCTCTAAAAAGGGTAATAACTTCCATTTATGTGAGATTATATACCCTTTGTGCTATTTTACACTCAGAGACCTACTGAAGGTAGGACATGTGGGGTCATTATCTCTCCTTTATCTTGAGGAAGGAAGGGTCAGGAACATTCTTGTATCATCCCTCATATTGGAGAATGGCGGGTCGTGACAGAATGGTATCAGAGGCGATGGTTGATAGTGTTGGATTCCTCCTATCTTAATCAAGTTTTAATGATCAAAAATATTAAACATCATGTGAAACTTGTTAATAATGTTTAATCTATCTCAAATCATGTGTACACATGGTTGCTTGTTTTGTTTAAAATAAACGTATACATGATATTAATTGATATAAATCATGTATGATGATTGTAAACTATATTTTAATTTGTTTTTAATGAGTTTCAATGATGAATGGTTACTATTAATTCATTCTGTGAATATCACTACTTATATCAATATAATGATCTTTGGGTATGTATGAGAAACTGTTAGTATGCCATCAGTTCACTTTTTGAAGAAAAGGAACCAGACACCATGAAAAGACAATGTGACCTAGAAAACGTGACCCAAACACCGTGACCCAAACAATGGGACCATTCACCGTGTCCTAGAAACCATGATTAGACATTGTGACCCAAACACAGTGACCCAGACACCGTGACCAAAACACCATGATCAAACACCGTGACAAGACACTATGACCCCGACATTGTGGCCTAGACAATGTGATCCAAATACTATATATGTGCTACCAGTTCCAGATCTCTATACAACCATTCCATCATAACTATCTCACCACTGAAAGGAATTGAAGAATAAATTGTTTCATGGTGACACTGTTTCCAAGTGACTCTGTTTCCAGACAGACAGTTACACAATTATTTAATCTATTTTGTCATTTTCAATTTTATCACTAATAGTCATATTTCCACCTTTTAAATATCCTGACATTTTTAATATTTCTTTGTTGACATTATACCTGACAGTACGAGGTATGAGTTGGAGAATAAATCCATCCTATCAGCTCCAAAACAAGCACTATAAGAATCAAATGAAAAGTGTCACCCAAAAACTAACAAGTGGTAGAGTAAAAGAAGTGCGATCATTCTTATGAAAATAACTGAAACATTCAATAGAATAAATTTGAAGAACACATGAATCATTCAAAAATCCCAATGATAGGATACCATAGATTAGAGTCATGAACATATTCATAATACTGATTCCCATATGGAAATGAGATATATCTAACTGGAAATCGAAGCACCATTCTTGCGATACTCTTTTTCTCACAAGAGGACTCGATTCTTATATCTGCTTCATCGTAGAAGTCCAGAGCTGTATAGAATTACACTCAGAGGACTTCTAACCATATCTCATCATCTCTGCATAGTTATGGATTGTTTTTATCATTCATGAAGTGTGTGTGTCTGTATAAAAACACACATTGTCTCCTACACTAAACTGAAGGATACAAGATATCATTATTTTCATATTTTTTACATTTTTTACTCCTAAGGATAAGTGTGGAAAAGGATCATGTGTGACCAGTTAATTAAACCCATGAAGAACTGTGGAATAGGTCATGTGACTTGGATAGTCATGTGCTCTATTGTTTACCCTGATCTAGGGTTTGGATCAATTTTATTAATATAAACTTATTGGTGGTAGGTGATAACCATGTTGAGTGTACTAGGTCTCAGCATGAGACTGAACCACTTGTTTTCTATCTGATGTGTTACTTAATTTAGTTTTCTCTATTTTACTATATAATTTTGAAATCACTATATTAACTTGATAGTTAATATTGTAAAAAACATATAGATGTTTTCTCTTATTAGAATATCTTAAAAAGTAATATCAATAAATCATATTGAGATTACTAAGAATTAATCAATCTCCAGAGAAGTTATTTAAAGAGTAAAATTTTCTTAACACGATTACCTTGATTAACTAAGGTATTTTTATTTTTATTGGGGAATCTTTTAAGAAAAATTTTCCAAAATAAATTTTTAGAGACACTCAATTCACCCCCCTCTTGAGTAATCTACTCTGACGTACATTTGGTATCAAAGGATCTTACTAAGACTCTGTTTGTTGAAACTGTTCAATTGTGATTTTAGTTTTACATTAAAGATCTATATATTTATATTAACTATAAATTTATAGAACTTTAAAAGTATTTCTTTACTATGGATAATAGACTTGAAGGTGCTGCAACAAATTAACCATCTTTCATTAATGGAACCAATTATACCCAATGAAAAATTGAAATGAAAATGCATTTAGAAAGTATAGAGATTGAAATGCGGTCTTCAATTATAGATGGGTATAACATTCCAGCTACTGATAGAATCTCTTGGGAAGAACCAACCAAGACTACATACAATAACAACAGCAAATCCATAAATTATTTATATTTCTCCTTTGGAGATGAGGAATTTATCAGAATTTATGCATGAAAAAATGCCCATAAAAGTTGGGATACATTTTCGGTTTCACACAACAAAACTACTATTTTGAAGGAAATAATACTTAATACTAATACTAATAAATATGTTAACATTAAAATAAAACCTTATGAGCCTATTTGTGAAATATATCTCACGTTCAATGAAAATTTTAACACAATAATTTCTCTTGGAATAGAAGTTACTACCAATTTATAAATCATAAGGATTATCATATGACTACTAGATAGATGGAGAGGAACCTCTGTCTCTATTAGAAAGTCATGAGACATCAGTAAGTTACCTGAAAAATAACTCAATGGGAATCTAATGATGTATGAAGGGGAGATAAAAGTCAACAAGGTGGAGGTGGATAGACCAAAAAAAAATCTATTGCATTTTAAACCACCACCTCTAAACACAAAGAGAATGGGAAATTGGAAGCCTCTTTAAAATGATTCAGTAGTGAGCAATCATCACCTGACATTGATGAGGTGATGGCCTAATTATCACAAAGGTTTAAGAGATTTTACTAGAAGAATAAATTTTTCATAAATCCTTTCTTCAAAGGAATTTATGATAAAAAAGGAAGATAGAAAAAATATTAGAAAAGAATTGATAAGTCTGATGAGATAGTATGCTATGAATGTAAGAGAAAGGGACATTTAAAGGCTGATTTTCCCATACTCAAGTAAAAAAATAAATATGAGTACAATAATAGAAAGAATAAAAAGAAAATGAAATAAACATGGAGTGCTTCTAATGACAATTAAAGTGACTCAGAATCATCACATAATGAACAAGCCAACAAAGCCAATATTTTTTTTATTACAAACAAATATGAGGTAACACTAGAATCTCTAGTACATAATTCATATTATTCTGGAGATGAATTTGATTCTAATAATATTTCTAATGAAAAAAAATTGAGTACTATAATATTATTGAAGAGACATTTAATGAAAGAAATGATAAATACACGTCTTTAATGAAACAACATGCTCTTACCTCAACTCTTAAATATGAACATACTATAGAAAGGGAGAAAAATGATCAATTACTCGATGAAAACAATGAACTAAATCTATTTAATGAGAAATCGAAAAAGGACCACCAAAGGTTTATTAAAGGTAATGATAATTTGGTACAAATTCAAGGTAAACATATTACTATTAAATATACTAATGGTATTGGATATTAACCTAGTAAAAGAAATTTTGGAATAATTAATTTTGTTTCTAAATCTATGACATACAACTATACTTCTAGTTCTGAAAATAGTCATCTAGTAAAAATTATGATACACTCTCTACTGTTTAATATTTTTCTAGTCCAAATAGATTTTATTTTTCAGTCATTTTACATAATGCTTATAGGAATCCTATGAGGAAGATGTGGGTTTCTAAAGCAGTAGTAACTATTATTACTGGACCCAAACATATATGTGTACCAAAATCTGTTTTTATTTGACTACTTTTGTGGAAACTTTCAATAAGATATCCTATAAAATATCATGGTACTTGGACATTGGGTGTTCAAGAGACATTATAGGGGGCTATTTATGCATCAAGAATTTATTAAAAATTGATTGTGGATATGTAACCTTTAGTGACAATGTTAGAGGAAAAGTTATTAGCCTTTCCCAAATCAGTAAATCCAACTCAGTTTAAATTTCCAATGTACATTTTGTTGATGGATTGAAAGGAGTAGTATTTCACAACTACGTGATGATGGATTTCATGTTAAATCTAAAAATGATTATTCAAATGATTTAAATTCTGAAAATGAAATAGTTTTTTCTTCCGTAAGAAATGAAAATGTATATGTTGTTAACTTATATTCATAAGTTTCTCAAAATGCTTCATGTTTAAGTGTATTTCACAATGAGTCCTAGCTTTCTCATAGAAGACTAAGGCACTGTAACATTCACTCCCTTAGAATGATAACCAGAAAAAGCATAGTCAAATATCTTTCCAAAAATGAGTTTCCAAATGTTAAAGTGTGTGATCCTGGTAAAAAGGGAAAAGAACAAAAAATTTCATTCAAAAAAAAAGAAATATGTTTCAACTTATTAACCTCTCGAATTGGTTCATATGGATTTGTTTTGTCCATATAAAGTTTCTAATTTAAATTGGAAGAACCACGTTTATGTTCTTGTAGATTACGTTTCTAGATATACTTGGACTTTCTTTTTGACTCGCAAAGGTGAATCCTACTCTCACTTCACAAAATATTCTAAAACTATAGAAAATCATAGTGGAGATAAAATTAAACACTTAAAAACTGATCATGGACGTGATTTTGAGAATCAAGAGTTTGAATACTTTTATTCACAAAAGGATATAGTCATAATTTCTCTACCCCTATAACACCTCAACAGAATGGAGTTGTTGAATGAAAAAATAGAACCTTTCAAGAGATTGCGAGATCTATGCTTAGTGAATATGACTTACCTATCAATTTTTGAACAAAATCTATAAATAAATCGTGTTATATTGTTAATAGAGTGTTTATTAGACCTAGTCTTAAAATAACACTTTACGAGTTATGAAATACTATAAAACCCAATGTAAGCTACATTGAAGTATTTTTTTCAATTTCTATATTCATAATACTACGAACAATATTGAAAAAAATTCATCCAAGAGTGATGAAGGGGTATTTCTAGGACTTTTAATCTCTAGTAAACCCAAGAGAGTTATTAAAAAAAGAACCAAATATGTGGATTAATCTCTCTATGTGAAATTTGATGAAAAAATACAAATGAGCCTAAGACAACTGAATAGAACATGGTGGATGATGTTCCAAATATAGAAATTAATTCCAAATCCTCTAACCATCCAGTAATGGAATCTATGAAAACCTATATTTTTTGAAATTCTTCATATTTAAGTCATAATGAACCCGAAAATATTGAATAACCTAAAATCCTTAGTCCTTCTTTTCCTAGAGATGTTAGGACCCTTAAGAACTGTCATTTAGATGTTTTTGTTGGAGATTTAGATAAAGGAACTCAAACAATATCTTATCTTATAAATTAGGTTGAACACCGAGACTTATGGTCACAACATGAAGTGAAAGGCATTAATGATTCTATCAATGATGAATTTTGGGTGATGGATATTCAAGAAGAACACAATCAATTTGAAAGGAACAATGTTTGGAAACATTTTGAGTGTCCCAAAGACACATTTACCATAGGCACTAAGTTGGTGTTTAGAAATAAGGTTGATGAAAATAGAAAAATAGTTTGAAATAAGGCATGATTGGTTGCACAAGGCTATAGTCATGAAGAGGGAATTGAATATGAAGAGACCTTTTTACTAGTAGCTAGACATTTATCCATCCTAATTCTACATGCTTTTGTTGCACATCTAAATTTCTATCTATATCAATTTGAATGTTAGAGTATATTCATAAGTGGGTATATTACATAGGATGTCATTGTTGAGAAACCCCCTAGTTTTACAAATATTTACTTTCCAAATCATGTTTTTAAATTGTCAAAATCTTTATATGGATTAAAACAAGCTCCAAGAGCTTGGTATGATAGATTAATTTCATTTATTATTTCCAAATATTTTAAAAAATGAATAGCTAATCCTCCATTTTTAAACAATGAATTTCCAATGATGTTTTAGTAGTTCAAATATATATTGATGATATTATATTAGGATCATCAAAATATTCATTATGTATTGAATATTCTAAAATGATGTGAAATGATTTTGAAATGAGTTTAATGGGTGAAATATAATTATTACTTGGATTAAAATCATTAAAAATAATGATGTTATTATTTTAATTCTTATAAAATATACTAGAGATATTATAAAGTGTTTTGGCTTGGATTGCTATAAATGTAGTGACACTCTAATGAGTACTAATTGTATGTTGGATCTTGAAGAAGATGGAAATTATGTTGATCGAACCACCTATAGAAGAATGATTGGAATCCTACTCTAGTTAACCGCTAAGCGACCTAACATTATGTTTAGCGTACGTATGTGTCCTAATTTTCAATCAAACCCTAAGGAATATCATTAAAATGTTGTTAAGAATATTTTAAAATTCCTCAACCATACACCCAATCAAGGACTGTTCTAGCCTAGAGGAAAATCTGTTGAGTTAGTTAGCAATTATGGTGCTGATTTCGGTGGAATTAAGTTAGATAGAAAAAACAACTCTGGAATAGGTGACTTTTTAGGCATGGCACTAGTATCATGGTGTAGTAAGAAACAAAACTTTTTTGCGTTATCTACTACTGAAGCTGAATACATAGATGATGGTAGATATTGTGCACAAATGTTGTGGATGAAACACAAATTACTAGACTATGGATATCAATTCAGGCATGTAACCATAAATTGTGATAATATAAGTGATATTAACAACTAAAAAAATTCTGTTTCATACTCTAGGAAAAACCATATTGACATAAGAAATCACTTTTTGAGAGACTGTCATCAAAAATGTGATATCAATTTGGAATTTATTGGAACCGAATATCAGCTCGCTGATATATTAACCAAACCATTGAATTATGAATGAATATATTACATTATACATGATTTGGGAATGATAAATATTAAGTATTAATTGTACTATTTCCTAACATATTATTTCCCAATTTACAGTTTCACAAGTCACTGTCCTATGATTACTGTCTAAATCATACATTTCTATATTTTTCTATCATAAAATATGGTGTGTCATGTTTACGGTCTTATAGTTACTATCTCTTGGTTACTGTCTGGAACATACTATTTTAAACAATATGGTCACGTAGTTTTGAAGTCACACAATAGAGACGTCATCGTGACAACATGATACAATATCACTCTGAAAACTTATTATGGTATCACTATGAAAACCTATAACGGTCTCACTATGAAAACCTATTGCGGTCTCCCTGTGAAAACCTATTATGGTCTCACTGTGAAATCCTCTTCATACCCATAGTGAAAACATATTACGACATCACCAGGAAAATCTATTCTGGTCTCCCCATAAAGACACTTTATCATTTTCTTTACATATTTTATTCTATATCATTGAAATGAATTATTTTATTCTTTTACTTGCATACATGTTTTAATTTTAAATGATCAGTATCATTAAATGATAAAACCAAATGATGTCTCACTATTTTCTTCCCTTGAGCATTCTTATCTCTAACCCAAAACCCCACTCTCTCTTGTACCATTGTTTAATTCCCAAAATTAAAAAAAAGTCCTCATAAACCCTTTATAAGTGAATACCAAAAATGATGATGAAAATATAACCAAAGATAGAACCTGATGGTTCATTTAATCCAAGCCTGGTGGAAAGAATAGTGGTACCTGAAAATGAAATCTTCCCCTAGTGGCTGATGTCAATTAAGTCAATAGTGTTGAAAGTACTACAAGAAAATGGATGGTTGGATTGGTTCAAAAAAGTGGAATGACTGATTTATTAAAACATAGTTGCTCAGTTTTATCAGTTTGTTAAATTATAATTTGATATTGAAGATGATTTTTTTCTTGAGAAGTAGGACCAATGGCCAAAGATGCACTTTTTCTTCAAGGTTATGGGCTAACTACCTAGGGATACCTTGTGAGGGAATTTTTTAGGAAAACAATAGTATTCCTCCTCCTCTATCTGAGATATTTTTTTAGAAGAGGCCTTGGGAAGCTTGGATGGAAATGAAACAAAAAGAAGATCTATAGCAACTAATCTAGATGGTGAAACTAGAATTTTGTTTATGTTTTTGAAGAATTTGATTAATCCAAGAGAAAGAGATTTTTCTACACTCAAGTATCATGATATATTTTTAATATATATTATGAATAATGGACACAATATTAACCTACGATTGTATGTCACACTTCATATGTGTGAGTTGAAACAGACAACCTCAAAGTTAACCTCCCTTTTCTACTCAAGGTTAATCTCAGTTATGCTTCATGAAAAAGGTTGGATGGACCGGATGAAGAATTCATTAAGGATTATGAATTTTTTATCTAAATGTTTACAGTCAAAATAATGAAAATTAGATTGAATATATGGATTAAATCATATGTAGAAGAAAATGAAAGGGATTATGAAAAGTTTGTCCTTGTTGAGTATTCTTCAAGACCTGAAGATATTTTTTATTCTATTTTATAACCAGATGAAATATTTGTTTTGGAAGAAGTAGAACCAAGTTCTAAAGAATAATCTATTTTTAATTTAAGGAAAAAATGATGTTCTGGAAAAGCATCTAGAAGAAGATATTTCTTATGAGAAAGAAGCTGCTTTTGATGAACACTTAGAGGAACAAGCTATTAATGAGATTATCCCATCTGATGATGAAATAATTGATCAAGCCATTCAGTTTTCTATAAACAAAATGGGTGAGGCTATTAGGGTTGAAATCTTAGAAATAGATCAATTAATGAAATCTCTTAGTCATGTAAGATATACAGTTTTTGAGGGGGAGCGACACCCTAATCTTGAAAGTGTTGATATTCCTAATCTGTTTGATCTAATATCTGTGGATACATGGTATAAATTCCCTAGCTACATTGATGTGAATGATTCCCAGGTATCCTCAGTTGAAGTTATTGATCATTCTACTATGTTTCAATTGAAACTGGTATCTTCTCTTGAAGTTATCTATACAAAGGATCCTGATCATTTCTCAAATCTTATTCATGAACCATAAAAAGTGTCTTCTACCTTGTTGAGTAAGGATGATTTGAAATCCATTAGAGATACCTTATTTTTTGGAGTTGAAAAGATCATGAACTCGCATCCCTCTTATATAACCAACTTGAGTGAATGAGATGATGCCCTATTGTTAGAAAAGATCATATGGATGATTCAGCTAAAAAATATTCATGAAATTCAAGACATTAGATTTGAGAAAAAAAATCTATGTGATAAAGTGAAGTCTCTCAGATTTATGTTTGAAGACATAAAGAGGGTGATGAAATCAGGACCAAATCATATTTTACATCCTATTATAGATTTTTTTATCTAGATTACATAAGAAGTTTCATCTCTGATTCAATATACTCTAACTTCCTTAGCTGTCAAGTTGGATAAAAGAAATACATAAATAGTTCAAGAAATGTGTGAGCTTGTTATTGGTCTCAAAAAATAAACTGATGAGTATTAGGGTTGTCTCCAGAATGTTCTGAATCAACTGAAGTCCCTTACAATAGCTATTACAACTTCTACTACCTTTGGAAAATCATCTCAAACATCCTTGGACAATGATCTTCTCAGAACGGTTGTTAAAGAAGAACTTCAATCAGTGTTCATTGGATTTGACAAAGAGTCTCTATCTGTGGTATCCAAGAATAGTGATAGAGTCCCTAATTTAGTAAGAATTCATTATAAGATTTCCAATAATGATCAAGAAGATATTACTCAAAAAATGAAATTCAACATCATTAGGATTTTCTCTATGAATGTTATGACAAAACATTTCAAGTACCTTTTAGAGAATATGAAAATCCCTCCTATCACAGATGATTTCAAAAGTCAAGTTTGATAGATGAAGTATCTCACTCCTCCTTTGGACATGTTCATGGGGAGGAAAGATGACTTTGAGAAAGTGATTTTGTAAGGTGGTGATATTATTGCTGACTTCATCATGTTATTGTGGCCATATATTCACAGGTAGAGTAATGCTATTGTAGCTCATGCATCTTCTCCCTTGCGACCTGGTTTTCCTCCTTCATCATTCACTAAAATTGCCTCTACCTTTATGTATATCTTGTATGATCTGAGTCATATAATACATTTTATCTATGACCAAAAATTACCTCAGTCTTCTACCAAACCTCCCTTCTGTATTTGAAGGACTCCCTATTCCATCTCTGATAGGTGGTTCACTTCCTTCTTCAATTTATACATTTTCTCCTATTGCTTCTCCAGATGCTACTACCAAGGGAAAAGTGAAGATAGGTAGTGCTAAAGAAAAGTGAGCACAATCTTTTGATAGGTATATTTTAGTATTTTTGTTTCCTACTGTTTGTAATGACACATCGTTCTCCATCGAATGAACTATGAACTCTACTTGCCTATTCTCTTATTTCCTTTTGTACTCTTTTTGACAATCCCAAAGGGGAAAAGACATGAACTCTAAATGCACAATAATTTAGAGACTAATCCACTATGTATATATATCTCACTCACATGATTTCTGATCATCAAAAAGGGGCATATTGTTGGAATCCTCCCATCTTAATCATTTTTTAATGATCACAAATCCTATACATCAAGTAAAACATGTTAGTCCTATTTAATCAATCTCAAATTATGTGTACAAATGGATGGATTCTTTATGCATTAAAAAAACCTATCTAAGATATTAATTTCTATAAATCTTGTTTTATTATTGTAAATTATATTTAATTTTTTTTAATGAGTTTACCTTATGTCTGATTTAGTATAATTTATTATGTTAATATCACTACTTATGTTTGTATACAGATATTTGTCTAAGTATGAGAAACTATGAGTCTACCACTGGTTCTGTTATTCTGGAAAAAGACATAGACACCATAGCCAAACACCCTCCCCCAAAACACCATGACACAGACACAGTGATTAGACATTGTGTCCCAAACACTGTCATTAGAAACCCTGACCCAAACACAGTGACATAGACACCATGTCCCAAAAACCATGATCCTAACACCGCATATGTGCTACCAGTTCCTAATCTATATACAACCATAACATCATAACTATCTCACCTCTCATAGCCAAAGAAGAAGAAACCATTTTGTGGTGAAATTATTTCCATGTGTCGCTATTTCTAGACAGACAGTGACACCAATCATTATTATGTTTTTTTCTTTATATTTAATCTTTAACGGTCATATTTAGGAATTTTACATACACTAACATAATTAATATTACATTTTAGGCATGTAACCTAATAGTACGAGGTATGAAGTGCCGAATACATGCATCAGGTTTATTCCAACACATGCACTCTATGAATAAAAATTAAAGCATGGAAAAGAAACTAAAAAGTGAAAGACCAACAAATGTGAGAGAATTCATGTGAAAAGAACCAACACATGAAACAACATACATTTGATGAACACATGAAGAATTCACGAATCTACAAGCTGGGATACCATAGATCAGAGTTAAGAAAATCATTACAATACAGATTCCACAATGAACCCGGGCCATATGTAACTCAAAACCAGTGAACATAACTTGTGATACTCTGTATCTCATAAGAGGACTCCATTATTACATCTTCTTCATCCTGGAAGTCCAGAGCTACATAAAATAACACTATGAGAACTTATTACCCTATATCGTCATTATTGATCTATTGTGTATTGTTTTTAGCATTTGAGAAGTGTGTGTGTGTGTGTGTGATTATGTATAAAATCACACATTGTCTACTACACTAAACTGAAGGATACAAGATATCCTCATTGTCATATATTTTTACACTTTTTTACTCCCATATATAAGTGTGGAAGAGTTCCTTGTGTGACCAATTAGTTTATACCCATGAAGAACTGTGGAATAATTCATGTGACCTGGACAGTCATGTGGACTATTGTTTACCCCAAACCATGGTGTGGGTCAAGTTTATTAATAAAAACTTCTTTATGGCAGGTGATCACCAAGTGGAGTAGACAAGGGTTTGTCTTGAGACTGAACCACTTGTTTTATATCCACTATATTGTATAATTTATTTTTCTCTATTTTACAGTATAATTCAAAAATCACTATATTTACATTGATAATTAATATTAGACATAAGTTAGAATTGTTTTTCCTTATTATATTATCTTCAAAAGTAATATCAAAGACTCATATGGAGATTTCATAGAATTAATCAATCTTCAAAAAAGTTATTTGAACAGCCAAACATTCATAACCATATTACGTTGATTAGCTGGGGTGTATTTCCTTTTATTGGGGAACCATTTAAGAAAACCTTGCAAACATATTTTTTATAGACACTCAATTCACCCCCTCTTGAGTACTCTACTATAACCAAAAGATAGATATGATAGAGTTTAGGGTTAGTCATAGTGAGGATTGCATGGGATGGTTGGGAAATAGTGTTATGATATCTTGGTGTGTTAAGTAGGACAAGGACTAATGACAAGGATACAAGATTTTAGGGGGACCTGTGATCTGATGCAAGGATTCTAGACCTACCAAATTGCCACTTGAGGCTACACAAGTTTTATAATTGAAACCCTATGAAGGGAACATGCACTATAATGACTTGTCTTCTTATTTGCTTTGAGTGTTTTGGGAATTAAAATAAATAAAATGTTAAAACAAAATTTAAAAGTAAATTTCCACACTACTCATTTGTAAAAGTTTTTTATTTTCCTTTTCAGATATGGAACCTATATTTCATCCATGAGTTTTATGAGAAATAGAGACCCAACTGTTTGAGATGGTAGATCAGTAGAGGGAATATTGAGAGGTGGAGGATGACCAGTGGCAGAGGACACTTCGTGCCTTCCAACGACAGACCCTAGGAAAGTATGAGGGTAGCGTCTCAGACATGGATATAGAGAGAAGGATCAATGATCTGCTAATAAATTTTAGACTGATCTAGGCTCCAAAATAGTATTGTGTTTCTTTGGAATTGAGCCTGATACCAGGAGAGGTGTGTCAATCGGGGATGCTTCACCTCGGGGAGAGGAAAGAGACTAATGTCTCATGGACATACATTAAGAAGGAGTTTCGGGCATAATTCCTTTCTTCTATGATGAAGGGTGCGAAAAGGAAGTGTATTATCTCTCTTCAGCAAGGGAGTATTTTGGTAATGGAACTTGTGATCTTGTCCAAGGAAATTATTTTTTCTGCAGGCCTCTTTCTGAATGAGGATTGGTGGGTAAGAGGCTTGGAAGAGGCACTCTGATCTTCTCTTTTGTATATTGTTACTCCCTTCACTCTACCAAAGTACTTGGAGGTTTCGAAAAAGGCCTAAGTAGTGGGGAGCTTGCACGCATTGGGAGGTGTTCTTGGAGGGGAATCCAACCAAGTTCATTTATGGGGAAGTCCATCAGCAGTAGGTCTCTGGAGTAAGGGCCATATAGGTTTCATCTAGTAGGGAGTTGGCCTTAAAAGTTCAAGTTCTTATCTCCCAGTCCTTGCCCTATCCCCAAAAAACTAGGTATGAGATTCTTTATCTATATAATCTATAGGGATCTTTGGAATTAGTTCCTTGTTAGTGTGTAGTATAGTGGGGGTGGGTAGTTTCAGCACCCATCTCAAAAGTAGTAGTTTTCAGCCATGCCCTTCCAATATTATGGGTAGCGAGCTCTCGCTCAACTAAGGGAAGAATGTTTAGGGGGACACCAACCTTAGGGAACTCCTCAGGGACATCAACCAAGTCGTAGTCAGGGATGTGGTTGACTGCCGAAGGGAAGAGTGTATGGGCATGGGTAGTCGCATTCCACAACAATAGCAGCTTTGGCTCGGCCAGAAGTTGTTTAATGTATGATCTGTCTGTTTAGTACTATCTCATGATTCTTGTAGGATTCAAGATATTAAAACTCCTTTTTGCACCTAGTCTAGCACTTTCCATGGGTCACGATGTACAAATACATTAATTCCCATGGTGTTGAGTACACTAGTTAGAGGTCAAACCAGTCTGTATGATGTTTCTTGAGGATGTAGACATATGTTTGGGCTGCATGAGTCCATTGGGGATATTCTTATACAATAAAATCATACATATTATTCCATCCTATGAATCAACTGGATATTTTCCATGAAAACTATTATCAACTTCTTCTAGAGAAGGGTCTTGTTCTCAGATATGGGTAGCCATCATGTATCATTTTCCGGTGAGTGGAGTTTCCAGAAGGGAAGTAGGCGTTTGGATCCCCTTCATTCGTTGTTAGCCAAACTATTAGTGGAATCAATAGACTTATTGATGGTGGAAGATCCTGTAATTATCGGTGATTTCTGGGACATCTTCGTTGAAGAGTGTGTGACACTACCCCCTTGACGTGATATTGAGTTTGGGATAGACATAAAACCTAGTGTCCGCCTAATTTTGATGCTCCCTATTAGATGGAACCTCTTGAGTTAATGGAGTTGCTGATTTAGGATACTGACATGATGCAAAAGGGTTTTATCTGACCATGTCTGTCTCCATGGGGTTCTTGAGTCTTTCTCACAAAGAAGGAAGATGGTGGTCTTAGGATGTGAATAGACATCCAGAGACTGAATCAAATGACAGTAATGAACTATTACCCCCTCCCAAGGGTCGAAGTCCATTTTTACCATTTGAAGGGAGAAGGTTGGTTCTCTATGATTGACCTGTGATCTTGATATCACTAGTAGAGGCTGAAGGAGGGTGACATCCCGAAAACTACTTTTAGGTGAAGGTATGAGAACAATGAGTTTTTGGTCATCTCATTTGGCATTTCAAACACCCCACTTCTCTTCATGGAGGCCATGAACTCTATTTTTTATGAGTTTATGGACCTGTTCAGGGTCATTTTCATCGATGAAATGTTGATCAAATAATGATAATTGGAGGATAAAATATATAATATATGGATAGTTTTTGAGGTCCTCCCATACCACCATCTCTATAAGAATTTCTCCAAGTGCATGTTATTGATAAAAGAAGTGAACATACATGGACACATTGTGTCCCATTGGGGAATAATAGTGGACCCATCTAATGTTTAAGTGGTTATGTCATAGGAAGCACCCATGAACGTGGAAGAGGTTTGTTGTTTCCTAGGAATGGAATGATACTAATGGAGGTTCGTACTATACGTCTCTAGAGTTGTCGCTCCATTGATATATTTTTCCTAGAGAGACTAGGCCTTTTTTTGGATTGAGTAGTGTCATGCGGATTTTAATTACCTGAACAAAAAGCTAGTTAGTGCCCATGTTCTTAGGCTCCTAGAAGAGTGGATAATGTTTGAAGTTTTTGTTGATGCTTCTAGTCTAGGAATAGTGTGTGTGCAGATACAGTAGCAAGGAGTGATCTCTTAGGGATCTTGGAATTTATGTCCTCACAAATTTAAATATTCCACCAGCAACCTATAACATCCAGTGGTTGGGTTCAAAATAATGTTGTGGTAGAATTTCCTCATTGGGGAATGCGTTATGGTTTTCACGGATCACAATATATTGAAGTATATCTTCTCCCAACGAGACCTGAACTAGGGGTAGTGGAGGTGGGTGTAATTTTTAATGAAAATTACTATGAAATATCATACACCTTAGATAATGGGATTGTGTTTCCTGATTCATTGAGAAATAACTCATAGAAAGATGTTGTTCAGGTGTTAGTTGATTCTTTGATGGAAATGGAACAGTTGGCTACTTTACATCTAGGCTTGAGAGTGGAGGATGGTAGATGCTATATGTTTCAAATGACATTTCAGTCTTCCATGGTATGGTATGTGGAAGAGTCTTAGTGGGGTGACTCATAGGTTAAAGTGGTGTGTGATCACGTAAGCTATGATGATGCTCCAAAGGGATGGTCAGAGGATAGTCCGAATCAGATATTGTACCGTGGGAAGCTGTTTTTCCTGGTGGCGATGCGTGTGAGACTTTATAGTGACATCCGTAACTCCCAATTTAAGGTACAACCAGGAGTCTTCAAGATTTATCAAGGCTTGAGAGATCAGTTTTGGGGGCCTAGAGTGAAGCGGTTTGTGGCAGAGTATGAGGAAAGGTGTTTCATGTATCAACAGGTGAATGTTGGGCATCATGTTCCTGGAAGACTGTAGAATCCCTTGTACATTCCCAAGCAGAAGTCAGATTGAATATAGTAATATTTTGTTACAATACTACCAAGGGTTGAGGAAGTCTATATTTCCATCTATGTTTTGGTGGATAAATTAAAGAAATTGTATCACTTTTTAGTAGATAAAGAGTTCAACACAATGGATTCCTTAGCATATAAGTACGTCAGTTAAATTGTGAGGTTGTATGAAGTTCCAAGATCCATTATTTTGGATTAGGATACAGACTTTACCTCATGATTCAAGATGGTATTATAGAATTTTTTTGGCACCTAGTTACGCCCCAGCACTGGTTTCCACCCCCAGATGGATGGGCAGACAGAGAGGACCATCTAGATGTTGGAGGTTATACTGTGAGTGTGTGATCTGGACATCATAATATTGTGTGTATGACACTTTTCCCTAGTATATTTTTAATACGATAATACATTTCACTCTAACATTAGCATGGAACCATTTTATGCCTTGTATTAAAGGTTGTGTCATTCACCCATGTGTTGGACAGAGGTTAGGGAGGTATGTGTTCTTGGCCTGGAAAGGGTGCAAGGAATAAAAGTGAAGGATAATCTTGTGTGTTAAGGGATGAAGGAATCTCAGGACTAGAAGAAGTCAAATGCTGGTCATAAGAGGAGACCATTGGGGGTCGAGTTTGGGGACCACATCTTCTTAATGATTTCCACTCAGCATGTGAAGGGGAGGATTGACAGACGTAGAAAGCTTTATCTCAGGTTCATCATTACCATAGAGGTGTTTGAAAGAGTTCATGAGGTGGAATATTAGCGGTATTGCCACTGGGTTGGGGAGGATCCACAACATCTTCTATGTATCTCGACTCCGATTGTATCTACACGATGACTCCCATGTTTTTACTAGGGAGAGTTGGATGTGTTGGATGATGAAACATTTGTGGAGTGTCTAGTGAGAATCGGGGATCATGAGGATATGGTGCTTCATGTATGGATAATTCCTTCGGTTTGGGTGCTTTAAAGTCATGTTGGCCTCAAAGAGAGTACTTGGGAGTCAGAAGCATAGATGTGGGACTATTAACTGGAACTATTTTGAGATTTTCTCTTATGTTATTCTGTTGTGCCTTAAATGTGATTAATTTGTTACCTTGTTTTCTATGGGATGAGTTGCCTCCCCTATTCTCTAATTGTTTGTAATATTTCCTAATGTGTAGGAAGGGAGAACATGATCCTAAATCAGGACTCACTAATGCTGATGCGGTAAAACACTAGCAGGAGAGTTAGTGCCACAAAAGCAGATAATATCTTGATTTAAAAGAAGGATATCCCTAATCCATGTATCTTATCAGTGTGAACTTGGGTGTTTGAGTTATTTATTGGGTTAGTGGATCCCTAATGTCTCCCTGGTTTTTCATGAGTTATATGTTAAAGTGGTGTTAATGGATATTGAGTGTTCACCTCCAGTTCCCCATAAAGGGTGGTTTTCTCCTGAGAGGTATATTATGGTATGGTTGTTCAGACCTTGTTTCATATATGTTAGATTTAAATTCAAAGGGACAAGAATATTTTGAGAGGTATTTGATGTAATTACCCGGATTTTTCCTTAAGCCCCCCCTTTCTAAAAATATTATTTTGAGGTGTTTTGGGAGCTTTTAGTGGCGCATTTTGAGTGTTTTAAAAATATTTATTGTTTTACCATCGGCATGTTAGTGCATCGGCATGTTAGTGTGATATCATTTCAGAGCGTCGGCATGTCAGTGTGTCAGCACATCAGTGTCTCAGCATGTCATGGGCATCAACATCATCGATTCAGGGCATCGGTAGGTCCAAAAAATGGTTGGCCATTACATCAGCGAGTTTGGGGAATCATTACTGATGAGTTAGTGCTTCAGTAGGCCATGGAGTCAGTTGGTCGTTGTTTCAATGAGTCGAGGAATCAGAAGATCAGGGCATCGGTAGGTCTTTGCATTGGCATGTCAAGGTGATGGTAGATGTTGTTTCGGTAAGTCATGGAGTCGGAAGCTCAATGTTAATGGCTCAACATTGGTGGCTCAGTATTGGTAGCTCACCCCTCAGTGACTCATGCATCAGTGACTCATTTCACGTTTTCCCAGTTACACCCCTATTACTTGTTTTCTCCATTTAATGTTAATCTATCATTTCATAGCAGTTCGATGGTATATCTCTATGGTTTTTAGGGGAATTAGTAAATCTCAATTAATTACTACGTGTGAAACCACCAAGAATCATGGTCAAACCACAATTATACTTTTATGTAATTCGAAATCGTCTACAGGGTTTAAGGATATGGACTCTTATTAAGACGATATCATCTCTTCTTTATTTCTTTTTTTCTCTTCATGTGCCTAGAGACTTCCTCCTGAGTTGAGTTGGGCGCGTATGTTATAGCCCTCTCTTCTCATCCTTGGAGTTCTTCCTGCTATTCACTCCATCCCCTATTCTTAGCAGAAGAAGGAACTCCGATCTTTGATCATCTAGGTAGGTATTTTCATTTTCTTCTCTTAAATTGTGCATCATGTGGGGTGGGTATGTTAATGGTTCCTTATGAGAAAAGGCTGGAAACTATTCATGAAAATAGAATTAAACAAGAATTTAATATGATAAAAAGATAACTTGTTAAAATTAAATAATGGTTAGGGTGTTATTTGATGTGGGTCACCTATTTTATTTTTATATCTTTAATTATTTTATTGGTATTGTGGCTATATTCCTTCTAAAAATAATGGGTGTTGGTGGTCGTTTCTTGTGTGACGGTGGTGTTCTATTTCATGGTGGTTTTTTTATGTATAGATGTGACATGATATGAGATTAATCATGTAATTATAGTTAAATAAAGGTATTCCCTTGGATCAAACATGTTATATGATCACCCCTAGTTTTCATGTTGAAATTAAAGAACATGTGTCAGAACAAGTTGAATACACTTGGATTAACAGTTGTGGGTATTTGTGGTGTGTTCTGGTATGGGTTTTATGGGATTGGAATGAGGGGTGTTATGGGGGGTCTATGGGTGTTTCATTCTGATGGATTTATTGATTGTGGAAGGGATGAACAAGTAGGTAAGTGAACTTCCTTTATGTTGGGTTGTGGTTGTGAAGTGATGTCGAGTAGTGGGATTATGGTGTGGTTATGAACATGTTATGAAGTGGGTCGGCAATGGGGAATTGTTTGGGCATCAGGGCTACATGGATCAGTTGTGAGAGAATTAAATGGTGGTATCACCTTGAATAATGATAGTTTGGAGGAGTTTAATGGGGATGTGTAGTGGGACAACAAGTCTAGTGTTGTTCTATAGTGTAGTGGGACTGCAATTGGGTTTAATTTGTTTCTTTATGTTGTTATGGTTGTTAGTTTCCCAGTTGCGATTGAATAATTTAATGTGAATCCCCTGAAATTAAAAAATGGATATTTAAAAAAAATGGGGTTGGGTTTATGTTTGGCACTGGTTTTTGGATGTTTGTGCATATTGTAGTACTAGGAAAAGCAATTCTTGTGTGAGCTTGTTGTCTATTCATGTCATGACAATTGGTTGGGGATGAGTGTTTATTTACATATATATATATTATAGTTCTTCATGATTTCTCTACGCACCCCACTCTTGTTGATCACTATGTGTGGAACACCTCCATTCATGGGGAAGGGTGTCTTTCCCAACATCCCAGTGGGAGGATGGGTGGATGGTTACTAAATTTGTTCCTCTACACCTCTTCAGGATATTGCTACTCAACCATATCTAGGTAGTCTATAATGCCTTAAGTCTTAACATAGTCCATGATTCTTCATGGAAAGGTTTCTTTTGGATGAGGTTCCTAGGTTATTGCAGGACAATATTTTATTCCCAAGTGACATCAGGATGAGGCCGATATGTCTTCAGGCAAGTACTGTGGTTGTTATGGCCCAAATGTATGCAGGTGTGGTTGTGTGTGGTCTGAGGCCCAGGTGTGTGCGGGAAGGTGACGATAGTGGGACATTGTGTTGGAAGAGTAGTAGTGTCAATATGTTAGTTCATTTGGAATAAGAAGTTAACCTATAATAATGTGGTGCGGGGTACACAAATGGCTATGTGTTTATATTATTATATTACATGACTTGTATTAAATGGGTGAGTGGGACTTGGTGAGGTTGGTCTAGTTAGAATTCATTGGAAGGAGTTTTAGGTGATACTATTTTTTCACAGGGGAATTAATACGTTCCCTCACTTGTGTACAAGTAGCTTTAGTTTCCTTATATAGTATAATTTTATTCTCACCCAATGTATATAAGATATTTTGAGGTTTCCAGGAGGACTTTCATGATCATTCTAGACATTACAAGATCAAGAATCAGGATAGTTTCTGTTGTAGTTTGGTTTCTTTTCCTTGGTACATTATTTGGGATTCTTTCCTGATGTTTTTTTAGTTTTACTTTTGAACATGCATTTGTGAATGGATTCTTGGATTTACATTTAACTTTAGTCTTTAATGTTTCTAGGATTTTCTATCTTATCTCTCGATTATGTTCTATAAAAATGTTAATTCCTTTCATTTATGTGAGATTCTATACCCTTGGGGCTAGTCACCACTCGAGGGCCTATTGAAGGCGGGATTGGGGGTCATTACCTCTCCATCATCTTAGGTAAAGAAGGGAATGGCACTTTTCTGTACCTTCCCACATCCTGGAGAAGGAGGGTTGTGACATTATTTTACCAATTCACTAAATGTAATGTTATTCAGCTAGGAAATATAGAGGCTAGAGAGTATAGCGTAATCTTATGCCTACATAGAGTGCCCAATATCATAGGAGGCACCAAACACTACCATAATCGAACCCTCCGAGTTTTGAATCAAACCACCTCCCTTGATATTTCCCATAAAAATGGAATTTCATATTTATCTTAGGGATCGATGGGTGAGGAGACTATGTCATCCAATTGGATGGGGTTACCAATGCAAGCATGATGAAGCGGGGTACACACCAAGAGCAGCCTCAATGTTGGGGCATCATACCAATCCTTAAACTACCGAACCATGTCAATTAAAAAAATATAAACCACGAAACCAAATCCTTTACTATTATTATAAACCCCTCATATCATTACCTATCTTGGTCTGTTCAAGTACCCAAAATCCTATATTAAACATCATATCTCGGGCCAACCTTTTCAAGACCATACCCTCAATTCCATTAAAACATTCATTCAAGAAGAGAAGGTCCAATTGATCCAGGGGAACCTAGCCAAGGATGTTCCCAAAAAATGATCACAAATATTTTCAAACTCCTCCTTGAATAAATGATGGATTGAGGATTCCTCCCTACCCTCACAACAACATGAATATCATGAACCAACAAATGCATCCATTTATTTAATATTATCATCTGTAGAAAGAGAATGGTTTCTATGTCTGTACACAAAAATTTATAATTAGATTTGATATCTAGCATCTATTGGATGCAACCCCACTCATTATATTGTTAAAAAAAATTAGTGGTCCTACAGAAGGCTTTGATAGAGAATGTTCCTATGATAAATGTAGTGAACACTTGACACACCATGGCCCTGGACTACCCCGGAGTCAGTGCTATTTCAAATAAAATATAGTGTGTAAATTTTTCATTTTTTGGAAAGGAAAGCTTATTAAACAATTACACAACATGTTTCACTAAAGTGGATCTTTTTTGTTTAGGTATTAGATAATTAGATAAAATTTTAAAATTATTCAAAAAAATAAAGGAGATGGAGTCTCCACAATGCTTCCACCAATTAGTGTAACTCAAATCTACTAAACCTGTAAAATTAATGTTAAAATGTTGGGTGAAAATATGAATTCCCAGTAAGGGAGTATTTAAAATAATTATGAAATTAAAACCTTTTTAAAACATTCCTTTAAAGTTAATTATAATAAATTTTCATAAGTAAGCATAACATAGCATTCGATCAAAAATTACAAGTGAACATTTCAAGGAATATTAACAGGGTTATAATGAAACATGTTCCATTAGTATTCATGCGCATACTAAATATTGTTTGTGAAGCTAAATAAGTATGAGTTATTATAATTTTAACAAGTCCGACATGTGAATGTACAAGTGCCATATTTACAGTGGAAGCAATACATGATCAGAGTTGTACATAAAATAATAACTACAATTTCTTTCATTACTACCTATAAGATATAAACTAGATATTAAATTATTTGAGTGCTGAAAACACATAATTCCATAATAATTTACTTCTATGATACTCATAATTACACGCTCTTAGCTATGCATATCCTTTTTGTCGAATATTAACTTTGATAATTAAATTTCATAGTCAAAATGAGGAATGTGAATATGAGGGACTATGTCAAAGACTCATTCCAAGACTTTAAACTCTATATCAAGGCCTTGTGCCAAGACCATAAATCAAATAGAGAAAGGAATCGGCCAATTCCATGTCTATTTTATCTCATGAGACCTACTGATGCATTGAGGGGCTATAGCGGGCCCAGTTTGTCACTTAATTAGTCCAATTAATTCCTCATTTCCATACATCAATGTAAACATACCACATTGATTTATCAAATTTCTTATTATCCAAGTGCCACATATTACTTGTTTTCTTATTTCATATTATTCAAAGTGTCCCATACAAATTTGAATAATTTAATATCATATTTCATTATTTTCAAGGTGTCCCATACCACTTTGAATAATTTATTTCTTAATTCTGTAAAATTCCATTTTTGTTTGATTACATTCTTTAGAATTTACATATACAAAGTGAGTCAATCTTATAAGTTTTAATAAAAACACTAATAGTTTTATGGATATGGTAATAAATGACTAGTATGATAATTAGATTATAGCATGTGTGATGACAACTAATGCACAAAAATAAATACACGTTTTTTCACTTAAAATGATAACACTAAATTATAATATCTTATTAATAAATTACATATTAGAAATTATTCATGGATATGATACATAACTAATTTAAAGGAAAACGAAATATTTATTCTGGGTTATTAAACACATCGAGGTCCAAGCGTTTATTACTTGTATGCTTATGTAATGCATATTACAAGGGTACTCTAAATTATTTATGCACAATGTTAAAAATTGAAAATCAACCATAACTAATACCATTCAATATTTATGAAACTAAGTAAATCACACATATGTTTATAATAGTAGAAAATCCCAAAAAATATACTCATTAATTCTAAACACATCGAATGTATAACATTAGAAAAAATCTAAAATTATCTGGGGTGTAGCATCTTGTAAATCTGTTTATACACAACTGTGTATGTCACATATTGAATTTTAAAACAAAATCCTTTAATATTTAAGAAACAACATGTGTTATTCATTCTTAGTGATCCTTGAAAAATTATAAATAATTTCTAGGATCAATGTTTATATGTATACGCATATATTCACATAACTGAATATACATAATGTATTAAAGGGTAGACCCCAAAAATCCAATGATACTTATATGACTTTTATATATTAGGTACATTAATTTACAAGGCAATTATGCATTTAAATCATGGTATAACATTTAAAATGATTATTTAACAAGATCGTAAATATGTTTTTGTAAAAATTGATATACATATATATATTTTATATGTATGACTGATTATACATAGTATATATATAAGGGTCTTACACAAAAATTAAATGACACTTACATGATTTTAACATATTAGAGACATTAGCTAAAACATGGTTTATTAATTTCCAATATTTCCATAAGATATAAATGGACCAGTTATGAAACATATACATATATGTATGCTAATGTATAATCACCAAATATATGTAAATATTTATAAACACATAAAAACTCAAACCCTTGTTTGGTAAATTATTAAGAACATATTTAAGATAATCAATTCACCATCTTATGAGGAACCATTAGGTCATATACTCAACCTTATATATATATATATATATCTATGTGTGTGTTTACATTTATACATAT
The DNA here is from genome assembly GCA_963277665.1 of Viscum album. Lineage (NCBI taxonomy): Eukaryota > Viridiplantae > Streptophyta > Magnoliopsida > Santalales > Viscaceae > Viscum > Viscum album. The sequence continues at coordinate 626,515,605 of OY728151.1, read as the reverse complement.
ATAAATATATATAGACAAACCAATGCAAGGCAAGACAACTTATGACCGTTATATGTTTTGAAGGAAGATGAGAGGTCTGAAGAAGCTTGAAGGAGGCACATGGAGAAGATGAACACCCATAGGGTTCAGTTTCTAATAAAATTGTATATAAAATATATATATAATATATTTTTAATGAAACTAGAATGAAGAATTGATACTCCATGGTTTAAAATAAGACTGAGGTGTCGGCCTTATGAAAAACAAGTGAAAAAAAGGGGCCACTCTGAGTCATGGGTGTGGAAGAAAAAAAATGTATCTTTGGCTAATGGTTCAGTGCATGAGGGAGGAAGAAGATGATGTGGGAGAAAAAACATGGTAAGGAAATGTACAGTTGGGATAAGATCTCACCTGGATCCGATGGCTGGGGTGCATACACGTGCTTTATAAAAGACGATCGATTGAGATCTGCTATGTATTGGATCGTACTTCTATGAAATATTTAGGGGTTTAAAAAAGAATCAGATGACCGTGATTATATCTTAATGGATAAGACGACACACAAAAACACAATGGATAAAACGTGGCCACAAAGGTTCAATAGTTGAACCGATCAGACAGTCTGGATTCCGTGCGGGGAGATCTGATGTTCTAGATCATGTTTCGCCAAAAAATCATTGTCTGACATCCAAACGGAGAAACTTTTATGGCACATTTATAATCCTAGAGCTTCTAGAATTTGTTCATATAACTCCTTCCCCCCTCTTGGTACCACCACATACTTGGTTCTCTATTGGCGCTCTTATGCTCCGGCTAATGTAGTCATGCCACCCAGCACAGTGGCACACTCTGGTTCCCTATGTGTGCTTCAGGAATGCACAAACACTCCCATTGTTCTCCATGTGTTGAGGATGATGGCCTAGGATCGGCCGCCTACTCCCTTAGTAGTGCGCACTGCCTCTTCAGACCAACTAGAGGGCTAGCCCATTGGTTATAATTTTTTAAAATTAAATTTTTGAATAATCTATAAAATCATTGGAAATAAATAATATCAATTTCAAATTTTATAAATAAATGATTTCTATTTTAACATGGGATGATTAAAATAAAGGTATACATAAAACATTCAAGATGCCTTCATACTAAAAACACTAGAAAGAGTTTTATTTTTTATTTTTAAAAGAAAATTTTAATATAACCATGAAAAAGTGATATATATAGAAAAATGAATATTATTAATTTACAATATATTTTAAGTATCATCATACAATGTTTATTACATTTTAAACATTTATAATGTATTTGAAATACATAACTAATTTTATGAATCATAAAATGTTTTATAAAATACGCTCTTAAATTAAATAAACTGAGATGTCAAAGATGAAACATAAGATATTTGAATGATATCATAACAATAAAAATTCTAATGGTAGTTATATAGAGTTTATTAAAATTCCTACAATATATCTTATATTTTTCACTTAAATTTATTTTGGTTTTTCAAAATACTAACGGTCACACTATTTTAAATTTTCACCACCCTAATGGGAAAACAACATTCGTAGGCATAACCATTGTTCACCTAAATGAGGAAATGGTATGATTTGTCCTGCGTATTTTAGTAGAATATATTAGGGGTTTCGATATTCAAAACGTCTTCAAAAAATTGTTGCACTTTATCCCAGTGATGCTCAGTATGGTTGTAGCGGCTCTGGCCATACTGATGTTCAGTGTGATGGATTTGAAGGACCCTAACTCTCTTCTTGGGGTTTCTGTTGTATTTGGTGGTCTCTCTGTAATTCTAATTGTTCTCATTATATGTATTTTTGGGTACCATAGTTTCCTTTAATCTTGTGGAAATGTAAACACTTTGTTGGTTAATTAAATAAAATTCATTGTGTTTAGTTGGAATGTTTTGATCAAATATCTTAACAATTAAACAGATTAAAATCATAATATTATTATTACCTCTGAAAAAGGTTAGGAGCACCACATTATCCACCTTTAAAAAATTATGTCCTCACAAATGAAAAATACTTGTACAAAAACAGCTGGCAAAAACAAACACACATCACTTCCAACATCCACTCACTGGGACCACCAATGTGAGTAGGGTTTTGATGACCTTAGGTGAATTCCTAGGTTAGTATTCAGCTCCTCAATTTCCTTTTTCTAGATACTCTATGGAAATCTAGGGTAAAAATAGTGCATTAAGCACTCATCCAACCATAGAGAGGCGTGAGAGGCTTAGAGGTCAGATATTTCAATGTGGATTCATTTCCTATAAATCCCTCTTACCACATCGTGCTTGAAATGATTGATGTCGTAGAGTTTCCCGTACATACTAAAACATAGGACCTAGAATAAGTAGGTTGTTCGATGGTCACCTTCCAATGCGGCTTCAAGAAACATACCTACAGCTCGACAGTTATATGCTAATGAAAAACATAGAAAAACCCCTTTGCGAGACGTTACTCATTTCCTATATTCTTCAAATTGTGCTTTTACAATATGGTAATAAGAAAAACTCTCTCCTTGGTAGAGACAGAGGATGCTTGGCCAATTTGACACCCGATGGATTTTTTTAGGTCGGACTTAAGTTTCTAAAGGGTTGGTATTCTTCCAAGAATGCCTTGAAAACTATAATCTCTAAAAGTTTGTTAGGAAGTGACATGAGATTGGTTGGGGAAATCTTATATTCTATTAAAAAAATTCAAGAGATATTTTTTATCCAACAAGGTAAATCCCAATTAAAATAGAGACTTTATTTGTAAAATCGTGTTAAGGTATCAAAACATATAAAATTTCTCAGTTATAAAATTTTCCTAAAACTAAGGTGTTACATAACTATATGCTCCCACTCACAACACTATTATGGATTTTTAGACATCCCTCAAGATGGCACTTCACTGTATTCACCGGTGTTGGTGATTTCTCTAGTTACCAGATAAGAGGATCCTAAAAGCAGTTCTAAATTCATCAATATCTTTTGTCTAGATGCATTGCTAGAAACTAGTATTAACAACATGTGAACATTTGAAGTTTAGTGTGAGAGAGGGATGTTGTGTATCCTATTGAGTGACATCGGTATGAACTTGATTTCGACAATGTAAGAAGGTAGTCTCATTCTCAAGTAATTCAAAGTCCATAATTTGACCACGGAGACCCTAGGTCAAAACATGACATCGGTATGCTGCACGGGGGTCACCCTCCTAGGCAGCCTCTTGAATGTCCTCTCAAGATGTAGCATTCCCGCCTATGGTGAATCATTTAAATAATACCTCAATGTATTTCCTTTTACATGTATAGAATGGTAATTGGCCACTCGAGATCAAAAAATAGTCATATCCTCCTCCCCGGTGAATTTGGAGTATATGTTGAAAATTAGATATATGATAGAGGTTCTTTCATGAAAAAAAACTGCTTTAAAAATATCATAGCCTTCTAAACTAGATTTTCCCACTACGGTTTCTAATACTTCTATTGGAAGGGAATAAAGTCATGATTAATTTTCCATCTTCATTTTTTAAGGAATCATATACTTAGTGAGACATAAAAAAAATTCAGTACTTTTCTAATTTTATAGGGTTATCTAAACCAATACTCTAATACCAACTGTCATGCCCCAACCACGGACTGCCCAGAATCTAGTTAAGAGTTTAATTAAAACATGGTGTATAAATTTTTTATTTCGAAAAAAATAAAGATGATAAAACAATTACAAATAATTTTTCACTAATGTGTACTTTTTTTGTTTAGGTCCAATAGAATCATATACAATTATCGCTATTAATCTAAAACAGAAAGAGCCAGAGTGTCCACAATTCTGCAACCAATCAGTGTTACTCCAATCTACAAAACCTATAAATATTATGTTAAAAAAAAGGGTGAGCCTACGAATTCCCATTAAGGGGGTTTTAAAATAATTATAAAATTTGAAACTTTTGAGAACATTCCATTAAAATAATATATATATAATTTTCATAACGAAATCATAACATAACATTTGATCAAAAAATACAAGTGAACATTTCAAGGAATATTAATAGGTTTATAATAAAACATCTTCCATTCATAATCATGATCATACAAAATATAGGGTGTGTATCTAAATAAGTATGTGTTATTATGATTTTAATAAGTGTGACGTGAAAAAGTACAAGTTCCAGATTTATACTGGAAGAAATACATGATCAGAGTTTCATATAAAATAATAAATTAAATTTCATTCATTACTAACTGTAATCAATAAAGAAGATAATAAATTCTCTGAGTGTTGAAAACACATTTTTCTATAAGCATTTACTTATCTAATACTCATTAGTACAAGATCATTACCATAAATATTCTACCAGCTAAATATTAACATGGATAACTAAATTTCATAGTCATAATGATGAAAGTTCATATGCGGGACTATGTGAAGGCCTCATGCCAAGATCATAAACTATATTTCAAGGCTTTGTTCTAAGACCATAAATAAAATAGGGGAAGGCCTCAGACAATTCCAAGTATAGTTTGTCTCATGAGATCTTTCGATACATCATGGGGCTATAGTAGTCCCCACCTCTCCCATAATAGGTCCAATGTGTTCCTCATTAATATAAATCAATGTTCTCATTCCACATTGATTTATTAAATATATTTTTATCCTAGTCTCACTTATTACATGGTTTATTATTTCATATTATTCAATGTGTCACATAACACTTTGAATAATTTATTCTCTAAATTCATATTATTCAAGGTGTCCCACACCTCTTTGAATAATTTAGTTATTAATTCCATAAAAGTCCATTTGTGTTTGATTAAATTCATTATAATTTACAACTAAAAAGTGACTCGTTCTTATAAATGTTAATAACAATACTAATAGCTACATGGATATGGGATCAAATGACAAGTATGATAAGTAGAATATAGCATGTGTGATGAAAACTAATAGAAAAAAATAAATAAATTTTTTCTCACATAAAATGATAACCCAAAATTTATAAGATAATATTAATAAAATATATATTAGAAATTCTTCATGGATGGGATGCACAACTAATTTAAAGGAAAACAAAATATTTCATGTAGGGTATTGAACACATCGATGTCCAAACATTTATTACTTGTGTTCTTGTGTAGTAAATTTTACAAGGATACTCTAAATTATTTACACAAAATTTTATTAATTGAAAATCAACCGTAACTAATACCATTTAATATTTTTTAATATCATTGAATCAAACATACGTGTATAAGAGTAGAAAATTCCAAAAATTTTACTCATGAATTCTAAACACATAAAATGTATATCATTTGGAAAAATCCAAAATTATCTAGGGTTTAGCATTGGGTTAATTCTTTTATACACAATGGTGTTTGAAAAAAATTGTATTTATAAATACAAGCCATTAATATTTCAAAAAAAAACATGTTTTATTCATTCATAGTAAACATTGAAAATTTATAAATATGAATTAGGATCAACGATTATATTTATACATAGATATTAACATAACTGAATATATATCATGTTTTAAAGGGTTTAAACCAAAAATCCAATGACACCAATATAACTTTAATATATTAGGGACATTAACTAATAAGGTCTTTAAATTTTAAATTATCGTATAAAATTTAAAAAGACTATTAATAAAACTCATAAATATGTTTATATAAACATCAATATATGTATATATAATTGAAATGTATAAATTATTATACATATTATATATAAGGGTCTTACAACAAAATTAAATGACACTTACATGTTTTAAAAATATCACAGAAATTAATTGAAATAGGGTTTTTTTAATTTCAAATAATTCCATAAGATTTAAAGGGTTTTGTTTTGAAACATATAAATATATGTATGCTTATGTGTAATCAATATATATATATAAATATTTATAAACACATAAAAACTCCAACCCTTGATCGGTAAACGAATGAGAACATATTTAAGATAACGAATTCGCCATATTATGGGAAAATATTAGGTCATATACTCAATCATATTTATATGTGTATGTATCTATGTGTGTGTTTGTACATTTATATGTTTATATATAAATCAATCAATCTGAAGCAAGGCAAGACAACTTACGACCCATACATGTTTTGAAGGAAGCGGAGAGGTCCGAAGAATCTCGAAGGAGGCACATGGAGAGGATGAACACTCGTAGGGTTTGGGTGGTAAAAGAGTTGTATATATAGTATATATAATATATTTTTAATGAAACAGGCATGGAAAACCAAGATTCATTATTTCAAAATAACACCATGGTGTCGGTCTTGTGGAAAACAATTAGAATGAAGGGGTCACTCAGAGACACAAGCGTGGATAAAAAAAATTAACATGGGCTACTAGTTCAGTGTATACGGGAGTAAGAAGATGGCGTAGGAGAGAAAAACCTGTAATGAAATTTTCAGTCAGGATTAGATCTCACCCAAATCCAATTGATGGGGTCTATCTGTGAGTTTTATAAAAGATTAATGGTTTTGATCCGCTGAGGATTAGATCATATGACTATGAAGGATTTGGGGGTTTTAAAAAGATTTGAGCAACCACAATTATATCCCGATGTATCATTAGACACATGAAAATGTAGTGGATAAAACATGGCTGAGGGGTTCAATAGACGAACAGATGGGATGGTCTGCTTTCCGTGTGATGGGATCTGATGTCCCATATAATGTTTTTCCAAAGAATCATTGTCCCACATCGAAACATATATTTTTCCATGACTCCTTTATAAAAATGGGGCTCCTAGAATCCATCCATATTACACTTTCCCCCATTTTGATACCACCCCGTACGGGGTTCTCTGTAGGCACGCTCCTGTGCCAACCCAATATGAGGTGCCGCCTCACATGGTTGAATGCTCTGTTTCCCTTGTGTGTACTTCAGGTGCATGCACACAAGACCACATGCCGGCTTGTTTTGAGGCTTAAGGCCTAGGCTTAGCTGCCTACTCCCGTAGTAGCGTGTGCTGCCGCTTCATCCCAGCTAGATGACTGGCCCATAGGTTAAAAATGTTTTAATAAATTAGATTTCAAAATAATCTATAAAATCATTGAAAAGAAATATAATCAATTTCATATTTTATGAAACATTATTAATTTTTTATCATAGGAAGATAAAAATACACATATACTTAAAACATTCGAGACGCTTTTATATTAAAAATACTAGTAAGAACACTAAATTTCATTATGTATAAAATAAAAGTATAATATTACCAAAGAAAATTTATTTATATAAAAACGAATATTGTTAATTTATAATATCATTGAAGTACCATCATACAATATTTGAAATATTTGAAACATTTATAATGTTTTGGAAATACTTACAAATGTTCTGGAATCATACTATGTTTTAAGAAATATGCTTTTAAATTAAAAAACCATGATGTCAAATATGAAACTCAAGATATGTGAAACATATAAAAACAAAAAAAATACATATGGTAGTTAGATAAGTTTTATGAAAATTCATACTATAGATCCTAAATTTTTTACATGAATTTATTTTGGATTAACAAAATACTAACAGTCACGTTATTTTAAATTATAACCAACCTAAAAGGAAAAAAATGGTCATATGAATCTACACCAGTCACCTAATAGAATAAACAATCGGATTGCTTTAGGGTCTTACAAAATCCTGAATTAGGGAGTTCCATATTCAAAATGTCTTGGTGAAAATGGTGATAATGGTGCACATTCATTGTGATGGATCCGAAGGACCATTATTATCTTTTGGGGGTTTTGTTGAACAGGGTGGTTCCCTATAATTGAAATAGTTCTATTATTATATTTTTTTCTATTATGGTTTCCTTTTATCTTGTTGTAATGTAATCAGTTTGGTGTTTAATTAAATAAATTCTTTCTATTTAGTTTTCATGTTTGTTTGGATAGTATAATAATTAAATAAAGTAAAACCATAATACTATTATTACATGTAAAAAAGGAATGGGGCATCACAACACACACCATTCATGTTCATCATTGATTTCATTAAGAATGATATTTTTAGGAATAGAATATTATTAGATGTGATGAGTTAAAATTTTATTTAATTCAATCTTTTCGAATGTAATCCTATTTAAAGGTATCACTTCAACGGTCATATTATCCATTATTTTTAGAGTATAATTTAATGTCATCATTTGTTCTACACATGATAGATCATCAAAATATATCCATTCAATGTCAATTTAACAGCAAAATAACAATGTTTTAATGAATTTCATTTGAAAATATAATTCAAATTATTATGATTATAATATTTTCACAGACTAATGAAGTGTAATATTATATATCAATAAGAAGAACTAATCTATAACCGGTTTGATGGACCTAAAATATTGCACCTCTGATGGATATCACTATAGAAATTTCGATGAATAAAATACTTAGTCAGACTAATAGAAAAAACCCTTATTCTATCTAATGGAATGGAATCTATTTATTATAATTGATCAAATTAATGAATAAAAGGTTAATATATTTTTAATATAAGGAAAATTCCTACGTACATTAAAAATGAATGTTTTATAAAAATATTATAAAACACGTAGGATATATAGACGTAATAAAATAAATTTTTAACAAAAAAATTATTTTAAAAGCTAGGAAAATGAAATGTAGAATGTATAAATTTCATCTCAATAATTTACCCCTTTTGGAATAAAAAAATAGAATACATGAAATGAAAAACTATTAACATTGAAAATTAGTCAAACCATTTTAAATTTATCTTCATTTTGGGAATTATTTATAAAAAATATCTTTTATTATCAAAACTGCACTTATGTTGATGGAATATAGTTTTCCATCGTTATTGTTTTGATAAAAATATTGTTTCTTGGAATTCTACCACATTATAAAATGTTTTTTAGATGTTTTATAACCATTATATTATTTCTACCATAGGAACTATTTCACCTCCATCGGATAAATAATCCAATTTTTTTTTAAAAAATTGAATTGTAACACTAATATATTCACCTAAAATCATAGAAAACTAAAATATTAAACTATTCTGTTTTACTTATAATTCATCAAAAAATAAAATATATAATATTCGGACAAGTAAAATTGGAAAAAATTCCTACCAATATATTTAGAAAATAAATTTTCTAAAATTATATCACTCAAATTTTTTTATAAAAAAATAAATCCAGAGCTCCCAAAACAATTTTCTTTATTTCTTATAAATATTCTTCTCAATATCTGTTAGCTCCATAGAATAATAATGATCTTCATTACACTCATTGGTTAATGATTCACTCTATAATAGTATATCTTCAATAATATGCAGTCTCTGACTATCTATCATTACTATTCTATCCTCATATTTGATTATATAGATCTTCTTGTTTTCCACCATCATATTTAGAAACTCCTTCAATGGATCAAATTATGATATTATGATCTTTAAAATTCCATATAAATTCATTCAATACTATGATTTCATGATTTCTATTATCTGAAAGATATTTGAGATGTCTTATAAATTTTAATCTATATGAGACATTTTAAGATAATATTTTAATGAATAAGTAATTCCAAAATAATATTTTTTGAATTCTAGGATATGATAATCATGTTCCTTTATGTTACCATGTACTATTTTTTCCCAATTTAATATTTTAGTGTCTAATTTTGGGTATCATATACATTTCTGTGAATCATTTTTGAACAGCCTTAGATTTAATGAAAATTAATATCATCAATTACAATGATACAGACTAATCATTCAAACAATTAAAAAACAATTTTCACCTTGCATTGATATTTGGTACGTATATAATGTTGTTATTAATTTTCATCAAATAATAAAAAAGGTTAAATATTCTTTTATATAATTTTATGGCAGATGAATCTGATGAGCCTGATGATGCCTCTAATAGATGTGGAAGTGAATTTCTATTATTATTGTTTACTATTCCTTCCAATCTTTCATATTTTAGAAATCATTCTACATAATGTTGTAAATCCATATCATTATTTTTTGATAATTTAGTATGTTAATATATTCCTTCAAATTCATATTTTTGTGGTGATGATTGAACATCCACTGAAACACCAAGGACCATGTTTTTTCAGACATAATTGCTATTGAGGTAAAAGGTGAGGGTGAATCTGATGATATTTCTTCTTATTTGGATTCTTCCACTTATTTTTATTCATCTTTCTATTTTTCAAGTTCATTTTCTAACTGGCTCATAGTTCTTAAAACTAATTTTACAACCTTCTAAAAAAATTATTCTTCTCCACCGACTACTTAACTGTTTTTCGAACCAATTCATGTACAAATTTTCCATATTTTATTTCAATTTAATCATATTCAAATAAAATTTCCCTATACCCATTTAAAGAACTATTATAATGAAAATGGTTTAATAAATTATAAATCCTATATTTATAATGGATCTAGAAGTGTTTGATTAGTAGAAAAAATGTACCAGATCCTCGAAAATCATGAGAAATAGATAATATAGATACTGATATATGTTGATCAATGGACACACATTAAACTCCATAAAAAATTTAATTTTTTAATTTTATATAGTCAGATTTTTCTCATGTTTCTTATTATTCAATTCATGTTGAATTTAATGAGAAATAATGGCCTTTAGAGGTAAATAATTATCTTTATATAGTCCAAAACTAGGATCCTCTAGATTATTGTTTTCTCTAGGATCTATCATCTTCCTAAATTTATCATCAGAAATAGATTACTGTTTATTCTAAATTAAAGACTGAGATGAGTCGTCTTTCCTATTCTATTTTACCATTTATATATATTTAAATTATTCAATATCAGTCTCAAATTTGGAAATTTTTTCCATAAATTCGTTCAATATTGGATTAAAAACAAACACCAACCTCTCTATTAACTTTTTGATTAAGAGAGAATCATTTTTAATGAAATAACACTACTTATTATAAATCGGAAATACCTGCATAATGTTTTCCACGTATTATTAATTAAGGGAATATGATATTATTGGGAATCAAATTTGTTTTCTTAATTTCCAAAATCAAATGAAAAAAACATCCTATTATTTATCTACCTCATATTAACATTAAAATAAACAAATGAAGTTGTTGAGGACTTTTAGACTGTCCTTATCTAGTTCCCTTGGGATCAGGTATTGTTCTATCCATATGGGTTAAAACTCTAACGTTTAGAGTGAGGAAAAATACAAATCTATCCACGCCAAATAGAGTAAACAATGAAGTTTTAACTTTTGAATTTTTGAAACTAACAAGTTTCTCTAGAAGATTATGTGATAATAGATATGCCTCAATTTTAATATCACTTCAATAAGATTAAAAAAATTCATTTTTAATATTGTAACATTCACCAAAAGAGTTACCAAATAACACTTGTATAAAATTAAAAATTTAATTTTTTGTTATAATAAAATTATCTTAAAGAATCTAGATAATATAATTCAAAATCAACTTTTTTATGAATATTTTTTAGAACATTCCGATTGAATAATAGTTTAACAAAGAATCATAATGTTTATACCATGTTTTCACTACCAAACATTCTCTTAGAAAATACCACATGGATTAATATTATATAGAGGCCATCAAATTGATATTGAAGTTGTGATTTATACTGATGGAAAAGATTAATACATATCATAAATCCAAGATCCAAGGTCTGAGAGAAACATCATGAAAACTGATATGAGTAAAGGGTGACCTACCAATTATATTTTGGAATGAGAGTAAAACTTCATCTTCCAAAAAAATTAAATTGAAAACAATAATATAATAACATGAATGAGATTTCATCCACAAATTATTTAATAATTATTTTAAACGCAAATTTTTTTAAAGAAAATAAAACATTAGACTATGATATTTCATAATTAAATAAATTTTAATATTTGTAAAAACTAGATTTCATAAAAACATAAAAATTGTGTAAAATAAAATAGTAAAATTATTTTAACGGGTAATAAAAAATAAAAAAAACCTAAATGAATACCATTCAGTGTATAAATATAATTTTTGTACGAATTTTTTATCAGTTAACCTATTATTTTTGGTTTTTGTAAAGTAAATTGAATCTGATAAACATTATAAAAATTTAATTCATCAAAAAAATTGAAAAGAAACATTGATTTTGAAAACTTTAGAGAAAAATTGATGCCTCAAATATTAAAATATATGTTATATTTTTTTTTGAAAAAAAGCATATATACTCCCACTTTTAAAATGAGTTAATTAATTTAATGATATTAGAAAATATAAAGTTGATATGAATGGTTATTTGATATTGACATTTCATAGCTTTAGTTTAATATTTTCAAATATATCAGAACTAATGGATTCAGTAAAAATATCTACAATTATTTTTTCATTCCTATTGTCTCTAAAATGATATCACATTTTTGTTTGTGATCATGAAATATATAGTGTCTTATATTTATTAGTTTAGACTGTGATTGATTTATTCAGTTTTTACATAAATCAATGATACTTTTTTTGTCAAAAAATATTTTAGATTTAATAAATCTAATGAAATAGTTAGTGAGTGTATGTTTCATCTAAAAAACATGAGGACAAAAACATCAAGCTAAATAATATTTAGATTTATAAGTGTAATATGATACTTAATGATGTTTTATATAGGACAAAATAATTAAATCTCTTACTAATTTTGGAAAGATTATTGATGTAGATTTTTTAAACATTCCACACCCACCAAATCTACATCCCAAATACATTCACACATAAAAATAAATACTAGAAGAGTAAAATAAAAATAAATCCATAGTTCCCTTAAGATAATGAGAAATTCGTTTTATGGAATATATATAAAACACTTTTTGATTTTTTTGATTTCTAGAACATAATAATATTGAAAACATTAAATCTAGATGATTAACTAGTAAGTAATGAAAACCACTAATAATTTATCTAAATATATATTTATCAAAAGGATTCATTGGTTCATTAATATATAATGTGATTGAGGTTTTGATAATATTACTATTAATTTTAATATTATCATATCTGAATTTATAAGGAGGATATTTTATATACTTATGTTGTATTATAAATTCTCCTTCTAGTTTTTTTTGAAATTTTAAAACCTAGAAAATAAGTAAGTTCTCTCATTAGGCTTATATCAGACTCAGACATCATAACATATAAAATATATTTTGTTAAAGAATTTTAATTTGAACCATATATTATTTCATTTACATAAATTTAAATATTGATGATGTTTTTATAAACATAATTTATTAAAAAAATTAGATCAACAAGTCCTTTAATAGAATTATTTTGCAAGAAAATTCAGGTTAACTTAGGATTCCACGCTCTAAGTGGTTCTTTATAACTATAGTGTTCCTTATTATATTAAAAAGTATGTTATATATGTTATATATTTACAAAACAAGGGGTTACTTCTACTTAAACTCCCTCCAGAACATATTTATTAAGGAATGTACACTTCACATCCATTTGAAATACTTTAGAATATAATAATTCATCCTATGATTGAAGAATATTAATACTATAAATTTTAGATACCATATAATATATTTATTTATAATCTTCATTGACTTCATTATTATAAAATTTTGCAATATGTTATGTTTATTTGTTACTATTATTCAAGTTTCATCACATTTTTTCTAAAATACCCATTTAACTCTAATTATAGATGGGTGTATAGATCATCCAATGAAAGTACATACCTGATTTCTTTCAAATTCATTGAGTTCACCATGAATATATTTTATCCAATATTTATCACCGAAATACTTATAAGAAGTATTAAGTTTTAATTGGGATATAAATGGAAAATTTTCACTTTCAATTCTCAAAGAACTTCAGTTATAACTAGTTGATCTATATCATGCATGACATTATAACAAGGATTATTCCTATGAAAAAACAAATTTATTGGGATTAAATTTCTATATTCATAAATAACATGTTGAAACTCTTCTTGTGGTAACACTACATAATTACACTCTTAAATTCATCTCCCAGGAAAAAATAATCCAATATAGGTTAAAAGTAAATTTTATAGTTAACATCTAATCTTTTAAGTAGATACTGATTGAAAAAAAATTATATGTTTCATCAAATATAATATGTATTGTCTCCTCATTCGTAATTGTTTTAATTAAAACACATATATACATTACTAATTTTATAATAACCTATAAATATCCCTTCATAGAATTTTAAATCAAATTTATATATCTTCACTTTAGTATTCAGAATCAATAAATTGCTTCCAAAGAGATAGAATTAGGAATTTTTTCCCTTTTAGCACACAACTCATAAAAATTAATTTTAATAAATCATCCAATTAAAATAAATTTATAATATAAGAGGAAAAATTATTGTATCATCCTAGAAATGATCAGAAACTGAGTATTCAATCATCATTATACTAGTAACATTATAAAACATTATATTTCTTCCTTCAACTAAATCATCTTTTTGGGGTGTCCAAGTTGAAAAAATTTTGTTTAATTCCTTTTTACAAACTAAAATTTTCAATATAAGGAATTAAAAATTCTCCAACATGATCAGTTCAAATATTTACAAAGGGTTTATTTTTCTCATTTTTAAATATGGATAGAAAATTTTTAAGACAAAATGATTAATATTTTTAGTAGAATCCTATTTGTCTTGTGTAATCAAAAACTAAAAAATATACAAATACTTTTCCATAGATATTTGTAGTATTTTTATGACCAAACAAGTCCACGTGAACTAATAATGAATCATCAGAAGTTGATACTTCACTAATTGATTTAACACATGAGTAATATCCCTTACCAAATTAACAAGGATCATATAATTTAGTAGCATCAAACAAATGTTCTAGTAGATCTTTAAATAATCCATTATTTTAAATCTTTGAAAAATTAATAATATTACATTATCATAAATATCTATTCTATAACTAAGACTAGTCTAACATTTCCCTAAGAAAAGGTATATCTTTTCCCCTAAGGACTTATATGTATAGAGTATAATAAGTTTTATCTAGAATTCCAAAAATAAAAATTCTTCATTAGAACTATGAATAGTAAAATCATTATTACTAATATTCACAAGATATCCACCATAAAATAATTGGATTATTCAAATAAGGTTGTTCTAAAGTCCTACTATAAACAACATTTGAAAATAATGTATTTTCATGTTGAATAATGTGGAATATCTAGAAAATTTCTCCATGATCATTATGTCTGAAAGTGACTTTATCAGCTTTCATATTTATATTCAATTTAAAGAAGTATTTGTTACTAGTCATCTTCTTAGAAAACCCAATATCCATTTACCAAATATTCTTCTTATAGTACATTCCTTATTTTTCTATATATAAAATAATTGTAATTTCAAAACCAAATCCTTTTTGGTTCGGTTACTATTAGAAAGTAAAATTATATAAATCTATATTTGTATGACTTCAGACTATTGAAAAAATTTATATTATTTAAAAACTAATTTTTCGTTAAATCTTAAATAAAGGACTTTTTTATGAATAATTTTTCTTCCATTATGTTTCATTTTTATACTTAGTACCAAATGAAACACATTTTAGAAAAAAAAATATTTATTACTAAACAAGTCCTATGTTTTTAAAATGCATTCCAAAAATATATCTATGAAGTAAGGGTTTAAATCTTTAAATTTTTATTCACATTTTTTTGTTGAGAAACTATATGTTTTTTAGAAATCTTATAGTTTTCATATTCAAGAAATTTTGAAAATATTGAAACTCAATCAAAATTTGGTAAAGAATTATTTTCATCTTCATATGAATAATATTTTCCATCCTATATATGAATATTTTTATACTTATAATCATGGTAGTAAGAATGTAAAGTACTATTTGAAAGATATTCAACAGTTACCTTATCCACTAGAAATTTGTAAACCTTGGGTATTTCTACAAATAATCCAATATTATTTTGAACAAAACATTAATTGTCAAATGAATACTCAGAATCAAATTCTCATTCAATTTTACTCATATTATCTAGAGATTTTGTTCATTTCTTTTTCTTTTTCATATAATACATTTTAGATTTCCTATTATAATTTAATTCCACATTATCATTTCACTTTATAATAGTAAAACATTGAATTATTTTTCCAAAATTCATACACTCATAACATTTCACTTATGAAGAGTCATTTTTTTCACATTTATCCTTGTGACTATTCTTTTATCTATAATGAAAATTAATATTCAAGATGATTATATTAATTCTTCAATCATGATTTGATAGATTATTTATAGACAATTTCAATGAACAACTATCTAATCTAGTAATTATTTTGTTATTTTTATAAGACATAAAAAAAATCACAGATTATTTTACATTACTAGGAATGTTTGATATAGTTTCCAAAAATACTCCATTATTTTTTCATCTTGTTTGCATCCTTCTTTAGTCTTACCTTATACTACACAGGGATTACAATAAAAGCCTCAAGATCAAGAATAGTAATCCTTATTCTATCATCCAAATATATTCTATTTTATGCAAATTCAATAGGAATTTTTTCAGTAATATGTTTAACTAAGATTCCATCTGTGAGATCATACTCACCATGTGACTATATACTTTTAAGAACATTTGTGAACCATTTGTTCATTTTTATAATAGAGTCTCCTTATATAGAATAATTAATTGATAATCATATCTAAGCATAGATCTTTATATCCTAATGACATTAGAAGTTTTAATATGATTTACCTCTAATTTTATCTTAATTCTATTGGTTAATTCACATGAAGATATTTGACTATATATTTTTCTAGTCCTAAAACATAATAAAGTATTTTTTTATTCAATAAATAATTTTATATTAATAAATTTTATGACTATTAATTTTTTTTTAATTTCTTTCTCTAAAACCACATAATTTCTATTTAAAATCACAATGTTTTATATAGTAGTATTGAGAATAAAATTTTCCATCATATCTCTCTAGTACCTATAATCATTACAATCAACAATAGGGGGTTTTCTAGGATTTAAATTATTAAGAGTACTGGCATTTTACTATACCATATTATAGAAATATAAAACTATTCTAAAATACAAGTTAATGTAATAAAAATTTATAATCAAGAAGTTTAAAAATAATATTTAGACTGTTATAGTAGAAATCAAATGTAAAAAACTCAGTAAATATAGAAATCTAACCTTCTCAAGATAACAATTGATGAAAAATAAGAGTTATCAATTCCTATAAAAGGAGATGATTTTTATTTTAATTATTAAACAAAAAAAATCCAAAAAAAAGTTTTATTAACAATACCACTCTCAATAATCACTAGATTATCAAAATGATTGTATACAATTCAAATGTTATCCAATATATCTGATTTTTTATTCAAGATTACAAAAAAATCAATTAAATATTACCTAGATATATTAATAACAATAAAAAATATAATTTATTTTGTATATATGAATGTAAAACATGTACAAAAAAGTTATATGAATGATTATAATAAATTAAGGATGAATTATATTCATTTCAAAATTTATTCTATGTTATATACATTATAGATAAAAATGTAAAAAATATGACTTAAAATATACCCAATTTTAAACCAAAAAATAAAGGAATATCTTTCCAAAATAGGAAATAACTCTATATTATTATAATAATAACTCTATATTCAAAAACCCTATAAAAAATTGATAGGGTTATTGGTGTCATCTCTGTATTCCCATAGCCAGAAGTTCTAGATTTGATGGATGAGATTCACTTATCCTTCTATCCATGGAATCCCTCAACAAGAAAAAAATTGAAAAAGTAAAATATCTTAGGTAATTGACCACTATCCAATAGATTTACTAGAATAAAAATCCAAAAAAAAGTAACAAAAGTAAGAATGGGATGTTTAGGAAAAGAATAATATTATACATGGTGAGCTGAAAATTCATCAGTTTCTATATCCTTGAATACACTCATATTTTTTCGAATACCTCCAATAATCATATTATTTTTGAATTATGGAATTGGATTAAATTTACTATGAGGTAATCCACTAGAAATCACATCAAAACATCTACTTTATATGTTGTATTAATATAAGCATTAGAATGATGTAATGAATTCTATCAGATAGAAATAATTATAAATACTTCAACAACTTTTTTTTTCATTGGATGGAATTTAATTTTTCTTTCAATTTGATAAACTAAAAAAATGGAAGTGAGATGGATTAGATCTACTATCAATCTAATGTAAATGAAATTGGCCATTTCAGTGGACAAAAACATAGATAAGCTGATGGAACAAACAATTATTTATTGTACTGGACTAGAATCCTAGTCTATCTATTGGATAAGATTTAATAACAAAAAATTTATATTTTTTATATTAATAAAAATTATACATTCAATATAAAATGATGATTTATGAAAGAAATCCCAAACACTTGGGAAATATAAATTATGAAAAAATGAGTTTTAAGACATTATTTATGATTTTGTAAACTATAGGAAAGAAAATTAGAAATTTTAACTTTTGAATGAAAAATTGCATTCCTTATGAGTTCATTTTCTGTTGTCTGGCATGAAATAATAAATCTTCTAGTATCACTCTTGATACATGGTGTGTCATAGGGTGATGACTATTAATATTTTTGATCATGGGTTACTTTAGATCCTTGATATTTCCCAGTGTAAGTGAGAGTAAATCTTGATTCGCATCATCATGGGGATTCATTATGCTTTGGGTTGCTTTGATACTATATTGGTGATCACATACCACTTATAAAAGATAGATCAATTATTAGAAACTATGATGTCAAACAGAGTGGATGTTCTACCATGGAATTATATAGAGGTGGTGGTGAGGCATCATTGGGTTTTGAATATAATCTTCTCTCTATTGATCCTCATTCACAAATAGGGTTTAAAGAGGAATCCATAATGATTTTGGATCTCAGTTATTCATTATCAATTTTTTATCTATATATGGATGGTCAAATTGAGTCTACCCTATCAACTTTAGAGGTCATGTTGCATGCAGAATTGTAATTTTTTAAGTATCATGGGTGAGACACTGGTCCTCGGTGTAGTTTTATTAAAACACCAATTATCAATCTTAAATTAATATAAATCTATACAAATAACTATATGGATATCCTTTTCAATGATTATTATTATTATGTTTGGTTCGAGATTTTAACAAACTAACATAAGAATCCACTTTTACTGACACCCAAGTTTACTTATAACTAAAAAATACATGTTCTTGATTAGAATTTTCTAGTGAGTAGTTCTAGGGTATCAAGGAATATCCTTTGGGAATAATTTCACCATACATAATAAAACCATTAAATGTGGGTTCCAAATGCTAACCCAGGATAAATTATCCACACATTAGAGAGACATTCCAAATTAAATAATTAATTATAAAACAGACACACCCAAACATTTCAAAACCAGCAAGAATTGAATAAATGATTATATAGAAACTACCAATAATAGAAAAACTTTTAATAAATTATTTCTATTTTAATACCAACAAACTAAATAAATACGTGGTCTATAATGAATGATACATCAAATCGCCCAAATGTTTCCAACCACACAAGAAACTAAAAACACTCTCAATATGTGACCCTCATGTTTTTTTATGAACTAAAATTCAAACCTTTATAACAAGAGATCGATGACAACTATCCTTTGAAACTAATTCATCAAAAACTATATAAGGTATGGAGAATAGATACCCACTAATGTGACTATATAGAGTGTGAGAATAAGGCCAATATGATAAAAAAATGATTTCATTTAATTCATTTTTAATAGAAAAAATGTCACCTATTTAGAAAAAAACTAAATAAAAATATTTTTTCATTTCACATTATTGTTTTTAAACAAAAAAAACTAATAGAAAAAACTTAAAATTTCTCTATTAAGACATAAATTAAAATATCCCTTCATTTATTAATTAATACACTGAATTAAAACTTATCCATTCTCATTTATCAATTAAAAAATAATTATTAATAAAAATGAACATGGGTGTACTTTATTGAAATAAATTTTAGTGAAAATTTCATAAGGGGAAAATAATAATGAATAAAGGAAAACAATATAACCACAATTCAAAATCATAAATAATTGATTCATAACAGGAGGACCAATCAAAAGCCATGAATCTAAAATTTTATGTAAAACATAATTAATGTATAATATATGAAAAATATTATGAGGAAACGCCATAGGGACTAATATGATAAAACATGATGTACAGTGGTGGAAAACCTAGCATGCATGTCTTATAGTGAAACACTAATTTCCTGAATCACTCTCAACTAGCCTCCATATATAAACATACCTTGATATAAGAATATCAAATAATGGCCAATAGATAAGGAAATAATAAATCAGTGGTGAAACATCCCCTATATTTACAAAATAGTTTCTTCAGGTTCCTCTCGTAGAGTATAAGGGAGGTTAGCTAAATTCGAAAAATATTAATCACATAGAAAATAAAAAACCCAAGGATAACATCATAATTATATTTTTACCACCTCCAACATCCCATTATTAAAATACCAAACTTATAATAATTTTAATCAATCACAATTATATCATCTGTCACATAGATACACATAATGATCAATCAATACATATCAACAAGGATCAATAAGATCCTAACAAAAAACTACCTAATGGTTTTTAAAAAAAATTAACATAAAACATTAATTTATATTTAATATATATATATCTAGAAATACTTTTTTAAATCAATTTTGAAACCATGCACAAGAACAATAAAAATCATATACAACAAAAAAAATTCATAACCAAGTCAATTAAAATAATAATAAATTTTATAAATTAAATTCACATCATAAAAAATTGTAAATACATTAAATATAAATGGAATCAAACCAAATAATTTATTTTTTATATAAAAAAATAGGAAAATAGTTTTTAAACAAAAAACTTTTTATTGTAATTTTTTCAAACTCCTAGAATGCATAAAATTCGCTTTAATAAAATTGTGCCTGAATTATTAAATTCACTAAATTAATCAATGGAAAAAAACCAAACAAATAAAACCATTAAAAAAAATTATTTCTATCATTTATATCATTTAATTTGTAAAAATATATATTTTAGACATTAAGAGACTATGAAACTCTTACATAAAAGGAAATCGAATGGGAATACCTAACTCAAGTAATGGAAACCTATCGTTATCAAAGGAATAAATTAGAAGGGTTCTCAAGAGATGAATTACAACAATTAGTATCCATTAACCAAAAACATGATAAACCCTAAAAAAAATATAGTTCGTCCATGGAAATTGCGGTTAAGGATAGGGGAAAAGGATAAATAATCAAAAACACAAGTGAGTATGATCCCTAACCTTTCAATATAGATATTGAACAACCATGAAATCACTGTAAATACACAATATGGGTCTTGGAATGGGGAGAAAGGCCCTTGGGAGGAACCTAGGTTTTCAGGAATGAATTTTTGATGATTTTGGGGTAAACACCTCATAAAAATAACCTATAATGACTCAAATATCCGAAATTGATCAGTCTATATAGTTTACCAACACAATTTACCCACTGTTTAGTGCCTATATGATCACTATAATTAAATATTTCCGTGGTCATGTGGATTTTGTAGTATAGATTAAAAAACATTTTATCTAATCATGAAATCCAATTAAAGTTCAAAATAATTTAAAATATCTCCATTGGATATTAAAAAATTATATATAATTATTAAAGGATAAATAAATATAAATATAAGTGACAATATTTGTATAACAAATCTCCCCAATATACTAATTTCTTCATCTAAAAGACATGGAAAACATAAGACAAGAGGTAATGAAAAATGAACTCACATAAAATAAGACCTAACAAAAACCCAGATTTAATAAATTGAGAATGTGAATATGAGACATGAAGAACTGAATTTTTGTGAGAACCACATTCAAATTACACTAAACTAATGTCCATTTACTTTATTATGAATCATAAGGAGAATACCCCCAATGTTAAAATAAAGCCGGAAAATTGAATGATATTTTTGGATATATTATTTTCTTCTCTACTTTGGATTCAACAATATAAAAATAAATATCGACATTGACAAGAGACACTTGAATTCTAGTTTAGACTAGATGATAAATAACACACCATTGTAACAACCATTTCCCCAAAATCCGATGTTAATGGAAAATATCAATCAAGAGTATTTATCAAATAACACCCACAAGAATGAGGAGATGACATAGACACCTTGAAGAGGTCTCCACGCCACCGTATCCTAATAAAATATTACCATTGATACTAGCATTTATAGTACCGAAAATATCTCTATTATATGTGATCCACACACAAAATGCAATGTTATGAATAGTTATATTAGATACACACAAATATGAGAATTTATTAGAACTCCCAAAAAACAAAGAAAAATAGGAGGATCATCTCCAAAATCCAAGATCACAAAACAAAATAATATTTTCATCCATTATATTCATGGTGAATAGTATTTCAAAGACCCAAGACAATCTCGAATAATCAAAATAAACTGTGGGGATTTTCATGAAAAACACTACCCATATTTCCTCTCTCAAATGGAAGAAAATGCTTAAAATATTCTCCTAAATGTTGACTAGTTCAAGAATTCTTCTTATAATTCAAAATTATATTACAAAAACATTTTTGTGTACCTAGATGACCACATATTTGATAGAATTTTAAATCCATCATAATAGATGGATCAGTATGATCTGACTCCCACACTAAAAAAAAGATAGAATATTTCACTTTACTGAAGATGAAACATGTTATAAAGACACATTTCTATCATCACCAACATCCTTACCCTTCCTCTTGGTTTATAGACACCCTATATGATGACATATGAGGTTGAATAATCCCTAATAATAGGTTCCCCACCAACATAGTATAATTAATTATTCATATGTACCCACTTCAATGATGTAATCATGCTAGACTAAAACATTAGTGAATGAAGCTCTAGATAGAGGCCTTTAAAAAAACCCCACCATCATTGATTAATTAGAAACCAACACTAGAGATAAAGGCATGATGATAATTAAACAGTAATTATAATAATTAAATTACTAATCTCTATAATAAACACCCAAATATTACATCACCCTTAAATTTCACCCCAATTAGTGATTTAATTGTTAAATTAATGCATTATCAAAATATATCTATAAAGAAAACATAAATGGTCATGAATAAATAGTGAGTTAACCCCATTATCGATACGATACTTCAAAAAAATGAATGAAGAAACAAACTATATAGGTTTATGGATTTCTCATTACATTAATGATATATTCATCCTTTACATACCACTTTATTGATTCTTGGGATCCAAGATCACCAAAAATTATCAGTGGATAATGATTTAATAATTATGGAGAATTATCCACAATAAAAGAAGTACATGGATATATGACTCATTTGATAGAAAGTTCAGAGTCAAAAAATATAAGTAAAACCATTGAATCACTGGGAAAATAACCCAAATCATTTAGTCAATTACTTGTCGACTCCCTTCAGATTATCAAATTATAAAATATACCAAAAAAATCATCAAATCAAACCACATTAAATCCCCATATAAAGAGGAAAAATACAAGAAATAAATTTGAAACAACATCAATAAATAGTTTAAAAGAAACAAAAAGTAATTAAATCTTATTAACCCCCTTCAATGATCCAATTCGAAATCCTTAAAACATTTAAATCCCTATAATAAAATAAATCCACTAATAAAAAAAATTCACATTCAGACCAAACACACCGAATTCATTTTATTTTACAAAAATTAATTATTTAGAAATTAAAACCACACCCTAACCATCTATTTAACTCAAATAAATTTAATTATTGTTCATCATTTTTTTAAAAAAAATCATAAAACATTTCCAAGATATGTTTCCCTAACGACAACAAAAACATCACGTTTTAAAATATTTTAATTATAAATTCTAAAATAAAAATCAAAATCTATTGGATTCTACCAAAATAATCAAAAAACTACTATAAAAACACCATGTGTAACATCAATTAATTATTATAGAAAAAATATTAATAGATAAAATCAAAACAAGAAGAAGAATATTGTTAGGCATTAAGATTTACATGGTTATGAGAATTTTCCTATTTCGATAGATTGATAGAATAATTCAATAATTCCATATTATATTTATAGTGAGGTTTTAGATCATATCACAAACAAATGCTCATTAAAAAAATATATTGAATGATAACATAAAAAATAAGATACAATTGTGACACCGAAAACACTAAAAGTCAAATATGATAGTGTAATCAATTGTTGGATGTCCATGGATCTACATTACACTACCACCAATGTCCAAGCTACTATAGATTAGTGTTTCCCAAATGTATAATTCTATTATTTCATATCATGATCTCTGTTTAGATCTGATAAAATGAGTAATTATTGAAATAGATCACTATAATTAATTACTTGGTCCTTGACCCCTAAAACCCTAAGAAATGATGTGATACTATGACAACACCAGTCAATATTTCATATCAATTCATGAATATATTAATAGTAAAACATATTAAAATTTTCATAATACTTATATTTCTATTTAATATGGATGATTAGGTACATCACATAATAATTTAAAACAATAGGGTACATCTAGAATATTGAAAACTTTTTTAACATGGCAATAGTTTTCCATTTTCATAAAACTATATTCGATAACTTGGAAAAATACAAAAAAAATCAGTGAGCTATAAATACAATTAAGGGAATAATAAAATAAAAAGATGAATAAATTATTGAATTTTAAATCATAGACATTTCAATGTGACATAAAAGGGCCGATAATCATAATCCTGAAAAATGAGGCATGATGTAACATGATAACATAAAGGGAACATGGAAATCTAGAAACAACTTTAAAAATTACATGATAATAAAATTTCAAGGTTAACCACTAAGAAATAATTATATAATGATTTTAGTATAACTTATAATGAACCATACATATAATTATATAAGACTAAATAATGACCGAATGATTTAGATAACTATCTGTGTGCACTTATCATATTCATATCATGTACATTCATAAGTGTACCACATAGATCATAAATATTATGTATGTATTTCAAAAATTTCAACCCTAAAACAATGTATTCGGGGATACATTTATGTAATTACCCAAAAAATGAATTATAATTATATCTAGGTTAATACTCTTGAGTGAAAATTGGGGTTGGAATTCATTACAAAATCATATAACCTGAAGAAACACAATGAAATTCTAAAAGAAAAATGATAGTACAAGAATATTTAAAAAAATTAATGGGAATAAAATATATATGTATATATATATATATAAAATTTTATTTCAAAATTAATGTAATAGGTATAATTATGAACATTTCATATCATTATTTATTGTAAATCAAAGTACATAAAATAGTGAAGATGCTTGAATAAACAAGAGAAAGAGAGGATCCCTTACTAAATTTAGACATAATAACGAATTATGAAAATGATACAATGATATTGTTTAAATGATATAACATTAATAATACCTATATTTTCTAGAATATGGAACTTTATAAATTCATGATAGCATAACCAATAGAGATTCAAAAGGCCAAATATGAAGAACATTTTATATTTGAAAATAATAGAGAGTGGTCACTTAATATATTTCTTCATAGTAACATTTTAGGTAAATTAAATAATTATATTGGATAAACGATATCTAATTATAAGGATATAAATTGGATAGTACATGGATCATTAAAAATATGGGATAACATAAGTAATTGATATTCTAAATGATAAATAAAAAGAAGGTACTTGAATTGAAAATAATGTGAGAGATGTCTCTTACCTTGAGAGGGTGACTTCAAAAACATGGGAGGGGCTTCTTGAGATCATGGGGGAACCTTTATAGGTCTATATATAATATAGCTCTGATTAAGGATATTATCAAAGGTATTTTAGTGCTGAGTAATGGGAGAGTGGTAGGGTTTATATGAAAAAATAGTGGGGAGTTCTTTATTATTTTCCAAAAATCGTTTTGGAATCATTATAATAATGCAATAAAAACAAAAAATATTTCAATGGGGTTTTTCCACGTTTTCTTCCAAAAAAACGGTTTTAATTTTTATTTTATATATAAAATGACCTAAATCATTAAAATATTCTATTTTTGATGTCTAAGTGAGTCTTTTTTTGTTATTTTTTTAAACATAAAATATTATATTAGTTTAGGATGATATAAAAATGATTTATAAAATCAATAAAATAACATAAAAAACAAATAATATTAAAGGGGAAACAAATATTTGGTCTTTTATACCTTTTATATAATTTATTACACATTGTTTTATTTATTTTCATTTAATAATATACAGTTTATATTTTCACTATATTTATTTGTTACTAGAAAATTTGGTTGTAACATATTATTATTAATAATTAGTTACATGATAGTCTCATTGTGATGATTCAAAAAATATTATTTATTTTATCCAAATAATTTTAAAAATTTTAAATTTTCACTTTTATGATAAGATTATAAATTTATTGAGAAATGTTGGTTCTTTCAACAAAAAAATATCTGATGCCTTATAAATATTTTATTTCACTTCGTAAAAATTTTATTATCATTTATATTTAATAAATATTATTTAATTTTATTTTTAAAATAATATTTAATTTTAAAAAAAATCGTGGTTGAATAAAAAAGAATATATTAATTTAAATTTATTATTATATAAAAAACATTTTCTGTTTTATAAATTTATAATAAAGATCAATTGAAAAGAAATGATCAAAATAAGTAAATATAATTATTATTATATAAAATATAAATATTTGTATTATTTGGTTCTTAATACTTATACCTTTATAATACCATCAAATTAAATTAGTGTAAGGTGCACGGAGGTGAGATTTCCTTGGGGTAGTTTGGGGTACATCGTTTGAGCCTTTATGATGATGACCTTAAATATCTCTTATAAATAGTTTTTCTCCGGATTTAATTGTTGGATATTGGATTTCTCTTGTTTTAGAGAAAAATATAGCAACACTATCCCCCTATTATCTCTAAAATATGTTATGCATTGGGTGCGATCCTACTATTTAGGGCCATCAATTTTTAGGCCAATGAAAATTTTATTTTGCAAAACCATATATTTATATTAATCATATGATCATAATTAAATTAAAATTATATTAATGGATATTTTTTATATTAGTATTCTAAATCCCATAGTATATAATAAAACAAAAAAACTCAACTTTTCTATAACCATAATAGGAAATTTAATTTAATCATAAATAAAATTTTAATTATAATAGTTTTGGTCATTAAAATCACCCCCTTCAAAAATTTCACTCTATAAATTTTCCATTTCATATGCTAAAGAAGATAAGATTAATTATTTTTCATCACCTCCAATAATTCCAACATCACATATTCATACATATGGTCTCTCCCTAGAACTTTTAGCCAAGGTATTATCTTATTTCATATACCATTTTTACTATAGTCTCTGATCTTCGTCAACTGCTCCTCAGATGAAAGATAATTACCCAATTGTACCACCTCAATATTTAGAATATATCAGGGTTTTGGAATGTACATATATAAAAGGGATAAATATAATTCATCATGTACATGAGATAGGTTTTGTGGGAGTACTAGTTGATAGGCCACCATTCATATTTGATCAATGATTTAAAATTTATTGATGAATAATTTAATAAGATTTTCCTTTTCCAAGAATATATTAACTTATATCCAATTTGATACACAAAGGAATAACATATCTCAAACATTAAATTCTATGCCTCATTGATAATTGTCATCATAGATCTTTTATCAACATTGAGTATCCCTTATGTGTTGTGTAATGGTCTTGTACTTTTCCAATATTTCCTCAACCATTTCAGGACCCAATAGTTTTTTCTCACTAACTTCATTCCAGCATCTAGGTGTTTGGAATATCATACCATAAATGGATTAATTGGGGAACATTTTTATTCATGAGTTAAAACTATTTTTTAGTGATAACTCAACAAGAAAAATATTTTCACTACATCCTTCATTTATTTCCATTGACTGTTCTCTAAACATGTCCATGAGTGTCTAGATAGACCATTGAAGTTCAACACTATATTTAGAATAGGTTGGAGACTCTTCTAGAACATGGAATTAATTCTTGGGTCTCGATCAAATATAATCTATAGTGGTGTTCCTTGATGCAACATCACATCTTTAATTTATATCCTTAAATGTTTATCAAGTGATATGTCATCATGAGTTTGAATGAAGTGATAACTCTTTAAAAGATGATCCACCATAACTTGTATAACATTATTTCCCCATGATTTATTCCAATGGATAGTGAAAATTACATATATTTGTTTTCCAATATCCATGTAGGTATCAGTAATGGAATCACCACCACCTTATATTTTTCCTTTTTTCCTTCACTTGTTGACATATAACACACCTGGAATGTATTTAATGATCTCATTCATCATATTATCAAATTAATAGTTATATTAGTTATCTCGATACTTCTTTCTACTCCCATGTTAGATGTAGGAGGACAAGATATGTGCATTATAAAAGAAATAATTATGTAAACTATGATTTGAAGGTATACATAATAATAAATGAAATCTCAAAAATGATTCATTATTTTTAAAATATGAGGATTTCAATATTCTTATATCTTTCTCCATCTTCTAAATTTCATCATAATCTCTTTGATAATAATTTATCATTTCCATAATGAATGGTATATAAATAATTTCTAAAATTATTAATGTTGATCCCTCAATTACGATTCCTATTCCTATCCTTTTCAAATAAAATATGATCTGATCCTTCTCAAATATCAGCATTGGTAAAATTATTGAATTATTTCAACATAGAGTTCCTCCCAATTTTTTTTCTAGGGATGGTATTTGATTGAGAAATAATGTCCCTTAATCAGTTCTAACCATCTTCTCAAGAATAAATTTAGCTGTTTTTATGAATATATACTTGAGGATCTTATGATATTTAAAAATTAATCAAATTTCCACAATTATATAATGAAAACTAATTTTAAATAGAAAGATCATAGTGGCCAACTAAAGTCATGTGCTGAGTAGTTTTTTTCAGGTGCATTCAATTCCTGTGAGTAATATGGTATAATTATATCATTCTTTATTACTAAACACCACAAACCCTTATTCAATGCATCCCAATAAACCATGAAAGGTTCCTCACATATGGGTTGCATAAGTACATGTGTGGTTATAAATATATTGTTTAACTCATTGATTCTTTCTTCACATTCATTATTCTACAAAAAATTGAATCCCTTCTAGGATAGATTGGTTACAGGGTTTGAAAATAATGATATATTTCATAAAATTTATCAAAATACTAATAATGTATGTGGAATTTAATGTTTTATGACATATATAATGGCCTCAAACATCTATCAATTTCTTCTTCATTTGAAGGGTATATAGATATCCCATTTTTCATGATAACGTGCTCCAATAATGAGACCACATCAACAAAAACTCAAATTTTCTTTGATCTATATAATGCTTCTCCTTTTGTAATGTCTTTAGAATAGTGTTTATATTTTTCTCAAGCCCTTCATTCATTTTAGTGAATATTACAATATAATATATAAAGACAAACAATTTTTTTTTTTATCTCTAAAAAATATTAATCAAATCCATGAATATTTTTTGATTATTAATTATATGAAATGGAATTACTATGAACATATTATGTATACATCATGTATGGACTGTATTCCTTTTTATATCTTCCTTTTTCACCCTTACATGATAATAACGTAACCAAATACCAACTTTGGAAAATTATTGGGATCTATGTAGTTCATTGAAAAAGTAATAAATCCTTAAAATAAGATAATTTTTTGTTATCACAATCCATTTTAGCTCATTATAATTAATGAAATTGAACAACAATTCATCCTTATTCCTGATAAAAGAAGATTGATTCACCCTAGGATGAATAAAATAGGTGTAAGAATTTGTTATCTATATTATATTTTAGTTTATACATTAAATCATCAAGTTCCATAATAGATATTATTATGTATTATCAGATAATAAAAAATACCCATGTATATGCTCAATTGAAAATTAATTCTCTCAGTTAGAAGGGAGGCCATACAAATATTTGGGAAACTAATCAGTGTATTCCCTTAGAATGGGAATGTATTCAAGGATGATCTTTTTTATCAACTCAATCATCTGAGCTAGAGAAATTTTCATATATGGAAATCATATTCATGTTGGATCTGTTAGTGCTAAAGAAGATTCGTCCTCATCCTTTCCCTTGTATAGAATCAGAGGATGGTTCAAAATATGAAGAGTTATTTTTTATCACATAAATGTTTATTAGATCTAGGTTAATAAATTCAATACATAACTATAATTTCATAATATGAAACTAAAGGTAGTATCACAAAGTTCTTTTGGAAGATCATCTTGTGAAATTTGGATGTGGGAGAGTTGTATATATGGGACTTAATGATTTTCCAAATTACCATTTCACTGATAGATTTACAATCCTGATTTTTGGTGGTGTTGTAATAGTTCTACAAAAAATACATGATAAAAAAGAATGTGTAAAACTAGAATAAAAAATTATGTTTTCTAATATTTAATGAATAATTTGAATACTCATCACCACATTTTTATTATGATTCAAATCAATGGTTATGACTAAATATTCCCACCCTTTCTACCTTGGAGGTTTTTGGAATTTATTTAATCCAAATATCCTTATCTTAGTACATCGGTTTTGAATGATCAATTGTTCCTTGTATTTGAAATAGTGAATGATATTCTAAGAATCGACTAGGGAATTCTATTCATCCATCACATTAGGGGGTTTCTCCCAACATAAATCACTTGCTAGGTTCCCTTCCTTACCACACAAAATGTATTTCCTTGTAACCTTTAAGAAATTTTTTACGATCTTCTTTTCGCTCTTATGACAAGTGGAATGTTAAAATTTCATACCATCATGGAATTTTTCCACCATACTTCAAAAATTCGATTCCACATTCTGCTTATTATCTGCATGATAAAATTGATATTCACATATCCCTATTATTACATTGAGTTCACATAGCACAATTTCTTCATTATAATCAAAGTCTTGGATTACCTGGTATTTTCATATACTCATATTTATCCAACCAATGAAAAATTTAACATTAAATAGTGGCATAAATACAAATCTTGAGGAATTTCATGATGGTCCTATGAATTATTACTTGTACGACCAGTCTATTATTCCATTTTTCATTTGGGAATTGAAATACCTTTCCATTTTAATTTAGAGAGTGTGAGGAAAATATTTTTCCGAAAAACAGTTGCAGAATTATTTCCACCCCATTGCTTTGATCTTCTCCTCAAGATTTGTATTTTGATCAATGCACATAATAAATCAATTTCTCCCATTATATATTAAATAACAATTATAAACATCTCTCTCTCTCGAAACATTGATGGATAGGGAATTTATTTTTAATGGTTTAGATATAATGTTACGTGATTGAGGGATCTAATGATCTATTCAAATCCTGAGCCCATTGTCACATAAAGGTCTTCATTTTATATATTTTTTTGGGGGGGATTTGGATTTTTCCTCATAATATAGGTTTCAATTCAAAATTTGTGATAGTTGAGATATTATCTTCACAATGGTTTTGATTAATACTCTCTAATAATGGGAAAATTATTTGGGTGGTCATCACATTTACCTTCACATTAGTTTTTTATCCAACTCCTCCTCTCTCTATCCATTGGCTAAAATAAAGGAAATAATTGGGAAGAGTACTTTTAATCTATTAAATATATAAAAAGGAAATCCAATATCATTAAAGCTATATTTTATAAATGAAATTTATTCATTAACATATGAATTTATAGTTTCCAATCTATGTTATCCATGATCTATTTCTTAACATTAGCTCTTATGGTAATTATTGTTCTGTTAATAATCATTTGTAATGAGCCTGTGAATTTAAAAAATCATATCCACTTGTAGTGTCAATCCAGGTGTATCATAAGTCATGTTTTCATGCACCAGGTGATGGTTGAGTCTATCATGATTCACCATTGTTAGGATTATTATGATTAGGTACCATTGTACTAGAGATAAATTAACTTATAGTGTCTAGCTGTTGATTTATTTTCTTGGAAACCATTTAATCTTTATACATTACCAATAATTATGTGTTTTTCTATGTTTTTTCTTATATGTAGTGATATTCCTCAAGTTTTCTACTCTTATCCTTGAAGAACAACATAAATTTCATATGATACCAACTACGACAACCCCAGAATTTTTTAATCATTAATTAATGATTAATAACACATTAATAAACATGATATATCATATAATATTAGTATGTGTATTGTATTTTTATAGTTAGGTGAATTATATAACAACTTAATATACATGAAGATAATTTTTTTGAAATCTTTCTTTATATGAAAAGAATTTCCATCATTCTTAAAACTAACTGGAGTAATCTAGGGATATAAAAAAACACATGATTAATAAATCCCAATAATGTAATAAACAAAGTATAAAATGAAGAATTTATTACATGATAGATAATAATAATATCCAGGGGACATAAAATGGCTGAGAAATATAAACATAAATAATGAAGTATGATTTAACATGATTAAATAAAGGTAACACGGGAATGTGGAAACAACATTGAACAAGATATTGTATGCATAATTCATGTTTTTTCAATATTAAATCAGATCATAGTGTGCTTTGGATAACCAATTGTCCACCGTACACGGTATCTCAAGGGACAAAAACATTTCCAAAATAAATTAAGCAGTATCTGGGTGAACCCATCATAAACTTACCATATACATTTATAAGTGACCCATATAGGTCATAAGAAATAAATGTGTTTATCATCAATTTTAACTTGATGATTAAGGATTTTGGGTAATATACATAGATTTTCCCAACATATGATTGATATGTATTTCATGTTGAATAACCTTGAGTTGAAATGGGGTGGACATTCATGAAAAAGTATTCTTTTCATGAAAAATCATTGGGAAATTTAATTAGCATAAATACATTACAATTAAATTCATAAAAGGGTTTAATGAGTCTGAAAGTGGTATATCAAAATTTGGATATCAAAATGATAGTAAGTGGGTTGTGTAAAAACATATCCTAATATTAAGAATTTGAAATCAAAAGACTTAAAATAGCCCTGATGCTTGAAAATAGTTGATAATGATAATATCCATAACTAAATTTTGGCATAGTAATAGCTTTTGAAAATGAAAAAATGTGTGGGGATATATGATATATAATTATTATTAAATATAGTGTGTAATATAGAAATATTTATAAATTAAGAAAAGATAAACAGTTGATATTAAAAAAGGATAAATTCAAATAAGGTTCTAGAATTTCAAACAAGAGATAATTGAAACATACTAAATTTTGAAATTATAATGACCTAATTAAATGATAAATTTTAAAGAAAAAAATCAATTTCTCATTTTTAATACAAAAATTAGATATAACAGGGTTCTTCATAATTTCATGAAAACAGATCCAATTGAGGTTAAAATGTATAAATTGTTTTTGCGTGAATTGAAAATTAGAGATAGAGGTCCCTTACCTCATGTGGTTGATTCCAAAATCATTGTGGGAGATTCTTTAGAGCTTCAAGGCACCGGGGGGAACTAGAAGGAGGGGATTTTGTATTAAGAAAATTATACAATGTTTTGAATGAATATTAATGGGATAATTGATGGTTTTATATATGGAAAGTGATGTGATATCAATATTATTTCCCAAAACATATATTTTGGACTCTTAATAAAAAATTAATCAATTATATAAATCTTATCAAGTGTTTTTTTACATTTTTCATAAAAAATGGGGATTTTTTATTTATTTGATAATTACAAGGTCATAAATCAATTAAATATTACACTTGATGATTTGGAAGTGAGTGATGTTTTTAATTAATTGATTTTATAATCAAAAAATATAATATACATTATGGCGGACTCATAATGGAATTATAAATTTTAAGAAAAACTATGAAAAAATTATTCTAATGTATGGACATATATTTGGTAGTGAATCGTATTTATATAATTTATTAAATCAATTTTGGGTTATTATTATGTCATAATTCACAATATGTATTTATACTATATTTAATTTCAAGGTGAATATCTAATTATCTCATAAAATATTGAATAAAATATATGATAATACTGATGTTATTATTCCAAAAATATAATTTATATTTTTAAAACAATTTTATATAAATGTGAATTATCACTCTTAAGACAATAATAGACATTTACGGAGAAATGCGATTTATTTTATAATAATATTTTCTCAACTCTTATAAAAATTACATTTTAATTCATAGAAATTTAAAATATCATTTTTATTTAATAAATATTACTTAATTGTATTATTTTATTAATATATCATTTTTTTATAAATTCATTAATTCATCAAAAAGTAATATCATAATTGGAATTTTATATTACAAAAAAATAAAATTCATGTTTTATCATATCTAAATCAAATTAATTTAAAAAGTGATTAAAATGTGGAGTAAATATAGTCATTATTGTATTCAAAATATTTATTTATATTATTTGGTTCTAGAAACATATTTGATTGTTAAACCATAAAACACCATTTGGTTAAGGTGTACGAAGGTGAAATTTTCATTGAGTTATTTAGCATACATTGTTTGGGACCTGATATTTAATGAGCAAGAACCTCTCCCATAACTGTTTTAGATCATTCATTATTTACGAGATCATTTCTGTGGAATAGTCAAGAGAAAATCACATTGATTCTATCTTCCTTATAATCTATAATAAATGGTATTTATATGGTATGATCCTACTGGTGGTGGAAATCACTTCCTTTGTTCGTGAAAATTGTATTTGACTAAATGTAATATTTATACTAACCATATGATCATTTTCCAAAAACTATTGTGTCAATTGTGTTGGTGATTAGTGGTTTTTACAAAAAAAATTATACGATAAAAACAAATTAGTTCATGTGTTTTAGAAAACTGTAATATGTCATTTAATTCATTCATAAAGGGAAATTTATTTGTAAATGTGTGGTCCTTTTGAACTTCCCCTTGTAGACCCCAATGACCTCACTATGAATGTTGAACCATAGATATTGTGGTATAGTTTCAAATATGGGATTCCAATAGTTCACCCAATATCAAATAGGGATCGCGAAACATGAAACCAACAATATACCACTATGATTTTGATCCAAAATGATATCTTACATCGATGATACACACTTAGAAAACATACATAATCGGAACTTATCATATTTTTCTCTCATTAAAGTATTCTTTCTGTTCAAATCATCAATTTAAAAATAATGAATCATAAAACAATAGTTTCCCATTTATATTTTCATATAGTGTTCTCTTATTTTCTTCCTCTCTTACTCCATTCATTAGGGAAGACCAATTGAGGCAAAATAGTGAATCAACATCTCTAGAACTATCAAATTAATCAACATGTCTACCATATATTGTGTTCCATGAATATTTGGTAATATCAATGAAACTTCTAGCACCAATCCTCTAATAAAATGGTAGTTCAACTAAATGTTATTAATCTAGGTACGAAACACTGGGTTCTATACAATTTGTATAGCTCTCTGACTATCATAGTGAAATAAATTTTCTTCTCGAATTCTTTCAAACTCATTGAATATGTTGTTCTTCCAATGAATTTATTTACTAGAATATAAAATAGAAATATATTCTTTCTATGTGGTAGAAAAAGTATCCACCTTTTTAAATTGATATTGGTATTATCATAATTCCACTATAGTTAAACACATAACCCATTGTACTCCACCTACATTCGACATCATATCTCATATCAGTATCCACATAAACCTGTAATAATTTTTCATTACTGATGAATATAGTTACTTTTTTCATTCCATTAAAATACCTCGGTATCCACTTAATTGTTTTTTGAATCTTTCGTTCTAGGTTTATCCGTGAAACTGGTAAGAAATCCCACTACATGTGTAATATCGGGATGGGTATAGACCATGGAATACTTCTAACATCAAATAACAAATGCGTATAAATCCATTTCCATATAATTGCCTATTATACTATAATAATTAATTTATCCTTTCAAATAAACCAATTTTTTCTATCTCATAATATATCATCTAAAATTAATTTCGATATAGTCATCCTTTTATAACATCATGGTTCTAGTTGGGTGGTCTCTCATGATCTTCATCTCCAAATTAATTTCTATATCCCCATGATCGTTCATCTCATATTACTTGTCCAACTACCATTTTAGTTATTCAATCCTGAACATACATCATCCAATAGTGAGGATGTTAGCCAAATATAAAAACCATATAATGTATCCAACCCTAAAATAATTATAATATAATCATTGATCAATGATATAATGTTTGTATGATTTTTTTAAACATGAATCCAAAAAAAATGTTTTTCTACTACCTGGTGACTTATTTATCCCATAAAAACTTGTATGGAGTTTTTAAACATGGTATTCTTTTATGGAATCAACACATCCATAAAGCTTCAGCATATAAATATCATCATCTCAACATCTATCATTGAATGAAATATTCACATTAATATAATATTGATTAGAGTCCACTGATGTAATAATAATAAAACCCTCGTTTATGGTGGTAAGTTTCTCTTCATGTGAGAAAATTAATATAAAGTCATAAAATCCCTTATATTGAAATAATTTCACCACAAACAATGACTTTTAACTCTAGTTGTAATCATGTTCTTCCTAAACATGATACAACCATTTGTTCAAATGTCCATCCTTTCCTTGTGAAAAATGTTTCAACTCCAATGTATTAGTGTTAGGTAATGAGTAAATCACATTTTTTATAGTTAAATCCCTATTACATGAAATTTTTACCTACAATTCCTCTTCAGAACATTATGGATCTCAACCACTAGTCTTTACTAAATAATGTTAGGATCACGAATACCTTTATACTGGACTTCTTAAACTTGTTGGTCTTATAAAGTCTACATGAGGAGTTGCATCAATTGGTTTCATTGTCACATTATTAGGTACACATTCAAGCTACCCCTTCTTTGGGGACTCTAATTATCTATTCTAATAATCAACTTTTCTATAAGATTATCTTTAAGAAAAAAACATCATTAAATATTACATTAATGATTTAATGATCATATTTCTCTTATCATCGTAAAAGTGATAACCAAACACCTAATCCCCATAGCTAATAAGGAATCATGATTTGAACTTAGTATCTGTATGTTCTCTTACTTATTCATTTATATGTATATATTCCAAAAATCCAATGACCCAAAAATGCGCAAGGCATACCACTTGTACCATCCAGATCATATGTAGTTGAAATTATCACATTTAAATGGATATAATCATATTGATGATGTAACACCCCAAGCTTCTATGGTACTCTTCTCTTTGAATAATGCAATAGCGTGTGTTGTACGTAAAATCGAGTTCTAACACACCACAACCAATCAAACTAGCCGTTATGAATAGTAATACCCACTTTTTGAAAATTTATAAATTTTATTTTTCAAAATGGACTTCATTTTTGGATTCGGAATATCGAAATTAGCCTAGGGTGAATTTTTGGTATTTTTCTGAAAAACATAATTTTTTGATGAATAGTGAAACCACTAAGTGGTAGTTAAAAAAAACTGAATTTTTCATATAAATTAATTTTACCGCTTATATGACTGGAATTTCTAAAATTCGAGAGACACGGTTAATATCAAGGAGTAAAATGTGCTTTAATGAGATGAAAATAATTTTTCTTTAATAGTAACTTTCTACATTTATTTACCACGGTTAAAAGTAAATAGGGTAATTAAGTGTTAAAATGATATTAATATTACCCTAACACATGTCCTAATTCTATTGGAAAAGTGTATCTCGACCAAAAACAACCTAAGAAATAAAATATTATCATTTAGGTCCACTTGGATTAGATTAGGACATTTATTATTATTTAATTCAAACCAGAGTTAAAAGAGTTAAAATCAAAGTTTATTTACTAAAACATTCTTAATATAGGGTTACCCATAAAATAAAATCGATTATAAATATTCATTAAAAATATAAAAATATTTAATATATAATGATATTTTATTTATAATTTTTAGACATTAAATAATTTAATTTATTTATGACCCAATGATGATGAAGTAATTACAATAATAGTGTAAAATTAAAATAATTGATATTATAAATACCACAATAAATATAATTTGAGACTTTTTATGAATCATGCTAATTTTCTAGGTTAATATGACATGTTAGGAATTATTTAATTAACTTTTTTTAAGTAATCATTCTGTTATGATTTTCACAAAAATCAATTTTCCAAATAGTGTCAAAATTGACATAAAAGAGTTTTTAAAACAAATATTATATTATTAATTGATATTCAATTCCAAAAAATCTACGGTTCGGCCACGAGACTTATATAATGATATGTGTATCACTAATGGACCACTTGGGGGTCTGTTGGAGGTATATAGTATGTTTATTAACTATATAATATAAAAATACAAAGTGACATGGTAAGTGTCAAACAAATTAACTAAGAGTTAATACTAAAGGATAAGGTTAATATAGTAACCCAAACCTATCTAAATCCTATTGGATTAGTTTTTTTAGACCCATACCCACCTTAAACTTTAAATAATCCACTTTGGAGCCATTAGAAACAGAATATGAATTTATTATAAAATAATATTTCTATCTTTTCCAAAGGTGCCCCTCACCCCTCTTATAAAAGGGCACTCCCCATTCTCATTATTTCACACCTTCAAACCATTTTTCTTAGAGAAACTCTTCCAAAATACTCTCTCAACTTTCTTCAATTCATTATAGAGGCATTCCATTAGTCAGAAATCCAACCTATGGAGCCCTTTTGATCAAATCAAAAGGAAGAACCCGAAGAAGAGCTAATGATTTCCCCACCCTTTTCCAAGTTCCTTTCTTCTTCCACTTCTTCCTTCTTTGTTATTCCAATTCTAAAATAATGAATCTAGTATCTCCTATATACTGTAATATTATTATAAATATGGTAAAACCATATTCATTATTCTATCCATGCTTTGAATGACATGTCACCATACGTGCGTACGTACGGCTTACCGTCTCCACGTCGTGGTGTATTTGTTATTCAATATATTATTATTTGGATGGGTATAATAATGATTTTTAATTAATTTAAATAATAAATATAACATGATAATAATTCTGTATATATGATATACCATCCAATTATATATTATTTTAATATCAAAAGAATGATATTGTCGCACGTGCGTACGTACGGACTACCGTCACCACCGACGCGATGAGATTCATTCTCCATCATAATCCATTCATGTATAATTCTCATTTGAAGATTAATAATAATGATTAAGGACTTAATATCATTCTGGATATGCCTAATATACAATCTATCCATAAAAAACATGTCTTATGTAACAAAACATATAAAATAAAACGAGTAAGTTAACACCCAAATCAATGATAATACTAAGATATTATTAGCAAAGCAATGATAAAAGATCATATATGATATCATATTAATATATATGATTTTTTTATAGTTTAATATCAATTATTTCACAGTTATAAAGGAGGTTAACCTACCCCAACCAAGTAAAAGTACAAGGTAAGGATTTATTTCGCAGTCTCTTCAATATCCGAGGCTGTTTATACGTAATAATCTACTGGGACTTCTTTATCATCCACATCCATGTTTCCTAAAAATTTGTTTCAAAACATTTTTACTATTTACTATAATATGTGTTAAAGTCATTTCTACCCTTGTTGACTTTTATAAGTGGTTTATAAAGGAATATTTCTGTCATTTTCCAAACAAGGTCCTTTTTAACCTTTTCGACAGAATTAAGGTAAGAATGTTTTTTTAACTTATACGGAGGGTGCAGCTATTTTCCGCCATTGTAAAATCATAGAATCTTCCCTTACAAGCTTATAAGAATATTTTCAAATAAAACGTTTTATTTTATAAATATATGACTCTTAAATGATTTCGAAATAAAAAGTGATATTTCTCTAAAAAGAGTTTTGATTTCATCTATGTCAACATCCTTTGATGGATTTTACGCTTATTTGAAGTTGATTTATTATGATGAAAAAATATATATTGTATTAAAGGTTTTGTGATATGTTTTACTGTCGATGTGTTATTTTTATACTATTCATGGTTTATGGATGAAGTATTTAAATTTCGTATGCTAGTTTTAATACGAATGGTTATGTT
The DNA here is from genome assembly GCA_963277665.1 of Viscum album. Lineage (NCBI taxonomy): Eukaryota > Viridiplantae > Streptophyta > Magnoliopsida > Santalales > Viscaceae > Viscum > Viscum album. The sequence continues at coordinate 626,475,123 of OY728151.1, read as the reverse complement.
ATGTTTAAACCTTTTCATATGGGAATTCATTGGACTTAATATGTGATGGGTGAAGCCTTCTATAACTCCTCGATGCATCGGTAGGTCTCATAAGACAAAATAGTGTCTTCAGACAAGGGCTTGGAAAAATCTTATTTGTAATATTGGCACGAGACCTTGGCTATGTGGTTATGATAGTCTGGAATTATGCATTCCATTATTATGAAAGTGGTTATTGATATTGCATGTGATTATTCGATTAGTAGAATATCCATGATAATAAGCAAATGTAATTATTTCATTTTATTTTTTCCATACTATGTTGAAGTTCAAGTTTAAAAGGCTTTTTTTGGTTATACATTGCCTTGAATGTTTATTCTTATTTATGAAAGTTTCCACTATATTGTAATCCTTACTGGGCATTTGATCTCACCACTTTTCTATGTTTTATTTTTCCCAGGATGTGAAGAAGTAATTTATGAATGACCTATAGGGATAGTATGAGGGGATAAGAGTGTGGACTATGGAGACAATACTTTTGTAGTTTTCATTTTATGATGTAATGTAAAAATTTATGAATATATCTAGTGTTTCCAAGCCTACTAAACTAATCGGCCTTTTGAGATTTGATTTTTCTTGTGATCATGCCAATGTTATGTAATAATGCACCAACTTTGGGTAACTGGGGTCGGGGCGTTACAGTTCGTATCAGATGAAGTTTAGTAAAAATCGTGAAAGCTAGATTTAGATAAACTCTTATTAGACCACATAAATTTATGATGGTCTTTGAGAATTAGTATAGAAGAACTTTCTAGAATTTTGGTATTGTATAGATTTTATGAGTTTTCTGAGAAATACATCCCTGTCTGGATATGAGCGGGTAGAGGCTGCTCTGGCACAGATGTACCTAGGGGTAAAACCTGAAAACACCACTTTGAGCTAGACTCGAACAGGAACTGGTGCACAAAAATGTGCCTTGCTGCACTCTTGGTTATGACACTCCCAGGGGATATGCTTAGGATAACTCCCATTTTCCTTACAAATCATTATGAAGGGTTTATGAGTATATAATTTCACAAATAAAACATTGTTATGATTATGGATTTTATCCATAAATAGTTCAATTTATGTTAAGTGTTTTATAAGTATGAAATTATGTATTTTGATTCATAAACTGATCTAGTTTATGCCATTGTTTAGAAATGGCGCCTAGTGGAAGAAATGGAAACCTTATCAATGCACGCACAACATGTAGGTACTTCCCTCCTGCTCAAGATAATTATAGTGGAGCTGGTGATGCAACTGGTGCCGATCAGCTAATCACCATACTGGGAAAACTCACTCAGGTTATGAATAATAACCTTACTCGTATGGAGCACCCTGATCCGCAGCGTGGAGGATCAATGTTAGATTTCTTCATGATGAAGCAACCACCAATGTTCAATGGGAGTACAAATCCCTTAGTAGCATAGAAATGGATAATTTCCCTAAAGAAAATATTTCAGGCTTTGGGAAGTAGTGAAAGGGAAAAAGTTGTCATGGCAGTTTAACGCCTCACTCGAGATGTTGAGCAATGGTGGTCATTGATTCAAAACATGAAGGAAGATGATGAAGCATCAAATATGGAATGGAGGGAGTTCAAAGATCTGTTTTTAGATAAATACATTCCTCACGACTATCGAGCAGACATGGAAAGGCAATTTCTGAGTCTGAGACAAAAGGAGGATGAGAATGTCGCGAAGTATGAGGCTAACTTTTCAAGGTTAGAAAGGTATGCTGGAGATTATATACGTATCCCACGAAGTAAGATTGATCTTTTCTTTGATGGGTTAAAACCATTTCTCCATCGAGCATTAGTCTCATAATACTTATCGTCATATGAAGACATTGACTCATGTGCTATCAAGACAGAAAAGGAATTTTCTAAGTCTTATAACTTTAAATCAAAGCAATAGAAGAAGAGATCTTCTGATCAATTTGGGAATGGAAGTAAGGGCATGAAGGGAAAAATTGAATATCCATCCAGAAGTAAATGTTGAAAGAAACACCCCGGTACTTTCTTAAAAGGAATGTGAGTCTGTTACAAGTTTGGTGAAAACGGCCACCAAGCTCGTGATTGCAAGGGGAAGAAGGAAGCTACTGATGTCCAATGCTATAATTGTAGGGAGATGGGCCATTATGCAAATGAATTTCCTAAGATTTAGGGGAACTTACCTTAGAAAAGGCCAAGGGATCAAGGCCAAGCTTATGCTATCACTACTGCTGAGGTAGAATCTTTGAAAGACGTGGTGGGAGGTAATTTAATGGTTTCCTCAAGTTTAGAAAATGCATTATTTGATTATGGATCATCACATTGTTTCATATCTTCCCAGTTTTCTAAGAAAATTAGATATTACAATTTTATTTAATAAGGGAGTTGTCAGTTAAAACTCCTAGGGGAAGTATCATTGCAACAATGTTTTGTGAATCAGTCCCCATTAGAGCACATAAATATTCTTTATCCGATGATATCATCGTCATACCTATGATTGAGTTTGATATAATCCTCGGCATGGATTGACTTTCAGACCATGATGCAAAGATTTATTATAAGAAGAATGAGGTTACAATTTTTTATGATGATGATAAGGAACACCTTATCTTTAGAGCAGAATCGTCACCACCTAATTCTTATCTCGATCCCCCCAGTAGCTCAACTAAATTCCATTATTGGGGAGGAAGATGATGAAATTACAGTGGGTGAGGAAAGGAATGTTCAAATAGAGGATGTACCTATAGTGAAAGAATATTTAGATGTGTTTTTGGAAGGTTTACGTAGACATCCTCTAGAACGAGAAGTTGAGTTTTTCATTTATTTAATTCCAGGATCAGGGCCTATATCAAAGACCCCTTATAGAATGGCCATTGTAGAATTAGTTGAACTAAAGAAAAAAACTAGAGGAATTTAGTAATAAGGGATTTATTCACCCTAATGTTTATCCATGGGGAGCCCCTGTTCTTTTTGTTAAAAAGAAATATGGATCTATGAGGTTGTGTATCGACTATAGGGAGATAAATGCTATAACGATAAAGAAAAAGTATCCCCTACCTCGCATTAATGATTTATTTGACCAACTGCATGGAGCTCAATACTTTTCAATGATTGACCTTTGATCTGGATACCATCAGTTTTGTGTGAAGAAGGATGACATTTCGAAGACAGCTTTTCGTACTAGGTGCAGGCATTACGAGTTTATAGTAATGCCTTTTGGATTGACTAATGCACCCTCGGTATTCATGGATCTGATGAATAGAGTTTTCAAGGAATATCTCGATTAATTTTTGGTGGTATTTATTGATTATATCTTGGTATACTCCAAAATCTATGATGATCATGAAAATCACTTGTGCATTATCCTGAAGACTCTGAGAAGACATGAATTATATGGGATATTTAGCAAGTGTGAATTATCGCTTCAGGAGATTTCTTTTCTTGGCCATATTGTTTCTAAAGATGGAATCTATGTTGATCCTTCTAAGGCCAAGGAAATCCATGAATGGCCAGCAACTACGAGTATAACTGTGGTACGCAGTTTTATTGGTTTGGCAGGTTATTATCGATATTTCTTCCAGAATTTTCCCAGATTGGCAAACCCATTAACGAAGCTCACACGTAAAGGGGTTAAATTTTTTTGGACAAAGGAGTGTGAAAAATGTTTCGAATAACTAAAGAGAAGATTATTCAATGCTCATATATTTACTATACCATTGGGGAATGATGGGATCGTTATTTACAGTGATGCATCGAAGAAATGACTTGGTTGTGTCCTTATGAAGAATGATAGGGTTATTGCCTATGCATCACGACAGTTGAAAATTCATGAACAAAACTACCATACTCATGATCTTGAGTTAACAGCTGTGATCATTGCTTTGAAGATATGGAGAAACTACCTCTATGGTGAAAATGTGAGATTTATACTGATCACAAGAGTTTGAAGTATATTTTATCACAAAAAGAACTCAACATGAGGCAATGGAGATGACTTGAATTAATCAAGGACTATGATTGTACGATACACTACCACCCGGGGAAATAAAACAACGTGGTATATTCTTTGAGCAGAAAAGATCATGGAGTTTTGAACAATATGAGAATTGAAAGGGATCCAATTTTCACGGATCTAGTAAATATGGACATGGGAATAACCAGGGAAGGTGAAACATCAATTCTTTTTCAAATGGTTTCCAAACCATCTTTACTAGAAAGGATTAAGAGTTCTCAGACCGATGATGAAGAATTTCAAAAGAAGATTAATGATATGAATGATGGGAGATTGAGATACTTTGTGTATGAAGATGGAATTTTGAAATTTGGGAAGAGACTTTGTGTTCCCGATATACCTGATCTAAAAAGGGATTTGCTGGATGATGCTAATAGTTCCAATTTCTCTATACACCATGGGAGCACCAAAATGTATAGAGACTTGAAGGAACATTTTTTATTGAACAACATGAAGAGGGAGATTGCCGATTTTGTGTCAATATGTATGGTTTGTCAACAAGTGAAAGCTGGAAGGCAACAGCCTGGTGGAGTATTGCAGCCTCTTCCCATACCTGAGTGGAAATGGGATAATATCACGATGGACATTGTCATGGGACTAACAATGACTCCCAGATGGAATGATTCAATATGGATTATTATTGATCATCTTACCAAGTCAGCACATTTCCTGCTATAAGAGAAGATCTACCACTGGAACGTCTAGCAAGACTATATATTAATGAATTGGTGAAACTTTATGGAGTACCCCTATCGATTGTTTCTGATCATGATTCCCATTTTACATCAAGATTCTTGAAAAGTATTCAGAAATCCTTGGATACTGAACTTCATTTGAGCACTGCCTACCACCCTCAAATAGATGGACAATCAGAACGAACTATTCAAACCTTAGAATACATGTTGATATCCTGCTCAATTGACTTTCAGGGTATGTGGGATCAATATTTACCTATGGTATAATTTTCCTATAACAATAACTTCCATTAGAGTATTCATATGGCACCATATAAAGCATTATATGGAAAGAGATGTCGCACACCAACCTGTTGGGATGACGTTGGTGAAAGAAAACTTGTAGGCCGAGAACTGGTGGAGGAAATGATAGAAAAGGTGAAGGTAATCCAAAACCATATCAAATCAGCTCAAAGTAGGCAGAAGTGCTATGCCGATAATCGAAGGAAGGATTTGGAATTTCAAGTCAGTGATCATGTTTTCTTTAAGGTATCTCCATGGAAGGGAGTCATACGTGTTGATAAGAAAGGTAAATTGAGTCCTAGGTACATCGGACCTTTCGAAATTCTAGAATGAATTGGGGCTGTATCTTACCGATTGGAAATGTTGTGAAGTCTCTCCATAGTTCACGATGTGTTCTACGTATCTCTATTGAGGAAATACATGCCTGACCCAACGCATGTACTCACCTATGAGGAATTAGAACTGGAACCCGATCTGTCTTATTGCGAAGAGCCTGTCAAGATTCTTGATACGAGAGAACAAGTACTGAGAAAGCGGACGACTCTCCTGGTAAAAGTCTTGTGGAGAAAACATAAGATGGAAGAGGCAACATGGGAACCCGAGGAACTTATGATGAAGAACCACCCGAGTCTCTTCATGTGGTAGTATTCTAGAAATTTAATGCGCGGAATTATTTGAAGGAGAGGAGAATGTAACACCCCAATCTTCTACGACACGCTTCTCTTTGAATAATGCAATAGCGTGTGTTGTATGCAACATCGAGTTCTAACACACCACAACCAATAAAACTAGCCATTATGAATAGTAATACCCACTTTTTGAAAATTTATAAATTTTATTTTTCAAAATGGACTTCATTTTTGGATTTGGAATATCGGAATTATCCTAGGGTAAAGTTTTGGTATTTTTCTGAAAAACATCATTTTTTGTTGAATAGTAAAATCACTAAGTTGTAGTTAAAAAAAACTGAATTTTTCATAAAACATAATTTTACCACTTATGTGAGTGTAATTTCAAAAATCCAAGAGACCCGGTTAATATCAAGGAGTAAAATGTGGTTCAATGAGATGAAAATAATTTTTGGTGAATAGTGACTTTTACTTTTATTTACCACAGTTAAAATTATATAGGGTAATTAAGGGTAAAAATGATATTAATATTACCCTAACACATGTCCTAATTCTATTGGGCAAGTGTATCTCGACCAAAAACAACATTAGGAATAAACTATTATCATTTAGGTCCACTTAGATTAGATTAGGACATTTATTATTATTTAATTCAAAGAAGAGTTAAAAGAGTTAAAATCAATGTTTATTTACTAAATCAATTTTAATATATGGTTACACATAATATAAATTCAATTATAAATATTCATTATAAAGATAAAAAAGATTTCATAAATAATGATATTTTATTTATAATTTTTAGACATTGAATAGTTTAATTTATTTATGACCCAATGATGATGCAGAAATTACCATAATAGTGAAAAATTAAAATAATTGATATTATAAATACCCCAATAAATATAATTTGAGACTTTTTATAAATTAAACTAATTTTATAGGTTGAAATGACATGCTAGGAATGATTTAATTAACTTTTTTACAAGTAATCATTCTGTTATGATTTTCACAAAAATCAATTTTCCTAATAGTGTCAAAATTGACATAAATGAGTTTTTAAAACAACAATTATATTATTAATTGATATTCAATTCCTAAAAATCCAAGGTTTGGCCAAAAGACTTATATCATGATAAGTGTATCATTAATGGACCACTTGGGGGGTCTCTTGGAGGTATATAGTATGTTTATTAACTATATATTATAAAAATACAAAGTGGCATGGTTAGTGTCAAAATAATTATATAAGAGTTAATACCAAATGATAAGGTTAATATAGTAACCCAAACCTCTCTAAATCCAATTTTATGAGTGATTTTCGACCCATACACACCTTAACCTTTATATAATCCCCTTCGGAGCCATTATAAACCGTATATGAATTTATTATAAAATAATATTTCTAGCTTTTCCAAAGGTACCCCTCACCCCTCTTATAAAAGGGAACTCCCTATTGTCATTAATTCACACATTCAAAGCCATTTGGCTCGGCCAAACTCTACCCAAATCCTCTCTCAACTTCCCTCACTTCATCCTAGAGGCATTACATTAGTCAGAAATCCAAACTATGGAGCCCTTTTGATCAAATCAAAAGGAAGAACCAAAAAAAAGAGGTAATGATTTTACCACCCTTTTTCAAGTTCTTTTCTTCTTACACTTCTTCATTATTTGTTATTCCCATTATAAAATAATGAATACAGTATCTCCTATATACTTTAATATCATTATAAATATGGTAAAACCATATTCAGTATTCTATCCATCCTTTGAATGACATGTCACCATACGTGCATACGTACGGCTTACCATTTCCACGTCGTGGTGTAATTGTTATTCAATATATTATTATTTGGATGGGTATAATAATGATTTGTAATTCATGTAAATAATAAATATAATAGGAAAATGATTCTGTATATATGATATACCATCCAATTATATATTATTTTAATATCAAATGAATGATATTGTCTCTCATGCGTACGTACGGACTACCGTCTCCACGAACGCGATGAGATTCATTCTCCATCATAATACATTCAAGTCTAATTCCCATTTGAAGATTAATAATAATTATTAAGGACTTAATATCATTTTGGATATGAATAAGATAAAATCTATCCATAAGAAACATGTCTTGTGTAACAAAACATATAAAAGAAAATGAGTAAGTTAATACCCAAAACAACGATAATATTATTAACAAAGCAATGTTATGAGATCATATATTGTATCATATTAAAATATATGATTCTTGTATAATTTAATCACAATTATTTCACCATTATACATGAAGTTAACTTACCCCAACCAAGGAATAGTAAAAGCTAAGGGTTTATTTCGCAATCTCTTCATTATCCGAGGTTATTTATAAGTAATAATCTACTGGGACTTCTTTATCATCCACATCCATGTTTCTTAAAAATGTGTTTCAAAACATTTTTACTATTTACTAGAATATGGGTTAATGTCATTTATACCCTTGTTGAATTTTCTAAGTGGTTTATAAAGTAATAATTCCGTTGTTTTCTAAACAAGGTCCTTTCTAACCATTTCGACAAAATTAAGGAAAGAATGTTTTTTTAACTTATACGGTGGGTGCAGCTATTTTCCACCATTGTAAAATCGTCGAAGCTTCCCTTACAAGATTATAAGATTATTTTCAAATAAAATGTTTTATTTTATAAATATATGACTCTTAAATTATTTCAAAATAAAAATAGATATTTCTCTAAAAAGAGTTTTGATTTCATCTATGTCAACATCCTTTGATGGATATTACGCTTATTTGAAGTTGATTTATTATGATACAAAACTTCTATATTGTATTGAAAGTTTTCAGATATGTTTGACTGTGGATGTGTTATTTTTATACCATTCATGGTTTATGGATGAAGTATTTACATTTCATATGCTAGTTTTAATACGAATGTTTATGTTATGTTTAAACTTTATCTTATGGGAATGCATTGGACTTAATATGTGACAGGTGGAGCCCTCTATAGCTTCTCGATGCATCGGTAGGTCTCATGAGACAAACTAGTGTCTTGGCACAAGGCCTTCGCAAAATATTATTTGTAGTCTTGGCATGAAGCCTTGGCTATGTGGTTATGATAGTGTGTCATTATGAATTCCATTATTATGAAAGTGGTTATTCATATTGCATGTGATTATTCGATTAGTAGAATATCCATGTGGATAAGTAAATGGAAATATTTCATTTTATTTTTGCCTTACTATGTTTAAGTTCAAGTTTAAAAGTCTTTTGTTTTAGTTATACATTGCCTTTAATGTTTATTCTTATTTCTGAAATTTTCTGCTATATTGTTATCCTTACTTGGCATTTGAGCTCACCCCTTTTCTATGTTTTATTTTTCCAAGGATGTGAAGAATTAATTTATGAATGACCTGCAGGGATAGTATGAGGGGATAAGAGTGTGGACTATGGAGACTATATTGTTGTAGTTTTCATTTTATGATGTAATGTAAAACTTTATGAATATATCTAGTGTTTCCAAGGCTACTAAACTAATCGGTCTTTCGAGATTTGAACATTCTTGTGATCATTCCAATGTTATGTAATAATGCACCGACTCTGGGAAACTGGGGTCGGGGCGTTATAGATGACATATGAGTCCTTGTTTTTTTCCACTTCCCAAATGTCCGGGGTCACCCTGGGTGAAGCCTTATTCTCATAACATGTTCATTCTATATCCAATTAAACCTTTCGTCTACAAAATTATTTTATGGTGTACCAAGAAGGGTATTCCACCACTAAATTACATTATCAATATATAATTACTTGAACTACTGACTGTCATACTCCAATCTATTTCCAAACAACAAAAATTTATATTTTGTTACTGGATCATTATTAACCATTGTATTCCACTAAAAACATATAAAAATATCAAATATTATGTTCATAATGTAAACTGAAACCTTCATAAATGATTCATCAAAAAATCTAACATTACATTTCCACAATCTAAGGAAATTTAATGGTTTAGTCCCCCAAACATTTCAATGAACATGTTCTAGCTTCCCAACCTTTAATGTTATAACTCTTTTTATAATGAATAAATTTTTCTAATTTCCAATGAATAATTCTTCAAACAATCCATCTTTTATCAAATAAAGATCCAATAGAATTCCTTTTTTCACTACCTTCAACCATTTTCACTCATGTGTCATATCCTATAGGGATACTGTAATGAATCCCATATAATTGATTGTTCTTATTCGTGTCCATTCAATTATATACCATATTGAATTGGGTTCTATTTTTTTAATTTGATAAATATTACCGTATCCACATTAGTAATATTACATGCACCAAAAAAGAATATTGACTAGAAACATTCATCATCGAGCTACCTGGTAGAAATAATTTTCCTTCAAAATCTATGTATATACCTTACATTCCCCAAAACAAGTAAACTTGAAATATTTCTCTTAATACATGCATCTATCTTCCCCATAATATACAACGTTTCATCATCCAAAAGATGTACCTATCAAAATTTTATAAGAACACAATAATTTATGATACCATTCTTTGATGTGGAATGGAAGTATACTCCTGAGTCTATCATCCAAGACTCTATTAGATTATCGATGATCAACATGAACACATAATTTTTATGATACCATTCTTTGATGTGGAATGGAAGTATAAACCTCATTCTATAATCCAATACTCCATTGGATTATCAATGATCAACATGAACACATAATGTTTTCCTTAAACCATAATGTTTGTTGTATTGGTTTCATAAACCTCATTCTTTTATCTATACTTCTTCTTATTTTGTGATTCCTTCCAAAAAATCTAACTGCTAAGTTTAATTACATTTTTTTGTCATGGCACATTCCCCATTATTTTTTCTTTGATAACTATCTCATTGTGTATATATTCCTTTAATTTCATATTAAAGTAGATGACTATAATATTTCCAATTCACTTATTTTAATAACTTTATAAATGATTTGGTCATGCATGTATTTCCATGAAAATAATTTATTCTCTAAAAAATCTCATTATTTTTACATTGTCTTCCCAACTATTAATAAATGCAGAAAATAAAAACATTGTATAAACCTCACCATCCCACACAATTCCCACATATCAAAACTAACTTATGATGTTGTTGTATTTTTTGATGTGATAAAAAATAACCTACCTTAAAATTATATTGATATTTAATAGTAATTGTATTAGGTAAAAAATTTTCAATTTAAAAGAATTATAGTGTATATTCTATATAGATTTCAAAAACCTATCTATATTTTTCTTCTCTATAATGTTGAGAACCATGTTTTTTCTAATATAAATCAAATAAATAATTTACCATTATTATTTGTTATATTAAACCATATATTCTCCATGTCTATTCAAATTTAATCCAAAATGGAGAATGTTAAACTATGACAATAATGATATTCATTGGTCAATATCCTCTAATAACTGATGTTAGCTTCATTGAAGACATTAGTTTTTACCATTCATTATTCTATAAACATCATCCAATTCAATAAAATCGAACATGATATTTCAAACTCAGGATCATATACTAAATTTTGTGGAAACACTAAGAGTAAATATATGAAATGATTCTAGAAATAATAGTAAACGTGAATAAACAAAAATAAGAAGATCATGAGACATATTGGTTTATGTGGTTTGGAAAATAATACATACATCAATAGAGAGATATAATAATTTCATGAAATTGAGAGCATGACTATATGATGATTTAAAATAATCACATGAAAACTCAGAAGCTCATTGAAAACCTATTTTGAATTATCTAACAAAGATGAAGATTCAACTGGGCCACCAACTGGATAGAAATTAAAATGTTATATATTAACTATTTGAATGATGTTTACATAGATACAATACAACTATCACAAAATTCCATATCATTAAAATTAAATATTTACCAATTTTTGACAACTATAGTGTCTTGTTAGTGTTTCTTGTCATCTTTTCTAAAAGGGAAAAGGGTTTCTATAGTTCCCAAAATCGAGTCTAAAAAATAGTTTGGGTTAGAAATAGTTTTCCAAACTACATCTCAGGATTATGATACACCATTTCAACATAAGAATTGTTATTCAAAAAAGAGTCCATAATAATCGTATAATTCCAAAAAATGATTTCCCATTTCAACATTAGAAACATTATTTATAAGATAACATATAAGAATCAATAAGAATGATTTCCCATTAATTCATGCTCCAATTGTGTGAGTAATACTAAAAGTTATACCGAGCGGTTCACATGGAGTGAAACCATTTTGACAAACCATTCGTCATAACCATTCACCTCATAAATGTATTATAGTTTCATGATAAACATTGTAATTTACTCATATGTCTATCATGGCCCTCCCAAAACCTGTATTAATAGAAAAAAATCAAAATATCTCATAAATAAACAACCGTAAAACCGAAATTCAAAAGAAACTCATAACCACCAATGAAAAATAAATTATTAGAATAAGTAAAAGCTACAAAAAAATTTCACTACATCTAATATTTGATCCACAATTATCTTAAATCCCATATACTGTTACCCCTAAAAATTAAAATAGGGACCTAATCATATTTGTAATGGACTTTCCCATGCATCCAAATGATATTGAACATATTTCAACTCCCCAATTTCTCTTGGTTCATTCATGATCAGCCTGATATGTAAACATGTTAGAAGTTTTCAAATATAATCCTCCTGGAATGATTTTTTCCCAAAAAATCCAAACCTAAAACAGAGGTTATTGTAATAAACCCTGTATGAAGTATCTGAAAATTGGACTAACATCTCAAAGTAAGAAAATTGTTCTTGAAAAAATAAATCCAGTAGTAAATAACAACAATGAGTAATTTAAAAAAATTACTTAAACATTATAAATAAATTATTAAAATTTAATACAAGGATCTAAATACCATAACTAGAATATAATAAAATTAGGACTGGAAATGTTTATATCCAATATAACCCAAACCAATAAAACAACCCATGAAACTAAAAAACCATCACAATGTGTCACTAATGAAACCTTAACAATCCAAAAATCACCCACATCCCATAATATCTTATTTGTAACTAAACATAGAAGTTGAGACCAGAAAACATACACATGAAAAAAATACTACACACCCACAAATCTGAGTCTATAGGGTGTGATCCTAAATCTAGCGGGTTTCCACCATGACTCCATTTCATTCCATTTATAAAATAATCCAAGACCACTATTTAGAAAATAATTAAGTGAAAATAGGGTTTTATTTAAATTTAATGTATTAAAAACAAATAAAACTTAACATAATAATTTGAAATGATTTTCTTATAAACAAATGTTAAATATTCCCTTAATAATTTAGAATTACCTTGTAAAAAAACTCATCCATTCTATTTAAACCCATTAAACACACATTAAAAAAATAATGAAAAATGTAATAATATAAGGTGTAAACAAAATTAAAATGATTATAAATGAATATTAATAATGTTTAAGGGAACACCATATAACTATAATGCACACTACAAAATAACTTATTCATTTACGAAAAAATGAATCTAACCCCAGTATCCTTGACTCTGTGCATTAAATTAAAACGTTGATATGATTTTATGGGATCACATTTTGAATGAATAAATAGTTTAGTAGTTTTAGAAAACCATAAACATACATAATTATTACAATACAACATGAAAGGAAAACCGATATATGATTTCCATTTGAAACATCCATATCTCCCATATTATCCCTCCAAGCCATTTATTATAATCATCTTCATATCCTGGGGAAAAATAAAACAAAATTATGGGGTGAGATCATATTTTTAGTAAGTGTAATTAATACATTTGAAGCACATAATATTGAGTATAATATGGAAATAATAAAATCTTAATAAATAGTTCCACTTTAAATACATAACCATGGATATTCTACTGGTTGAATAATAACATTGAAAATCAATTACTAGTTTTGTAATGAGGGAATTCCTAATATGGGAGACAATAACAATACTATCAAGGCATCATTCTAATACTATACTTAACTGCATAAAAAACCAATATAGTTTTTCTCATGAGACAAACCAAGGAATCAAGAGGCTATAATAGGACTCACACATCAATTACTAAACCCAATACATTCCTCAAATGAAAAGGGTAAAACATAAACAATATAATCATTCATAATAAAAACTAGCATATGAAATTTAAATACTTTAACTATATCCCCTTAATGGAATATAATTCCATTCTATCCAAAGTGGTACGTTTGATAGCCCAAACTGAAATATCTAATCATATTACTAGTATAGTGCAAGTGTGGGGTAGATCCATAGGAATAAGAAGTCATTGTGTTATGTTTCAGTAGTTTTTGATTATTTATGTGAAGGTTGATGAAATGTTTCGTTGATTCTTGTGGTTCTAAAGATAAAATTACTTATTATTCTATTTCATTATTAATTTCCTTAAGACAAAGAATAACGTAAGGAAAAATTGATTCTGTTGATAAATGAGAAGCATGTTTCGGTGTTGTGGGCTTTTCAAGGTCACTGATAAATTGATTTTCTTATCATGTTGTGTTGTTCATAATAACTCACATCATTGGGATTAAAATATAACAGAACCTCCTATATTTAGTGAGTTATGTTTGAATCAATGTAGAAAATTTCCAATGTCTATAATTTTACACAAATTAGTTTTATTAATTATATGCCATTTTGAGACGATAAGTGCATCAAATGATCATGGGAGAACATTATCGTAATTATTTTAAAGATCCCTGGAATTGTTTTTTTCTAATATTGGTTTTCTAGTGATATTTACTAACAGATTATGAGGTATTATGTGAGAAACATAGATAGCACAAATATAATAAGTCAGTTTATTAATAACAAACCCTAATCATCCACATCAACAACACACGGGGGATTTAGCTACACATAGAGTAGCTAATGAAAAAAGTACAATTAATACCTAAAATAATAATTGCAACATCTTTAGGTCGAATATTATCAGGAAGGTAGAGCAGTAGTGCCTCTACTCTTCGGTTCCCTCTATCTCTTTCTCTCTCTCCTTCTCCCTCCATTCTTCTCTTGATGTGTTTATATAGTTGTCCCCTCTTTCTGTATATCTGAATTTGGAGGGCATGCCATCTTATTTATAGTATTTAAAAATTAACTTCATGTGCTATAATATAAAAAGTGTGTAACTATGTCAACTATACTTGACTCTTCTTTCTCTTATGGTAAATGATCTGGCATTCCACCCTTGACATTGAAGGAGTTCGAGATCAGTTGGTGGGGGTACATGACATGTATCACTTCTTCACATGGCATATAGTACAACATCATCCCCCAACCATTTCTGGAAGGGGGTACAC
This sequence comes from Viscum album, assembly GCA_963277665.1. Lineage (NCBI taxonomy): Eukaryota > Viridiplantae > Streptophyta > Magnoliopsida > Santalales > Viscaceae > Viscum > Viscum album. Next base: position 626,460,094 of record OY728151.1, on the reverse strand, counting down.
AACATGTAAATAGATTTTACATGATATGTGAATCTTGGCCGAAAATATGGCTATGTACTCAGTTTGGCTGATCTATGTCTGGGAAAGGAAACACGACATTTATATACAAAGTACACACCATGAATTTGAAAACCTCAATTCTGATCATTCAAAATTTGTTCCTTTGGATATAATACACCAGAATATCATCATAATAAAAAATGTAAGTAAATTTATCCACAAAATGATTTATATTCTCTGGAAATAAGTTTTTCTGCTCAATAATATGTATGAATTATTATACACAAATCGAGGACATCAATCTCCACCACAGTTATTCATTCTCTTTCCCTCAAGAAAAATCTCAACATTAAATCTATAGAATACATACTCTAAACATAGAAGAATTAAATTAATTATTATTATATATACTATAGCCATCACAATGGATTTTAAAAGGAACAAAACATAGTAAAATTCCATATATGTCATACTCATGCCTCCTATATCATTAAATTAATGATATTAATCCACTTTCGTCGTAATTATTAAACTTTTTATAAATAATCATGCCACTTGATGATTTAGCTCACCAAAAATTACCACACTCATCAGTCTAGATCATTTAATCATGGTTTTGATAAATATTATGTATATGTTCTCTATCCATATGATTTAAAGTTATATCAATATCCACTTCATAACTAAAATAACAAGAATATTGAAGGCATTCAATAAGGATCAAATGATTGTACCACTTCGAGTAGGTAGGAAATGTTGTCTAAAATAATCTCAGAGGCTTGAAAAAGGAGGCCAAATTCTTTAATAACAATACACGATATTCATATATATATATATATATCATTAAAAATAAATCCCCAATCAAGACCACTCCAAGGGTATCATCATTGTGATACTCCCTTACCAAAATGGGTCCCTAAACTATCAATAATGTGTACTGAATGAATCTGGTCCCTCCTTTTAATTTTCCAAGACTTCTTTTCTTTTTTTTTTAGTTGGGACCAGAAATAATAAAATGAATAGTGGTTTTGGAAGAATTCTTCCCAAATTAATAAGTGAAACTCCCACCTACACATAAGTGAACATAAAAACATGAACATAATGTTTAAACATCAAAAACTTGAGCAACGAGATAATACATGGAAGTACATAAGTCATAGATCATAATGGAACATAAATCATGACAAAATATCATGGAAATAAAACATGTAATTGTGGCATCCATTAATCACATGTAATGATTTCCATAGTAGCCAAGGAATTGCTGCCAAGACCATCTTAGTGGACAAAGCCACTTTCTAAATTGAGTTCACTCCTCATTCCAGTCCTATAATACTAAACTGGATTAACTTACCATTCCAGCCATGTCTATCTCATGATATATAAATCTTTACCCAATGCATTGGAGGTAGATATAGGTCCCACCCATCTCATAATGAAATCATTCTTACTTGTGGCACAACATAAACACAAATCATTCATCATAACCCAAAGAATAAAATGGGTTTCATAAACATCATGCCATCATCACATAATCCATATAAAGGAAATGGGCATCATTTCATAATAAGAAAAGTGAAACCATGTAAATAATATAGACATTATACTTGAAACATATACATATGAAATAATTTCATCTTAGATGGAAAATGGTTTTGATAAAGCACTTGAAATGTATTATTAAGGAAAATATCCTTTCTTCTGGAAAATCTGTTTCTTTTCACAAAATTCCATTCAATTTTAAAAGAAAGATATTTTGTTGAAGATAGTCATGAAATCCTTTGGAGGAAGCTTCATGAATATAAGGCTTTATAAAACCGTAAAAAATCCTTTCTTGCCGTATATGTTAAAAAAACATTCTTCTCATTCTTTTGCTGGAAAAGTCAAAAAGTTCCTCGTAAAATAAAGATTCCATATATACCATGTAGTAAAAGTAAAAAATGGGTAAAAATGTCTTTAAAAATACATGAAACCATTTTTAGGAAACATGGAAATGGATGAGAACAATAACCCCAATAAATACTTACGAATAAACAATCTCATATAAGAACGAGATTGGAAGAGTTATCCCTTACCTTAGGTCCGATATGCTTAGTATGTATCCAAAAATCCTATATAATGATTTAAATAATGTCATTGACTTATTACAGAATCATATTCATTGTTATTATATCATATATCGTTCACTTATGACTTTATATTACCCGTTCTTTTGTAAATTCATGTTAAAGTAGCGTTTTGGGTAAAATATTCTCATTTGTCGTTCATATTTTGACTTGTAATTATTCATATGATTACTTAGATCATGATTACTTATATTCAGAATGTAAAACATGGTTTATAAATAATATATATTCAGAATATACATATATATAATGGATCGATAAATGGAAAGAAATACACCGTTCATGGAGACGGTAGGCCGTATGTACGCATGAACGCTGTTTTCGTTTCCTTATTGAATTGAATGGAATTAAGTAGATGACATAAATATATATACATAAATACAGTAGCATTATTATGTCATATATTTCATGATTACATATATTATATACTTTATAATCATTCTTGAATGGTTATCATGGAGAGTGAATCTCATCGCGTCGCGGAGACGGTATTCCATACGTACGCACGAGCGATGATATCATTCCCATGATCGTCGAATTGTATTAAAGTGTATGTATAATATTAAATAATCAATATCAATTTACAATAATCATATATATTCATTAATTTCACCATTATACCCATCCAAGTATGGTGGTGGTGGAAAATAGATTACACCACGGCGTAGAGACGGTATTCTGTACGTACGCACGCGCGATGATTTCGTTTTCCATAAGATGGATAGATTGTGAAATATGTTTGTTTCATAATTATAATAACATATCAGTATATTAGTGATACTGATGTTAATTCTTCATAATGAAACAACTAAAGAAGAATAAGTGGAAGAAGAAATAATGTTGAAAGAATCGGTAACCGACATTACCTCTTCTTTGAAGCGCCTCTTTGAGACCTCCTCTTAGGGAACTAAAATTGGTATTTGAAGAATACAATGACCTCTAGGATGTTTCTAGGGAAGTGGAGAAGAGAATATTTCAGGGTTTATCCGAGCTTGAAGGCTCAAAGTGGTGTGAGGAAGAGAGGGAGGAGGTGCCATTTTATAAGGGAGGAGAGGGGCACCTTTGGAATAACAAAACATATTATTTTATTACAAAGTCATATTCGGTTTTTAATAGCTCCAAATTGAGTTATATCTAAGATAAGGTGGGTATGGGTCTAAATCCTCTCATCCAATATAATTTAGACAAGTTTAGGTTACTTTTTTAACCATATCATTTCGATTTAACTTTAAGTTGGATAATTTAACTTTTACCGTGTCTTCTTGTTTTCTTACACTATAAGGTTAATAAACTTACTATAACAAGCCAAACGAATCCCAAGTGGTTCATTATTAAAATATATATCTTTATCTAAGTCATTTTTCAGAACCGTAGATTTTTTAGGAATAAAATAACAATTAAAAATATAATATTTGTTTTAAAAACTATTTTATGTCAATTTTGACACTATTTGGTACATGATTTTTGTGAAAATCATAACAGCATGATTAGTTCGAAAAAAGTTACTTAAATCGATAATAACATGTCATATAAACCTATCAAATTAGTGTAATTCATAAAAATCCTCAAATTACATTTATTTGTGTATTTATAACATCTATTATTTCAATATTTCATTAATAAGATGATTACTGCATCATCATTATGTCATTCATAAATTAAATTATTTAATGTCTAAAAATTAAAAATAAAATACCATTATGTAGGAAATATTTTTATCTTTCTAATTAGTATTTATAGTCGAATTTATATTATGTATAACCCTATATTAAAAATATGTTATGTATTAAACATTGATTTTAACTATTTTAACCCTTCTTTAAATAAATTAATAATAAATGTCCAAATCTAAACCATTTGGGCCTAAATCGTCATATTTTATTCCTAAGGTTGTTTTTGGTTGAATTGAACTTATCCAATAGAATTAGGACATGTGTTAGGATAATAATAAAATCATTTTTACCCTTAATTATCCTATTTACTTTTAACCGTGGTAAATAAAATTAAAAAGTTACCATTCACCAAAAATTATTTTCATCTCAATGAACCACATTTTAGTCCTTGATATTTACCGTGTCTCTCGGATTTTTGAAATTCAATTAACAGAAGTGGTAAAATTTAATTTAAATTAAAAAAAGTCAGTTTTTTAACTACCACTAAGTGGTTTCACTATTCATCAAAAATCGATGTTTTTCAGAAAAATTAAAAAAATTCAGCCTAAGCCTTATTTGATATTCCAAATTCAAAATTGATGTCTATTTTTTCCAAATTCATAACATATAAGTGGAATTAATTAATTTTAAATTTAATTCCCGTTATCAAAACAAATAGCGTGTTTTTAAGAAACAAAAACAATCAAAAGATTGATACTTGTTTATATCCAATTTCAAAGTGATATTAATTACAATGAACAACATTGTATTAAATGGTAAAAATATATTCTACTTACACTTTAAACCCAATTAATAAGATAATATAACCATATAAATTATTTCGATGAAAAAAGTTGTTTTAAATTAAAATATAGCGTGTTTTTACTATTCATTAAAATATGAAAGTTATTCGAATAATATGAAAAAGTTATCCAAAGTAAATTTTTATATCCTGATTCCAAAGAAGAATTTTATTTTTTATAATTGAAATTATAAAAATGTAAAAAAAAAATTAAAGTGGGTGGGCCATCAAAAGGCTGCAAAACTACATTTTTTGAAAATTAATTATTTTACTCAAAAAAATTATTTTTTTTGCATACCATGTTCTATAAAATGTGTAAGATGAATAATAATGTTATAAAATTCAAAATGTTGTTTATACTATTCATAACGGGTAGTTCATATAACATAACTTTGTTTAGCGAAACTCAGTATTGCGTACAACACACGCTATCGTGGAAGGTCATGATTGCGTGTAATGTAAGCCAAGTCCGGGACGCGTGTTGGGAAAGCTCCTTTTGGTGTAGCATAAAACACAAGACATTAATGAAATTAAAAAAATATTTTTCATAAAATCCCGGGGTGTTACAGAAATCGCGATAGGGGAGAGTTTGCGGGTTCGAGTTTTGGTAGAATTAAAGGGGTGTGTGCATGTGAGGATCTTCGGGAAGGGTAGTGTGTGGGAGAGTGTGAGGGGGGATTCCTAGTGCCGATAAAGGTGGAGGGGTTCAACTGCTGTTAAAATCTCCCCCCACATTATATAATTCGTTTTTATTTTTTCATATAATTTTATTGACTTTTATCAGTGATTTTTAAAAGCACAGATAAATGCACCTTTTATCAGCGCAAAAAAAATCACTAATAAAGGGGTCTTTTATCTGTGCTTTTTTTAGCACTGATAAAAGGGTCCTTTATCAGTGCTTTTTGGAGAGCTGATTAAATGGACCCCCTATATCTTCACCTCGATTAACATCACATATTTAGTGCTATTAATCGAAATTTCTAGCACTGATAACGGCTATATTTGTAGTAATGTGGGGGTGCTACAAAAGGTGGTTCAATTAAGTGTTAAGAAACTCGCATGCTAAAAAATCCATTAAGAAAGTGTAGTAAATTAGGAATATAATATGAAAACACCATAGATAATAATTTTACAATGCTCGATATACAAATGTGGAACCCCTAGTATATAGGTATTGGTGTGAAACACTGTTCACTCGAATCTCTATCAACTAGCATTATCATAGATACATCCCTTAGATAGATGAAACTCATGTTCGGTCATTATCCTAGTAAAATACTCATGTAGTGAAGCAACCATTCCATGATTTTTCAAAAAATTTCTCAAGGTAACTAATTCAATAGGTATTGGAGGTGGTATAATTTAAATCTCATGTCAATAACATTATAAAAACAAAGGCCAAGGACAGCATCCTAATCATATCTCCCAACGTTGATGTCAGTCAAAACGTGGGACTCATCCGATAATCATATAAATGAATCACAATTAAATCATAAATCAGATGGATATATATAAAAATAAATAGTACAAATAAATTCGTATAAATTAGTGTGTTACAAATAACCAATCAAATTGAATTTCATAAAGTACCAATTGATACTTTGATTTATACTTAATATATACTTGTTTTAAATTTATTTTAAAATCCATTTTTAAACTTAGACCAATAACAATGTTAATAAATAACACTAAATCATAAAAATAACTAATAGGGGAATCCACTAATAAATGTTTTTAATAAAATAAACATAATAAGAATATGTAAAAATATATATCAAAAGGAACAACACTTAAATAATTAGATTTCGTCCAAAACATCTTAATAAACAATTTTTCATCCATAAAATGACAGCATTCATTATTACCAATCACCTTGAAAGAACAAAATTCAATTTAAAAACTGTTTCCTTGAATTTCAAAATTTAAAAAATTAATCAAAGGGTAAACCTAATAAACATGAAAAACAATTGAGAGTGAAATTCTAGATATCATTTACATAATTTCATTAGTTCAAAAAAACATTAAGAAGAATAAAAACACAAATTTAATCTCAAATAAAAAATTTTTTAATGAAAATGCCAACCTCAAGTGGAGAAACAATGCCACTTTTGATTTAAACCATTGGAAGTGATGCCAAGAGAAGGATAAAAACCCATAGAAAGAAAAATCCCTAAATCAAAACAAACATAAAAATAAAAATCATTGAAACTCATTATTAGGCTTGTTAAGAAGGGATAAATTTGAATAAACCTAGATGATAAGGATGTTTGATCCTTAATTATTCAATATGGTTGTAAAATCACAAATAAAATAAACCAATCCAAATCCTCTTAAGACGGGTTTTTAATGGAGAGAGAGTCCCTTATGTAGACACTATGTTGGGGGAACTAAAATGGGGAAGATTTTGGTTGAAATATAAAATAAAAATTAATTCAAATGACAAAAAATAAAAAAAAACAAGCATGTTTCAATATTTACATACACTTTTTACCAAGATGTATAGTAAATATCTAATCACTACATTCCCAAACTACCAATGATGGATCATTTCTACTGCATGGATTCCAAAATCATGTTCCTCAATGTGTAACCCTATAAATGATTAAAAAAATTAAATATTTCACCAAGCGCATCATTAAACATAAAGAGGTCAATAACGGTTATAAAATATAGAATTAAGGGACATCATGAGTGTCATAATGACTCAAGAATTATAAGATTCGAATTAGTGTATAGAAAAACATATATGTTTTTGGGAATTTTTTAATTAATGAAGATCGGAAAAGATCGCTATAATTCATATGAAGATTATACTATGATTCCTTTAAAGTTTAATACAACATAATTTTTTTGGATGTTATATCCTTATCATGGGAAATGAAATTTCTATCTTGGGAGTAATATTTCTCTCTGATTTGTTTAACCTTTCAAATAATTGGTAAATGTTTATTTTATTCCATATATATTAACACTCTACCCAACATAGATGTGTTAGATTCAAGAAATCATACATGTTTTTTAGATTTATTGGTATCATAATGATTATTTCCACATCATCATTTGGGATGTACTAGATTGTGAAGATAATAAAACCATTGAAGTCATTCTTATTGATATAAAAGACTGTTAGGAGTGGGTGTGTTTTTGGGCATGCTATATAATTGGTTCATATAATATAGAGGCATAATTTCATAGAGGACTATACCTAGGAATAGGATTCATTAATGTAATATAAATATCCTAAGTATTTTGGGTATTTGATCTCTATAGAGTTTCATTATTTTGATGTTATTTTTATATGAGGTGATGGATTCTTTTGCATGTTTTCATTCTTAAATAAGAAAGTGTTTATGGTGTTCTATTTTATATAGATACTTTTATGGTATATCAATGGGTTATTTTTCTTCTCCTTTTTTATTTTCTTATTGGTATAGCCTTGAATTGTTGAGGAGGTAATTTTTTTAGAGTCATATAATTTAATGTCCCAATTTCTAAAATCCCATTTATTTTGTTTCCCTAGGTTGTAGAGGTGTCAAATAAAATTTTGGAAGAATTCCAAAGAAGATAGGTATTCAATGGTCATCTTATGGGATACCATGTAACTGTGGTCATCATTGTGTTGGCTATGGTGAACTCATTTAGAGTTTTAGGGATGATCTGGGCATTTTAGTATTTTACAATTTGAATTATTGGGTACAGTGACCTGGTCATTGAGTTCTATAGCACTGCAAAGGGAGAGAAATTCATATGGCGGATATTTCTCAAGGGGTTTTACATTGTATTTTACATCTATGATAAATGGAGAGTTGAACCATATTATTGTGTAAGGGGTGGTTATTGAGAGGGACATGAGATATTTACCTATTTGAATTAGGAACTGTTAAAACCACGTGGAACTAGGAATGGTGGTGTGTGTGTTTTAGAACACGTGATAGGAGGAAATTGTGAGTTTTAGTTCACCATAATTAAATACTTTTCACGGAGGGACAAAACATTGGGGGTATTTACCCCAATTATATGATGAGAGGTATTGTTTTCTTATTGTAAATAAGTTAATAAAAAACATGCATCATATTGTGGTACAAGAAACTATTCAAGTCAATGAGATTTAATATGATTTTGAACCTCTATGAGAATCTGGGGTCAACTGATTTAAATTCTAATGAATCTTGTTTCCCTTTTACCAGAAACTACATTATTGGTTTTCATATCCCAATGGAGTGGTAGATGAATTTTGGGACTCTTTTGTAAATAGAGGGGCATGAAATCCATAATTTAAATTTTTTTCACTTCATTTTATACTTAATCGACACTGACTCCTATTGTAACCCTCTATATACTTATTTTTAGAGTCCAAACACCCTATATCATTAGACCAAGGTTAATTACATTATGTATCAATATCTTCCACTCAACTATTCCTCTTACATTTTTCTTTCATTGTGAATGTTCATTATTTAGAGTTCTTATTTTTTATTGAGATTAATTCATGGTTTGATGTTGGTTTATCATTGATATTCTATATAGTGGTTCTTCCATGTTTATTGGTTGTTAACCCATGTTCTTCATTTTTTTAAAAGATAATTATGATCCTATATACAATGTAGGTGATTTATTTCTAATCATTGTAAATTGTCTTTTTAAATGTATCATGCTTTTTATTCTATGGTTAAATTGGTTAATAAGACTAGTTGAATATAATAATTGGAATGATGTATGAATTGGAAAGGAATATTGTTAATGCATTACTGTTGATTCTTTTTTTGAGGATTCCTATTTTATTTTTATAGATAGTGGGTTCTTTACATGAAAATTATTTATAATATTTTATATTTTAGAAATTGGATAAACAAAATAATGATGTAAATGTTTAACTGATTAATAATACATACATGATAATTTTATTACAATTATTATATTCAAATTAATATGAATGAAATAAATACTTGAGCCTCTTTTATAGTTAGTTGATAGCATCGATAGATACTAATGATAGGTAAATTGTTCCTGAAACATATTCATAATAAAATATATGACTAAAAAAGGAAAAAATGTTCTGATTTGTTTTAATGATAATTGGTTTGGGATGAGCGAGAACATAATTGTTTGTTAAAGGCTTGTATCCCTTATTGTTATTCCTTGGTTACTCCCTGAATATATGTGTTGAATGTAGTTTTTTATCTTATTTTTATTATCTAGGATGGCATATTAATTTCATGATTGATGTGTGGATTGTTCTATTTTATTGATATTAAGAAATGGGTTTATGACACAAGTTAGTAGCACTGATTTTTTATATCTTTTTCATTGACAAGATGATGATTGGAAAAGATAACATAGAATGCAAAATGGACGTTCCTTATTGAAGGGTTTTTATGTGATGTTTATTACATGATTAATTGGTATAGGTTTATAGCAAGGTGCTCATATGTAGTTTGATTCCTTTTATTGAGGAATATTTTTTTGATGATAGTTTGGTGTACTCCAAACTACCTCTTGAAGTAAGTTTATGCATCATGACTGAATCTATATGTAATGCGATTGGAAGAGTCATAGAGTACCCAAATTGTGAAATGTTTAATTGATTAATAATGAAATCATGGGATGGGTGTAATTATTGGGAATATTAATGATAAATTAAATTGAAACCATGGTATGTTGAAAGGAATGTGTCAAGGATCATGTAATGGTATTTTAGTTATATTAATTTCAATTATGAAAAGAATTTTTCTGAAAATGGAATTTCTTTCTATAACAAAAATTTCTGTTGGTTTTAATAATAATTAATAGTGATGTCTATTTCTTATGAATATGGTAAATGATGTTTAATCTAGATACCTATGTTATTTTATGGAATTTAGTTTCCAATAACGTTCTTGTGATAGTGTGGTTTCATATGGGATAATTGTGGTTATTGAGTATATACCTAGGTAGTTTCCACTAGTGTGGTTGGGTTTTGTGGTTATTCTTCTACTATATTATTTCATATTCTCTTCCACCAGATATGTTAGGTTATATGTCAACCAAGGGTTTTGGTTATGGGTTTATTTCCTTCATCAAGGATGGTGGGGGGATATATGGCCAACATATCCTTCTCCCTTGAACATTCTTTTTCATTAACCTAGTGTGTGAACGTATTCTATAATGACATAATATATCACTATATATCATCCAAAAATAAATATTTTGTAAATTATTTGTTTCAAACGAATAAACCAAACTAAAGTTAAAAAAATATCATTGGTAAACTTAAAATAATATATATTACTATTAACACTTAGACGGTAAATTATCCAGTATTAATTGATGTAAACATATAAAAAATCCAAAACATAATGTAAAATAAATGGAATATATAAATATAATTCATTCTTATTAAGATCATGAAGCATAAAATTGATGGCTTGTAACTTTGCTAGGGGTTTTCCTTAACCAATCCAAATCCAAACATGACCAGTTATTGTTTGATAAAAACTATATATGAGAGAAGTTCAAGCATATATAGATTTCAATAAGATCCATTCTAGCTAAACCAAAACCTAAAACTAGAAACATATATTACATCATGATTAGGTCTTATGTGAAGATCGTAAGGGGTTATGTAAGTTGGTGTTTGGATTATAGAGAAATGTAATAAAATATTTATATTGAAACATCATGAATATATATACACAGCAAAAATTATTCTTTTCTAAAATATATTTATTCTTAAAAATATATTTTTTTTAGAAATTAATTTAATTTTATGAAACTTGTTTTTACGTTTGTTGAATAATAATAACCCATATTAACACTAGAATAATTAATAATAGTTAATAGACCAAAATTTGGTTTTTCAATAAACCTATATTTTTACTATATTTTATATTTTAATTTTTAATGAAATTTTTAATTTTTAGGATGTGTATTTGACAATATTAAAATCATTTTTGGATTGTTCATTATCATATTTTATGAAGATATTTATTTTTATTTTTTTGAAAATAATTTAATTTCATATCACTAGTAAAAATGCAATTTTTATTAAATGCTATCAATTTTTTTTAAAAAAATTACTATAAGAATATTTTGATGTTTTATCACCCCAATTCATTACAATATTTTCCTTTAAGAATAAATTTTTTTTTGATATCTTTTCAATACAAATAACACCCAGTTTAAAAACACTATTTAGTTATGATTTTCATATTCAATAAAATAATATGACTTTTATAGGGTTTATATAGTATATATATATATATTATATTCAAAAAATTATTTTTTACATTTGGAAAAAATATTAGACAGATTGAAGATAATAAAAAACCCAATATTTCGCTTAAAAACAAGATTTTACTAAGACATTTTTACTCCCTTTTAATGGTGAACCCATTTTATTTCAAATTTTTGGAATGTTTATAAATATTATATGTCATTATATTTTTAATATATCTTATAAGATCATAAAAAAATTTGTTGGGGGAACTTGTTTTATTTTTCTGTGATATTTTATTTGTTAATGAATAGTGTAAAATAATGAATTTTAAATCAAAACTGTGTTTTCAACTAATTTATTTATAATGTTAAATTATATTTTTATATATTTATAAAGATTAATTATATTATTATTTTATCAGTGAATATAATTATTGTAATATTAATAAATTTCACTATTATAATACTTATAAGAACTTCTCAAAATTTTGAATGTTTTTACATTATAATCCTACATTGTCATCCAATTTGTGGGAGTAATTTCAAATTAATTTTTTCCACTTATGTGTTTGGAATTTGTTAAGATTAATTAAATATTTAGAATCATAAAAAATTATAATTTATAAAATGTTCAACTTTTTTTGACCAACAATATTAGTAAATGTGATTAAAATTATTTACAATAATTATTTTAAAATTAAGAAAAATAAAGGACTATACCTTAATCTTAATGGGTCGAGCAAACTAGATCCCTATTAAAACCCAATATATGGTCTTATATTGACAATATAATTCATTTAATAGAAATTATTCTATTATTTAAGCCATATTCAATGGAAAAAAATGTTATTTAATTCTTTTTTCCCTAAATTTACAAGAGTGTAACTCTTCATCCACTATAAAAAGTCAGTCAAGCTCCCCCCATTTTTAAAGCCTCTCCAGCGACATTTTATCAACAAATACCATCCAATATAACTCTTTATAATAAATCCCCTCATTCTACATGTCTATATTTTTATATAAATATATCCATAGAATCCCATTGGTAAAAACCAAAAGGAGTTACACAAATAATAGGTATCATCATTCCTCAAGTCTTCTGTTTTATTTATATTCTACTCACCAAAAAACTATATTAAAATATAATTATATAAAAAATGTATAATAAATAGAAATTTATATTTTATGTTATGTTTTATACCATAACATACACTCACATCCATGTAATTGGTAACAAACATACCATTCTTCTGTATGGAGAACTTCCACCTCACTAAGAAAGGTTTCCTGTTTTTATTTTACCACATCTCATGATGGATATTATAATAGAATAAATTTTTATAAATATTATATATAATATTTATCATGAATTTATACTTATATTTTTATTTTATAACATATACCTATATACTATTTATTTTTTTAATACGATAACATTGTTATTGGAAGTGTGGATAACAACATCCTCAAAGCGATTTGATTCATTCAAGCTATACATGGAATGTATTGTTGTTTATTTTAATAAACATATATATAATATAAGATATTTACATAATTATAGATTTTTAATATATATAGGTATCATTTAATTTTAATTATTTTAATTTGATAAAGAAAGGAGTGTAGAATTCATGTGACATATGGTCTATCTTCTCCCTGAATGGTGCATTCCATTACTAATATCCAAATATTTTGAGTTATGAAAAATTATGTAATGAATATATATGATAATTATATCATGGTTTACATTATATATATTATAAAATCAAGATCTATCCAATAGGTAAACAAATAATATTTCCAAACGTACTCAAGAAACTATAAAATTAGCATCCAAAATGGTGGAAATAATTATTGAATGTAAAAAAATAGGCAATAAGATAATATAATATTTTCATATATGATTAAATATATAATTATATGGTTATATATTTGTTTATCTACACTATTAAGATAGTTATATATAAGGTTAACTAATAATAACCCAAAAAATAAATGCAAGGTATGTGATTTTGTCTCGATTTACATTCCATTGAAACAAATTTGTTATTGTGAACCACATCACTTTTATATGGTATATATAATGACCTTTGAATTGATATTTCCTGATTATCCATAATCACATTATATTATAAGATTAATTAAATGTTATCACTTCATGTTTATTATAATTCAAATGTTTCGAATGGTATGAGATACTTTGTAATGGATTATGATTATTCTCCTAAAGAACATTTTTAATGATTATCATTGAAATATCACATTCATTGTGATTATTAATTTTATATTTAAATAATAACATTATAATAATCATTTAAATAACTATATTATTTGGTTAAGGATACTATTACATATTAAAACATACCACATTTTTACATATGGTGTTTACTTTGATAGTTAGTTGATTAATAGGGGAATTTTTGATATATATGTATCATTTATTAAATATAGATATTTGATGAGGAATATTACCTATTAATTAAATCTTTTATTTGATCTTAGTAAAATATTGAACATGAAATTTCTGATGGGCCCCATAATTTATAAATCCCCTTGACCTATCGATAGCTTCACATGAGAAAAATAAGATACCCAAATATAATAAGTTTGTACCAATAGTTTTAAACTGTCTGGAGTAGAGGTCATGATAGTATAGGTTTTCATGTTCCTTTAAAATGGAATCAAATAATTTATCATTTCCATCATAGAAATTTCATTCATCATTTTTATTATTCATGATGTTTTCATATGAATAAATTTTTAGATACATTTCATTATCAGTTTATTTATTTAATAACATGTGTTTTCAGTTTCTTACCTCTCGATATTGATTATGCCTTATCCAGTTATTTGAATTTCAATTATTATCATCTATTTAAATTTCCATTTTGATTCATTCTCATTTATTTATTATTCCTTGCACTTTACTTAACCTTAATCATTATTTGAGCACACTATTATTATGTTTCCTTTCCCCATGTTATGAATAAGAATCATTTGAATGAGTTTAAAGGTATCATTTTATTTGATTTTATTAGGTATTAGGTTTTTAATTTCATTTTACCATTGATTATGGGTTTTATGTTTGAAATATATATTTGCAAAAATTCAAAACTGGTCATTCCATTATGATTTTATTCATTATAATCATGCCGATGTACTAAAATAATGCAGCGGCCCTGAGATTCTAGGGTTGGGGTGTTAAGTTGGTATAAAAAGAAGTTTAGCAAAAACTATGGAAAATAGATTTAAAAAACATAGATTAAGGGATATTACTTTAAGATATAATTTTATTTAGAGTACAAAAGAACATCCTAGAATTATTGTAATGAAGATATTTTGTTGGCATTCCAATAAACACATCTCGATAAGGATTCTACAAGTGGATGTTTTTCTAGAATATATGTACCTAGGAATAAAAAATCATACAAGGTGTTTCAGGCATGGATTGGTGTAAGCTGTTATACAAAAATGGGCCTTACTATGCACCAGTTTTGACACTCCTTGTGGATACTCTTAGGATAAGTTTAATTTTCTTTAAATACCATTATTAATGATTTGGATGTAATAAATTCCCTAAAGAAATTATATTTTTTGATCCTAAGACTTGTGATTTATATATTTATTTCATGGGAATTTCCATATATGTAATTAAATATTATGATTTTATGATCCAATCCAGTTTGTGGAATTGTTTATAAATGAATCCTTTAAGGAATAATTCTATTAATAGTCATGGAATAAATAGATATTCTCATACTGAGGAATACAATAGAACTATTATTAAAACAGAGAAAATTATGGTTATACTAGGGAAACATAATCAGGTTTTAAAAAATAAACTTCCCTAAATGGAACATCAAATTTTGTAATTATATTATCCTATTATATATCACTTTTTGTAATATTGGCCCTTATCATTTACTATGTGACAACCGGGTCCCGGTGACCGCACAACCACCCCGCCTTAACATGGTCGTCGGGTCCTGGCCCACCAGTTACCTCCAGTTTCCCCACAGACATGTGGGGCCCACATCTCAACCCTGGCAGTGCACCACACTTAAGGCTGGGTTCCTCCTTTGAGACCAATTTGTCACGACCCGTCCTCGGGGCCCGTGTCGTGACTACCCCAAGCCCGCCTTCCATAGGCCAGGGGTCGGCGACTAGCACCAAGGCGTAAATCCCGGTAAAGGGAAGGCATTTCCTTTGTAAATTAAACAAGCACCACAGAGTAAGAAAGAGGAAAAAGTAAACACTAAGTTAAAGCTGGTACAAGAGTGAAGTGCGGAAAAGTAAGTGGGCCAGTATACAAACCCAAACTGAATGTAAAGTACAACTCGAAAGGGAAAACAGCAACAGAAAAGTAAAGCCGCAACGCCGAGCTGCCCACTAGAAGTCCCACCTGAAGGGTGGGTACAGATAGCCTCCACAGCTCCTCGGTCCAGCCGTCCGCTCCGAGTACACCCGCCTAGTGGTCCACATCCAGGTACCGTCCTGCTCCACCAACCTCGACCACGATCAGTGCTGTCTGTCGTCTGCAACCAACACAACGTAGTGCGGGCATAGCCCGTGCAGGGGTGAGTATAAGCTACTCAGTAGGGACCCTGAGACCCCCAAAGGTCTCCCAAAATCCACAAAGGATAAACCACAAAGGAAAGATACAATCATGAAGTAACATCCGGCACTGCTTAGGTATATGCCCATACATATACCTAAGTCATCAATTTTCATTCGGCTCGAACATCTGAGCCCAAGTAAAACCCAGTCCACACAGGAAAGAAACGTGTTCCACACAGGAAGAAAAACTTAATCCACACAGGAAAGAACAACTCAATCCACATAGGAAAGCAAAATGTAAATCCACACCGGATATCACAACACAGTCCACAAAGGAAAGTAAAATAGGATTCAACTCACACATGTATACTACTTTGAAAGACGATAGAGATGATCACTGCTCCATCTAAGTCGTCGGACCCAAAAAGTATCGATAGGTACTAACCCCCGCAAAGACTCACACAGGATCAGTAGGAAACTAACCCCCGCAATGACCCACACAGGATCAGACCCACACAGGATATGTAGGCGCTGGCTCACACAGAACCGCTGAGCGCTGACCCACACAGGATTGGACACACACAGGATCGGTAGCACTAATCCACACAGGATCGCTGAGTGTTGTAGTCGTCATCGTCGAATCCACTGAAGATCTCTGCACAGTCGTCGTCGCAGTCATAGTAGCAGTCGCAACCAGCATTAGGGTTCCCGCACACAGCAGGCTCGTTCAGGAGGGTCCGCTCCACGAGCCGAGAGGCTGATACATCAACTGACACATAGTCCAGAGTTGATGTATCCAAAAGTTCCGTATCGTCAACAGGAACTCAACGTCGCAGACGGCGCGTCAATCTGACGCCCGGTCTGAGAGTTATTGGCTTTTTCGTCCCAGGGGCCCAGTTGGTTTTTAAGGCAAAACCAACCCGACCGTAATCCACTTGTGTCCAAACCTCGGGCAGAGTAATCCAAAAGATCCGTCTCACTAAGAGAAATTCAACAAAGTCGACGGCACGTCAATCGGACGTCCGAAGCTCAAGATATGAGCGTTTCCGCTCCGAGGGCCCGGTTGGTTTCGTGTACGAACCAACCCGGACGAACTAAAAGTATTTGAAAACCTTGAGTGCGATATACCAAAACGACCGTCTCAATTCATGGATCGCATCGCAACTGACGGTGCGTCGATTGGAGGTCCGTATCCCATGTTATGGGAAAAAGACAGAAGACGGTCCGAAAATCGGGGTTTCGGGCCCGGACCGACCCGGCCCGAGACCCCCCCGGTCGGCCCGAACCGGGTGGACCTGCCCCGGTCCAGGTCGGCCCGGCCCGGCTGGGCACAGCGTGCCCAGCGTGCTGCCAGCTCAGCCGAAGGCCGAGCCGTTGGCAAAGGGGGGGAGGGGCTGCCCCCCTTGTGTAACCGCGACCCCCCCATTTATGGGGGCCGTTTGAAGTCCGGCCGGGGGAATTAATTCCCCTGGATCCTCCCTGTCCGGCCGGCCCGACCTGGCCGGCCGGTTCCTGCTCAACGGTACCGGTGATGGCCGATCCCAATCAATCTCCGACGCTGGCGGCCCGGTCCGGTCGCCGGTCACCTTGCTCCGCCGCGGCCCGGAATCAGCCGCGGCCCTTGTCGTCCGGCGAAGCGCGACGACGCCGCGCCCCTCCGATGCAGCCCCAGAACCGGCCGTGGTATTTTCGGGTGTCTCCGACGCGGCGCGAGGGTGCCGCATCCTTGGATTAATTCGCGGCACGGCGCGACGGCGTCGCGTCCTTGGTCTTCTTTCCACGGCGCGACGCGACGGTGCCACGCATTTTCCTTTCGATTGATTCTGCGTGGTGCGACAGCACCACGCCTTCCCGTACCAAACCACAAAGGAATCAATCATTAAATAAGGAGGAGGGTCGGCCGTGTTTGTGCGGTCCGGGCCCCTCGCATTATTCGATAACAATTGGTTTTAATCCACGAAGATCGTCAAGTTGGTATTCACGAACAAAATAAATAAATAAAACCCCTACCTCTTTTTCAAGAACGGTGCACCTCGACGACAACGAAATCGACGTTTGTTTTTCTGCGATGCCCGACCTCCGCGATGCTCGTCTTCTATAGCTCGTTGACATGCACCGTTCTTGAAACCGAGGTAGGGGTCTTATTTATTTATTTTGTTCGTGAATACCAACTTGACGATCTTCGTGGATTAAAACCAATTGTTATCGAATAACGCGAGGGGGCCGGACCACACAAACACGGCCGACCCTCCTCCTAATTTCATGATTGATTCCTTTGTGGTTTGGTATGGGAAGGCGTGGTGTCGTCACACCACGCGGAATCAAGCGAAAGGAAAATGCGGGGCACCGTCGCACCGCGCCGTGGAAAGAAGACCCAGGACGCGACGCCGTCACACCGCGCCGTGAATTAATCCAACAACACGACGCCCTCGCACCGCGTCGAAGACACCTGAAAATACCACGACCGGTTCTGGGGCCGCGTCGGAGGGGCGCGACGGAGCAAGGTGACCAGCGGTCGGACCGGGCTGCCGGCGTCGGAGCTGGAAGGGGACCGGCCATCGCTGGTCCCATTGAGTAGGAACCGGCCGGCCAGGTCGGGCCGGCCGGACAGGGAGGAGCCGGGGGAATTAATTCCCCCGACCAGACTTCATACGGCCCCCATAAATGGGGGGCAGGCGCCCCCCCTTTCCAACGGCTCGGCCTTCGGCCGAGCTGGCAGCACGCTGGGCGCGCTGTGCCAATCCGGGCCGGGCCGACCCGGACCGTGGCGGGTCGACCCGGTTCGGGCCGACCGGGGGGGGGGGGGGTCTCGGGCCGGGTCGGCCCGGGCCCGAAACCCCCGTTTTCGGACCATCTTCGGTCTTTTGCCCATAACATGGGATACAAACCTCCAATCGATGCACCGTTAGTTGCGATGTGATCCTTGAATCGAGACGGTCATTTAGGTATATCGCACTCAAGGTTCTGGAATACTTTGAATTCGGTCGGGTTGGTTCGTACACGAAACCAACCGGGCCCTCGGAACGGAAACACTCATATCTTGAGCTTCGGACGTCTGATTGACGTGCCGTCAACTTTGTTGAATTACTCTTAGTGAGACGGATCTTTTGGATTACTCTGCCTGAGGTTTGGACGCAGGTGGATTACGATCGGGTTGGTTTTGCCTTAAAAACCAACCGGGCCCATGGGACGAAAAAACCAATAACTCTAAGACCGGGCGTCCAATTGACGCGCCGTCTGCGACATTGAGTTCCTGTTGACGATACAGAACTTTTGGATACATCAACTCTGGACTATGTGTCAGTTGATGTATCAGCCTCTCAGCTCGTGGAGAGGACCCTACCGAAAGAGCCTGCTGTGTGCGGGAACCCTAGTGCTGGTTGCGACTGCTACTATGACTGTGGCGACTACTATGCAGTGATCCTCAGTGGATTCGACGACGACGACTACAACACTTAGCGATCCTGTGTGGATCAGTGCTACCGATCCTGTGTGGGTCCGATCCTGTGTGGGTCAGCGCGCAGCGGTTCTGTGTGAGCCAGTGCCTACAGATCCTGTGTGGGTCCGATCCTGTGTGGGTCATTGCATGGGTTAGTTTTCTACAGATCCTATGTGGGTCTTTGCGGGGGTTAGTACCTATCGATCCTTTGTGTGTCCGACGACTTAGATGGATCAGTGATCATCTCTATCCTCTTTCAAAGAAGTATACCTGTGTGAGCTGAATCCTGTTTTACATTCCTGTGTGGACTGTGTTGTGCTATCCTGTGTGGATTTACGTTTTTCTTTTCTATGTGGATTGAGTTGTTCTTTCCTGTGTGGATTACGTTTTGCTTCCTGTGTGGAACACATTGCTTTCCTGTGTGGAATGGGTTGTACTTGGGCTCGGATGTTGGAGCCGAATGAGAATTGACGACTTAGGTATATGTATGGGCATATACCTAAGCAGTGTCGGATGTTACTTCGTGATTGTATCTTTCCTTTGTGGTTTATCCTTTGTGGATTTTGGGAGACCTTTGGGGGTCTTGGTATAAGGCCCCAGCCTTAAACCTTACTTAATATTGAATTAAATTAGTAATTCACATTGAGGATCTTTTCAGGTTTAGAGTTTTAGAGAATTAGGACATAACTATTACATCTCAAAAGATTACAAAGTAGTCACTTCTACTAAATTTCCATAAAATAAAAACTCTTTAAAAGAAACATGTATAGTTCCATGTTTTAGGTAGCATGACATTCCCTTGATCCCAACCTTGACCCTATTCCACGCTATGTCCTGTGAAAAACATTTCAAAATCTTGGGATGAGCATAAGAAGCTCAGTAAGGGATACACAAAGAATGAAAACTGTTAGTTTTTCAAAACAACAAGTAAACCATGAATACTTTATCAATGTAATACTTTTCACCTTCATGAAGTAGTAAAAACTTTTCACTGAAAAAAAAGTATCATTACTTACCTTTTTGTAACCAAAGGATTACCATAAAACCCATATAAAGAACACATAACATATATAAAGGTAAATTGGGACATAAACATACTTATGTGGAATAACCATACGGTCGACTCCCACAAATATCACTTAATGGAATAGCCATACGGCCAATTTCCATACATACTTAATGGAATAGCCATACGGCCGACTTCCATACCCAATGCATTGGAGGTTATAACGTAACAACCTGTCCTGGTATTCACGGCACCACCCGTCATATGGTTTATAACGTAACCACCCGTTAAAGTGTCCAAGTACCAATATAAAATCATAAAACATAAAACCAATATAAATTAATGATAACATTTGCACATCACAATATATCATAATTGAATCCTTTATCAAAACCATTTTCAAAACCCTTTAAAACATTTAATACATGGATTTTTGAATCAAAGTGTCCCATACCACCTTGAAGATTAAAATTTTAAACCATTAATATCCATATAAATAAATCCTTAAAACCATTTTGAAAACATGGATATTAATAAGAACAAATAATTATAACATTTAAAATGACATTTTGGTTAAAGGGGTTTTACCAAAATTAGAAACACTTGAATACAATAATTGAGGAATAACATTTAGTCAAAACTTTATAATATCATGAGGATAAATGGATTCATGATATAATACTCCAAAGGACAGTATATACACCATATAAGAGTGAATTGGTGCATAACAACAATGAACCCTCAATAGAAATGTCAAATGTGATGAAATCCCTTATAAAGAAGGTATCCTTAAATTAAGGACAAATCAATCTCAAAAATATGTGTGACAAATATAAATACACCCAATATAAGTGGATATTAAGTGTAAAACAATAAAAGTTCATTCACACATATTCAATGGATGACATATTCAATGACTACATGTTGAACCTAAAGAAATCGAAATTGGGTTAAAAAGTTCCCTTGACAGCCTAACAGCATCGCATCAAAATGAGTTGATGAGAGATAAAAAGTGTATCTCATCACTTGGACATAAAATTTACATCAATAAGGATATATGAGAACATATCCCAACATAACAATATGTAAATTAAAAGACCAAACAAAAGAAGTCTTTTAAAAAAGAGTAGGGTGAAAGGTTCCCTTACCGACTTGGGTATCTTTCAAAACATACACCCCAAGAAAGAAGGACAATAGATCATTGATGTAAATACTCATAAACGAAAGTATATTAGACAAAGAGTAGAATAATTTGCTGTACATACACCACTCAATGTAATTTTTGGCAAATGTAGCATAAATCTCACAGGAATAAAAGTGAGATGAAAAATCCCTTACGAAAACTCGGCAGCCTAACGGCGCCACATAAAACTTCCGAATATGGATTGATGAGATCAAATAGGGTATATCATCACATTACAATAAAATTTACAGAAAGAGGAATATAAAAGAACATCCCCCAACATTACAAAGAGGAGCCTAAAATAAGTGACATAAAGGAGAGTACTTAAAAAGAAAGAGAGATGTTAGATCTCTTACGAAAGTTCGGCAGCCTAACGGCACCACTCAAAACTTCCAAAATGGATTGATGTGATAGAATAGGGTCTCTCATCACATGAAAATAAAAATTACAGTAGGAGTAATATAAAAGAACATCCCAATCATAAGAAATATGAGCTTAAAAGAAATGACATAAAAGAGTGTACTTAAAAAGAAAGAGAGTTGTAGGATCCCTTACCTTGGGTCCGACTTGACTCGATCGTTCTTTAATCTCCTGAATAATAAACTTGAGTTAATTTATACTTCCTTAAGAACCTTTTTCAAGTTCATTATTCCTTTTATATCACTTATTAACATGTTATAAACATTATTTAATCATTTAAGTTAATCATGTTTGTTTTGTCGATATTTGGTTCTTAAGTCGAAAGTGGACTTCTTACAATTACATGTAGTTCGTGTGGTCAAAGGTTCTTTATATCCAGAATGACATTCCTGATTTGGATATCATATATATCATATATATCCAGCATATACATGTATTTATAATATTACATAATCATTTAGAGGTAAGAAATGAAATGCACCGTTCATGGAGACGGTAAGCCGTACGTACGCATGAACGCTACTTTCATTTCTTTGTCATATTAATGGAATTAAAACTAAATGAGAGGTATGTATATTTTAATTCCAGAATTATATTCATCATTTAGATATATCATTAATTATATATATCCAGTATATACATGTACTTTTAATAGTACATTACATTTGGGGATAAGAAATTAAATGCACCGTTCATGGAGACGGTAAGCCGTACGTACGCATGAACGCTACTTTCATTTCTATCTCATAATTTAATGGAAATAAATAATAATGATATAGGGGTATATAATAATTAAAATATAATATCATATATAATAACATTAAATCCATCCTTTATACATCCCACGTATGGCATTAACGAATCACATCACTTTGAGGGGGCGGTAGTCCGCACTTCCTAAAATGAAGATATCGCGTATACCCCTAATGGAAGCCATAAAGGTAAGACACAAAAGACAAATACAGAAGCATAAGTAAAACATAAACATATTATATATCATATATAAAAATAGTGACATCATAATGGCCACCTTTGAAGGTGTTAAATGAGTATTGAACAATCATCGTTTCGGGAGGTAGAATTTTGCCATCCACGGAAACCGTATGTTCTTTAACCATTTGATGTGGTTGTGTGAGGGTGTAGCTCGAATAAATCTTATAAAAAAATCCTAGTATATTTAAGATACTGGTGTTGTTATAAAAGAAGTAAATAAAAATAGTTTAGGGGGTTGGAGAAGCAAAATAAAACAAATGAACATGAGCGAATGAATTACCTTTAAAAGTGTAACTCCTTTTGATATGAGCCTAAAGACTTCCTTTGAAAGGATTATGCCCAAAGGGAATCCTCTAGGATGAGGAGAGGGATGTGGAGAGAGTAAATGGGCAGGGTTTGGCCGAGCCAAAGGCTTGAGGAGTGTGTGTAAGGTGGTTGAGGTGGGGGCCTTTTATTAGAGGAGAGGAGGGGCACTTTTGGAAAGTAAAGAAATATTACTTTATTTGAATTTTTTTTTCGGTTTTAAAAGGTCCCACATTGATAAAATTCGTGGATAAGGTGATAAGGCTTCGAAATACACTCATCCAATAAGTTTTGGACATGTGTAGTTCATAGATTTTATATTATCTTTCCATTTTATTTAAATCGTTAAATAATGAGGTCATCGCTGCATCATCATGATGTCATAAATAATTTAATTTATTTAATGTCTGAAAATTATAAACAAACAACCATGATGTAGGAAAGCTTTTTAGATTTCCAATGACTATTTATAATAAAAAATATGACTTGTATAACCCCACTTAAAAATTGTTTTAGTAAAACATATCATGTTTGTGTCAATTTAATTTTATCATTAAATAAAAATATATTATTGTCATTTTCCACCTAAAGTGGCTCCATGGGGTCCCCAAGTTGGCCCATGGCTTGTCTTGGTCGGCCATGACTCACCCAATAGGTGTAGGACAAGTTTCATGGTGTTTTCACATTCTTATAATATCATTTTTACCTTAAATTACACTAATTACCACTAATCGCGATTAAGAACTTAATAAGTTACTATTCACAAAAAAAATTATTATAATCCCATTGAACCACATTTTACTTCTTAATGACAACCATGTATGTCGGATTTTTGAAATTCAAAACACAATGATCGAAAATTTTCATTTAAACGGAAAATCAGTCTTTATAAGTACCACTTAGTGGTTTCACTATTCATCAAAAATTGAAGTTTTTCAGAAAATTACCAAAAATTCACCCTAAGCTATATTTGATATTATGAATTCAAAAATGAAGTCTATTTTACAAAATTAAAAACATATAAGTTTCATTAATTAATTTAATAATTAATTCCCGCTGTTAGAGAAAATAGCGTGTTTTTATGAAACAATAAGTATCAAAAGATTGACACTGGTTTAAGACTGATTTCAAAGTGAAATTAATTCCAACGACCACTATTGGATTTAATGGTAAAAATATATTCTAATTTCACTTTAAAACCAATTAAAAATATAATCTAATCATATAAATAAATTAGATTAAAAAGAGGTTTTGAATTAAAATACAACATTTTACACTATTCATTAAAAAAATGAACTTTATCGGAAAGATACCAAAAATTTACACAAAGTAAATTTTGATATCCCGATTCTTAATAAGAGTTTTATTTGGTCCAAAAGAATGTTTTAGTGTGAACAAAACAATATTTAATGATGGTTCAACATCAAAAGGTGATAAGTGAACCTTTAGTGAAAACTAGGGCATATACGCCTAAAATTGAATTCTTTCCGTATTTTAAGCCTCTATCCTCTATTGGATAAATGTAAAAACATTTAAAAACAAATATAATAATATTTTAGTTATTTCTATCCATTCCCGCCAATACAACGGCTACATGTTAACTACCATTTAAAATAATATTATTTTATTATTAGAGTGCAACGTAAGATTTCCAAGAAACTCGTTGTTGCGTGTTGGGTACGCCATCGAGCATAGCGTACCCTTTAAAGTCATATCAATATTTTATTCACAAATATGTATAAATATGAAAATGTCATATCCTTTATTTACCTGGGGTGTTACATCCTTCCCCCCTTTTGGGAATTGCGTCGTCGCAATTTTTAAAATTGAGCTTGGAAACATCCTTGAACTTCCCACATCGGAACAAGAGTCGGTAAAACAATCACATTAAAATAAAGAAAGATTAGTACAAAGGTCACCTGAGTTAACCCACACTAGGATTCCAAGTATGAAAATATGGACATGGAGGAGAAAATAAAGGGTCATGTTCTGATGGAGAGTGATAGAAAACATGTTTAGGAGAAAGTTAACCACGAGAAAATCACAAACTTGTGATGGGTTAAACGGTATTTGATTCCCCAGTAGGAAAAGTTAATAGACAACATTTTTGTTTTAAGTTACTTTTTATTGAGGAATTTATTCATAAGGAAACATAATCACTTATCATATTTACTTTCAACTTTTATTAGATTCCTTACACAAACTCATATTTTCTCCAAAAGATGAGTATTTAGGAAGACTTGTTCACACTAAGAGTACTATAATCAACTTCTAAAGAATCACATAATCCACAAAATAGAACTATATACTTCCCATGTCTTTAGACTTTAACCAAAACCAAAACCAAAAAGGCTAGTACAAGATCAGATAATCCAGAAAAGGATAACCCTTTATAAAAAGAAAATCTATTCTTAATCTCCAAAATTTGTCCAACAAAACCCAAAGTTCAACGAGGACCATTCTATAATCAATTTGTCCATAAAATTATTCAATGTAAACCAATATAATATTGAAACCCAAATATTTGAAGTATTTAGTCGCATAGTCTTCCAAGATAAATCGTAACATTTATCTCCAAACAATATCAGTTGCTCCTAAAGTCTCGTATTGAAAAGTAATTAACTTAATCACATATCCTCCATGATAGGTTAATCATTTTCATAAATAACCCAAAATCATCTTACTCTTAATTCATAAAATCATATAACTAGAAAGAATCAGTCAAACTAACCAGGGACTTCACGTAGTCCAGTGGTAGGTGATAAATACCAGTCGCACATTGGTTGTGGGTTCGATTCCCGCAGCTTTGTCCGACGCGACGGGATGTCACACAGACTACGTGTTGTCCTTTTTCCAAAACTATATAATTCTTAAAACATACCCCAAAATGAGATAAAATCTTCAAGAATAATCATAACATATTTTAACCTCAAGTTTATCTCATTCCTTTAATTTTCCATCATATCATATAGTAACCCATAATTACCTAAAAATTAAGTATCATATAAACCCTAATGGTTACCTTAATAATTATTACCTGAGTTTCCACATCGAGTTGGCCATCTCTTACATGATTCATTAGAGAACTCACCAAGGTTGAAGTGGTTGATCATGACTCCTTGATATTTGGTTTAGAACAACCATGAGTTTCCTCATTGAATCCTCCATTTTATCTAGTATCTTAATCAGAGAACCACCACAGTTTCCTTCAAACCTGTTGTCTCTTTGGTGCATGCTAGATCCATCCGTTAAAAAAAATAGAAATGTCAGTGTGAGTATATCAACAAAACCATCATGTACTAATGAGGAAGGTAAACACTAAGATACACTTACTCATTCACTTTATCTAAAACTAGGACTCTAAAGTTATCTAAACCGACCTTTGATACCAACTATAAGGCCCCAGCCTTAAACCTTACTTAATATTGAATTAAATGAGTAATTCACATTGAGGATCTTTTCAGGTTTAGAGTTTTAGAGAATTAGGACATAACTATTACATCTCAAAAGATTACAAAGTAGTCACTTCTACTAAATTTCCATAAAATAAAAACTCTTTAAAAGAAACATGTATAGTTCCATGTTTTAGGTAGCATGACATTACCTTGATCCCATCCTTGGCCCTATTCCACGCTATGTCCTGTGAAAAACATTTTCAAAAACTTGGGATGAGCATAAGAAGCTCAGTAAGGGATACACAAAGAATGAAAACTGTTAGTTTTTCAAAACAACAAGTAAACCATGAATACTTTATCAATGTAATACTTTTCACCATCATAAAGTAGTAAAAACTTTTCACTGAAAAAAAAGTATCATTACTTACCTTTTTGAAACCAAAGGATTACCATAAAACCCATATAAAGAACACATAACATATATAAAGGTAACTTGGGACATAAACATACTTAAGTGGAATAACCATACGGTCAACTCCCACACATATCACTTAATGGAATAGCCATACGGCCAATTTCCATACATACTTAATGGAATAGCCATACGGCCGACTTCCATACCCAATGCATTGGAGGTTATAACGTAACCACTCGTCCTGGTATTCACGGCACCACCCGTCATATGGTTTATAACGTAACCACCCGTTAAAGTGTCCAAGTACCAATATAAAATAATAAAACATAAAACCAATATAAATGAATGATAACATTTCCACATCACAATATATCATAATAGAATCCTTTATCAAAACCATTTTCAAAACCCTTTAAAACATTTAATACAGAGATTTTTGAATCAAAGTGTCCCATACCACCTTGAAGATTAAAATTTTAAACCATTAATATCCATATAAATAAATCCTTAAAACCATTTTGAAAACATGGATATTAATAAGAACAAATAATTATAACATTTAAAATGACATTTTGGTTAAAGGGGTTTTACCAAAATTAGAAACACTTGAATACAATAATTGAGGAATAAAATTTAGTCAGAACTTTATAATATCATGAGGATAAATGGATTCATGATATAATACTCCAAAGGACAGTATATACACCATATAAGAGTTAATTGGTGCATAACAACAATGAACCCTTAATAGAAATGTCAAATGTGATGAAATCCTTTATAAAGAAGGTATCCTTAAATTAAGGACAAATCAATCTCAAAAATATGTGTGAAAAATATAAATACACCCAATATAAGTGGATATTAAGTGTAAAACAATAAAAGGCCATTCACACATATTCAATGGATGACATATTCAATGACTACATGTTGAACCCAAAGAAATCGAAATTGGGTTAAAAAGTTCCCTTGGCAGCCTAACAGCATCGCATCAAAATGAGTTGATTAGAGATAAAAAGTGTATCTCATCACTTGGACATAAAATTTACATCAATAAGGATATATAAGAACATATCCCAACATAACAATATGTAAATTAAAAGACCAAACAAAAGAAGTCTTTTAAAAAAGAGTAGGGTGAAAGGTTCCCTTACCGACTTGGGTATCTTTCAAAACATACACCCCATGAAAGAAGAACAATAGATCATTGATGTAAATACTCATAAACGAAATTATATTACACAAAGAGTAGAATAATGTGCAGTACATAAACCACTAAATGTAATTTGTGGAAAATTTAGCATAAATCTCACGGGAATAAAAGTGAGATGAAAAATCCCTTACGAAAACTCGGCTGCCTAACGGCGCCACATAAAACATCTGAATATGGATTGATGAGATAAAATAGTGTATCTCATCACATTACAATAAAATTTACAGCAAGAGGAATATAGAAGAACATCCCCCAACATTACAAAGAGGAGCCTAAAATAAGTGACATAAAGGAGAGTACTTAAAAAGAAAGAGAGACGTTAGATCTCTTACGAAAGTTCGGCAGCCTAACGGCGCCACTCAAAACTTCCAAAATGGATTGATGAGAGAGAATAGGGTCTCTCATCACATGAAAATAAAAATTACAGTAGGAGTAATATTAAAGAACATCCCAATCATAAGAAATCTGAGCATAAAAGAAATGACATAAAAGAGTGTACTTAAAAAGAAAGAGAGTTGTAAGATCCCTTACCTTGGGTCCGACTTGACTCGACCGTTCTTTAATCTCCTGAATAATAAACTTGAGTTAATTTATACTTTCTTAAGAACCTTTTTCAAGTTCATTATTCCTTTTATATCACTTATTACCATGATATAAACATTATTTAATCATTTAAGTTAATCATGTTTGTTTTGTCGATATTTGGTTCTTAAGTCGAAAGTGGACTTCTTACAATTACATGTTGTTCGTGTGGTCAAAGGTTCTTTATATCCAGAATGAAATTCCTGATTTGGATATCATATATATCATATATATCCAGCATATACATGTATTTATAATATTACATAATCATTTAGAGGTAAGAAATGAAATGCACCGTTCATGGAGACGGTAAGCCGTACGTACGCATGAACGCTAATTTCATTTCTTTGTCATATTAATGGAATTAAAACTAAATGAGAGGTATGTATATTTTAATTCCAGAATTATATTCATCATTTAGATATATCATTAATTATATATATCCATTATATACATGTACTTTTAATAGTACATTACATTTGGGGATAAGAAATGAAATGCACCGTTCATGGAGACGGTAAACCGTACGTACGCATGAACGCTACTTTCATTTCTATCTCATACTTTAATGGAAAGAAATAATAATGATATAGGGGTATATAATAATTCCAGTATAATATCATATATAATAACATTAAATCCATCCTTTATACATCCCACGTATGGCATTAACGAATCACATCACTTTGTGGGGGCGGTAGTCCGCACTTCCTAAAATGAAGATATCGCGTATACCCATAATGGAAGCCATAAAGGTAAGACACAAAAGAAAAATACAGAAGAATAAGTAAAAAATAAACATATTATATATCATATATAAAAATAGTGACATCATAATGGCCACCTTTGAAGGTGTTAAATGAGTATTGAACAATCATCGTTTCGGGAGGTAGAATTTTTCCATCCACGGAAACCGTATGTTCTTTAACCATTTGATGTGGTTGTGTGAGGGTGTAGCTCGAATAAATATTATAACAAAATCCTAGTATATTTATGATACTGGTGTTGTTATAAAAGAAGTAAATAAAAAGAGTTTAGGGGGTTGGAGAAGCAAAATAAAACAAATGAACATGAGCGAATGAATTACCTTTAAAAGTGTAACTCCTTTTGATATGAGCCTAAAGGCTTCATTTGAAAGGATTATACCCAAAGGGAATCCTATAGGATGAGGAGAGGGATGTGGATAGAGTAAATGGGCAGGGGTTGGCCGAGCCAAAGGCTTGAGGAGTGTGTGTAAGGTGGTAGAGGTGGGGGCCTTTTATAAGAGGAGAGGAGGGGCACTTTTGGAAAGTAAAGAAATATTACTTTATTTGAAAATGTGTTTCGGTTTTAAAAGGTCCCACATTGATAAAATTCGTGGATAAGGTGATAAGGCTCCGAAATCCACTCATCCAATAAGTTTTGGACATGTGTAGTTCATAGATTTTACATTATATTTCCATTTTATTTAAATCGTCAAATAATGAGGTCATCGCTGCATCATCATGATGTCATAAATAATTTAATTTATTTATTGTCTGAAAATTATAAAAAAAAATACCATGATGTAGGAAATCTTTTTATCTTTCTAATGAATATTTATAATCAAAAATATGACTTGTATAACCCCACTTAAAAATTGTTTTAGTAAAACATATCATGTTTGTGTCAATTTAATTTTAACATTAAATAAAAATATATTATTGTCATTTTCCAAATAAGTGGCCCCATGGGGTCCCCAAGTTGGCCCATGGCTTGTCATGGTCAGCCATGACTCACCCAATAGGTGTAGGACAGGTGTCATGGTGTTTTCACATTCTTATAATATCATTTTTACCTTAAATTACACTAATTACCACTAATCGCGATTAAGAACTTAATAAGTTACTATTCACCAAAAAAAATTATTATAATCCCATTGAACCACATTTTACTTCTTAATGACAACCATGTATGTCGGATTTTTGAAATTCAAAACACAATGATGGCAAAATTTCATTTAAACGGAAAATCAGTCTTTATAAGTACCACTTAGTGGTTTCACTATTCATCAAAAATTGAAGTTTTTCAGAAAATTACAAAAATTCACCCTAAGCTATATTTGATATTACGAATTCAAAAATGAAGTCTATTTTAAAAAATTAAAAACATATAAGTAACATTAATTAATTTAATAATTAATTCCCGCTGTCAGAGCAAATAGCGTGTTTTTATGAAAAAATAAGTATCAAAAGATTGACACTGGTTTAAGACTGATTTCAAAGTGAAATTAATTCCAACGACCACTATTGGATTTAATGGTAAAAATATATTCTAATTTCACTTTAAAACCAATTAAAAATATAATATAATCATATAAATAAATTAGATTAAAAAGAGGTTTTGAATTAAAATACAACATTTTACACTATTCATTAAAAAAATGAACTTTTTCGGAAAGATACCAAAAATTTACACAAAGTAAATTTTGATATCCCAATTCTTAATAAGAGTTTTATTTGGTCCAAAAGAATGTTTAAGAGTGAACAAAACAATATTTAATGATGGTTCAACATCAAAAGGTGATAAGTGAACCTTTAGTGAAAACTAGGGTATATACGCCTAAAATTGAATTCTTTCTGTATTTTAAGCCTCTATCATCTATTGGATAAATGTAAAAACATTTAAAAACATATATAATCATATTTTAGTTATTTCTATCCATTCCCGCCAATACAACGGCTACATGTTAACTACCAGTTAAAATAATATTATTTTATTATTAGAGTGCAACGTAAGATTCCCAAGAAACTCGATGTTGCGTGTTGGGTACGCCATCGAGCATAGCGTCCCCTTTAAAGTCATATCAATATTTTATTCACAAATATGGATAAATATGAAAATTTCATATCCTTTATTTACCTGGGGTGTTACACTTGGGGTCCCTACTGAGTAGCTTATACTCACCCCTGCACGGGATATTCCCGCACTAAGTTGTGTTGGTTGCAGACGACGGACAGCGCTGATCGTTGTCGAGGTTGGCGGAGCAGGATGGTACCTGGAGGTGGACCACTGGGCGGGTGTACTCAGAGCGGACGGCTGGACCGAGGATCTGTGGAGGCTATCTGTACCCACCCTTCAGGTGGGATTTCCAGTGGGCAGCTCGGCGTTGCGGCTTTACTTTTCTGTTGTTGTTTTCCCTTTCGAGTTGTACTTTACTTTCAGTTTGGGTTTGTATACTGGCCAACTTACTTTTCTGCACTTCACTCTTGTACCAGCTTTTACTTAGTGTTTACATTTTTCTCTTTCTAACTCTGTGGTGCTTGTTTACTTTACAAAGGCAATGCCTTCCCTTTACTGGGATTTACGCCTTGGTGCTAGTTGCCAGCCCCTGGCCTATGGAAGGCGGGCTTGGGGTAGTCACGGCACGGGCCTCGAGGACGGGTCGTGACATACTAGGACTACTAATTCAATTGTATTTAAGTAATGGATTATGTCTCTAGAGAATATATTTCCAGCATTTGGATGTAGTGAAATGGAAAAGGGTACACTTGTGGTATATTTCCTCAATGTTGATGGAGATCAATGGTGTACTGTGATAAAAATTACTCTGTAAAAAGATAAAATATAACACATGTAATGGATAACCTTTAATGGGTCATAATTTGATGAATAATTTTCTTATGGTAAACAATTTGAGAGAATAAGATATCCCTTTTCTTAATGAAAAATTTATAAGAGAGTTTTTTAGATTATGAAGATACTATTACATGGGCATCCATGTATGCTATATATTATATATGAAATAAATAGTGTGATATCGAAAACTTAATTAAAGGTTCTAAAGAAAAATATCTGAATGGAAGTGGATTATCAGAATTTTTCAACATACAATGAAATATTTTTATGTGTCATAAAAACATGGAATGAATTTTATGGAACTAATATATTAATGAAATAAAATATAATAAAAGGTTATCATAGAATCATTAAAAATGGAATGTGTCCCTGAATATTAAAAAAAATAATCCTTTTCTATCATTTGATAACTATGGAAGAAACTCATGGATAAATGTTTTATGGGAATGGGAATTTTTTATATTTACCGGAATAGGGGTCACCAAGAATATGAGTGGAAAAGAAAAAGGAAAAAAATGCTTTCTAGTAATTATAATGTTGGTATATGGGGAACTATGAAAATGAATACATGAGACATTAACGAAATCCACCAAAAAGAGGCCAATGGGGTGGGAATGCTTATGGGATCACTATCGTTGAGTTAGAAGTACCAAATAATGTGTTAGTAGGTATATTAAACATATATTCAAATTAAACCATTGCATTATTTGGTTATATATCATTTAATTCTTTTATATCTACCCATTTTTCTAACAAAATTAGACATTTAACTTTTAATTATATAAGGGATTTTTTAGTAAACACTTCTAATGGAATTATCATTGTAGTAAAAATTTGTTACACAATCAACATTATTTGACATAAAGGTGATTTATTTACTAACCTAGTTATCATGCATATGGATGAATTTTATTTTATACTCATTACTAACTAGATCTCAAAATTGGATGAAAAAAATTATTGTAAGAACTAGGAAAACATGATTTATGAAGAAGTTTTAAAATCCATTATCTTTATAGATGAATATCCATAACCTAATTCTTATCTTGACCCACCCCAAGTAACTCTAATGAATGAAATTATTGGGGAATAATTAAAAAATATAGATAAAAAATATTGTATTATTTAAATATAGGACAAAATAATTGTATAAGACTATATTTTTGTATTTCACAGGGAATGTACTGAACATCCCCCCGAGCATGAAGTTGAATTTACATCTAACTTAATCCCCGATTAATGTCTAATATTAAATACTTAATATATAATGGTCATGATAAAATTAGAGTCATTGAAGAACCAACTATACGATTTGGGTAATATGAAATTTAAACTCTCTAGTGATTCATCAGGGGGATACCTCCATCCTCTTTGAGAAGAAGAATGATGCATCCATGAGGCAAAGAATTGATTATAAGTAAATAAATTCTATTGATATAATGTACAATTATACTCTACCTATAATTAATGACATGTTTGATGAACTTCATAGAGCCCAGTATTTTTCAACATCTGATCTTCATTCTAGTTATCACCAAATGCTTGTGAAGATGGAAGACAATTTGAATAAATCTTTTTAGAAGAGTTATGAACATTGAAAGTTTATAATAATGACAGTTGTGTTGACTAATGAATCATCTATTTTTATGGACTTAATGAAAAAATTATTCAGGGAATATCTTGATTATTTTATAGTGGTATTAATTGATGATATTTTTTTTGTATTCTAAAAGCTAACAGGACCACAATAATCAAATATAGATCATTCTTAAGACTTTTAGAAGGGAAGAGTTATATTGGAAATTTAGTAAGTGATACTTTTTTCTTCCTAATGTTTCTTTTCATGGAAATATTGACTATTTGGGTGGAATAACAGTTGATCCTAAAAATACCAAGGAAATCAATGAATGGCCTACACCAACAAACCTAACTAGTTTAACTAGTTTCATTAGTATGGAAGGTTATCATCGATAATTCATTAATAATTTTTATTGACCGGATAACCCTTTTTCCATGCTTACAAATAACGGGGTTATGTTTGTTCAGCAAATGAATTTTAATAATACTTTAATGAACTAAAGATAAGAAACTTCAATGTTATAGTTTTGAAATATAATATCTTGGAGTAATTGTTTTTTCATATTTAGTGACTCGTGGAACAAAGTAATTGGTTATGTCCTAATAAAAAAGTATAATGTCATCGCTTATGCATCAAGTAAATTGAATAATCATGAACAAAAATATCCAACACCGGATTTAGAGTTAGTATCTGTAGTCTTCACTTTTCAAATATGGATTAATTTTCTATTTTGTGAAAGATGTGACATATATATAGATTATGAGAGCCTGAAATATGCCTTCTCACAGAATGATACCAATATATGAAAAAGGATATAGCTCATGATGTTTAATGAGTATGATTTACAAATACACTAACACCTAGGGAAAGAGAATAAGCTAGAGGATGCTTTGATTATAATGGATCATGGAGTTATAACCCAAATGTAGATTGAGAAGGATTCTAAATCAATGGATCTAATAATGATGGATATTTTAATTTCTAAGGGGGGTTATCAATATATTTTAAAATTATTTTAAAACCACATTTACTATAGAGGATAATGAATTCTCAATATTATGATGAATATTTTAAAAAGAAAATCAATGTTTCGAATGGTGTAAAATTAAGAGACATTGTTTGTGATGAATGAGTTTTAAAATTTGGAAAGAGGTTATGTGTTATATCTATGCCTAATTTGAAAATGGAATTGTTGGATGAAGCCCATAGCTCACATTTCACTATACACCCTAGAAACACTAATAAGTATAGTGACATGGAGGAAAATTTTTGTTGGGTAATATGATGTGGGAAATTTCTAATTATGTTTCTAGATGTTTCATCTTTCAATAGCTGAATATTGTGAGGAAACATCCTAAAATACTCAATAAATATATTTCCTATTCTTTTTTGGTAGTGTTATGAAATTACTATGTACGTTTCCATGGTACTACCAAATAATCATAGAAGTAATGATGAAATATGGGTTATTATTTATCACCTAACCAAATCTTCTCATTTTTATTCCATAAGAGAAGACCTTCCTTTTGAGACCTCTTAACGTTTTATATTAATAAATTTGAAATAATTCATGGAACAACTATATCAATTATTTTTTATTAAGATCCTCACTTTACCTCAATATTCTTGAAGAGTCTTCACAAGGAACATGATATTGAGTGTCATTTCAGCACTACCTTCCATCCCCAAATAGATAGAATATCTGATAAAAAATCAATTAATGGAAGACATATTGATGTCAGGATCATTTAACTTTCATGGTTTGTTCGATTAGTACATACCTTTTGTAGATTTTTTCTATAATAATATTTTCCATTAATGTTTTAAAATATCTTAATATAAATAATTATATTTGAATAAGATTCCATACACCAACTTATTGGGATGAATTTGATGAAATGAAACTCATTACCCCAGAACATGCTAAAGAGACAAGAAAAAGGGAAATGATATTCATACTCATGTTAAATATACATAATTTATAAAAAAGGGATATACTGATAAATAGACGAATGATTTAGAGTTCTAAGTAGTAGAAAATGTTATCATGAAATTATCTCCATGGAAGGGTGGTATAAAGTTTGGTAACAATTGGATATTGCATCCTGGGTACATCAGAATATTTGAAATTCCTAAAAGTCTTTGATTAGTGTCATATCATTTAGAGATTCTGCCAAATCTCTCAAAGGTCCATGATCATTTCTATATATCTATACTAAGGATGTAAATGCCAGACCCAATACATGTTCTCTCCACTGATGAGATAGAGTTATAACTGGACCATTCATATTGGGAAGAACACATCTAGATTCATGATATCATAAAATAAGTATTGGGGAATATTAAGACTCATATTATAAAGGTACTCAAGATAAATCATCAAATTGCAGAAGCAGTACGGGAACCATAGGATTATATGAAGTGTAATTAACCACATATTTTTACAGTAATACCCCTGCATTTTCAAGGATGAAATTTTCAGATGATGGAAGAATGTATCCCGAAAAGGCTATGGCATATTATCATTTTTTTAATAAATTTAATTTTGTTGATATATTTTCCAAATACCCAACAACTATTTTAAATAAAAAACTTTTTAGTCATGTTATTCACAGTCTATAAAATTATAAAAATATAAGAGAGTTAATAAAGTATATATATATATAATGTATTTTTTTACATTGATGTAATAGATTCAATAATCCTAATTTAGAAACAAACCCAATATTTCATATTAAAGTCAGTATTTTTATGAAGGCTCTATTAAAGCATTTTAAATGAGAACATATTTTAAATTAATATTTTGGAACATTTATATATTTTATATTTCAAAATAAACAGTATATTTGAAATGGGAATAATTTTTTTTGTTAGGGTCATTTTATTGTTATTTTTCTATAATTTGTAATTATTAATGAATAGTGAAAATAAGGAATTTTAATTTAAAACATCTTTTTGTCTAATTTATATATAAAAATAAATTAGGTTTATAATTGGTTTTAATTTTTAATTATTTTAATTTATTACCAATTAATCAATTCTCGTTAAATTTATTCAGATTAAATTTGAAATTGGTTATAAAAGCATACCTATTTTTTAACGTTTTTACTTTAAAAACTCGCATTATCATCCTATATGTGGGATTAATTTTAAATTATTTTTTTACACTTATTTTTTTAATTCATAAAAATGGATTTCATATTTGAAAAAATAATTATTTATAATATATAATAATTTCATATTATTTTTTGACAAAATACATTAGTGAAAGTGGTTACTATAAATTATAATGATTAAGGGGAAATTAAACATATCAATTGACAAAAAACTAAATTTACGGTCCCAAATGACCTATACAACTGACCAAAATCAATTATATTTAAATATATCTACCCAATAATTACATGTATCAACTTCGGTTTATTATGGGTAGAAACTTTAATGGGAGAAATGTGGGTAGCATTCCCTTTTAAAAAATTTATAATACTGTCACTCCTCCTCCACTATAAAAAGGTACTGAAGCATCCCACTTCCTCACACCTCTCAATATAATTTTTTTCATAAAAAATATGATAAAATAGATACTAAATATCATTACCCTAATTCTATAATCCTCTATTTGGGATGAAATCCATCCAAGGAATCCCTTCGTGACAAGAAATAGAAATTACCCAAAAATGAGGTAAGGTCTCTCCTCAATCTCTTTATTTTTATATATATTCTCAACATTTCAATATAATGGGTAATGAAAAAACTGGTCTTTTATATGGATAACTATTTCCTCATGTAGTGAGTTTGATCATTTCTCCATCACGACATCTCATTGAAGAAATTATAATGAAAAATTTATTTATATATGATATTTATGATATTTATTATGTATTTTTTCTTATTAAATTATTTAATACCAAATACCTATATATTTTATAGTTGTTGTAAATATGATAACATCATTTGTGGGAGTGTGGACTACTACATCCACAAAATAGTGTAATTAATTCATGTTAAAGATGGCACATATTAAGGATTATATTAATAAACCTATGTTACATATAAGAAATTATTATTATACATGAGTTATAATATATATTATTGTCTTCTAATCATCAATATTTTAATATGAAAAACTAATGAAAGTACTCTTCTTGCATACGTTTGACCTACCGTCTCCATGAATGGTAAATTCCATTTATTATCTCAAAATATTTTAGATTATTATCAATACATATGTAATTAATATATTTGATAGTTAAATCATGGTTTAAACTATGTAGGTGACTAAATAATGATCTAATTAATTGTAGTAAACCATAAAAAGTCCAAACATACATGAGAAAATTGTTAATTAACACCCAAAATTGTGAAAATGATTAATGAATATTAACAAACTCGCAGTAAGATATTATAATATGATCATATATAATAACATAAATATTAATATGGTTTTATTATACGGTAGTAACATAATAAATTCCATTATAAATGAGTATCAAGTGTAATAACTAAAAAGAAAACGAAATTTAAGGGATTTCATCTGAATTTACTTTCTCTTTATGCATATTTATTATTATGAACCACATAACATTTATATGGTGTATATACTTACATTTGATATGATATATCTTAAATATGGTTGTTCTTATGATATTATAAGATACGTATAATTTTATTCATTTATGTGTATCATGATTCAATGGTTTCAAAGTGGTTTGGTACACTTTAGAATTTTTAAATATTATTCTCCTCAATATGTTCATAATGACTAACTTTACAATCTCACATTAATTTTTATTCTTAAATTTCAATTGAAAAAATCACTTAATTTATATCATTTAAAAATCCACATTATTGTGTGATTGATATTATTACAGCATAAGGGGTTTACTATTTTCACATACATTGTTCACATTGACAGTTATTCACTTAAATGGTGAATTATTGATAGATTTGTATCTTTTATTCCATGAATATTTTTTTAAAGTATGTTGTATGTTGTTTAAATTTATTATTCTATATGTGAAATTATTTGGATATTAAATTGTCGGTGGGACCAATAATTTATATAGCTCCTCGATGCATCAGTAGGTTCTTATGAGAAATATAAATTTTCCAACTGAAACGGGTCTCCACATATAGTTTTAAATTATCTAAAGGATAGATCATGGTATTATTAGTTTTCATATGACATAAAAATGAATTCCCATAAGTAATCACTTAATTCATTTATATTTTAGTTATAATTGTTATTATCCTGGAGGGTTTCATATGATAAAATACATGGATGCATTTGATTCTCAATTTATGGATAAATGGCATGTATTTTCAGTCTCTTACCTCACCATATTTATTATACATTGTCTATTTATTTTTTTGGAATTTTTTATTATTTAATAACCATTAAATATTTATTTATTATCATTTATTTATTATTAGATCCTCTTTACATACCCTTTTTGAGAATTTGATCTCACCGTTATTATGTTTCCATTGACTAGGTTATAAAGATGAGTCCTTTAAATGTGATTTAATGGTGCTATTTATTTCAATTTATTATGTATAATTTTTTTGTTTTTTATTTTAAATTTATTATGGGTTTCATGTATGTAATTTGGAATTCTAAAACTGCTAAACTAATTTTTCCTTCGATATTTGATATCATGCAATCATCTCAATGTAATAAAATAATGCAGCGCCTCCAAGATTCTGGGATCGTGGCCTTTCATAAATTTCCTGATACATATTTCCTATAAAATTTTTATATTATATATTATTATTAATCATTTTAAAATAACATTTTGAATTTTTAAACCCATGCAAAATATTTTGAAAATAAATGTAGGGTTTTAATAGAAACAATTTCATGAACAGTTTTTTATTAATAATAAGATGATGAAATGGATTATTTTAATTTATTTTAATTATAAATAAATAATTATCTAATGATAATAATAATTTTAAATTCATTTTAATTAAAATAATTTTTTATTTTAATAAAAATCATAAACATTATGCATAAAAATTAATTTTTCTTAAAAAATGCTTTTTTGTGTTTCATATGATAATATTAAAAATAGTTTTCAAAATCATGTAAATATATATTGATAAAATGATTATTATATTAGATATAATATTTTTTATATTTTTTAAATATGTAAAATTACATATTATTTATAGAATTTAGATTATTATGAATACTTTTATTTAATACGGTAATGATGAAACAATTATCTTCAAATTTTTTACTTTATTAATATCATGTAATTTATAGCAGATAAATTAATTTTTAACACTTTCAATAATGGATATAATATAATTTATTTTACACATAAATAAATATATTGACACTCATATAAATTTTAATCAATAATGTTAAACATTAAGAATCCCAAATGGTCTACATGTATGTTTTTATATTAAAATAACTTTTCTATAATTTATTTTTTTATTCAAATGTAAATTTTACAATATATGGACATTTAATTGGATTAAATATAAGAAAAATTTATTTTCAACACAATAAAATTATGTTATACGGTTTATCTTATATGCCATAGAAAACAAAAAATCGCTTACTTAAAAATATGTTACCTAATTTTAAATTAAAAGAGTAAAATATCAAAACATAATGGTACAACCCCTATAATATGATTAAAAACATCATTAAAATCATTTTTTGTGTCTTTATTTACCCAAAATTCCAAAAAAATAAATATTTACAAACATTGAACCCATTAATGTTCAAATAGTGTCTTGGAATTATTAGAAAATAAATGGAGTTTCCAAAAGTTCCATTTCCCTATCAAATAAAATGGATCACTTACATGGTTTCAACTATACATATTTTCTGTTAATTAGTCCTTTAAAATCTTAATTTTCAATCTCCCTAAAAACCTGTCCTTCAAAAATATTCCCTTCATCAATCGTAGTAATCCTAATACATTCAATTTTAAGGTGACTTCTAATGATAGATCATGTATCCAATGATGTTTGATTGTGATAAACAAAGCAAGGAAACAATGTAATGGGTTCATGTCTAAAATTTAATCTCATGGGACATGTTTCTTATTATTCAAACCTAATTATTTTATATGTTGTGATTATTTAATAATTAATTTAAAATACTCTATTCGTATACTTCATGGGGTGTGAAGAGACATATTATTTTCATTATTTAAATTTATTTCATTTTCAAGGATACCATGGTCATAAGGTTCCTTATTAACTAAAATCCCTTCATTGAGATAGAATTATTATTGATAAACTTCTTCCTCCTG
Source organism: Viscum album (assembly GCA_963277665.1). Classification (NCBI taxonomy): domain Eukaryota; kingdom Viridiplantae; phylum Streptophyta; class Magnoliopsida; order Santalales; family Viscaceae; genus Viscum; species Viscum album. Next base: position 626,418,367 of record OY728151.1, on the reverse strand, counting down.
ATATTTACTTCTTCCACTAAATATATATGAATCCTTTACTTATTTTTAATGTTTCTATGATTAAATATAATTTTTAAAAGTAATTGTTCTGAAATTATTATTTCATTCCATTTTTTGAAAACAGTATGTATTTTTTATGGATTCAATTTAAATGTTATTCTTAAATGTAATAGTATTAAAATTATTTTTACTTATCTTTATTAGAATACAAATCTTATTTTCATGTAAAAAATATTAAAGATGATTATAAATTTAAATTTTTATAAATTATTTTCACTTACCTTTTGGAAACCATTATGTGTTTTATTGGAAATGTTATTAGCACTCATAAAAAAAGGTTTTTATAAGTATTCTATTTCCATTCAAAAATAAAAAAATGTAAAAATAATTTGTACATATATTTTTTAAAAGGATTCTTGAAAATGTTAATATTCTCAATTATATTTACCCCCTGTGATTTAACATTCATGAATTGATGTTTTTTACCCTTTATATGTTATTATGATTTGGTTTATTTTGGAAAATAAGAATTTTTTATATTCTATTTTTACTTATGATCATCTTTTTTTGGGTGTTTTTTAAAAAAATTATGAAACCCATTTTTTTCATACAATGATTATGATATAATGAATGTCCGATTATAACATGGCACACATACGTATGAAGGATGAAGGGTGGTCTCGTATATCTTCCAGTAATTCATAGGATAATGTTTCATATCACATGAGATGATGTATTAGTACATTAATCAGATAAAAGAATATTTTTTTGAAAAGGTCGTTTTTTAAATGATATGTGGGAATATTTTTGGAAAGGTTTTTTGTGTTATTGAGTTGCGGGATGCTTTATTCAAAAGTTTTTTTGTGTGAATATGATATAAGAAGCTTCATTAAAACTTTTCTAGACACTCTTTGAGCATATTGTTTGGCTGATCATATGCACTTTATGATCCATTGTGAATCAAAAATTCAATAGTATCTTTTTGTTATTAGGATGATAAGTATAAGATAACCCTTATTAAAGAAAAAAAATTAAACATAAATTGTTATAGGATTAATTATGTATGAAATTTTTTAATGGAATGTAATATATGTTGAAATTAAGGTTCAATTAGAAAATACATCTTAGTATTAAGATTGTGTATTCATATTCTCTATTTTTTAGATATTATCAAAAACATTGTAGTTTTTGTTTTTGTTTAAATACAGATCAATTAAATGAATTGGTTAAAGTTATGTCCCTAAGAACTACTTAGAAGAATATTTGAGATAAGTTGTATCTGATTCATACCAAAGAGAATGAGGTGGATATCCATCTAAAAGAAATATTTTCAAGTTCTCATAAATCTCTTATATTCTTCATAGAGAAAAAGATATTAAAATTTTAAGGATGCAATTTATTTAAGGGCTCAATGTAATGGAATGATATTTCACTCTATGTAATCAATAAATAAGTATTTTTATTTTTTTAGTTAACAATTAAAACCAAATATATGAATAAATGAACCTTGATATTGTTTAAATATTAGATATAGTCATTAAAATGTTGATTACTATTCAACACATAAGATTAAAATTGACACCAAAATATTATATTTTTAATGTATTTTCAAACCCCCAAATACAAACAACTAGTTTATACAAAATCTACATCATCTCCCAGTATGTTTTCTATATCTAGAAGCCATCTTTGAGATATAAAAATTAAAACATATCTTTATAACAAGAGTAAAGGAAACAAGAAAATTGATGGGCTCAAATTCATATCAATGTTGGTGAATAGATATATTAGTGCTAACATAACTATAAAATGAGAATTATTGTTTGGGAACATAAGAACAATGTTTTCAAACCATACATTTAACATCATAGTCCATATTTTTGAGCTATAGAATGAGGATTTCTAATTTAGAAGAAATAAATCATAAATGAATCAAAGAACTCGAGCCATGTGAGCATAACATTTATAAAATACATATATTTCAGAAAAAAATATACGAAAAGAATATAATTTACATAGTCAAATATCTATGAAAGAAAATTATATTTTACTGGGTTTAATCCTTATTTAATCACTCCCTTATCCAAGGTTTACTGTAAAAACTATAATAATAAATAGCATCTGTTAATGAACTTGTAACACTTCCCATTACAATTCATATTATCTCATTAGAAAACTATCATTAAAAATGAATAAGAGGGATATATAATTATGTTCCCTCAAAACAAATAATCATATTAAATTCATATGTGTTTTATATGTTCAGAAAATATATATCAAAACTATTGGAAAATAAATGGGTTTCACCAAAATTTATAAAATTTGTCATTGAATAACCTCTAGAAAATAAATGTGTTTCATAAAATTCTCATAAAAACAATCATAAACAATATAGATAAAGAATAATGATGCTTCCCTATGATAATATTTTTAGTAAATCATATGTAACATTAAAGGATGATATTATAAATGAAAATTAATTTAAAATATATCCTAAAATATTTCTTTTGAAAAAAATTCTTTTTTTATTTTGTAAACACTTTTTACAAATATGAAAATTCCCAAAAAAAATTGAAATCATTTTCAAAGAAAATAACCAGGGATTCCTGTGAATTAAAATTAAATTAATTTATCATTAATTATAATGGGATATTTTTAAGTCCTTGTACATTTAAACAAATAATTGGTTCACATTATTTGTAAACATTCAAAAGAACCTAATTTGGAAAACTAAAATAATACTACATTTAAACCATGATAAAAATTTTCAATCAAGGGAAAAATTAATTTCTAATATTATAATATAATATTAAAAAATTTGTGAAAATATTAGTTCATGAGGAGTATGGGCCCTTATGGGCTGGGAAATTCCATATCACTGGAATAAGTTAAATTTTAAAGGTTTATAGTTTTACTAAGAATCCACATTGGTATGATAGGTTATCATTGGGTTAGGAAGGCTTAGTACATGTCCTAGCTTCTAGAGTTCAGCCTTCAATTTGTTGGTTTCTTCTTTTGAGACGTTCGTTTGGCATTGTAGCACTGTGCCTCTGAGACGTCCTCGAGTCACGCGTGCTGAAGGCGGCGAAAATCACGTTCCTGAGGTGGTGGGACCTGAACCTCCAGTTGATCTTCCTGTCGAGCTACCCATGGCTCCTCTTGTTATTCATGAGATGGGTGTTGATGCCCAGTTCCATGAGAGCTACTTGCGTATGATGTAGAGTATGCAAGGTGGAGTGAGACCTACCCTGAGTATGGTAGAGTTGACCAGTGAGTTTCAGTCACAAAATCCTCATACTTTTATGGGAGATGGCGGACCACTTTCTGCGGAGTCCTGGTTGGAGGCTAATCTGACCATCTTCGAGCACCTCCATATGCCTCCAGAGTAGAGGGTCAAGCTCGCAGCTTATATGCTACGTGGTTCATCCAGGAGGTGGTGGGATGGCATCACCCAGTCAGGACAACAGAGAGATATGATCTGGACTAATTTCCATACTGTCTTCTATGATTATTTCATTCCCCAAACATTGAGGGATGAAAGAGCTAGGGTGTTTATTAATTTCCAGCAATGGACCATGACAATCATGGAATATTCATCCTGTTTTACTAAGTTATAGCATTTTTCTCCTACGATAGCTACTGATGATCTCACGACCGCTTGGCATTTTGATGATGGGTTGTGTTACGCCATCTGGTCTCAGTTTAAAGTGTTCAGGTTGACGACCATTTCAGAGATTGTCAATTATGCTTTGATCATAGAGAGGAATTTGAGAGATGCAGAAAGTGAAAACTAGGGTGGTTCAGCAGCAAAGGGTTCAAGAGGATCTGCTTCTGAGAAGAAGTGGTTTTTTGAGGACTCACATGGTGTTAGTGGTGGTCAGACCCTTTTCTCAGGTGGTACTTCTATCTTTCACCAATGTCGGGTGTCAGGACATTTGAGGAGGCAGTGTACATGAAATCTAGTGAAGTGAAGAGGTTGTGGTAGGATGGCTCATCTCCACCATTTCTGTAGGAATTTTCCCCCAGGGCCTATTGAGGAAGGATATGTACCTACTCCATGATCTGGTTTTTGATCGGCAGGATCTCATCAGTCAAGTGGCTGGAAAACCGACGGCCGATCAGGCCGTGGTGGCACTCGTGGCAGATGTAATTAGGCGTATAACTCTCAGCGCCAGCAGGACGGGTCTACTCAAGGTAGATAGGCTGTGACTCAGGGCCGTAGTACCTACAAGTTGTATGCAGTCGAGCCTACACCCTATGATCACCACACTGTACCATCTACTATATGAGGTATGATTATAGTTACCTCTACATTAGTATCTACTTTGTTTGACACAAGTGCTTCTCATTCTTTTATGTCGGAGGTTATTATTAGAATATTGGGCCTTGATGTTGACTCGTATCATGGTATGATCATTTTAGATACCTCATTATGTATCTTTTCAGATGGAATTCATCGTTGTTAGAATTTTCCCTTCGAGGTGGGTGGTTACCTTTTCGTGTGGAACCTGTAAGTTCTGGATATGATAGGTGTTGATGTAATAATTGGGATGTGCTAGTTAGTTCCCTATAGAGCCCAGATTGACTGCTATCATCAGAGGGCAGCGTTTACATCACCAGAGGGCGACACACATATTCATAAGGGAGAATGGGATCTTAGTGAGAAACGAGTGGGACCGGAACACTAGAGTTTAGGTGGTGTCACGACACAGGTTTCTACTCTTTATCACGATGACCAAGGGTTACAACCCTCTTTTTATCCTCCCATGGTGGAGCTTTTCTGTGATGTCTTCCCTAATGATTTATTTGGACTACCTCTAGTGTGAGAGGTGGAGTTTACTATTGATCTTATACCAGGAGCTGCACTAGTGACCATTCCTCATTATAGGATGGAACCTAAGGAACTTATGGAGCACAAGAGTTAGCTGGAGGACCTAGAAGCAAAAGTAATTATACATCCTAGTACTTCTCCTTGGGGATCATCAGTTCTCTTTGCTAAGAAGGCAGATGGTACCCTTCATCTTTGCATGGATTATCTGAAGTTAAATCAGCAAACTATTAATAATCGGTATCATTTACCCCAAATTGGAGACCTCTTCGATCAGCTTTGAGGAGAGAAGGTGTTTTCAAAGATAGATTTGAGGTCAGGCTATCACCAGGTGCGTGTTAGTACTTCAGACATACCTCACACAACGTTCAGAAGCAGGTATGGTCTCTATGAGTACCTAGTCATGACTTTTGGGCATATAAATGCACCTGCTTTGTTTATGGATCTTAAGATTCATATTTTTCACCCTTACCTTGATTATTTTGTGGTTGTATTTGTGGATGATATCTTAGTCTATTCACCCTCGAGACACAACCATGAAACCCATCTTGAGATCATTCTGAATACACTAAGAGAGCATCAACTTTATGCTAAGATCAGTAAATGCCACTTTTGGATAAATAAGGATCACTTTATGGGTCATATTATTTCTGAGTCTGGAGTTTCAGTTGATTCTGAGAAGGTGAGTGCTGTAATTTCTTGGGTGCAGGCCATTAGCATCTTTGATATCAGGAGTTTCTTGGGGATTTCTGGATATTATAGGCGGTTAATTCAATACTTTTCATGCCTAGCAGCACCGCTTACAGATTGACTAAAAAGGGGGTGATATTCAATTGGTCAGAACCTTGTGTAGTAGCTTTTCAGGAACTGAAGGGCAGACTACCTTCAGCATCGATACATATCATTACGGACACAAGAAGAGCTTATATAGTCTATTATGACGTGTAGGGTATCTGTCTTGGACCTATCTTGTTGTAGTACGAGCGAGTCATTGTATATGATTCTCGTCAGTTAAAGCCTCATGAACTGAATTATCTAATGAACGACCTCGAGCTCGCAGTGGTTGTACATGCCTTACACTATTGGAGAAACTTTTTGTCGGGAGAGCATTTTGTGTTATTCACTAACCACAAAATTCTAAAATATATCTTCACCTTGTGGGATCTAATCCTTTGGCAATGCAGGTGAGTCGAATACCTGCAATACTTTGATTTTTAACTAGCCTACACTCCTGGGAAAGGAAATTCAGTAGCCGATGCGCTGAGTCTGAAAACTCAGTCACAAGTGGTTTGGGAATCTAATGAGGATTAGAAGCTGATTGCCCTATTATCGGAGATGCACGTTGAGGTACAGGATGGTCAGGGTCAAACTTTTCTCTCAGCCTTAGTAGTGACATCTACTCTTTTGGAATGGGTCATGGCAAGACAGTTATTAGATCCGGAAGGCCTTATTCTATGAGAAAGTGTCACTGATGATGCCTCTACCGATTAGACTGTGGATGAAGGTGATACTTTATTGTTCCATGGGCATGTATAGGTCCCATCAGACATCAGAGAGGAGCTGAGGATGGATTTCTACGCCTCATCATTGGAAGTTCACCCAGGCATCACCAAAATGTATCGTGATTTGCGATGACTGTACTGGTGGCCTAACATGATGTAGAAGATAGCCAGTTTTATCACGCATTGTTCCCCTTGTCAGCAGGTGAAGGTGGAACATCAATGTTCGGCAGGGCTTCTGCATCTGTTGCCCATTCTGGAGTGGAAATGGGATGATGTTTGTATGAACTTCATAACCAGTTTACCCAGGTCACCCTGTGGCAATGATGCAGTATGGGTTATTATCAACCATCTGATGAAGGTCACACATTTCTTACCTGTGCGAGAGACCTTCACGTTTTGATGACTTGAGAAGACTGTATGTCAAGGAAATAGTGCGCCTTTATGAAGCATCTCATTCTATTGTCTCAGATAGAGATCCTCATTTTACATATCGGTTCTGGCAGGGTTTACAGAAGTCCTTGGGTACACATGTACTTTTGAGCACAACCTATCACACGCAGACTGACAAACAGACCGATCAGACTATACAGGTACTAGAGGATATGTTACGTTCATGTGTTCTCGATTTTGGAAGTTCATGGGAGAAAAACATTCCTCTTGTCGAGTTCAGTTATAATAATAACTTCCAGGATACTATTGAGATGGATCCCTATGAAGCCTTAAATGGTAGGCCTTGTCACTCACTTTTGTGTTGGCTTGAAGTAGGGGAGACATGTGTTCTAGGACCATGTCTTGTGCGGTATACTACAGAGCAAATATAGCTTATTTGGAAGCGTATGCTGACATCTTAGTCTAGACAATAGTCCTATGCTAACAAGCACCAGTGAACTCTTGAGTTTGAGGTTGGGAACTGGGTTTCTTGAAGGTCTCACCCATGTTGGGGCAAAGACGTATACAGAAGTAGGGTAATCTTTCACTGAGGTTCATAGGACCCTTTTAGGTGATGAAGCGGATTAGACCAAGAGCTTACCAGCTTGCACTTCCGTAGAGATATCTGGTCATGTATGGCGTTTATCATGTATCAATCTATGCCAGTAATTTTCAGATCTTACTCATGTTTTTTATCCTGATGAGGCTGAACTGGAAATGGATGCTTCCTTCGAGGAGTATCTGATGTGAATTGTTGACCGGTGCGTGATGAAACTCTATGGAAGGTCTGTTACTCTTGTACAGGTGCTATGGAAGCACGACCAGGAATAGGACGAGACCTAGGATCGAGAGGATAATATACGTTCCCAATGGCTAGATCTTTTCGTTGATGACACCTCAGTACCCTCAAAAGGCCAACTCAGGGACCAGTTTCTTTAAGGAGGTGAGGTTGTAACGACCCAACTATTTGGAAAAGGTACGGATTGTTATTTTTCTTTCAAATAATTCCTTTAATATTTTTTAATGTGTGTAACATCCTAAGGATGGTCCGGGGAGTGTCCAGGATGGTTCTTAGACCGGGAGTTTTAGAAATGGGCTTGCAGAGAATGGCATTGCTCACGACATGGGCATGGTTTCAGACAAGCCGTGCGGCCTTTGGTCTGGAAAAAGGGAGGTGTGCACGGTTTGCACACTGTTTGGGAAAACTGTGCACCTAAACCGTGTGGCATTTTTCTAGGAGGCAGGGAGGTGTGCACGGTTTGTGCACGGTTTGGTAAACCATCCGCCTAAACCCTACGACCATATTCTGGGTGAATTAACAGTTTTTCCCTTAAATATATTTTAAGCCTAAATCCCTTCATCCTTCATTCCAGCGGACAGAACTCATGGGATAAATCCTCTTTGAGTTCCAAAAACTCTCCTCTCTATTTCTCTTTTGGATTCTTCCCCCATTGTCCAATTCTAGATCCGTTAGAAGCATTGGAAAGGCCAAGGTAAGGCTTACCACACCTAAGCTTCCTTCCTCGGTGAATCTTGGTATTCGTTTCACTATTTTGATGCAGGCTCATATACCCTATTTTCTAGGACATTGGAATGGAACTCTGATATCTTCTAACCTACTCCGAATCTAAGGTTAATATCAAGCGATCCTACTTCTACATCTCTAAGGTAGGTGGTCGAATGGTTTCAATTTTGGGTTTTTACCTTTTTGAGTTATTGTCCCCGTGTCATGGTTTTTCATTTGCCAAACCCCTTATTCATAATGAATTCTCCATGTCTAGATGACCTATGTGGGTTGAGATTGTTGAATCTAACCTTGTTAGGGTGTTAATATTTGGTGTAGACCGGGAGTGGTTAACTATAGGTGAAATGCATTGAGATTTGGCCCATTTTCACCTTTGGACCTTAATGATATGTCATGAAATGAATTTTCCTTATTAGGAAAATGATATGACTTAGTTAGAGGTAGGAAAGGATGAGATAGCCTGAACCCTTTAATGAATTGAGATGTATTTTATCCTTATAATGTGATTGGGAAATTCCATGCTTTGTTAATGTGATATGATATATGATGGATTACCTTATATATTGTGATGTGAATGATTATTCCTTGTTGTGTTGACATGCTTGTAATAACCCGTGTGTGGGCGGGAAGCATTCTTACCACATGCCAGATAAATCTCTGTGTGTGGGCGGGAGGAATTCTTACCCCATTCCATATGAATCTCCATGTGTGGGTGGGAGGCATTCTTACCCCGTGCCTGATAAATCTCTGTGTGTGGGCGGGAGGCACTCTTACCCCATTCTAGCTATAATGCTTGTGTAAGAGAGGCATCCTTACCTCGTGATAGTAATGATTATTATATATGAGAGAAGCATGGATGAAGGGAATGATTAACACATGCCAGTAATAACCTATATCTCCATACTTATATCCCTATTGATCGTTCAGAATACCAGCCATGTGTTAAAGTAGGTAGACCCGCCAGGTGTCCCTCCAGAACCTGAGCATGAGGGTTGTTTATTACTTTTCTTTACTTACTTGCAGTTTACTACACATTGTTTATTCTGCGAAAACCTATTTGAAATACCCGTAGACCCCATTGGTTGTGTCCTACTGAGACTTGTCTCACACCCAACCCGGGTAGGCTACTTGGAACCCGTGTATACTATACTGTTGTAGGTACTAATATGAAAAAAGGTCGAGCTTCAGGTTGATACATGTATGTTCTAACGGGAGATCTAGAGCATAGGATCGAGCATGGTTAGAGAAGTGTGTGGACCTCTCTTTTTCCCTTTTTTTATTACTTTATAGCATGCTTGTTTCCATTGTCTCAGAATGCCATGCATCTATTTTGTATCAGACACTTACTATGTGGATTTTATATATTTATCAGGGTTTTCCTTACTTCTATTTTTTGGTTTGTATGTTCCCCATTTTCTCCTTTTTATCCATTAGTTCTACATCCAATATTTAATCACATGCTGCTATACCACTGTGTACTCTAACATATGGGTACAATCTCCCCATTTACTTACCATTACACCCCATCTACTAGTCGGCAGCCCCTGGCCTATTGGTAGACGAGCCAGTGGTCATGTGGCCAACCGGGCTCAGGGCTCAGGTTGAGGGGAAGCCGGGTCCGGGACGTAACAAAATATATTGAATATAAATAGATATGGGAGAGAAATTGATTTTTGATTGAACAGAGAAATTATTTTGGTATTATAAAAAATTAATCTTTTGATATCTTACATACATAAAGAGTATAAAATGAAAGGAAAAAATTTAATTTCTATAAGTAAATATAGTATATGAAAAACACTATAATTCTTGATAGTTTGGTCATGAAATTTCGTTATCCTTAACATAATCATGCTCAATGTCAAAAGTCAATGAGTTTATAACATAAATATTATACCACATGTTTGACATTCATGAAAGGATATATTACATCTTTTATAAAAAATTTAAATTTATTATAATTACATATAAAGATAATTTATCTACATAAAATAACATATATGACCCCATTATAATGTCACAATACCCATTTAATAATAATTCCTTATTAAAATCGTTGTTTATGGGTGTTTTCTATTTCATTTTTAGGAGAATATCAATCAATATGTTTTGGTCTTTGTATTTCAATCAGGGATTAATAATCTCAAAATTTTAAATAATGATATAAATATTATATTTATTAATTATATATATATATATATATGTTCCTCCATAAATTGTATACATAAAAAATTATTTAATCGATTCAGGGAGATGATAGATCAAATATATGAGTAAAAAATGTTTTCAATTTTCAATAGATGAAATAATGAAATAGTACATAATAATTATGCATTATATAATAATAATTATATAATATATATAATATATATTCAATAAATTTGTTCTTATTGACATCAATGTAAATTAGAAATATTAAAAATGAATCAGGTATCTTCATAGAGGTGGTAGCCCACACATACACACAACCGATATTATTTTTTTCTGATAAATGAAATATTTAGATGATAGATATGATATTATACTTATAGAATTTAAATTTTATAATAAATAATATTTATAAATTTTTTTAAATAAAATAATAATAATCCATGAAAAAAGGTGGTGAAAATGATTTGTATTTCTATATAGAGGTGGTAGTCCACATGTACACACAAATGAAACTTTACATCACATTTGATTGAAAAAAGGGTGAATGTATGTGGTGAAGAAAAAATAATTTTATTTTATTTTTAGGTTACATAATTTATTATGTTATCATAATAACATATATTTATTGGAGTTTGAAATGATTTAAATTGAAATAGGTTTGGTAAGATGATTACATATTCTACATTAAAACTTACTTAGATTGCTTCTTAAGGACCCTTAGAATGGTGATTTTAGAAGAATAACTACTGCAAGATATTTATTTATATGTTTAGAAGATAATGGGGGGTACGGTTTTGTTGATCTATATGGATCAATGTGGTGTAACAAATAGAAATTATGGGTGACCTTTAATAAACATGGGTGACGACACAATATGAATTTTGTAAGAGAATAAAATATTTTAATGTCATACTCAATAAAAATTATTCCAAATGGATGGATATTAAATAGTAGGATAGAATAAGCTCTATATAAAGAAATATAATAATATTCAAAAATATTTAATTGAAAAAATTCCTATATCTCTTGGTTTAAACCTTTGGTAAACCATTTTAACTATTATAATTGTAACACCCCAGGTAAATAAAGAATATGACATTTTTACATTTATCTATATTTGTGAATAAAATAGTAATATTACATTAAAGATGACGCTATGCTCGATGGTGTACCCAATATGCAACAACGAGTTTCTTGGGAATCTTACGTTGCACTATAATAATAAAATAATATTATTTTAAATGGTAGTTAACACCTAGCCGTTGTAATGGCGGAAATGAACAGAACTAACTACAAAATGATTATATATGTTTTTAAAATATTTTTACTTTTTACAATAAATGTTAGAGGATATAAAATGCGAATTATTCTAATTTTAAGCGTAAACATTCTAATAATCTTTAAAAGGTCGATTAACCGCCTTTTGATAGAGAACCTATTTTAAATGCACTTTTTGAAACTTTTATGTATTATATATGACAAAATAAAATTCTTCTTTAGAATCGGGACATCAAAATTTACTTTGTGAAATGTTTTTGTATTTTTCCGATAAAGTTCGTTTTTTTAATGAATAGTAAAAAATGTTGTATTTTAATTCAAAACCACTTTTTAATATAATTTTATTTATGTGATTAGATTATATTTTTAATTGTTCTTAAAGTGAAATTAGAATATATTTTTACCATTTAATCCAATAGTGGTCATTTGAATTAATTTCACTTTGTAATTGGGCTTAAACTAGTGTCAATATTTTAATAGATATTGTTTCTTAAAAACACGCTATTTGTTTTGACAGCAGGATTTAATTATTAAATTACTTAATGCAACATATATTTTTTTAATTTTTTAAAATAGACATCATTTTTGAATTCGGAATATCAAATATAGCTTAGGGTGAATTTTTGGTAATTTTCTGAAAAACTTCAATTTTAGATGAATAGTGAAACCACTAAGTGGTAGTTAGAGAATATGATTTTTCGTTTAAATAAAACATTGCCACTTATGTGATTTGATTTTCAAAAATCCGACATACATATTTGTCATTAAGAAGTAATATTTGGTTCAATGAGATTAAAATAATTTTTGGTGAATAGTAACTTTTAAGTTTTATTAATCACGATTAAAGGTAATTAGTGTAATTTAAGGTAAAAATAATTTTTTAATAATATGAAATGACCTAGAAACATGTCCTAAACTCATTGGATATGTATTTTCCGACCAAGACAATCCATGGGTCAACTTGGGGACCCCATGGAGCCACTTTCGTAGGAAAATGACATAAATAACTTTTTATTTAAAGTTAAAATAAAAATGTCACAAACATGAGTTGTTTTACTAAAACAATTTTTAAATGGGGATATACAGGTCATATTTTTTTACTATAAATATTCATTAGAAGGATAACAATATTTACTACATCATGATTTTTGTTTTATAATTTTTATACATTAAATAAATTAAATTATTAATGACATCATGATGATGCAGTGATTATCTCATTATTTAACGATTTAAATAAAATGAAAAGATAATGTAAAATGTAAGACCTACACATGTCAAAAACCTATTGGATGGGTGGATTTCTAAATCATATTACCTTAACCTCGAAATATATAATTTTGGGACCTTTAAAATTTGAAAAGCATTTTATAATAAAGTAACCTTTTATAACATTCCAAGAGTGCCCCTCCTCTCCTCTTATAAAAGGCCCCCACCTCTACCACCTTACACAAACATCTTAAGCCTTTGGATTGGCCAACCCCTGCCCATTTCATCTCTCCACATCCTTCACTTCATCATTGAAGCCTATCTTTGGGCAGAATCTTTTCCAAGGAAGCCTTTGAGCTCAAATCAAGGAGAGTTACCCGATTTAAAGGTAATGTGTTCCCTTGTTTTCTTTTGTTTTATTTTGCTTCTCCAAACCCCTAGAATCTTTTTATTAATTTTTTTTGTAACAACACCAGTATATTAAATAAAATATGATGTTTTTATAAGAGGTCTTTGAGCTACACTTTCACACACCTCCGTCTAATGGTTAAAGAACATACTGTTTCTGTGGATGGCGAATTACTACCCCACGAAACGATGATTGTTCAATATTCTTTTAACGCCTTCAAAGGTGGCCATTAAGATGTCACTATATTTATATATGATATATAATATGTTTATTTTTTCCTTAATATTTTGTATTTTTCATTTATGACATATCTTTATGGTTTCCATTATGGGTAAACATGATATCATCATTTTAGGAAGTGCGGACTACCGCCCCCTCAAAGTGATTTGATTCGTTAATGCCATATGTGGGACGTATAAAGAATGGAATTAATTATATTACATATTATTTCCTACTGGAATTATAATATAACTTTATATCATTTTTTTATTTCATTAAATACAAAACAAAAGAAATCAAAGTAGTTTTCATGCGTACGTACAGCTTACCGTCTCCATGAATGGTACATTTCATTTCTTATCTCCAAATGTTATGTACTATTATAAGTACATATATATAATGGATATATATGAAATATATTACATATAATTGAGGGATATCATTCTGGAATTATTATATATATATATCTCTCATTTTGTTTTAATTCCATTAATATGACAGAAAATGAATGTAGTGTTCATGCGTACGTGCGGCCTATCGTCTCAATGAACGGTGCTTTTAATTTTTTATCTCCAAATGCTATGTAATAGTATAAAATAAATATATACTGGATATATATGATATTTAAAACATCAATACTATTCTTGATATGATTTACTTATAACTACATGGAAAATTATTTTCCAACAAGTTCAATTTTTACTCATGTACCGAACATCGACAAAAACGTCTGATATGAAATCACTTTATTAACCAATTATTATAACATTATAATATGTGATATGAACTGAATAATAATATTTAAAGTAAGTCCTTAATAAATTATAAATTGACCAAATTTTATTATTCAGGAGATTAAAGAACGATCGAGTCATGTCGGACACGAGGTAAGGGAACCTACCCCTCACTTTCATTGAAAGTACACTCTTTTATGTCATTCATTTTAAGCTCATCTTTCTTATGATTGGGATGTTATTTTATATTAATATTACTGTAATTTCTATGTTCATATTATGAGAGACCCTATTTTATCTCATTAATCAATTTTGTAAGTTTTTATTGGCGCCGTTAGGCTGCTGAATTTTCGTAAGAGATCCAACCTCTCTCTTTCTTTATAAGTACTCTCCTTTATGTCACTTCTTTTAAGATCCTATTTTTTATGTTGGGGTTGTTCTTTTATATTCCTCTTTCTGTAAATTTTATGTTAATATGGTGAGAGACCCTATTTTATCTCATCAATCCATTTTTTGAAGGTTTAAGTGGTGTCGTTAGGCTGCCGAGTTTTCGTAAGGGATTTTTCATCTCACTTTTATTCCCGTGAGATTTATGCTACATTTCCCACCATTTCCTTTGAGTGGTCTATGTAATGCCCATTATTATACTCTTTGTGTAATATAATTTCATTTATGAGTATTTACATCAATGTTGTATTGTCCTTCTTTCATGGGGTGTATATTTCGAAAGATACCCAAGTCGGTAAGGGAACTTTTCACCCTCTTCTTTTTAAAAGACTTATTTTGTTGGGTCTTTTAATTTACATATTTTAATGTTGAAAAAATGTTCTTATATATTTTTATTGTTGTAAATTTTTTTTCCAAGTGATGAGATACCATTTTCTCTCTCATCAACTAATTTTATAAATTTTAAAGTGACGTTGTTTGGCTGTCGAATTTTACTAAGGGGACTTTTTAACCCAATTTCGATTTCTTTGCGTTCAACATGTAGTTATTGAATATGTCATCATTTGAATATGTATGAATGAACTTTGATTGTTTTAAAATTAATATCCACTTATATTGGGTGTATTAATATTTGTCACACATAATTTTGAGACTGATTTATCCCTAATTTATGGATACCTTCTTGATAAGGGATTTCATCTCATTTTACATTGAGACTTCATTGTTGTTATACACCAATTCACTATTATATGGTGTATATACTGACATTTGGAATATTATATCATGAATCCATTTATTCTCATGATATTATAAAGTTCTGATTAAATGTTATTCATCAATTATTGTATTCAAGTGTCTTTCATTTTGTTAAAATCCCTTTAACTAAAATATCGTTTTAAATGTTTTAATGATTTATTCTTATAAATATTTCTAATTAATATCCATGTATTAAAAATTGTTTTAAGGATTTATTTATATGGATATTAATGGTTTAAAATGTTAAAAACATTAACGTGGTATGGGACACTTTGATTCAAAAATCTCTTTATTAAATGTTTTAAATGATTTTGAAAATTGTTTTTAGAATGGATTCACTATTTCAATATCATAAAAGGTTATATTGTTATTGCAATGTGGGAATGTTATATTTCCTTTATGCTTAAGTTATGTGATGTGATTATGTTATGTTTCATGGGAATTGTTTATGAAGATGGGTGGTTCCGTGATAAACTAAGGGCGGGTGAGCCCAATATAGCTCTCCAATGCATTGGGTAACGCGAAGGAGTTAAAAGTTAAGGTTTCTCTGAAGATATTTAGGGAATATAGTGTGATGGGTATTCCAAACGTAACCAAGAGGGTTACTCCCTACGTAATAATGTTATGAATGCCTCAAGTTACATTTATGCCTTATGATTTCTATGATTTATTCATGATTTGATGATGTATGTTAAAGTGATTATGTTTTATGAGTAGTGTATGATTTCATACATGGACTAATGTTTTCATTTCGTACTTTTATATCCCTTACTGAGCTGTTTAGGCTCATCCCATATTTTTGAAATGTTTTTCCAAGGTCAAGGGAATGATACATGATATGATGATAGTGTCAAGGAAGTGTCAAGAAATAATCCATGTTTTATTTTAAATATGTTTCCGTTCATGGGAAAAAAGAATAATTTCTTTTATGTAACCACTTTGTTTAAATGTGGAATATAATACATGTTTTATGATCTAATTCTCTAAAACTCTAAACCTGAAAATATCCTCAATGTGTAATATTTTAATAACTCATGATTAAGTAAGGTTTAAGGCTAGGGCCTTATAGTTGGTATCAGAGGTTGGTTTAGATAACATTAGAGGTTAGGGTATTCTCTAGGCATAAATAACATTACCATAATGGTTAGGATTTTAGAAAGAGTCCTAGTTTTAGATAAAGTGAATTAGTAAGTATATCTTAGTGTTTATCTTCCTCATTAGTACATGATGGTTTTGTTAATATACTCACACTGACATTTCTATTTTTAGTGAATGGATGTATCTAGCAAGAACCAAAGTGACAATAGGTTTGAAGGAAACTGTGGTGGTTCTCTGATTAAGAGACTGGATGAAATGGGGGATTCAATGAGGAAACTCATGGTTGTTCTAAACCAACTATCAAGGAGTCATGATCAAGCACGTGAACCTTGGTATGTTCTGTAATGCATCATGTATGAGATGACCAATCGATGTGGAAGTTTAGGTAATAATTATAATGGTAACCATTAGAGTTTATATGATCCCTAGTTTTGAGCTAATTATGGGTAATTATATGTTATGATGGAAAATGAAAGGCATGAGATATACTTGAGGTTAAAATATGTTATGATTATTTTTAAAGATTTTATCTCATTTTGGGGAATGTTTTAAGAATTATATAGTTTTGGAAAAAGGATAACACGCATACCGTGTGACAACCCGTCGGGTCGGACAAAGTTGCAGGAATCTAACCCACAACCAAAGTGCGACTGGTATTTATCACCTACCACTGGACTACGTGATGTCCCAGGTTAGTTTGACAAATTATTTTTAGTTAGATGATTTTATGAAGAAATATTATGTTTATTTTGGGTTATCAATGGAAATGATTAACATAGAAAGGAGGATATGTGATTAGGTTAATTACTTTTCAATATGAGAATTTAAGAGCAACTAATGTTATTTGGAGATAAAAGTTAATTTTTACCTTGGAAGTCTGTGTGATTAAATCCTTCAAATTTTTGTGTTTCAATATTAGTTTGGTTTACTTTGAAGAATTATATGGAAAATTGTTTATCGAATGGTCTTCGTTGATCTTTGGGTTTTTTTGGACAAATTTTGGAGATTAAGAATAGATTTTTGTTTTATAAAGGACTATACTTTTGTGGATTATCTGATCTCATACTAACAATTTTGGTTTTGGTTTTTGTCTAAAGACATGGGAAATATATAGTTCTATTTTTTGGATTAGTTTATTCTCAAGAAGTTGATTATAGTACTCTTACTACAAAAAAGTCTTCCTAAATACTCAACTTTTGGAGAAAATATGAGATTGATTAAGGAATCTAGTAAAAGTTGAAAGTCTACATGACATGTAATTATGTTTAATTATGATTTAGTTAAGATCAAAAATAAATTCATCAATGGAGAGTAACTTAAAACAAAAATGTTGTCTTTTAACTTTTCCTTCTGGGGAATCGAATACCATTTAACCCATCATAAGATTGTGATTTTCTTATGGTTAACTTTCTCCTAGACATGTTTACTATAACTCTCCCTCAGAACATGACCCTTTGTTTTTTCCTCCATATCCATGTTTTCCAACATGGAATCCTAGTTTGGGTTAACTTGGGTGACCTTTGTAATTCTCTTTCTTTATTTTAAAGTGATTGTTTTACTGACTCTTGTTCCGATGTGGGATTTTCAATGAAGTTTCCAAGACCAATTTTAAAATTGCGAGGACACAATTCCCAAAAGGGGGGAAGGATGTAACACCTCAGGTAAATAAAGAATATGATATTTTCAAATTTACCCATATTTGTGAATAAAATATTAATATTACTTTAAAGGGGACGCTATGCTCGATGGCGTACCCAATACACAACAACGAGTTTCTTGGGAATCTTACATTGCACTCTAATAATAAAATAATATTATTTTAAATGGTAGTTAACGCATAGCCGTTGTAATGGCAGGAATGAAAAAAACTAACTACAAAATGATTATATATGTTTGTCAAATATTTTTACTTTTTACAATAAATGTTAGAGGATACAAAATGTGAATGATTCCAATTTTAAGCGTAAAAATTCTAATATTCTTTAAATGATCGATTAACCTCCTTCTGATGGAGAACCTATTTTAAATCCACTTTTTGAAAATTTTAAGTATTATATTTGAAAAAATAAAATTATTCTTTATAATCGGGACATAAAAATTTACTTTATGTAAATTTTTGGTATTTTTCTGATAAAGTTCATTTTTTTAATGAATAGTGAAAATGTAGTATTTTAATTCAAAACAACTTTTTAATATAATTTATTTATATGATTAGATTATCTTTTTAATTGTTTTTAAAGTGAAATTAGAATATATTTTTAACATTTAACCCAATAGTGGTGATTGGAATTAATTTCACTTTGAAATTGGACTTAAACTAGTGTCAATCTTTTAATAGATATTGTTTCTTAAAAACACGCTATTTATTTTGACAGCGGAAATTAATAATTAAATAAATTAATGAAACTTATATGTTTTCGATTTTTTAAAATAGACATCATTTTTGAATTCGGAATAACAAATATAGCTTAGGGTGAATTTTTGGTATTTTTATGAAAAACATCAATTTTAGATGAATAGTGAAACCACTAAGTGGTAGTTAAAGAATATGATTTTTCGTTTAAATGAAACTTTTCCACTTCTGTGATTTCATTTTAAAAAATCCAACATACATGTTTTTCATTAAGAAGTAAAATTTGGTTCAATGCGATTAACATAATTTTTGGTGAATAGTAACTTTTATGTTTTATTAATTGCGATTAAAGGTAATTAGTTTAATTTAAGGTAAAAATAATATTTTAATAATATGAAATGACCTAGACACATGTCATACCCTCATTGGATGTGTCATGGCCGACCAATAAAATCCATGGGTCAACTTGGGGACCCCATGGAACCACTTTGGTAGGGAAATGACATAAATAAATTTTTATTTAAAGTTAAAATAAAAATGTCACAAACATGAGTTGTTTTACTAAAGCAATTTTTAAATGGGGATATACAAGTCATATTATTTTTATAAATATTCATTAGAAATATAACAATATTTCCTACATCATGATATTTTTTTATAATTTTTAGACATTAAATAAATTAAATTATTTATGACATCATGATGATGCAGCGATTACCTCATTATTTAACGATTTAAATAAAATGAAAAGATAATGTAAAATCTAAGACCTACACATGTCAAAAACCTATTGTATGGGTGGATTTCGAACTATTATTACCTTATCCTAGAAATATTTAATTTTGGGACCTTTAAAATCCGAAAAGCATTTTATAATAAAGTAACCTTTTATAACTTTCCAAGAGTGCCCCTCCTCTCCTCTTATAAAAGGCCCCCACCTCTACCACCTTAAACACACCTCTCAAGCTTTTGGCTCAGCCAAAACCTGCCCATTTCATCTCTCCACATCCCTATATTCATCATTGAAGCCTAACTTTGGGCAGAAGCTTTTCCAATGAATCTTTTGAGCTCAAATCAAAGAGAGTTACCCGATTTAAAGGTAATGTCTTCCCTTGTGTTCTTTTTTTTATTTTGCTTCTCCAAACCCCTAAACACTTTTTATTAATTTTTTTGTAACAAAAACAGTATATTAAATATACTTGGATGTTTTTATAAGATGGATTCGAGCTACACTTTCACACACCACCGTCTAATGGTTAAAGAACATACTGTTTCTGTGGATGGCGAATTACTGCCTCACGAAATGATGATTGTTCAATATTCTTTCAACACCTTCAAAGGTGGCCATTAAGATGTCACTATATTTATATATGGTATATAATATGTTTATTTTTTCCTTAATATTATGTATTTTTCATTTATGGAATACCTTTATGGTTTCCATTATGGGTAAACGTGATATCGTCATTTTAGGAAGTGCGGACTACCGCCCCCTCAATGTGATTTGATTCGTTAATGCCATATGTGGGACGTATAAAGGATGGAATTAATGGTATTACATATTATATCCTACTGTAATTATAATATACCTTTATATCAATATTATTTCATTCCATTGAATACAAAAAAAAAAGAAATGAAAGTAGCGTTCATGCGTACGTACGTCTTACCGTCTCCATGAACGGTACATTTCATTTCTTATCTCCAAATGTTTTGTACTATTATAAGTACATATATATAATTGATATATATGTAATATATTACATATAAATTATGGATGTAATTCTATAATTATTATATATTTATATATCTCATTTTGTTTTAATTCCATTAATATGACAAAAAATGAAAGTATCATTCATGCGTACGTACGGCCTACCGTCTCCATGAACGTTGCTTTTAATTTTTTATCTCCAAATGTTATGTAATAGTATAAAATGAATATATAATGGATATATATGATAATTACAACATCAATAATATTCTGGATATGATGTACCTATAACTACATGGAAAATTCGTTTCCAACAAGTTCAATTTTTACTCATGTATCGAACGTCGACAAAAACGTCTGATATGAACTCACTTTATTAACCAATTATTGTAACATTATAATATGTGATATGAACTGAATAATAATATTTAAATGAGGTCCTTATGAAATTCTAAATTGACCAAATTTCATTATTTAGGAGATTAAAGAACGATCGAGTCATGTCGGACACGAGGTAAGGGAACCTACCCCTCTCTTTCTTTTAATGTACACTCTTTTATGTCATTCCTTTTAAGCTCATCTTTCTTATGATTAGGATGTTCTTTTATATTACTATTACTGTAATTTTTATGTTCACATGATGAGAGACCCTATTTTCTCTCATTAATCCATTTTGGATGTTATGATTGGCGACGTTAGGCTGCCGAATTTTCGTAAGAGATCCAACTTCTCTCTTTCTTTTTAAGTACTCTCCTTTATTTCATTTCTTTTAAGCTCCTATTTGTTATGTTGGGGGTTGTTATTTTATATTCCTCTTGCTGTAAATTTTATTTTAATATGGTGAGTATAACGACCCACACTTTACATACATTGTTAATACTTCAAAATTGAAGCACACTTATTACAACATATGACAAAACCACAAAGGACCGTATAGGTATAGTGTCTTTAGAAACTGGGGAAACATAAACAACTGGTTCATAAATCTTCTACAGTGTCTCCATTTATTTCATCATATCTAGGGTCCCTTTTAGCATATTCTACTTAATATCCATCTTCCTGACCTGGGGAAAAGAAAACATAAAAGGGTGAGCTCAAATGCTCAGCAAGGGCAAATAAAAGAAATAAAAAATCATATCATATCTTTATGAAAATCAAAACCTGCAAAAGATATCATAATATCATAACATGGAATAAATCATAGAAGTGAGAATGAGATCCCCATAATCATAACATAAAACTTGAATCTTTGTGGCATGCACACATAATCATGGAAAATCATTTCTTGTTAGTCATGACTCATTGCCAAGACTATCTTAGTGGACAAAGTCCCTTTCTGAACCGAGTTCACTCCTCGTTTCAGTCCTGTATCACTGAACCGAAATAACCTTCCGTTCTAGCCATGTCTATCTCATGAGATATAAAATCTTTACCCAATGCATTGGAGGGAGATATAGGTCCCACCCATCTTATAATGAATCCTTTCTTATGTGTGCCACATAATCATAAAACATACATCATCGCATAACACATGAAACAAAAATGGGATTCTTGAAACATCATGACATCATAAATCAATTCATATAAGATAAAGGAATTCATAAAAATAATTCCATCACAACATGATCAAATCAATGTAATAATAGGGATAAAAACATAACCCTTTATTATCTTAGATGGAAAATAATTTTGAAAATCACTTGAACTCCATTCTTGAGGAAAATATCATTTCTTCTTCAAAAACATTTTTCCTTTCATAACATGTCATACAACTTTAAAATAAAAGAAGTTGATTAAAAATAAACTTGAAAACTTGTAAAGGAAGCTTCTTGGAAATAATGTTTTTAAAAATCCATTCATGCCGTATAAGTTAAAAAAAACATTCTTCGTACTTTTGTCGAAAAAGTCAAAAAGTACCTCGTACGGAAAAACGACAAAAGATTCCTTTCATATTCTTTACTAAAAACTCACCTAAGTGTAAAATTGGATTTAAACTATTGCAAGTGGATGGAAACAATATTACATATTGAGGGAACATGGATGTGGATGATAAAATACACCCCAGTAAATACTTACGAATAAACAATCTCGGATAAGAATGAGATTGTGATATTTCCCTTACCTTAGGTCCGATTTGCTTTGTTCGTGTCCGAAGCTCCTGTATAATGGTTTAAATAATGTTATTGACTTATTCCAGAATCATACATATTGATATGAGATCATATATGGTCATATTATTAGCTTCTTGTTAGTAATATTTCATTGTTACTTGTTACTCGGGTCTTTATAACTTTTTGTTCTTATGCGTGTTTTGTCGAATAAATTCTTATTCTTATCTTTAGGTTATAGATAATTCATTTCCAGAATGGTATTAGTGTAGTATATACCATATTCATTCATTCAATTCATTTATATAATCATTATGAAATGAAGATCATGTAGAACGAGTCGCATCACATCGTGGAGACGGTATTCCGTACGTACGCACGAGTGATGATATCGTTCCTATGATCGTGGAATTGTATTGGATTATATATATATATTATTTCAGTATCAATATTACTTAATAATAATCATATATAGTTACTGATTACACCATTATACCCATCCTTGTAAGGTGATGGTGGAAAATAGATTACACCACGGCGTGGAGACGGTATTCCGTACGTACGCACGCGCGGTGATTTCATTTTTCCGTAGGATGGATAGAAGGTGAATTAGGGTTGTTTCATATTTATAATAACATATCAGTATGTAAGTAATACTGATGTTATTACTTTATCATGAAACAACTAAAGAAGAAGAAGTTGAAGAAGAAAGAAATTGAAAAGATCGGTAATGGATATTACCTCTTCTTTGGAACGCCTTTTTGAATCCTCCACTTAAGGAACTAAGATTGGTCTTTGGAGAAGACCAGGACCTCTAGGATTATTCTAGGGAAGTGGAGAAGGGAAAATGGCAGGGGTTGGCCGAGCTTGAGTGCTCAAATTGGTGTGAGGAGGAGGGGGAGGAGGTGCCCTTTTATAAGGGAGGAGAGGGGCACCTTAGGAATATCTCAAAATATTATTTTATATTAAAGTCAAAATCGGTTTATAATGGTTCCAAAGGGTATTATTTCGAAGCTAAAGTGGGGATGGGTCGAAATCCTATCAACCAATAGGATTTAGACAAGTTTAGGGTATTATTTTAACCTTATCAATTAGATTTAACTCTAAGTTAATTAATTTAACTTTTACCGTGTCTTTTTGTTTTCTTTCACTATATGGTTAATACACTTACTATAACATGCCAAACGAACCCCAAATTGTTTATTATTAATATATATATCCTTATCTAAGTCATTTGTCCGAACCTTAGATTTTTAGGAATAAAATAACAATTAATAATATAATATTTGATTTAAAAACTATTTTGTGTCAATTTTGACACTATTTGATATATGATTTTTGTGAAAGTCATAACAGAATTATATGTTCGAACCAAGTTGATTAAATCAACACTAATATATCATAGCAACCTAGAAAATTAGTGGAGTTCATAAAAAGTCTCAAATTACATTTATTTTGGTGTTTATAACATCAATTATGTCAATATTTCATTAATAAGATAATTACTGCATCATCATTGTGTCATAAATAAATTAAATTATTTAATGTCTAAAAATTACAAATAAAATACCCTTATGTAGGAAATCTTTTTAGCTTTCTAATGAATATTTATAGTCGAATTTATCTTATGTATAACCCCATATTAAAAATGATTTACTTATTAAACTTTGATTTTAACTATTTTAACCCTTCTTTAAATAAATTAATAATAAATGTCCTAATCTAATCCAAGTGGGCCTAAATGATAATATTTTACACTTAAGGTTGTTTTTGGTCGAGATAAACTTGTCCAATAAAATTAGGACATGTGTTAGGGTAATATTAATATCATATTTACCCTTAGTTACCCTATTTACTATTAACCGCGGTAAAAAAAAAGTAAAAAGTTACTATTCACCAAAAAATTATTTTCATCTCATTGAACCACATTTTAGTCCTTGATATTAACCGTGTCTCTCGGATTTTCGAAATTCCATTCACAGAAGCGGTAAAATTAAGTTTTATGCAAAATTCAGTTTTTTAATCTACCACTTAGTGGTTTCACTATTCATCAAAAATTGAAAGTTTTCAGAAAAATACCAAAATTTCACCCTAGGCTAATTTCGATATTCTGAGTCCAAAAATGAAGTCCATTTTGAAAAATAAAATTTATAAAATTTTAAAAAGTGGTTATTACTATTCATAACGGCTAGTTTTAATAGCATATTGTTGTTTAGTGAAACTCGGTATTGCGTACGACGCAAGCTATCGAGGAAGGTCGCGATTGAGTGCAAAGCAAGCCAAGCAAGTGTTGTGTAGAAAAAGATTCCTTTGATGATTTATATAACATAAAAGTCTCGGGTGTTACATTCTACCCCCCTTAAAAAGAATTTCGCCCTCGAAATTCGTCACTTTGTAACAAACAAATGAGGATACTTCTCCCTCATCATATCCTCAAGCTCCCATGTAGCTTCTTCAAGTTGGTGGTTCCTCCATAAAACTTTCACCAAGCGAGTGGTCTTGTTTCGTAGGACTTTTTCGCTACGATCCAGAATCTCTATCGGCTGTTCTTCATAAGAAAGATCTTGCTCCAGCGGTACAACTTCTGAGCTGAGTACATGTGAAGGATCTGGTATGTACTTTCTCAGGAGAGATACGTGGAACACATCGTGAACTTGAGAGAGATTCGGTGGAAGCGCCAATCGGTAAGCTACCTTCCCAACACGATCCAGTATTTCAAAAGGACCGATATATCTAGGGCTCAACTTCCCCTTCTTTCCAAATCTCATAACCCTCTTCCAGGGAGATATTCGTAAGAACACTTTATCGCCCACTTCAAACTCTAGGTCTTTTCTTCGGTTGTCGGCATAACTTTTCTGTCGACTCTGAGCTGCTCTTATGTGTTGTTGAATAGATCTGACCTTTTCTGCCATTTCATCAACGAGATCAGGTCCTAATAGCTTTCTTTCCCCAACTTCATCCCAGCAAGTTGGAGTCCTGCATTTCTTTCCATAGAGATCTTCATAAGGAGCCATCTGAATACTGGAGTGAAAGCTATTATTATAAGAAAATTCCACCAAAGGTAGGTGTTGATCCCAACCTCCTTTGAAATCCATAGAGCAAGCTCTCAACATATCTTCTAGGGTTTGAATTGTTCTCTCAGACTGACCGTCTGTCTGGGGATGATAAGCAGTGCTGAAACTCAACTCTGTATCCAGAGTATGCTGAAGACTTCGCCAGAACTTCGAGGTAAATCTCGGATCTCGATCAGATATAATAGAAAGTGGTACTCCATGCAATCTTACCACTTCCTTTACATATATCCTGGCAAGCTGATCTAGAGAGAAATCCTCTCTAATAGCAATGAAGTGTGCAGACTTTGTAAGACGATCAACTATGACCCAGATAGCATTATTGCCTTTGGATGTTTTAGGAAGTCCTGTGACAAAGTCCATAGTGATGTTTTCCCATTTCCATTCGGGTATGGGTAATGGTTGTAACATCCCCTTAGACTTCTGTCTCTCAGCTTTAACTTGTTGACAAACCAAGCATCGAGAGACATATTCAGCAACATCTCTTTTCATGCCATCCCACCAGAAGTACTCTTTCAGGTCCCTATACATCTTCGTGCTTCCAGGATGAATAGAAAATGAAGAACTATGAGCCTCATCCAACAGCTCTTTCTTTAATTCGGGGATGGGAGGAACACAAACCCGATTCCTGAACTTTATTATCCCATCACAATCAAGGTTGAATTCAGGAACATTTCTCACCTTCTTTTGTAACTCGACATCTTCTTTCTGTGCCTCTTTAATCTTCACATGTATAGATGGTTGAACATTCATTTGAGAAAGATAAGATTTTTCCCCTTCCATTATAATTCTAAGATCCATCCTTTGTAAATCCATAAATATTGGATCTTTTGTGATCCTCATCATGGATAAACTAGCATGGTCTTGTCGACTTAATGCATGTGCCACCTTGTTTGCTTTCCCAGGGTGGTAATGGATTGAGCAGTCATAATCCTTAATCAGCTCCAACCATCTTCTTTGGCGCATATTCAGCTCCTTTTGTGTGAAAATATACTTTAAACTTTTATGATCAGTATAAATATCACACCTTTCACCATAAAGGTAATGCCTCCAAATCTTTAATGCAAAGATTACCGCAGCCAACTCCAAATCATGTGTTGGGTAATTTTGCTCATGGATTTTCAACTGTCGTGAGGCATAAGCTATCACCATATCATTTTGCATAAGAACACACCCCAATCCCTTCTTGGATGCATCACTATAGATCACAAACCTTTCTCCACTACAAGGCAGTGTGAGCACAGGTGCACTGGATAACCTTCTTTTCAACTCCTTGAAATTCTCTTCACATTCCTCTGTCCAGACAAACTTAACTCCTTTCCGAGTCAACTTGGTGAGTGGATTAGATAATCGTGAAAAATCTTTTACAAAACGTCGATAATAACCAGCCAAACCAAGAAAACTTCGGATCTCAGTTACTGTTGTTGGTCTTGACCATCTTTCGATAACCTCTGTTTTTGCTGGATCCACAGATATCCCCTCTTTTGAGATTATATGACCCAAAAATGCAAATTTTTGAAGCCAAAATTCACACTTGGTAAATTTGGCATAAAGCTTCTCCTTTCTCAGGGTCTTCAATATAATTCTCAAGTGATCTTCATGCTCTTCCGTGCTCTTTGAATAGACAAGAATATCGTCTATAAAGACTACCACAAATTGATCAAGATGGTCTCTAAAGACTCTATTCATTAGATCCATGAAGATAGCAGGGGCATTAGTAAGACCAAATGGCATCACTATAAATTCATAGTGTCCATATCTTGTACGGAAAGCCGTCTTTGGTATATCCTCCCTTTTGACCCTTAATTGATGATACCCTGAACGAAGATCAATCTTGGAAAAGTATTGAGCTCCGCGTAGTTGGTCAAATAAGTTATCAATGCGTGGGAGAGGATATTTGTTCTTGATAGTGATCTTGTTAAGTTCTCGATAATCAATGCAGAGTCTCATTGATCCATCTTTCTTCTTAACAAATAGAACAGGTGCTCCCCAAGGTGACGCACTAGGGCGTATGAATCCCTTATCAAGATTCTCTTGGAGTTGCTTCTTCAATTCCTGCAACTCAATTGGGGCCATTCAATAAGGTGTCTTTGAAATAGGCAAAGCACCCGGCACGAGTTCTATTGAAAACTCAACTTCACGATTTGGTGGAAGACCCGACAATTCCTCCGGAAAGACATCATCAAACTCCCGTACAATGGGAATATTCTTAATCGTGAGTTTCTCACCAACCATTTGAGATAAATAACCTTCATTTAGTGGAATCAATACCCATAAGATGGAAGAAATTTCCACTGGAAGGTTATGTTCATCCTTGCATTGATAGACGATCATAGGTTGATCTGGAATATGAAATGTGACTTCCCTTCTTTGGCAATTGATATGAGCTCCATGTAGAGAAAGCCAATCCATGCCAAGAATCACATCAAATTCCACTAAAGGAAGGATCACAAGATTTGCAGGAAGCACTTTCCCACAAACTTCGATTGGAGAAGAATTATAAACTTCTGATGCGATTGATGTGCCATTAGGTGTTGTCACAGCTAACTCAACATCTAATTGTTGAGGTAATACGGTGATACCCTTAGAAAATTTTTCAGAAATAAAAGAGTGGGTGGATCCAGAATCAAATAAAACATTTGCTACTTTAGAGTGGATGGTAAGTGTACCTTTCACCACATCGTTATCGTACTCCACATCGCTGATAGAAATTGCATGTGACTTTCCTTTTTCTTTAGCCTTAAGAGTTTGTTGACGTCGACCATCATCATCAACCCTTGGATTTGGGCATTGATTGGCATAATGCCCCATCTCCTTGCACTTGAAACATTGAAGTGTAGCAGGTTCATTCTGTGTATCCCTTCCTTTGTTTGCATCATTAGACATCTTCTTCCCATTATCACGGCATTTAAATGCCCGATGACCTTCCTTTCCACATTTTAAACATTTACTTGTCCCTTTAAGACAACTCCCTCCATGTTTCTTTCCACACTTTGAGCATAAGGGAAAGTTCATCTTCTTTTCCGTGTGCTCTTTAGATTTTTCTTTGAATTCCATCTTCCTCTTCTTATCAAACCCATGTGACTGATGGGTTACTCCAATCTCCATCTCGACTTTGAGAGCACATCGAACGATTTCCTCATAGCTATTGAAGTCCCTTATGGCTAACGCCCTTCGAAGACTTGGTTTTAAGCCACTAAAGAATCGATCGATCTTACTCTCAGGTTGGATAATAATACCAGAAGCGTACCTTGCAAGTCTTGTAAAATTTGCTTCATAGGTACTAACAGATTCATCATCCCTTTGCTTCAGTTCAAGGAACTATTTCTCCATCTTTGTTCGGAGAATATGAGGGAAGTACTTATTGAAAAATAAGTTCTTGAACTCGTCCCATTCCATAGACTCAATTTCATCCCTTTGCCTTGTATTCTTAACAAGATTCCACCATTGATCAGCATCTCCTTCCAAACGATACACTGATAGGATGACTTTATCATGCTCAGAACATTGAAGAACTGAAAATATCTTTTCAGTAGTACTAATCCATTGTTCAGCAACTAATGGATCAGTAGACCCGCTAAAAGATGGTGGACGCTGCCTCATGAAGGATTCAACAGAATGTTGCTCCCTCCTTTGTTCATTTGGAAATCCTGCATGATTCATAGCTTGAGAAAGTTGTGTGAGCATGGCTACAAGATTTTGCATTCCAGCTCCCATATCGTTTGGTTGCTCAGGGGGACAATCATTGCATTGCCCATCACATTCCGCATTAACACGGTTCCTTCGGGTTCCAGCCATTGACTAAAACCAAGAAGAATAGTGTGAGCAACACTAATTATAATAGGAAACCACATAATTCAAGAATAAAATTTTCATGCTTATGGTCTTATCCTAGGTTATTCATGGCCATTTCTAAGATTGTGTTCTATGCTTAGACTTATCCTTAGGGTTCTTACTAAGGCTTTCACATCCTAGTTTCCAAAGGTTGACTATACCTTTCCTCTGATACCAACTATAACGACCCACACTTTACATACATTGTTAATACTTCAAAATTGAAGCACACTTATTACAACATATGACAAAACCACAAAGGACCGTATAGGTATAGTGTCTTTAGAAACTGGGGAAACATAAACAACTGGTTCATAAATCTTCTACAGTGTCTCCATTTATTTCATCATATCTAGGGTCCCTTTTAGCATATTCTACTTAATATCAATCTTCCTGACCTGGGGAAAAGAAAACATAAAAGGGTGAGCTCAAATGCTCAGCAAGGGCAAATAAAAGAAATAAAAAATCATATCATATCTTTATGAAAATCAAAACCTGCAAAAGAGATCATAATATCTTAACATGGAATAAATCATAGAAGTGAGAATGAGATCCCCATAATCATAACATAAAACTTGAATCTTTGTGGCATGCACACATAATCATGGAAAATCATTTCTTGTTAGTCATGACTCATTGCCAAGACTATCTTAGTGGACAAAGTCCCTTTCTGAACCGAGTTCACTCCTCGTTTCAGTCCTGTATCACTGAACCGAAATAACCTTCCGTTCCAGCCATGTCTATCTCATGAGATATAAAAT
Organism: Viscum album; assembly: GCA_963277665.1. NCBI lineage: Eukaryota > Viridiplantae > Streptophyta > Magnoliopsida > Santalales > Viscaceae > Viscum > Viscum album. The sequence goes on along the minus strand of OY728151.1, from coordinate 626,387,941 downwards.
CTTTACCCAATGCATTGGAGGGAGATATAGGTCCCACCCATCTTATAATGAATCCTTTCTTATGTGTTCCACATAATCATAAAACATACATCATCGCATAACACATGAAACAAAAATGGGATTCTTGAAACATCATGACATCATAAATCAATTCATATAAGATAAAGGAATTCATAAAAATAATTCCATCACAACATGATCAAATCAATGTAATAATAGGGATAAAAACATAACCCTTTATTATCTTAGATGGAAAATAATTTTGAAAATCACTTGAACTCCATTCTTGAGGAAAATATCATTTCTTCTTCAAAAACATTTTTCCTTTCATAACATGTCATACAACTTTAAAATAAAAGAAGTTGATTAAAAATAAACTTGAAAACTTGTAAAGGAAGCTTCTTGGAAATAATGTTTTTAAAAATCCATTCATGCCGTATAAGTTAAAAAAAACATTCTTCGTACTTTTGTCGAAAAAGTCAAAAAGTACCTCGTACGGAAAAACGACAAAAGATTCCTTTCATATTCTTTACTAAAAACTCACCTAAGTGTAAAATTGGATTTAAACTATTGCAAGTGGATGGAAACAATATTACATATTGAGGGAACATGGATGTGGATGATAAAATACACCCCAGTAAATACTTACGAATAAACAATCTCGGATAAAAATGAGATTGTGATATTTCCCTTACCTTAGGTCCGATTTGCTTTGTTCGTGTCCGAAGCTCCTGTATAATGGTTTAAATAATGTTATTGACTTATTCCAGAATCATACATATTGATATGAGATCATATATGGTCATATTATTAGCTTCTTGTTAGTAATATTTCATTGTTACTTGTTACTCGGGTCTTTATAACTTTTTGTTCTTATGCGTGTTTTGTCGAATAAATTCTTATTCTTATCTTTAGGTTATAGATAATTCATTTCCAGAATGGTATTAGTGTAGTATATACCATATTAATTCATTCAATTCATTTATATAATCATTATGAAATGAAGATCATGTAGAACGAGTCGCATCACATCGTGGAGACGGTATTCCGTACGTACGCACGAGTGATGATATCGTTCCTATGATCGTGGAATTGTATTGGAGTATATATATATATTATTTCAGTATCAATATTACTTAATAATAATCATATATAGTTACTGATTACACCATTATACCCATCCTTGTAAGGTGATGGTGGAAAATAGATTACACCACGGCGTGGAGACGGTATTCCGTACGTACGCACGCGCGGTGATTTCATTTTTCCGTAGGATGGATAGAAGGTGAATTAGGGTTGTTTCATATTTATAATAACATATCAGTATGTAAGTAATACTGATGTTATTACTTTATCATGAAACAACTAAAGAAGAAGAAGTTGAAGAAGAAAGAAATTGAAAAGATCGGTAATGGATATTACCTCTTCTTTGGAACGCCTTTTTGAATCCTCCACTTAAGGAAATAAGATTGGTCTTTGGAGAAGACCAGGACCTCTAGGATTATTCTAGGGAAGTGGAGAAGGGAAAATGGCAGGGGTTGGCCGAGCTTGAGTGCTCAAATTGGTGTGAGGAGGAGGGGGAGGAGGTGCCCTTTTATAAGGGAGGAGAGGGGCACCTTAGGAATATCTCAAAATATTATTTTATATTAAAGTCAAAATCGGTTTATAATGGTTCCAAAGGGTCTTATTTCGAAGCTAAAGTGGGGATGGGTCGAAATCCTATCAACCAATAGGATTTAGACAAGTTTAGGGTATTATTTTAACCTTATCAATTAGATTTAACTCTAAGTTAATTAATTTAACTTTTACCGTGTCTTTTTGTTTTCTTTCACTATATGGTTAATACACTTACTATAACATGCCAAACGAACCCCAAATTGTTTATTATTAATATATATATCCTTATCTAAGTCATTTGTCCGAACCTTAGATTTTTAGGAATAAAATAACAATTAATAATATAATATTTGATTTAAAAACTATTTTGTGTCAATTTTGACACTATTTGATATATGATTTTTGTGAAAGTCATAACAGAATTATATGTTCGAACCAAGTTGATTAAATCAACACTAATATATCATAGCAACCTAGAAAATTAGTGGAGTTCATAAAAAGTCTCAAATTACATTTATTTTGGTGTTTATAACATCAATTATGTCAATATTTCATTAATAAGATAATTACTGCATCATCATTGTGTCATAAATAAATTAAATTATTTAATGTCTAAAAATTACAAATAAAATACCCTTATGTAGGAAATCTTTTTAGCTTTCTAATGAATATTTATAGTCGAATTTATCTTATGTATAACCCCATATTAAAAATGATTTACTTATTAAACTTTGATTTTAACTATTTTAACCCTTCTTTAAATAAATTAATAATAAATGTCCTAATCTAATCCAAGTGGGCCTAAATGATAATATTTTACACTTAAGGTTGTTTTTGGTCGAGATAAACTTGTCCAATAGAATTAGGACATGTGTTAGGGTAATATTAATATCATATTTACCCTTAGTTACCCTATTTACTATTAACCGCGGTAAAAAAAAGTAAAAAGTTACTATTCACCAAAAAATTATTTTCATCTCATTGAACCACATTTTAGTCCTTGATATTAACCGTGTCTCTCGGATTTTCGAAATTCCATTCACAGAAGCGGTAAAATTAAGTTTTATGCAAAATTCAGTTTTTTAATCTACCACTTAGTGGTTTCACTATTCATCAAAAATTGAAAGTTTTCAGAAAAATACCAAAATTTCACCCTAGGCTAATTTCGATATTCTGAGTCCAAAAATGAAGTCCATTTTGAAAAATAAAATTTATAAAATTTTAAAAAGTGGTTATTACTATTCATAACGGCTAGTTTTAATAGCATATTGTTGTTTAGTGAAACTCGGTATTGCGTACGACGCAAGCTATCGAGGAAGGTCGCGATTGAGTGCAAAGCAAGCCAAGCAAGTGTTGTGTAGAAAAAGATTCCTTTGATGATTTATATAACATAAAAGTCTCGGGTGTTACAGTGAGAGACCCTATTTGATCTCATCAATCCAAATTTTGGAAGGTTTAAGTTGCGCTGTTAGGTTGCCGAGTTTTCGTAAGGGATTTTTCATCTCACTTTTAGTCCCGTGAGATATATGCTACATTTTCCACCATTTCCTTTGAGTGGTATATGTACTGCACATTATTATACTCTTTGTGTAATATAATTTCTTTTATGAGTATTTACATAAATGTTTTATTGTCCTTCTTTCATGGGGTGTATATTTCGAAAGATACCCAAGTCGGTAAGGGAACTTTTCACCGTCCTCTTTTTAAAAGACTTCTTTTGATGGGTCTTTTAATTTACATATTGTAATGTTGAAGATATGTTCTTATATATCCTTATTTTTGTAAATTTTATGTCCAAGTGATGAGATACCATTTTCTCTCTCATGAACCAATTTTATGAATTTTAAAGTGACGCTGTTAGGCTGTCGAATTTTACCACGGGAAATTTTTAACCCAATTTCGATTTCTTTGGGTTCAACATGTAGTTATTGAATATGTCATCCTTTGAATATGTGTGAATGAAATTTTATTGTTTTAAACTTAATATCCACTTATATTGAGTGTATTTATATTCGTCACACATAATTTTGAGACTGATTTATCCTTAATTTAAGGATACCTTCTTGATAAGGGATTTCATCTCATTTTACATTGAGACTTCATTGTTGTTATGCACCAATTCACTCTTATATGGTGTATATACTGCCCTTTGTAATATTATATCATTAATCCATTTATTCTCATGATATTATAAAGTTCTGATTAAATTTTATTCCTCAATTATTGTATTCAAGTTTCTCTCATTTTGTTAAAATCCCTTTAACTAAAGTATCGTTTTAAATGTTTTAATGATTTATTATAATAAATATTTCTCATTAATATCCATGTTTTCAAAATGGTTTTAAGGATTTATTTATATGTATATTAATGGTTTAAGATGTTAAAAGCATCAAATTGGCATTGGACACTTTGATTCAAAAATCTCTTTATTAAATGTTTTAAATGGATTGGAAAATGGTTTTTAGAATCGATTCATTATTTCAATATCTTAAAAGGTTATATTGTTATTGCAATGTGGGAATGTTATCTTTCCTTTATTATTAAGTTATGTGATGTGATTATGTTATGTTTCTTGGGCATTGTTTATGAATACGGGTTGTTCCGTGATAAACTAAGGGTGGGTGAGCCCGATATAGCTCTCCAATGCATTGGGTAACGCGAAGGAGTTAAACGTTAAGGTTTCTCCAAAGCTATTTATGGAATATACTGTGATGGGTATTCCAAATGTAACCAAGAGGGTAACTCCTTACGTAAGAATGTTCTGAATGCCTCAAGTTACCTTTATGCCTTATGATTTCTATGATTTATTCATGATTTGATGATGTATGTTAAAGTGATTATGTTTTATGAGTAAGGTTTGATTTCATACATGGACTAATGTTTTCATTTATTACTTTTATATCCCTTACTAACCTTTTTAGGCTCATCCCTTGTTTTTGAAATGTTTTTCATAGGTCAAGGGAATGGTACATGATATGATGATAGTGTCAAGGAAGTGTCAAGAAAGAATCTATGTTTTATTTTAAATATGTTTCTATTGATGAGAAAAAAGATTACTATATTTTATGTAACCACTTTGTTTAAATGTGGAATATAATGAAATTTTTATGATCTAATTCTCCAAAACTCTAAACCTAAAAAGATCCTCAATGTGTAATCTTTTAATAACTCAAAATTAAGTAAGGTTTAAGGCTGGGGCCTTATAATAATGGCCGTTTTTTGTTATTTTAAATTTTTATTATGACACAAATAAATTGGGACACATTAAAAAGTTCATTATATAATGACTGAAATTATATATTAAATTTCTACAAAATAAATTCAATTATTTTTAATATTTATTTTTGAAATTTATCAAAAAAACATGATAAAAAAGAGATTTCCAATTTTTTCACAATTATAAAAAATATTTATAACAAATTTAAACATTATATTGATTCCAATGACCTAAATTTGATTATTAATAATATAATTAAATTATTTAAACATTTAAAATAATTAAGAAAAATATGGAACTTTTAAAATGATTTAAATAAATAGGTTGTTTTCATTAAAAATAGGTATTATTCCTTATTAATCATTAAATTAAACTTTTAAAAATATAAAAAACAATTAAATATAACCAAATATTGATTTGTTAATTTATATAAATTTATTATTTTTTTAAATATTTTTTCAAAAAGTGGAATAAATTGATTATATTTTTGTCACCAAAAAATAAATAGAAATATTTTTTTGAGAAATGTATTTTTAAACCATACTAATCCTCTAGTAAAAAAGTGATTACTTATATATCGATTTATTTGATTAATATAAAACCTTTATAAATATTTTTTTGTAATTATCTTATTAATTCTTTTTTTTAATTTTATTTTTTACTATTAATATATATTATGGTAAATTAGACTAGATTTTTTTGTATCATAAGTTATCAAACAAATTAAATTATTTGGGAGATCTATTTGTAATAATTTATGAGGTTGTTAGTTTCTACCCCTTTAAAATAAATTTCACCCATAAAATTCCATCACTTTAATTATGATAAATAGGGATTTATCCATTTTATCACATCATAGGGTTCTTATGTAACTTCTTAAAATATATGATTCCTCCAGAAAACATTAATTTGAAGTATGGTCTTGTTTCATAGAACACTATCTCTACAATACAAGATTTATACTATTTTTTCTTGATAATAATTATCATGATTTAGTGGTAGAACCTATAATATAAATACATATGATAAATCCTGTATGTAATTCATCAGGAGAGGTATATGAAACACATCATGAACATAAGAGAGGTTTTTTAGAAGGGAAAAGTGATAAGACTCCATCCCTACTGGATCAAGAATATTAATGTGGCTAATAAACACAAGGCTCGTATTTACCACATTTTTAAAAATAATAACCATATTCAATGAAATAATTTATATAAATAAATTCTAACCAAAATTGAATTTCTAATTTTGTTAAAGGTCATCAACATAAATTTTTTGTTGACTCTGACATTACTTGATGTGCTGTTGAGCATCACTATCATTTTCCACTATTTTATTAGGTAAATCAAGTATAAATTTCATTATTTTTCAATCTTCATCACGTCGCATTGGTTTTATGTTATTTATTTAGTAGTTTTCTACATAAGGATCCATATTAATTATCATGTGAAAAAATTATTATAAGAAAACATGACTATAAGAATGTGTTGATCCCAAAATCCATTTTAATACAATGAACAATACATCATTATTTATTCATAGGTTTGAGTAATTATATCGAACTAATCCTCTATCTAGGGTTTATAAGAAGTACTAAAACAAAACTCTAAATTATGATTTTACTCAAGGTTTCACCAAAACATTGATGTAAAACTTATATCATGCTCAGATAAAATATAATAGGTTACTCCATGAAACCTTTTCACTTCCATAATATATATTCATGGAAGTAGATCAAGTGAGAAATATTCTCTGATAGATTACATTTTTCTGAAATCATAAGGATATTGACTATAACCAAAATACCATTATTACAATTTTAATATTTAGGTAGTCCTATGAAAACATCTATGGTTATGGTTTCCAATTATTATAATTTTATGGGAAATAGTTGTAATATATCCATATACGTATGTATCTCATCATTAAATTATTGAAATAAAAAACACTAAGATACATACTCTATAAATTTCTTCTACATTTTTCCCTTAAAAAATATTCTTATATATATATACATATTTTTAAATTCATGATGAATAATACAGGATTAAATATGAGATTAACCCACCAACTCTTTTTGAGAATATGTTTTATATGGGAAAAATGCATGTTTCATAAACCATATCATTCCATTATAAGGAAGGTTTTACTCAGGAACACTTTTTACCTTCATTTATTTCTCTATGTGTCCTATTATTCCCCCTTAATCATTAAATGGATTTATAGTTCAACACTTACTTGATAAAAATGACATTTCTCCTCTTATTTTAATATTTCAAGGCCCATCCTTTTCAAGTACACTAATATTTTATCTTTTGGGATCCTTATCATTGATATGAAAACATGATCCTTTCAAATCATAGAATCATCAACCGTTTTCCCTTTACTAGTGTTGTAATGTATTAACCATCCATAATCCTTAGTCAACACTAACCATATTCTACGGAACCTATTCAACTAATTATTATTGAATATATACAATTATCTTTTATGATCAATCTATATGGAAAACATGAATCCATAATGATAATTCTTCTATACTATTAATGAAAGAATTTCTACACCTAACAAAAAATCAGGAGTTGGGTAATTTTTGTTGAGAACCTTCAATTTTCTTGAGGATTAATATATAATTGTATCATTTAAAAAAAATCCCATTGCATTCTCTTACTCTTTAAAATATATAAAAAAACATTCACCACTACGGGATAGTGTAAAAATAGGTTCACCGGTTAACCATATCTTCAGTTCCTTGAAATTTTCCCAACATTAATATATTTAAGGGAACTTTATTCACATGTTATTTAAAAAGGTGAGTGGATTAGATATCCATGATAAATATTTCCTAACTTGTTGATAATATCTAGATAACCAATAAAAAATCAGCTCTCGGGCATACTAGTTGGATTGGGATAAAGTAAAATAACTTATTTATTTGATTTATCCATTGATATGATCTCTCATGAGATTATAAAACCCCTAAAATGAATATTTTTGTAGACCTAATTCATACATGGTAAATTTTGAATACATATCCTCCTTGTATAGGGTATTCGGTAAAATCTTCTTGTGATATTCATTTCCTTACTTTTTTTTGGAATATATATGAATATTATCTATAAAGACTTCATAAAATGTGTCATGTAAATCTATAATGATTATATTCAGAAAATTCATGATATGAGTTGGGGAATTAGTGAGGATAAATGAAATCTAGACAGACTCATATTATCTATACCTTGTACTGAATACATTATTGGGTACATAATAACTTTTAACTATCAACAAATTGTATTGAAATTGAAGAAAAAATTTGTAAAAATATTGAGTTCCCCATTATTTATCAAAAAAATAATCAATATAGGGCATAAATGAGTAATTATAGATTTTGGTCATCTTATGTTCCGAATAATAAATGCAGAGTCACATTGATACATCTATCTTCATAACAATGAGAATAGGATCACCCCATGGTGATGTACATAGAAGAATGAATCAAATATCATGATTCTCCAATAATTTATTCATCAATTACTAGAACTAAATTATGTAAATTATAAATAGAGTCTTTAAAATAGGTTTAACACCATTTATGTAGTCTATTAAAAACGAAATGATATGATTTAGGGGAATATTAGGAATTTCTTTTAGAATGACAATAAAAAAATCTCATAAAAGATGCACATTTTCAATGTTTATCTTCTACTAGAGCATATGATATGAACACCCCTTTTATATATAAATCAATGAACATATAATCGGTGTAAATTCCATTGTAATTTCATATTTATAATTACACATATTGATGAACATATTTTGGTTTAGAATATCAAATGTGTGTTCCCTTACTTGTAAATTTATATTTTATTTTGGTAAATAAATCTTATTAATTCCATAGATAACAACAAATATTATTAAATGGGGAATATAGAGAGATTTATAATGAAAATTCCCATAAACATTAATCATAGAAGATTCATAGAATTTAGAAAATATCATGAAACCATAAATTTTTTTCACTTCTAAATCAATATCTAACGGTAGTGGTGGTACAGTGATACACATAGAAAATTAATCATATATTAAATAGTAGGTAGATCCAAAATAAAATATTATATTAGTTATTATATATTTGTTGTTAAGGGTACCTTTCACCACTTTTTTTTAATAACCCACGTCTGAAAAAATGACTGCATGATATTTCCCAATGTCTTTGAGAATAAGACGTTACTAACCCTGATCATCATTATAAACATTTTTATTTGGGAACTAGTTATCATAATGAAGGTAATACTTGAAATGAGCTTCAATTCAACACCTTAAATTCCATTTTTATTTTCCTATAAAATCAATAAGATTCATGGGAAACTCTAATATGCATCTCCACCTCCATGGAACATCGAATGATATATTCATTACTTCTGAACTTTCTTGTGTTCATCACCATTCAATGATTTAGTTTTTTCGAAAAAAGTATCAATTAATCATAACTTTTGGTTGGATAATAATACATGATTCATTCCTTTTAATTCTTGTAAAATTATCCTTATAGGTACAAATTAATTCATTATCCTTAAAATTTAGCTAAAAAAATTCCTTCTCCATTTTTTAAATGAACAATTGGTGGAGAGAAATTATTGGAAAATAATCTTCTAATATCATCCCACATAATGGAGTAAAATTATTCATCTTATACTATGTAATCGATAAGATCCCACCATTAGTCATTTTTTATTCCAAAAGATAAATAGAAAAAATAAATATTTCACGTTTATAATATTGGAGAATTTAAAATAACATTCAGATATACCGATCCATTACTAAACAACTAGTGGTTTACTAGAACCACTAAAAGAATGTTGATCTTTCCTCATAAATCTCTCAACGGAATTTTTTTCCGTAATTTTATTATTTTTTATCTCAAAATGATTCATATGATAAATTTTTTTATATGAATAATAACAAAAATCAATTTATATCTCCCATAACATTTGGTTTATAATAAATAAAAAAATTATATTTTATATCACTTTAATCAATAACTCACTTCCTCCATCTTCTATCCACTGAATGAATCCAAAAGAAAATTATGAAAAATAATATCCATTAGGGGAAACCACATAATAGTGTGAAAAATTTTATATTATCTCCAAATAATGGAAAATTGTTTTTAATCTATAAAACCTTAGTGTCATTATATGTCATTCATGGTGATAATCTATTCCAATTGTTTATAATGGTTCAAAAATATAATGTAAATTAACACAAAAATATCCCATTGGAGTTTCAACATAGATTGTAAGTAAGTGAATACTCAATATGAAACATTCTAATTAATGAAATATATATAAAAATAATTTAAGGGTTATTACCCCTATATGAAATTATTCTAAATCAATGTGCACATTTAATATCCATAGAGGGATGTTTTGAAAGAGAAATAAGGATCTTTTTATTATCATATCTTTTTGAATTATTCTATATATTAGCTTATCCAAAGTGATCTGGCTATATTTTTCTTATCCAAGCTTTGAATGGTAACTAAATGATTCTATGGTACTAAAAATATAGACCCACAAATTTAATACAAATATAATACATCGTTTTAGAAGAATATTCAACACAAAACATTAATATCCACACTAAAAGCATACATGTCATTTTTCTTGTGAATTGTGGATAAAGTAATAAAATTTTTTATATGAAATATACGTATTCCCCAAATATATTCCTTATAAATAGTATCATTATTTGGAATATAATATATGAACTATTCTTTTTAACCTAGGAAATTGAAGCAAATGAAATTATTCTGTGAAATTCTCAGTAATGGTAAACAACTAATATACTGATTATCATATCAGCATAAAATGAGCACAAGGGTGTGATAAAAAGGTCTTAATATTTTAGACATGTACCCTTAATATCATATATAATAATATTTTATTCATTTAGTAAATCGTGTTACTTAATATTACATGAATCATAGAGGAAGAAAAGAACCTATTCCATGAGTGCATAACTTTGGATTTATAAATAATTTTCGTTAATACTCAAAAGCATTGAAAATCATATAAATTATCAAGACAAAATTTCAATAATATCATAGTTGATTGGTTTAACTCACCATTTCATCATATATTTAGTCAAAGTTCACTCTTAGCACAGTCAATGTGAAAAAATATCTCATACTGAACTTGGTTCACCACCCATCCCAATACAAATTATCTCATGAGATATCCAATATACCAATTTTATTAGTGGGATATATAAGTTTAGTCCCACTCAGAACATAATATTAAACCATTAATATATATTCCAAAATATCATAAAATATTTTTCAAAATATATGAAAAAGGAATATGTTTTATAATCAATTAAATATTTCATCATAGTAAAACCTGTTGAAAATAAACGAGTTTCATTAATATCTCATCATCATAATCATAAAATATCTAGAGAAAGAATAAATATATTATAAATGGATCAAATTCCCTAGTAAAACACAAATAACATCAACACATGTGATAATAAATAAAAATTCCATCCAAATATTGATTGGAAGATTTCTTGGGGAAAATAAACTTTTCATTTTGGAATCACATCTTCATGAAAAATAACAATTCGAAAATATTATTGAACATATTTAATTTTAAAGGAATCATGAATATTTTTAATGGAAATTTTAATTTTTTTGAGTTTTTAATATTGTAAGAAATTCCATTCATTCCACGCACATGAAAATAATAATTCTTTTCAAATTTATAGTAAATAATCAAAATTAACTAATTCTGAAAGCAATATAATGATTCATTTTAATTTTTTGTTTGTAAAAAATATTTTATCTGTAGAAAATACTTTATAAATCATAGGATAATATTATAAAATTCTAGAAAACATTTTTAGAAAATATTGGAATTGAATAAAATCTATTTTAACCCAAAGGGACAAATAAATTTAGGTTTCGATGGAAATATTGTTCGGTTATATTGAGTACATAAAGAAGGAAATATAAAAGAGAAACATAAAATAAAAAAATTTAATATAGGAGAGTAAAATTATTAACATTTTGGTGAGATAGATTATAATATTTCATTATGCAATAAATTATCATAATCATTCTTTGTAAAAATTATACTTATAACATATATCTATTACATCATGTTCAGACATACATTGAAGGATATCTACTATCATATATAATAATTTTCAATTTAATATAATTATATAACTAAATCATTTAAATGATTATAATATCATATATGTTAAAATTATTCCATTTCAATACCCAATTATAAATAATTTCTTATTAAAATCGGTGTTTCTGCATGTTAATAGATTAATTTTTCATAAGTAATTCAGTTTGGTAGTTCTGGTCATTATAATTTGACAATGGTTCCATTATCTCAATAATTTTGGACATAATATAAAGTTCATATATATATATATATATATTCATATATATTATATTGACAGAGACCCCAATATCCCTATGTTAGTTCATTACATTAATATATAGACCTATATACAACAGATCAAACCCTGAAAGACTGAATAGTTTAGAAGTTTTAAACCTGGTACATATACGATAAGCATTTTACATTGGGGGAAGAGTATAACAACTAAAAAATAAAAATGCCAAAATAAATACATCCTTAAAATAATCATTCCATAAATTCCCCATAATTTACATTGGAAAAGAAACAAAATAACGGTATCATCAAATTATCTACCAAGGATATGTACAATGAATGATAACATGAATCAATAAGAATGATCAACAAGGAAAAGTAGATAACAAAACACACATTTCATTTAAAAAACGTAATGTTCAAGATAAGGAAAGTAATAATCAATGTTCCAAGGTTAATAATTGATAACACATGACATTTAATCAATATCATGACTATCAAAACTAGATAATTCATAATACATGTGTCAAGGTAATGAACTTGAAGCACATTAATGTTAATAAATGTCATGATTATCAAAACATGATATTGAATAATAATTATAGTATTTTAAATAACATAAAATGCATTCCATTTATTCAATATTATAAAAGTTATAATTAGATAAGGAATAGTCAATAGGTAAAGGTACATATTTGAAAACACATTATATTTAAATAATAAAATGATGAATAAAATGAATCTAGAGATAATATCATAGTTAAAACATCATAGATAGTTATAACTAAACTCTTCATGGAGGAAATTATTAATTTTTTTATCATGTCTCAAACACATGAAACCCTATACTATCACGATTTATAGTCCATATATTTTAAATTTAATTGAAGAAACCCATTTAATTTGATCAAGAAATTATACTCATAACACCATTTGTGGCATTGAGGGGTTATATAAAAATTCTGTATGATATTCACTTCAAATCCAAATCATTCCTCATATATAAAAAAATTTATTTAATTTATGAATTAATATTCTATATTATAAAATATTCGAACTGAGTAAAAAATTCAGATTTACCAATAATTATCCAATTAATCAAATAACATTCAACACAGTCACTAAATATAAAAATTTGTATAAGATTTAAGAAATATTCATATTAATCACGGATGAATATGAATATTTAATATAAATTAAATTTCTAATGAATGTATTACAAGAATGTGAATGTTTCCAGAGAAGGTTAATAATCACAAAATAATGTGAGGTTATTCAATAACTTTTTCCACTTTGTAACATTCATATAAAATCCCCATGGATGAAATAATTCATATTGAAACCAAAAATACCATGAATTATGAATAAATTATTATATTTAACTTATAATTGGAAGTATATAGACCACATAAATGTGAATTAGTGTATAAAAAATAATTCTTAATAGAATGTAAATTCAGATAAAATCACTTACCTAATGTTACTTTTGGTTGAAGAAGACTCTTTAACCAGTATAGTTTTTTAAAACCTGTAACTAAATTATACTAGAACCATATTTATACTTTTATTATCGTATATTATCCTTCAATATGATTTTATCATCCGTTTATTAATAATATTTCATATTTTTCATATATTTGGGAGTTAATTACTATATTTCCCTTCGGGTGATTTTTTATGAATGTTATAGTCCATACACATATTATACAGTTAAATAATATCAATAATATTAATTGTAAATTAATTATTATTTCAATTCATAAAATATAGGTATATATATCTATCATTTTTTTCGTTGTTTAAACAGAGTCGCATAACTCCATTAACCCACTTGTCCCACGTACATTAATGATGTTATCACCTTTACATGAGTGGAAATGGATGAAACAAGAAAACCTTCCAGAATTATATTAATGTATTTAATATATAAATTATTTCATTTAAATCAAAAAAATTATCTCCACCACATTCCATGTAAGTCATTACAGAATGAAGATTCACATCGCTTCGCGAGAAAGTAATCCATCTTACACATGAGTGATGTTATAAAATACACTGCGGAATGAAGAGTAAAAAAAATATATAATATAATGTGTAACTAAATATAACTATTTTAAAAATATAATATATATAATTTGGATTTATCATCATTTCCAACCATGAGTGGTGGTAATGGAAAGAAAAATGACATTGGCTTGTGAAGTGATAGTATGTCCTGTACACGAACAATCATTTCGAAACATAATTGATTAAAGTGTGTGTTGTTGTTGGTATTAAACATATCATAAAAAATCATAGTATGTGGAAGCTACTGATATTATTATATACATGGTATTGATAAAAATTTTATGGACTTGGATAAAGGAGTAAAAAAAGATACTTATTAAAGAACATTAACTCTTATATTGGTATCCTCTATATGGTTTCACCGAATCATTATTAGGTTGAATTTAAGCCAATAATAAGACATTTAATATGAGTATTTCCATGTTATGAGGTTATTTGGAATGGTTTCAAAAATGTAAAATATCTTGTGATGTATCAAGAAATGAGGGAAGTGACTACTACTTCATATTTGAAGAGGATCTTGATTCTGGTAAATAACCTAAAGTATTTACTATGGGAGGTAAATATTAACTAATTTGGCTCGAAAATTGATATTTAAAGATATTGTGGTATTATATAGCCTATTATATACTCGACACATAATTAATCACATGTTTTAAACATTTTGACCCTTAACATCTAATTTTCCTTATTTTTACCATTTTGGGTTTCACTATAGTAACTAATTTTCTAATATATGTAATTTATCATTTAAGAAAAAATTAAAGGGGTACATAATAGAAAATTTATACACATTATTTCTAAATTTCCAAAAAACTATCAAATGAAAATCTTATGTGTGTTGAAAATTTTATTTAGCACATGCACATGTAACATGCAAAAAACACCGCTTTAACCCTAACCATAGTAACAAGGTTTTAATTAATTTGGTAGAAATATATTCACTATAAAAGAAAAATTGGTACATAAATTGCGCATATATTTTTTTATTTAAAAATATCATGTAATAATATATAGTATTTTTAGTTATTTACAATCATTTAATAAAATATAATTTAATATAAAATAACATTAATGACAATTTTAAAATTATTCCCTAAATATGAATTGAAAAATATCAGGAAAATTATTAAATTCCAATATTTGATCTTAAATTTTTTTTAATGTGATATATTCGTCTAAAAAAATAACGTAACATAATAATTCACTTAGTTTACTTCATTTTTAATATTTTTTGTATCATTTATTTCATTTAATTGTAACCTAAATAATTATTATGTTGGCATTTCGTAAGCTTTTTAAGTAATTATTTCATCCATAAAAATGAATATGAATTTATATATTAACTAGAAATTTTTTATCATTCAATAGAATATATAAAATTTAACCTATTTTTTTCTAGTCCATATCCCAATGGGTTTTAATATATTAATATTATGTAAGGAATCTTTTTCACTTATTCATTATTTAATTTATTATGTGCCTTCTATTCCAAGGAAAATTTGATGGAATTTAAATATTTTAGATATATTGTTTTAAAAGTCCTAGGTAAACTCATTAAATATAATGAAAATAATATTATATGTATCATTAACACTTATCATTCTAGTTTAACCCTCGAATAATTACATTTTTACTGTAATTTTTGTAATTAATTTTTACATCATTAACTATTAATTTTGGTAAAAAAGTTTAAATTTTTAAATATTATGAATTATTATGATTACAAGTATTTAATCTATTTTTCAAAATTCATTTCACAGAATTGGAAAAATTAGATTTAAAATTAATCTCATAGATTTGAGGAGAAATCAAAATTATTGAGTGATTTTTTTTAAAAGATTGAAATATTATTATATCAGAATTAAAAATAATAAATATTCTAATGACCAATAATGGGTAAATTGATCTAAAATTTAACTGATAATTCTTTAAAACAACTTCAAAAAACAATTAGTCGTTGTTAATTATTTAAACAAAAAGTATGGATTCAATTACAATCTATAATTTTTCACTTCTCATAAAAATGGATCTTCTTAAGGAAATTAAATAAATTCACCCGAATATAATTTTTATTTATATATTTCAAAAATAGTAATTATGTTTTCATATAAATTTTATAAAAGACATAAAAATTAATTTTATAATATGTTCTCAAAGAGATACTAAAATATAATTTGTTTAATCCCATTGTTACATGCATCACAATCGATCGATGAAAATAAATTTATAATAAAATAAATATATTTTCAATTTTTTAGGTGTTACATTCTCCCATCATTAAATAAATTCAATCCCCTTAATTTATACTTGATCTCAGCAATAAAGAGTTTGATATTTTTAAATAACATTACTGATAACCCGACATCCTAAAAGAGTTAATAATATATCCTCTTAGTAAGAGAGAATGTGATATAAAATGTTCATTTGGAATAATCACATAACATGGATTCTCAGTAGGATAAAATATGGGGATATGACATTATTACGATAAAAATGAAAACTATAATCCATATACAGATGGAGAGTGATTGATAACATTGATCCAAATAAATTGGTTAATCTAGAGATAGTTAAAAAAAATTAAACAATAATCTAAATATGGTAGAATTTTTCATTGAAATCAACAGAAATTATGTTAATAGGATGTCATTTTTTTAATGATTTTTTCTAGTGTTTAAGAATTCCATAACTCTTTATAAATATAATAGAATATACTTATGTGATATATTTTTGTTTAATATACTAAATTACATCCATTGGATGTTCATAGATCAATTTTCAATATATCACTTACTCCGTGAGATAAATAACCAAAAATGAATTTTTTATGCATGAAGCACTAAAATTTACTTTTAATGGATTTTAATTTCAATCATAGAATGATAAGTTATTCCATTGATCTCTAGTTGTAATAATCAGAAATGGATAGCACACGTTTTAAAATATGCATAAATATATATAATGTGAAGTGATACATTAATCTATAATACCTTGTCCAATGTTCGTATTAAAACAATTCAAGAATGGGTAACCATATGGCCCTTTCAAAATATTATGATTTTTAACTCGTTAAAATAGTAAACTGAATTTCAAAAATTAACTTATCATTAATTTTCCAAAAACATGAAGTTACTCTTAAACATCATTCATCTTACATGTGATTAACTTAATCGTGTTTTCTCTAGAAACATTGTAATAAAATGAATAACCAAGGAACATTAATGAAAAAAATAATTCATCAATATTTATTAAGTAAAATTAAATATATTGGATATGTATCATAAATAAAAAAATCATTTATACTATAACATGCAAAAACCACATGGAAATGAAATTATTAATCGGTTCCAATGTATTGAGTTCAATCTCGTTTAATTTATCCCTATCAATATTATCATTATCTAACAATAATTGTTTCAACAAAAATAATATATGAAGGGTTGTATTTCTCACAATTATATGTCTTAAATGTAGTTCAACATTCAATGGATGATTTTCTTGGTACCATTCAATGTATTCTCTCAAATCCTTAATTCAATAGTACTATAGTTATATCCTTATATATTTTATAATTCTTATGATGATAATATAATTAATAAAATAATTTTACAATATATTTTATGGATCTATATACATAATCATATTAATCATTCCACATTAGTTTTTTTCAAAATAAATGCTTTATCGTGATATATGAGTTTTGTCTAAATTATATTCCCTTGACTCTTGAGAAATTTACTTGCATAGAGAAACATCTTATTACAGCTAAATAATTATACATAAGGAAATTTTTTATACCCATACAATGAAAATAAGTGTTTATTTTATCCCCACACTTTTAGTAAACTCCAATTCCTTTGAAGAAAGTATCAGGGTGTTTATTTCTACAATTATTACATTTGGGGAAATAAATATTGCCCATATTCACCTTATATATAATTTTCTCTATAATCCTCTTATTTTATTTCATCTATTCAAAAAAATACATAATAAATTCTTTATATAAATGTTTAGAACATAAAATTATATCCACATATGATGAGAATGTATTAGAGACTAGTTCCCAACAAAACAGTTTCATCGTCCCATAAAAAATGTTTATTCTGACTATTTGGATTACATGTATTGATGTGGTTCCTATTAAATTTCCAAGGTTTCGTTTCAAAATGATAAAATACACTTGATTATATCATATAATTATGAAATATAATAGGTAATCCAAAAACAAATAAATACCTATCATAAATTCAAAAATTTATTCATAGATAGTCTCATAATCATAAATCTATTTTCTTTGAGGATATATCTACTTTAATTATATTATACTATTTTTGAAATAAGTTGTAAATTATCCTAAGAAAATCCTTAAGGAATGTCAGACGAGGTTCACAGTATGGCCCATTTTCATGCACCAGGTGACAATTGGGCGGATCCCAATTCGACCTTTTTAGATTTATTACCCCTAAATACCCCTATTCTATAACCACATATTTATGTAGTATCTATAAATGGATGTGTTTCTAGGAAAAATCATCTAATCTCTTCCTTACGAAAACATTAGACTATTATTATATGTATATCCAAAAATTATATCACAGGGATAATTTTAATAAAAAATGGTTCCCTTAATATTGAATCTAAGTTTTCAACTAAACATCCATTGATACTAACTATAATAATCCAGACCCATGTATCATAGAGCATGGGCCTTAGTTTTTTGATTTGGAATCGATAAAAAGGATCGAATCCTAAAGGAAAAAATAATTTAGCAGTTTTGGAAATCATATACCCATATGGAACCCATTTTACATTGGGAATATAACATAACAAATAATACAAAACAGATTTCGAAGAACTGTATCATTAAAAAACTCATTCAAATAATTTGTGTTCATGTTCCCGGGAAACGAACCAAAATAAGTGTCGACTAAAATTATCATTATGTGTAATTTATAGAAGAATCTAAAATGATTCTTTAAGAATAATCAACATTGAATGGTAAATAATTGAATGCACATTTTAGTTAATTAAAATGAATTTCATATCAATATAATGATTAATCAGTATAGATATGTATGTAATTGAACAAATGTCATTTAATAAATATAATTAATATCATAATTGGATAATGCATAATCAATATAAATAGGTAAATAACTAAAACAAATTACATTTATTAAATATCAAAACAATAATAACTGGATAAGTAAAAATCAATATTGAATGATAAATAACTAAAAACATTCTCATTTTAATCAATATCATGAATATCATAACTAGATAATAAGTAATAAATATTGAAAGTTAAATAATTGATAACTCATGCCATTTATAAAATAATCTGAGAATGAAATGCATCTATAGATAAAAACACTATGATAATATTCTAGAAATAATAATTTAACTCTTTATGAAGATAATTCTTAATTATTTGATGTCATGCCCTAGTAACCCAAAAACCTATAATATTAATATTTGGCCTATAAATCATTTAAAACAACAAGTAAAAACATGTTTTATTTTCCACCTAGTTTGTCTCAGGATAAATATTGATTCGTCGAGCGACTATTTAGTTCATGGGAACACATGTGAATTTAGATCCAAATAATTCCTAAAATATCAAATAATTTTTTTAATTTAGGAATAATTCTTCCTTATCATCAAATATCCATATTAATTAAAATAAAAATATTCATAAATATTTCCCCATTTAATAAAATAATTTTTAATTTAAACACAATATGTAAAATTTGTAATGTGGTTTAGGTAATAATCATATACATCATGGAATAATACGTTTATTTAAGATAAATTTAATTTCAAATGACCAGTTATTATAATTATGTTGTTATTTCAAGATAATTTTCTTAATAGAAAAAAAGTGAGATAGTTTAGTAACTTTTTCAACATGATAATTTTCAATTCAAATCCCCTTGGATGAAATAATTCAAAGTAAAAACAAAAATACCATGAATTAAGAACTATTCATGATATTATATGTTAACATGGATGTATATATACCACAAAAAATTTAATTCCTTCATAAGAAAAAATATGACTAAATGGAAGGTAAATTGATATGAAATCACTTAGCTCACAATTATTTTGCGATAAATATTTTTTTTACTCTAGTATTTTGGGTTAAAACATGTAATTAAATTATAAAAAATCTATATTAGTACTTATAATATCAAATATGATCATTTTATAATTTTCGATCACTTATTTGTTAATAAATGTTCACTATATTTATTGATTCAAGTATTAATTGAATTATTTTATTGTATATTATTTTTCCTGAAACTTATATTAGTTGTATATAATATTTAGTTATATATGATAGAAAATAATAATGATGAAATAATTATCATATTATTTATTTAATTATACATATATATATAATCAATTAAGTTTGGTAATGAAAGATAGTCATATCGCTTCATAAATGTGGTAGTCCGCAGGTACACGAACAGTGTTAACATCTTTACATGAGTTAAAATGGAAGAAATAAAATGATATATATTTCAATTAAATAATTAAAATAATATCATGGTATCATAAATATTTAATTTATATAATTAAATTTACCTTTTCCACTTTCCATGCAATGAGT
The DNA here is from genome assembly GCA_963277665.1 of Viscum album. Lineage (NCBI taxonomy): Eukaryota > Viridiplantae > Streptophyta > Magnoliopsida > Santalales > Viscaceae > Viscum > Viscum album. The sequence continues at coordinate 626,367,009 of OY728151.1, read as the reverse complement.
TAGTGAATAATGAATCGAATCACTTCGCAAGGAGGGAGTCTACTGTACACACAGATGACTTTATCGTATCACATATAAAATAGAAGGAAAAAATGAATATATATATATATATATATATATATCTGTATGATATCATAACTCAATAGGTAAAAATAAGTGATAAATACAGAATATAAATTTTATATCCATCATCATTCCTAACCGTGAGAGGTTGTAATGAAAAAAATAACGACATCGGTTCGCGAGGTGGCAGTACGCCAAACACACGAACAATGATTTTGTAAACAATTTGATGGAAGTGTGTGTGGTTGTAGGTCATTCCATGAACATTAAAATATCTTATTATATGGACGATATTTTTGTTATTATATAATCATTCTATAAATAAAAATTGGATGTGGATATAGAAGTAAAATAAAGATTCTTGTTGAAAAAACTTACATCTTCTTTGGGTATCTTCATTATGTTTACACTAAAGCCTTCCTAGGATAGATTTATTAACAAAATATGGATTCTATGACGAGTTTATGTTTGTTTTTAGTTAATTTCCATAGGGTATTCAACATCCAAATCGCTTCATATTTGTTAATAAGTAAAGGGAGTGAGTGCCTTTTTATAGTAGACGAGGATTGGAATCTTGTAGAATAACAAACATTTTCACAATTAGGAGGAAAATATTACCTAGTGTGGATCCAAAATTGATTAATAGATGTTTTTGGGATGATACTTTAGATACACACCACCACATCTTAAATAAAAAAATTATTAATATTGTTCCTTAAATTCTAAGTTTATTAATTTTTAACATTTTGGGTCTTCACTATTGTAACTAGTTTTCAAAGAATGGTAATTAATACATTAATAATAAAATAAATTGTGACATATTAACAAATTTATACAAACTAATTATGAATATTATACCCATTTCATCAAATAGAAATATTATTTGTTTTGAAAATTAGATTTATCACATGTGCATGTAAAATGAAAAAAAAACATTGCTTTACCCTTAATCTCAGTAAAATAATTTTTACTATTTCTGGGTCAATATATTCGTTTTTAAAAAAAATTTCCATAGATGTGACATATGATTTATTTAATTAAAAATAACTATTATTAATATAGTATTTTATGTAATTTTAAATTATTCAATAGAATATGATATATTATAAATTTATATTAATGTCGATTTGACACTATTCATATAATATGAATTTAAAAATATCAAGAAAATGATGGAAGTGAAATATATGATATTAAATAGTTTTTAACATGATATATTCATCTCAAAAATTAATATAACAGAATAATTCAATAAATTTACTTCAATTTAAAAAAAATGTAGAACCATTTATTTCATTTAATTATAAACTAAATAATTATCACATTGTTATTTCTTAATTATTTTAAGTAATAATTTCATTTATAAAAACTAAAGATAAATTATTATGAAAAAAAAAATTTATCTTTAAAAATAATATATATTAACAAACCTATGTTGTTTTTTTCCCAATCTAGAATCTTTAATGATAAAAAATTAAGAACAATATATTTTTTTCTTCCTATTTATTTACCTTATTCTGTGGGTTATATTCAATGAGTGATGGGAAATAATTTTAGTTTTTTTGTAATTTTAATGGAAAATGTAAAAATAAACTCATTAAATAAAATTAATATAGTATTTTAGGTAACATTTTCTTATATCATTATATTTTAATGCCTAATAAATCAATTTTTATCTTAACTACTATAATTAATTTCTACAATACTCACTATTCATTTCTATTAAAAAATTCAACTTATCAGAAATTATAAATTATTATCATTCAAAATAAATATTATATTTTTTAAAATTGAATTCTCAAAAGTGTAAAAATGAGTTTTAAAATTAATCCTTTAGTCAAAATGAGAAAGTCAGTTCGTAATGTGAAAATGTTAAAGGTTTTTAATGTTTCAATATAAAAATTGAAAATGGAAATTATAAAAATTACATAAAAGGGATTAATTGAAATGTAATTTAAATAATTTTACTTTAAAACTAATTAAAAATATAACTTCACTTTTTGAAATTTTTAAATAAAGATTAAGTTTTCAGTTAAAATCCAGTTTTATATAATATTCATCAAATATGAAACTTATCAGGAAAATACCAAAAAGTCAACCAAATATAATTTTTATATCCCAATTCCAAATTGTATTTAATTTTTTCATATCAATTTTCAAAAAGTGGTAGAAATAAATTTTTTATTACGTGTGCAAAGCATGACTAAATCATGCTTTGTTTTAACCTATTATTGCATGCATCACAAGATATCCATGAAATTATATTTATTATAAAAAATATATAATAAACATTCTTTGGGTTTGTCATATATTTAAATTCTTACATAAAATATATATATATATATATATATATATATATATATATATATTAGTTACACCATTCAAGGAGATAATAGGTTCTATGTATGCATGAATGTAATTTATAATTTTCAACAAATAGAATGAAATAATGATATATAATAATTCAACTTTACATAATTATTATTATATCTTATATAAAATACAAATTCATTAAATTTATCCATGTTATCACCCAATTAAATTAGAAATAAAACATGAATCACATATCTTTGTAGAGGTTGTAGTCCACACATACACAGCAACAACATAATTATTTTACAACATGAATAAATTTTAAAATATAGACCTGATATTATAATATTAGAAACCTAAATATATCGTAAATATCATAAGTTATCTTTATAAAGATCCTAATAATCATCCATGAATGATAATTGTAGAAAAATAATTGTTTTTCGATGTGGAAGTGGTAGTCCACATGTGCACACAGACAATACATTCCCTTCCCATTTGATTGAAAAGAGGGTAAATATATGTGGTTTCATCATTATAATAACTTTTTATAAATGATTAGTTTGACAAAATAACCTTATCCATTGGATTAACCTCTTGTAAACATGTTTTCACCTTTACATAAAAAAATGCTTTTTCAATTCATACTATTAAATATGTATTAAAAATAAAGGAGACACATTACCAAATTTGATCATGATGAATGAAAATTTGGAGTCAAATTTTCCAAATTCAATTCAATAATTTTTTATAATTAATCCCACAAAAAATTATGAATATAGTTTTCTTAAAAAAAGGATTTACTAAGTATAAAGGGACTTTAAAAATTTCAATATAAAATTTATTCTATAGAATGAAAATGGGTAACTAATAATATAATGGAACTAATAATAAATTTTAAAACATTTTATTACAAAATATATTATAGTAAATTCATTAAATTATATGTTTTTTTAAAAAATAATTATTAATTATTTTGCATTATCTGAAAAAATAAATCATTTCTAAAAATTATCAAAAATGCAGTCGATGCTAATTTTTACATTCTAATTTCAATAATGATATTAAATTTTCAAAATATTTAATCATTGTTTTTATGAAAGTAATTATATTATTTTCACACAAATAGAATGAAACCATCTTTTTTAGGGGAAAAATATTTTCAAACCATACAATGACAATAATAATGAGTACATATTTTTTAATATATTTGATTTAGTCAATACCTTTATACATAATTATAAAAATGTGTTTTTTGTTCATAATTGAAATTTAGTAAGTACGTTTTTATTATATACTATATTGTTGATCATTTAGACTTGGGTCTTCATGAATCTCATGATTTCAAAGAAAATAAATTTATTTATATAATGATATATCATAAAATCTAATAGTGATATTTTATAACATCATTAAAATGATTTTCCCCAATAAATTCAATAAATAAAGTATACAAATTGAGTATATATATATTTCATCACATCCTTAGTTTCCCATATAGTTTTCTTAAATTTATGAATCGTCCCAAGAACATTTGTTGGGACAAAAATGCTATTTGATCGATCATTATCTCTATAATCCAAGACTTCTACAAGTTTTTTGTCATATGAATGATCATTCTGGAGTAGTAAAATCTATGAATTTAGTACATGTGATGGATCATGTATGTACTTCCTTGTAAGATATACATGGAACACATCTTGAACTTTATATAGGATTAGTGGAATCTTGAATTGATAATCTACTATCCCTTCTAGATCAATACTCTTGAAGAGATAAATATAAATCGGGATATTTATTCCCTTAATTTTGAATGAAAACATTATTTTAGGGAGGAATTCCTATAAATAGCTTTACACGAACAATAAATTACAAACTTCATCGATGACTATAAGCATAACGTTTCTATCAACTCTGATCTACCATGATATCACGATTAACATATTTAAAATTATCCAAAATTTTATCATCTATACCATTTACCAAAAGAATTAATTCTCCAAATTTATCCCATAACTTTATAGATTTACACTTATTTCCATAGTGGACATCATAAGGACCCATCTGAGTGCTCGAGGGAAAGCTGTTATTTTTTTAAAACTCAACTAGAGGATTTTGTCAATCCCAATCACACTTTAAATACATATAAAAATACCACATAATATCATCCATTTTTTAAATGGATATATGCGATTAAATATAACTCTATGGATGATAAGCAGGAATAGAAAAGAACTCTAAATTTATAGATTATGGAAGTGTTTTCTAGAACATCAATGTAAATTACGAATCTCTATCAAATATAATATATTATTGTACTTCATGGATATATTTGATTTCATTAATATATATTCTTGAAATATTATCAAGTCATAAATATTATCTAATAGAAACTAATTTTGATGAATTCATAACGATATTGATAATAATCCAAAAAATTCATTATGGACATTTGGTGCTTCAGAGAGTCTGATGAAAATATTGTTAGAGGGGATTCTAACTTCCATTCTTCTATGGGTAATGGTTTTAAAATTCCATTAAAATTTTTCTCTTGAAATAAATAAATTTATTTACAATTAACTGATATAAATACTCTGTAATATCTCTCTTCGTGTTATCATAACATAAATACTTATTTAGATCTCCATAAATTATCATATATTTAGGATGAATATAGAATAATATACTACAATATTCATCCAATATGTCATTCCAAAAATATAGTATTATAAATACACATACATTTTTATTAAACCTTATTATTACATCATAATCATGGTTCATTTTAGTGGAAATTATTATATTTTTTAAGCTATATATATATATATATATTATGCCTCTTTAATCATTGAAAATAAATATTGTTAACCACTCACATGAGAAAGATTAAATTTCTCCCATTCCTTCATGATTTTAAGGTATCTTGTTTTAAAATTAATGATGTTTATATTTTTTCCATTTATTATATATTAGAAATCGTGATACTATTGACTTAGAGCATCCACCTCCTTGTTTACATTCCAAAGGTGGTAATGCACTAACGAGTTATAATATTTTTTCAACTCCAAGTATCTTCTATGATACATATTCAACTCTTTTAAAGTCAATATGTATATAAAGATTTCATGAAAAATATAAATGTCTTTTAAAAAATATATTTTTTATATATGTCATGAATTTCTCCATAAGGTTAATTACTCAATGTATTTAACGAAAAGCATAATGTCGCTAACTCCAAATAATGAGTTGGGTAATTTTTGTCAATAAACATCAATTTTCATGTGTCGTAAGTTATACCCATATCATTATAAATTAAGATGTATCCCATAAAATTGTATGATTCTACCCGATTGATATGAAATTGTTTTCCACTATAGGGTTTTTTAAGCACATACATTTTTACCCAACTTCTATTTAGTTCCTTGAAATTTTACTCAAATTAATCTATCCCAAGGAACATTTCTCCCATCTATGCTAACTGGATGTCTTTATTAGATAGTTGTGTGACAGTTTCCATGTAGCATCAATAATATACAAGTAAACCAAGAAAGCTACAGCTCCCATTCATAGTGGTTGGCATAGGAAAACATTAAATAAATTCCATCTTTGATTGATCAATTGATATACACTCTCTTGATATTGTAGGACCTAAAATGAAATTTTTTTTAGCAAAAATTCACACATGGTAAATTTTTGGCACAACATATCCTTCCATAGGGTAGTAAAAAGACTCATCCAGTTATTATAATTCCCTTTATTAATTAAAATATATGTATTTAACACCATTAAATACTAAAATTAAAAAATAAATGTAATCACTAAAGATTTTATTCAATATATTGATAATTATAATGTAAGGATTAGAAATATCAAATGAAATCACTGTAACTAGTTAATTTTCATTCCATGTATTAAAGGATATCTTGTGTATCTTTTTACTTTTTACCATGAATTGATAATATGAAAATCAATGAAAAATCATGGAAAAATAATTTCCTCACAAATGATAAAAAGTATTCAATATGGTGAAGAACATAATTATTTTAGATTATGAATTTTTTAAGTTTCCATTAATCAATATGGAGGATCATTGAACTGTCATTCTTTTTGACAAAAATAATTGGTTCATCCCACGGTGACATGGTAGGATGATGGAATCACATATCATGATTCTCTTGGAGCATCTTCATCAATTCTTGCAACCCAACCGGGGCCATTCAATATGGATTTATTGAATGTGTTGTGGCATCATGTATGATTTAAACTATAAACTCAACATTAGAATTTTTTTAAGACTGTAAAACCATTCAATATATTATTAAACAATATTTACACTACTGACATATTTTCATTATTGAGAATAGCTTTAATCATTTAAGATAAGAACCCATTTTGAAGACTAATCATGTACCATATAATGGATCTAATTTCTATTAGTGGTTCATATTTATCATTTCACTAGTAAAATATCGTAGTATTTCCTGGATTATAAAACATGACATCCCTTCCTCGTTAATTATAGTGGTATTTATGTAAATAAATCCATTCAAAGTTAAAGGTAACATCAAATTAAACTATAGGGAGAGTAATGTGTTTTGAAGGTATCAAATTCCTAGAAACATTATTCCAAGAATAATAATAGACTTTAGATGTGATCATCATACTATTATGGGATTTCACTACCAAATTTAACATATAATAACTGATGTGGTATTTTGATATGCTTAAAAATCATCATATATAAAAGAGTGGGATAATCTATAGTCAAATAAGAAATTTATTAATCAATTGTGGATAGTAAATATAACTTTCCCATTTCATTATCATACCCCATGAAAGTAATAATTGTCACAATATATCTACATGTGTATCTAGGATTAAGAGGTTTCTGACTGCAATCATGTGACATCCCATACCAAGTTACACATAATTGTGCCCCGATTTAGTCGGTCATATGAACTCATGCGTGCCTCCCCACATGCCAGAGGATACCAACTAGTTGCGAGGGTCTAATATTTTCTATGGAGACACTATACCCTATTTATCAAAGCAAGACAATATCATAAATAAATAACAAATATCCAAATGAATATAAAATATGACTAGAATAAAATAAGTACCCTTACAGACCAATAACACGTGATTATCCAGTATAGGATAAAAATTCCAAATCCAATGATGTAAACATGTCATGCAATATATGTGTCATGTTTCAAATGAAAAATCAAAATAATGACACATGGATAACAACCATGTGGTTATCAAAAACACGCATGGTTCCCCCATCCTTGATCCATACCAACTCATCCATCTGGCATAGGTCTCCTTCCCTTATCATATCATGAAACGATGAATTCAGTTTGGTGATAGATCATGCATATCAAGTAGGGTGTGAGTAAACATAGTAGGCCATCACCAACATCATCTAAAGAAATATCCAGTATGTAATATTATATTTAGTTGTATAAATAATAATGTACCATTGATAATGTAAATTTTATCCATTAAACTATTCTTTATTTAACCTTATAATTCTTGGGTTTACGATGACACCCATACCAAAAAAACATTATTTTCTCTATACAGGTGTCTGAACTTTCCTTATTGGGATAACACATTTCATTCCATCATGGTTTTCCATTATTCAATTAATTTTAATTTCACATTCAAAAAATGGAATATTAGAATATTAGTATGGTACCATGATGGTATTTTGAGTATGAGTCTCTATCCCACAACTCCATGACCACAGATAATACATAAATATATTGGGGTCCTAGAGTGGGAGTCTGGCACACCATGGGAATTGGGAGATGCATTCCTTTTCCGAGAACATACTCATAGATATCACATTTCACGGTTACATAATTCCACCCATTTATCATCCATTTTCATAACTAATTATTCAACCCCTTTTCACAACTTCATTTATCAAGAAAGTAATAAATATAAAATCATCATTTTAATCTTATCGACACACACCCAGGGCGGATACCCATTTTAATAATATCATAACACCCCATGGGCCGCTGTCAGCTTCATAACTCATTAATCAATAAATTTCATAATCCCTTTGGCCATTCAATTTAAAAAACCCTTTATTCACCAATTTAATTATCACAAAATCATATTATTTAACTTTCACTGTAGAATAAATAAAAAAGTTAATTAAATTCAGAAATCAATTTCCCAACATATAAATTGAAATATAATAATCACATTATTTCATTTATAATAAATAAAATGGGATTTAAAAAATATAACACCTACTTTAAGATCATTGATTGTCATTAGCCAACCAAATATACTAAATGTTTATGTGAATATTTTGAAATCACAATGAAACCAGATATCTAGGACAAATATCCAATATCAATATCCAACAAATTATGATATATCATAAACTAGATCTAAACTATCTCTAAATGATGAAAAACAATTTTTCTTCATCAAGAAAAAGAAATATGAATGGGATATAATGAAATGAGGAAAAAAACACATACCATAGAGAATATGATCCTTCAATTTAATATTCATTTCCTTGTGAAATAGGTTGTTAGTTCCCTTGAATCCTCCTAAGATCCAACCAAAATTAATGAAAAGATTTCATCCATGTTGGGGTGGTTGGGGGTTATAACTGGGGAGTATGGGAAATTTAAATATGATTTCAGGAATATCCAATCTAATGCACATAGTTTCACGGGTAGGGAAACATGGTTTTCAAAACAATTAACATTAATCATGTGCCTATTCTTAAGGGACAAATATAATCTCTTAATTGGTCTGTAGTTTAAAAAATTATGCACCAACCAGGAAAATCCCAACTGTTTGGGGTTTCATGGATTGGGGAGGGTGGATGACCAGTCTAGAAAAATCATGTGCTATCAATGCACCACCTTTTATCAATTCATATAGGGGTACACTAATTCCTATTCTAAACCACATGGGTCTACTGAAACATGCACTAACCATTTTCAACCTGCATGGCATCTAAAATTTTCTAATTTTACCAAAAGAACCCTGAAACAAACCCCACACAAGGTATAGCTAAAAAAATAAAAATGAATACCTGAAAAAGAGTATGAGGCATCCCAAGAAATGATTTGGATATTTAAATATCTAAACCCTGTAATAGATCATCCTAGATCGTCACTCTTATGAATATCTATGATTATAAGTTAAAATTTTCTTTCTAGTGAGCCCCCATATCTATATCTCTCTCCCATATTTTATAATAAACACTTCCATTATTCCACACAAATCGTATTATTATCATTATATTTCCCTATATCAATTTAGCATTGTTATCCCTAAATAAATCATATTCTCTTCAAGTGATCCATTTATCTATATTTCAACATCGGCAACATCGATCACATGATCAGGATTGGGATGATACTGCTGATGTTGTGCCACAAGAAAAATAACATGTGTAACACTATACTATTATGGAAGAGGCATTCGGTATGCCAATAAACTGATTCTCTCAAAAATTTCATTATTTCTGATAAAACTACGAAACAACATTACTTATCTATAAAAAAATGTTGAACCAAACTATGGAACACCTGATGAACAAAATTATCACTTAGTATAAAATCAATTGTTCATCATCATTGACTATCATACGAATCCTTCCTACTTTGAGTCATAACCATACATTTCTAAATTATTTTCACCTTATATGATTTATTTTAAATGATACTTAGTTAAAATAATTCTAACTCACCTACCACTATCCAGTAATGTGGTGGTATACATGTCCTACCATAATGAGCCTCATAATATTCAATAAGAATAGTAACCTCATAGCTATTGTTATAGGTGATACTAAAAATAGATATGTTTTTCTCCCAAGACCCACAAAATCCTAGGATGCAATCCAAATAATATCCATTATAATAATTATATAGTACATTCCAAATTCCCATCATTTGAGGATGGAATGTCTTAATCAGAAATACATTCATATCAAGTGCCTTTTTCCAACCATTTAAGAAGAATGATGTGATACTTGAGTCATGGTATGAAACTATGCTCCATGGAACCCCATGCAGAAAAGGTATTACATGAACATTCAGGTATCCTAATTAATCCCCTAAGAAAGCCTCCAAAAATTTTCATGAAATGTTAAAATTTCATCAATCGGTTCACAGTAACCCAAATAATATCATTTTTATAAGGCATGCTCGGGACACCAACCATGAATTCCATGGTAACATCATACCACATTCATTCTAAAATGGGAAATGGTTGTAGTAAACCACCATGTCATTGATACTTTTCTTCCACCTATTAATATGTGCAGAATGATGTTAGGAACCCTACAATATCTTTTTCCATACATATCTATAAATAATATTTATATAAGTCATTGTACATTTATATCAATCGGAGATACACCACCCACATCAATTCATGAAATAGATGCATTATAAGGTCTCTCATACTTGTAGGCACAATAACCTGGTTCTAGAAATATATAATCTCAATCCATTAAATAGTTCAGTAGGAAGGTGACTCAATACCCTTAAGGATTTCCCCCAAAGATATAAAACTGAGAATCCTCATACTACCACTCCCGAATCCTTCTCAAAATTGTAGACACATCTAATACAGATATGAGGGTCATATAATCCTAGGCCTAGAAAAAAAATTATATATCTGAGCCAAACAATTCATCATCATTGGTGGGAAGATCAAATAATTTTAAATGAATTTTTCCTATACATCTTTCTTAGATATCCCACTCTCTATAATGAAAATAACTATTACCCTTGGGAGACATAATGGTCAATCACAAATAGTAACAACTACTATAGGATTGGTATGCTAACAACCAGTCTGTACCCTAAATCTAGTCAAGTCATGGAATGTCATGTTTTTAATGTTCCCAAAGAAAATGATACATCATATCCTTTAGGAAACACCTATTAAATAAACATTTGACCCTAGACCGTACTACTAACGATGTGTCGATCATCATTACCAAAGTCAGAAAACTCTACAGATATCCTCAAACTATTCATAACGTGAGAAGATATAAAATAATGATAGTCTCAGGTATCAAATAAGGAATTAGCATGCACAAATTCTATAATAATTGTACCTCTAAATTCTAATGGGCTAGCTTCGTTCTCAACATGTTTTGTTTGAATGAAATTGTAAAGATCCTATTATATGTGATACAGTCTAAGATCCTTGATCTATATCACTCTATCGATATGAGTTCTCTTGACCAAAATTACCTCTTACACCACATTGACATCCAAGTCCAGAAGAGCTCCAATTTATTGATTGATATTGGGTAAAAGTCCTCCTTCTTGCTCTCCGAATTTTTTCGATCCTCTCTCACATCCCATTGGTCGAGGGTTCTGTCAATACCTCTGCATGTGACCCATCACAAAAAAATATCTATACTCAAATGGATCATACTAGATAAAAAATTATCCCAACCTAACACACTAGTAGAAATACATGATTACTACTCAGAGTAACCAATCCATCTATTTTTCAATATGGCTTCAATTTCCATAGATGAAATTTTTATAAAGAGGATTCCAGATCTCAGAAACTATACCTCCTGGTCATCTAGAAGATAAAACTTTAATATAACTAGAATAATCTTCAGGGTTCCACTAATAAATGAGAGTCTCATTCTCCACAACTAAAAACGTCTTCAGCCTAAATATTTCCAATTGGTACATAATCTCACATTTAATTGTGTCCTGATAATGTATCACTACAGTTTCCTCACATTCTAAGAATTTTGTAACAAAGAAATATTAATCCATGAAGCGAACATCATAGTCCGTCACAAATATAATCCCTTGTAAAACCACATTGAATATGTTACCCTCTCCAACAAAGGAATCTCAGGGTAAAAGTGCTCCAAGAACATCTTCTAAAATTCATCCCACACCATATTATCCACCTCTCTTCCCATATATTGATGTACCCCCAACACATCTCTTGACAATTTAACATATATGAATCTACTTTTACTCTCTTCTAAGATTGAGTCTCTAAGTGGCTATGGATTATCAATATTGGCATAATATAAAACTCAAATACCATAGATACGTCATATTTGGTGAATATCAAATGTTGATGAAACTAGAACTCCTATATCAATTCAAATATCTATTTCAAAAATATATATTTGTCCCTCTCTATAAACTGCATAATTTGAGAAAATTTCTCATGGAACTGATCTCCAAATTCATAACCTATAACTATTGGAGACTTTTGTTCCATTTCGGGAGGGTTGTTTCCTACCACATCCTCTTGTTTTACTATCAATAATAATCATTGTGGAGAAATATATCTACAACAACAAACAAACCTCTATGGAGACATAAAAATTATTCAATATTTATATACTAGGAATTCATATAAGTCATCATAAATTAATTTCCCTCATACACTTCAACATAGTTAAAACTGATACACTATCACTACCATCAACCATCTTTCACATGGGTCATGGAAAACCTAGGGTATAATATTTCCATATTTCTAATTTTTCTATTATACACTCATTTAAACCATTTCAATTTACAAAATTTTACAATATTAACAATTTTATATTTCATATTAGGCACCAATTTCATTTAGTTTCCACAAGTATAGAAAATAATTTTCTCAAATTAAAAATTATCCAAAATCATGTTTTTAGTGCATTCTTCAAACAGTTTTGTCACAATAAATCATAAGAGACTATAATTGTGAATTTATGCACAAATATCATGACATAATGGGCCATGAGTAAAATCATTTAATTATATAACATCAAATAAAAGGTGAATCATCAAAGGAGAAATAACATCCAAATATAATTGGAGACACTTGAAAAACTAATCCCCCCAGGGGTATGTGGTTTTTTAACCCATACATGGGCTAGCTACTCCATTCACGAGATCATTTAAATATCCTGAATCATATTATTCTCTTGTAAACCATTCCAAAATAGTAGGACAAATAAAATAACAGAAAACTCTTCTTGTACAACATATAAATTTCCGGGATGTGGTGCCACATATTGGGCCCTCGATATAGGATGTCCCATGACCTCAGGTGTGCCTCCCCATATGTGATAGTTTGCCGACTCATGATGAGGGTTTAATATTTATCAAGGGTAAACAATAACCTCTTTATCCAAATAGCATAATAGGATAAATAAATAACAAATAGGAAAATTATAATAAATAATATCCAATATAACAGAATAATATTTACATACCATTGTCATGTAATAAACAAAAAATATAAAAAAATATTGAAACCAAAGATTTTTATATGATAATACATATATATATGATGTGTCAAAGAATTACCAAAATAAAGGAACATTGAAAAGTACCACATGGGTCACAACATAATTCCCATTTCCCCCATCCATTATCCATCACAAAAAAATCATATAATATTGGGAAATGTCCCTTATCCAGTCCTAAAAACATGAAATATATTCTAGTACCAAATAGGAATATCGAGTATTGGGTTTTCATAACTCAGTAGTCCACCACCTACAATGCCGAAAAGACAATCCAGTCTTTAATAAAGTATATGGTTCTATAAATAATAATTACATTATACTAGGTTAAGAGTACGTCCATTAAATTATTCATTAATTAACCACATAATTCTTGGCTTCATGATGACACATGTACCATCAACACTTTCTTCAGCCCATGCTAGAGTCTGAATTGGACCTAAAGAGATAATATATTTATTTTTGACATGCGATTTTGTTACTAATTTAATTCAAATTTTACATTCAAAATATAGGGGCATATAGATATAGCCCGGTACCCAAGGGGTATTTGAATTACCAGTCACAGTCCCAAAACTATGTGATCAAATATAATAAATAAATATATTAGGGAAATATATAGATATTCAGGAACCTCATTGGTATTTTCAGATGTAATCCATATCCCATAACTCAGTCACAAAAATCACATTTAACAGTTCCAAAATTACAACTATTTTTTATACATTCACATAATTCATTATACAAACTAATTCACAATTTCATTTATTAAAAATGTATAATTTTAGATTATAATTTTCATCTTATCAACACAACCTAAGGGTGGACAACCATTTCAATCATATTGGCACACCCCAAGGGATTCTATCAATTTCATAACACACTATTGAATCAATTTCTTAATCTTGTTACTTAATCAATTCCAAAATCCACTTATTCTTTAATTTATTTATCATCTAATCAACAAAATTTTCATACTGCATGGGAAAAATCAATGAATTAATTAATTTAATTAAGAATAAAATTTCCCAAGATGGAAATTAAATATTCAAAATGACATACACACATTTACAATCAAGAGAATGGGATTTGGAAATTGTACCACCCACCTCAAGATCATTGATAGATGTTTGAAAATAAAAAATCACCCCAATTGTGGTGGGAAGATACACATTAAAATGGTGTAGCATATCTAAAAACAATATCTAAGATCAATATCCATGAAATTAATATCTATAAAAATATAGATCGAAAACATATCTAATAAAGGAATTCTCCTCCATCTTCATCTAGAAAGAGATACGAGAGTGATAGATAGATAAATGATTAGGGAAAAAACACATATCATGGAGTCGATGATACTATAATTAGATATGTGATTCATCATGAAATATGTTTTTGGAACATTAGAATCCACTTGAGAGCCATATAAATGATGAAAATTTGTTTAGGATCAGCTAGGGTAGTTTAGGATTAATGAAGAAGTGTTTTCTAATTAAAAAAATGGGAATTTAAATCTTACGCACATGGATTCATAGGTAGGGGTAGATGATTTTACAAAGTATACCCCCTTCAATGTGGTCATATGGTTTCAACTTAATGGTTCATGGTTTGAAAACCTTTCTTCCAATAATGAAAACATCCACTATTTTGGGTTCTATTGTTTGGGGAGGGTGTCCATATGGTTTTTCAAAACCATGAGCCCGTCATGGGCCCCCTCCTGTTACTTAAAATTAAGGCTCATTATTTCCAAGTCCAAACTTTGAATTTTTCCATAACCTCTCATCAATCACGCACATCCCCTTTATCTTTCAAAATACTCCAATTTCACCTAAAACAACCCAAAAACAAAACACATCCAATTTACAACCAATGGAAGAAAAGTGTACCTGAAAAAGATAATGATACATCTCAAAAAAGGTTGGGATATTACATATCATCATCATTAAGCTTTATATTTGATCACTTGTTAAAATAAATCTAATACTCCTTTAATATAATACACTCTAGTGTGTGTTGTTTATTTTTATGTTCTGTTTCTCCATCATTAGCCAATTTTTTCTTCCTATCACATTTTTATTCAATTAACTGATAATGTTTTTTTACACACATAAAACATTTACATGTCCCCTAATGATTATTTCCTCTATTTTCTCATTCGACACATAAATCATAAGGGAATTTTCATAGTCTTCTTTATATGGTTTTTATAATTTCAATTGAATTCCATATTTCTTTTCATTTCAAAACCATGATAGTAAAAGTTAAATCCAATATAAATAACCACCATGGTTACACATCAAATTATTTCTTCATAGATACTAATGTATATTATGGATAAATAATATCAGGGACTTGGTTTTGAGACACGAAATGATAAATAAATATTACTTTTAGGTTCTATGATAATACTAGAAACATACCATGGAAGACATGTAACGTTTTCCTCATTTGTACTAATAGATTAATCATCTTTATTTTTTATATCAAATGATTTATTCTCCATCTTCATTTGAAAAATATTTAGTAACTTTTAATTCCAAAATATTCTTATAAAATAATATTACCCCATGGATCAAATTTCATCTTATTACCTACTATTACTGATAAGATTCAATCCTTGTTTTGCTTCACCTTCCAAATGAAAAACAACAAAATTAAATTTTAATGTTTCAAACTCTAGATTATATTAAATGTATTTTTATTGTAAGTGATCCATTTTTTAGAAACTATTACTCTATTAGACCCTTTAATATAAGGTGTATATTTAAACATGAATTAATCAATATATTGTTTTCACATATTTTTCTAGTTTTGATTGTCTCCATGGTTCATAGATTAAAAATATTATGTAAGAATATTTAAAAATATTTTTTATTCCATATACTACAAAATTTTATTTCTCCAGAGGAAAATAATTAACTTTTCCCTCAAACATTTCATTAATATGGTTCCTTTATGTTACATATATGAAATACCAAAAAATTTATTATTGTGAGCATCAATATACCTGTTGGAAACCCAAATAATCATAAGAAAACCATTATTTGATGTCTAAATCATGAAACTATATTTTAAATATATGAAACCTTATGATTGAACTAGGATATTAATTGTAAAATTCAATTCAAATACATCATTATGGTTTTTAATGAAAATTTTAATTAACATAAGAATGTCTCGTGAGAGTGTCAAACTAGGTGCATAGTAAGTTCTCATTCACCATTAACTAGATTAATGGTCAAGATATATTTGAAAAAATCTTGTAAGTGTAATTAATACTATATGAATATGTTTCAAAACAATATCCACTTGTAAAAAATAATGTTTTTTTAATAGTAAACCCACAATCCTTTCTTTACTATAACATAGTATGTTCTATAATAATATATATTATTCAAAGGGTTCGTTGTAATATTTTATAATCATAGTTTCTAAAGTTAATTAAACATTAATTTAAAACCAAAATTTGTTACCCAAACCTATCATAATTTTTTTTATCTTTTTAGATAATATTACCAACATAGCATTACGATCCATGTCAGGGACAAATAATAATCAAGTATATAGAAACTTGTAAACAAGAAAACATTTCTTTAGGAAATCTACATCATATCCCACTATACACATTATAATTTGAACCCTATTTATAAATATCATATCTAAAACCATTCTTTATATCCTAGGAAAATGAAATAATTGAAATAGTGCTCTCATATGGTTGAGAAAAGTAAACAAGGGAGATATCAAGGATCAATTATGTATGAAATGAGTATAAGGGTATAAGAAAATGATATTAACATTTAAAAACCATACCATTCATATCATATATCTTATTCTGAAATAATGGCATATATTTTGGAAGTTCTTAACATATGAGTCATAAAAGAATCAAATAACATAAACCATCAACACATAAAAGTTCCATAAGACATAATTTATTTCCATACACATAAGTATAGAAAATAACTTCATTAATTAAGACTGGACACCAAAACTAACATTTTGGATTCTGTTCACTCTTTATTCCATGATATCCTTAGTTCGACATCATTACGTAGACTATCATAGTGGAGATAATCCCATTCTCAATTGGGTTCACCCCCATTCCAGTATATATTTCCAGATCAGAAATCCGTCTTTCCCCATTGTATTAGAAGTAAAAACAATTCTAGGCCCACCCATAACATAATCACAATCAATTCATATG
Source organism: Viscum album (assembly GCA_963277665.1). Lineage (NCBI taxonomy): Eukaryota > Viridiplantae > Streptophyta > Magnoliopsida > Santalales > Viscaceae > Viscum > Viscum album. The sequence continues at coordinate 626,349,148 of OY728151.1, read as the reverse complement.
TGTTTCAAAAAAATTATTATCATATATCATAACCCATAGAAAAGAAAAAAGTATCATAAAATTTTAAACATATTATCATAGATTAACCAATAAAAAATAAATTTGTTTAATAAAAATTTCATTATCATAAATAAAAATCATCCTAGGAAGTATTAAAGTTGGTATCTTGGAATCATTTCCATATTTAAGAAAAAGTATCATTGAAATATTTTATTATAAATAAAAATTTATTTATAATATCACATTGAATATTTTTTATGGAAAATACAGTTTTATTTTTTAAAAACATATTTTTAATAAAAAAAATTCAGAAATCATTTTTATTTTTTTCTTTGAACTATAAAATGCAATTTTCTAATAGAGTATATAAAATATATATTATTTAAGATGGTGGGAAGTTCCTCTCATGTGATTTATGTTAAAAAATATCCCTCTCATGTTTTTGCATATAACTCATAAGTACCTCATTCAAAAAATGTAAGGAATGTTATTTTAAACCATTGAATAAAAAATATATCATTGGTAAAAAAAGAATTAAAAATAAAATGATTATTTTTAAAAAAATTAAAAGTTACGGACTTGGAAGAAAAATTATTTCTTAATGAAGGGAGAAATAAAACATATTTTCCATAAAAATATTTTTATAGTATCTTGGGTATATAAAGAGAGAATATTACAAGAAAATAGTTAATTTCATGAAATACCCATTGGATAAGAAAAATCATGAGATTATTTATAGGTATGTATAGGGATTTTATCATTTAGAACTTAATCATTAACAATCCAATAGAATTATGAGATTGTAATATAAATCCATTACCTTATCTTCAAATTTCATTAATGTAACTTTAATTACCTTTATAATAAACTTATATTTATTATAATATTTATGAGTGAAATTTACATACATATAAAATCCTATATGATCTAGTAATAAAATTTCAACAAACTTTTATTAAAAATTAAAATTAGTATTATCATTTATAGTTGTTAAGTGTTTCATTTTTCTTGAGAATTTTGGATTTGTAGTTCAATACCATGTACTTTTATATTGGGTCCATTATATATAGAACACTAAAAAAGTCATAAATATGATAAATATTAATATATATATATATATATATATATATTTCTTCCATTATAGGTAGAGAGATAAAAATGAAATACACATTCCACAGAGATGGTTGGTCATATATAAACATCTGTGCTATTTTCACTTCTTAAAGATAGAATGAAAGAAAGATAAATACTAAATAAAAAATCATAAAAAATTTATTATATTATATATATAATAGATTCACTAAATGTGTCCTTATTACAATTTTTTAAATAAAAAAATATAAATTGTATCAATTCGTGATGGTGGTAATCCAAACATATGAATAATTAATGTTATCATTTTTTAACCTATTAAAAGGGAGGAATATAGATATGATTGTGTAATTCAGGAATAATAATTATATCATAAGTGTCATATGAAAATTTTAAACCCACAATAATAACCATCAATGAAATATTTTGGTGGAAGATGAATTGTATTGCTATGTGGAGGTGGTATTCCACACATACGCATGGGCAATACATACGCATCACATTTAACAGAAAAGAGGATGAATAATGTTAGTTACATGACAGTTATATAATTTATATATACCTAGGTTACTAAATATGTTATTTTATTTTCAATATAACATATTTATAGAATGTATAATAAGAATTAATCATAACAAATTTGGGTAGGATGATTGCCTCTTCTTTGGTATGCCTCCATTAGATCCCTTCTTATGGACCGGTAGATTAGACTATAAAATTAAAGAAAACTATAATTTGTTAATGCAAGAATTTAAAATAGAAGTTTGATGGGATTGGACAAGATATATGGATCATGGGGGTGTAAAGAAATGAATTTATGGGTGGCATTTTATAATTAGGGGAGAGGACACACCTGAAATTTCATAAAATAGTAAAACATAATATGTTCATACTCAAGAAAGGTTCATATATATGTATATATGGATATGAATACGAATATTTGATATGATGAGGTCAATATATTGACATAAATAGTATTTAGAAGAGTTTAATTTACACTCTTACCCTAATATCATTGTTAAACCCCCCTTGGTAAACTTGTTTTAACCCTAATCACAACAACAAATTTTTACTATTTTTATTATTAAATATGAACCACAATGAATGTGGATTCATTACAAAATTTTGATATGTTTATTTAAAATATGTAATCATTTTTATGATATTAAATTCAATGTCGTGTTTGAATTAAATTAAAAATCAAACCCATTAAACTCTATAAAAAGAAGTTTTATAAAAAATGATGTCTTATGTACATAATGTTTTTAAATAAAAATTTAACCTAAAAATGTTTCCATTTTTTTAAATTGGAATATTTATAATTAAATTGAACAAATTAATAATTTAAAACCCTTTAAAAAAAATTATCATTGTAATTTTTTTAAAAAAAATATACTTTTCTATATAGATTTGTATTTTCAAACTTCATCAAAAAAAATAAACTTTTTATAAAATTTTAAAAAACTAAACCTAATATAATATTGATAAGTTTGTCTAAAAAATTATGTTCATTTTTTGAATTTAATTTATTTGAAATATCATTGAAATTAATTGGATTATTTTAACATAAATAGAAACAGAAACCATTTTTGAGGAAAAAAATAATTTTTTAACAATATAAATACATTACTAATATCTGAGTAATTATGTATAAATATATTTTAATTTATTATATTAATTTACAATTAATTTATGTAATGTTTTAATTCCATTTATTCATCGAGTTTAGTGGATAGGGTGTAATGGTATACTATTATCTAATTTATTTAGATATGAGTCTGTAGGTATCAGAGTCTATTAATGAAAATAAATATATTTAAAGAGAAATATATAATAAAATACTAGGGTGTCATAGGAATCTCATCAAATTTTCTCCCTTCACCATGATCAAGATGAAATAAAGGAAATATGTTCAACGAAAAAATGTATATGGGATATTTTTGAGCGTGTAAGGATGTCCACAATTTCAATTCTAGTTGAACCAATACATAAACAACAAAAAGAGCTTACCATATGCTTAGGTATTACATATAGATATTAATGGGTTATTTACATTTTAATTTGGAATGTATCAAAAATAAAATATAAATTTTGATGATATATCATGAATTAATATACTATTCTATGTACCTTATTTCTAAATAGAATTTATGTTTTATTTTTATCAGAAATTGAAATTTAATTTCAATAAAATAAATAAATTTTATTTAATAATTAAAAAATATATATATTATTATTATAATAATTATTAGATAATATAATAATTTTCATTTTTCAATAAGAATTGTTTTTCATTATATTTCTTAATTTTAATGAAAAATTATTATTTATTCTAGGATGGTAATTTAGAAACTATATCATCATTTTTGGATTTATCATGTTAATTTAATCAATATTTTATTTTTTTCATTTTTCAGAAATAATTAATTTTCAGAAAACAAATTAAAAATGATTTTTATAAATATGATCTGTTTAAAAAGTTTAATTTAATATTTGAAGAAATTGAATATTTTTTAAAATATTTTTCCAAAAAAAATATATTTTATAAAGTTGAATATATGAATTCAAAATAATATATTGAATTTTTATAATAATAATTTATATATAGAAAATTTATATAGCATTTTAATGAAAAATTATTTTGTAATTGTTTTTTTTAAATAATTTTAAATGGTTGAAATGTAAATATAAAGTATTTAATAATTAAATAAATAATTTTTTAATTTTTATATATTATGTAAATTTATTCCAATCAATGGAATTGATAATTTTATCTTATTCATAAAATTTATGCATAAATAATACCATTTTCTTAAAAATTGGGTTATTATAAATTTCTTTCCTTAACCGAAAAGTTAATTCTCATACACTTAAAAAATTAAATTGATAAAATGATTATTTTATTTGACATAAAAATATTCATATTATTTAGTTTTCCAAATTTCATTTTTATGTATAATATTTGGATTATTATGATTAATGTTAATCACCATGATAATGATGATACAATTATTTTAAAAAAAATTATTTTTTAGTATCCATTAATTTAAATCCAATAAATTAAAATTAAATTCTATAAATAATTATTCTAATATGATTTATAAACACATAAATAAAATTATTTTGAGTCATTTACTTATTATTCAATATTAAATAAAATTAAGAATCAATAATGGTTAAAATGTAATATTTCCACAAAGAGTTTTTCAACACAGTATTTTTTCTAATTTAAAAGTTAATTTTATAATATTATGAAATATAATTTGATTGAATATAAGTAAAACAAATTTCTATTTCACCATAATTTGGTTATATGGATTATGATATATTTTTAATAAAACATATACTCAGTTAGATAAAAACAATTTACCCTTTTAAAAGTAGCAAAGTAAAATGTAAAAAGTAATGGTAAAAAACATATTATATGTTTTAAACATGAAAAAAATTACATTTTTGACTATCTCACAACCAAGTGACACTGCACACTCAATTACATTGAATATTTGGAGATCTTGACCAAGAAATAGTATCATAATATTAATAAAATATAGATATTGTTTCTAAAAGCCCATTTTTTCTCTCTTATAAAATGGGATCTCTTTCAACCATTCTAATACTGAACTATACTTTTATTTAATAAGATAAAATAATACAATTAATTCTATCTAGAACTGTGTCCCAAAATAATTATACTTTGATAACATACTCTAAGACTAAACTCTTTATATTCATGGGACTTCTAAGGAATAATCAAGTGTCCAAGGTGGTTGTTGTGTGATCAACTAAGTAATAAATCCACATAAGGGATTTGTTTCATGAATATAATTTATTGATGAATATTTATTATTATATAACCTAAAATCATTCATAATGTATTAATTTTTTAATGTTAAATTCATTTATAATAATCATGTAATTCATGGGGATTAAAGAGCCATATTTTTTTCTTTATTGAAATATTTTTTGATTCAAAGGATACCAAGGACATAATGTTCCTTGATAACAAAACTACCTTAATTGTGTTGAAATTATTCTTCGTAAACATATTTTATAATGTATTAATTCCTTATATTCAGCATTTCTTATTGAAACATTATGTATTTTTAATGATTCCATTATTAAATATTATTTTTAATATTAATTGTTTTTGAATAGTTCTGACTTCCCCCTTTTGAAAACCATATATCATTTTCAAGGTTCCATTATTAATTACCTTTTTTAAAACTGAATATGTTATAATTGTCTTTAATTCTGTTTTTTAAAAACATTATGACATTATCAAGTCTCTATTATTAATAGTTTTTTTAAATTAAAAATATTCAATGAATTATGTCTTCCTTTATTGACACATTTATATCTCTTAATGGATGTTTTATTTGGGACTATTTATAAAAAGTATTCCATAAGTCTTTTATTTTCATTAAATATTGAAATTTTTAAAATTAATTTATTCTTCATTGTCTTTAAATTATTTTCTGAAATCATTCGTATTTCACTTATATTTACCTTCTATAGTGTATCATTCATGAACTGATTTCTTTATCACACTTAATATTTCATTATATTATTATTTATTTTTTAAATTTATAGTCTTCAAAATTACATGATTTTGTAATTTCATGTAAGGTGTTGTTTTTTAAATGTTTTAAAAAACCAATTCCTTTTTCATGGGTTAATTAAGAGATAATTAATGCTTTTATTTTTCCAATAAAACTCATATGTATGTATGATTAAGGGTGGTGTATTATATAACCCACAAATGAAATGGTTAAAATTTAATATCACATGAGATGATGTAGTGTTGTGTGGTAGAGAGATTTTATTATTTATTCATACTTATTTCGTGTGAATGAGATTTGGGAAGCTTTGTTCATGAGTTTGTTTTACAAATGAGATATAGGATATTCATTCACATGTTTTTTTGTGAATGAATTGTTGGAAATATTGTGAAAAAATTAATATTGTGAATGATATTTGGAAAGATATTTTATCAATTTTGGTATTTAAATGAGATGCTAGAATCATTGTAAATATGTTTTTTTGTTAATTTGATATAGGGTTCATTGATTAAAAGTTGATGGCTAAACATGATTTAAAATCATAGTTCAAAATATTTTCAATAAATCTGGTTCAACAACATTTCCATGTTTTTCTTGAATTTATGTTACATTTATAAGGTTAATTTCATTTCTCTGAATCACCATGTTTTCACGGGTATGCATTATTTTTTAAATTATCACATACTTTTAAGTCAAACTCTCATGATATATTTCAAATGTGTTAATTTTTTAGGCTTTTCGTATCTTTTATTCTTAAAATATGTTATTATGATGTTATATTGATAAAATGTGTTAAATTATTATCATTTATATTATTTTAATATTTTATTATGATTTTTTTGTCTTACTGTTGTTTTACATCTTATTATGATCTGTTTTACACTTATTAGGGCTCTAATATCAGAGTTTATTATGTTTCTAATCCCTAGTTTATGATGAAGATTATATCATGTGTGATATGTAGAGAAGTGTATAATCGATCATAACCATGGAGAAATTATTATTTGTGAAATAAAATGTTATTCTTTTATATATAAATGATACGAAAATAAAAATTTCAGTTCATGGGTTCTGTGATAGGTTTTGATATCTATTATGTTAATCTTGAGATTAATATAATATTATGTCCATAAATATATTAGGTTTCTATATAATATAGGATGTGATTGATTAGTGTACCTGGTCTGATGATATGGATCTTAGTTTAATATATTTTTGTGTGAGGGGTATAATGGATTGAGGTTACTAAACATAGTAATATTCCAACTATAGTGACTACAATCACATACCAAGATACTTGTATAGGTATTACTACCAAGATATATAGTGAATGATACATGGGATGTATTGTTTTTGAGACTCTCCACTTGGATACATGACTATAGGAGTAAGATGAGGTTTTGATGAACATAATTATATAAATAATGAGATTATAACATTGATGTATTGACTAATGAAAACATGAGTTGTTGGACCTTATTCAAGACTATGTTTGGCACAACATATGATCAACTCGCATTAGAAGATATTATATTTAAGGGATTGGAGTGCATATTATTTTATGTTGTGTCCTGAGAGATAATACCCATTAGGTAAGTCAAATAAAGCATCCTTTATTATGTAAATTAATTAATATAATGTTACATACTTATAAACATTACATGTTTACTCAGCCTTTTTAGGATGAGTTTTAGTTTTATGTATTCACATAAGGAGTTGATTTATTTTTCTTTTTTCGTAGGGAGTTGTTTTCCTCTTTTCACATTATTTTGAGTGGTTTTAGGAATGGTTCAAAATGATATACCTTTATACTTTGAATGACTTTATATAATCTACTTCTCAAGTCTGTAAGAGTTGTTTTTTGATTGGACTTGGCATTACTTCCTCTTGGGGTTGTTCAAGATCCATTTAATTTTATGGTCATTAGTCATTATTTCTTTAGAATATCTATTTTCTTTTATATTTTATGAAATTAAAATAATTTATTGAAATGGGTTAATGGTTTTTGTGATAGTGTTAGTTGGTGGATTGCATCCAAACAACATTCCTTAAATTTATATAAATATGGTAATTCTCCCATCGTTTTCATTTTATACCCTCAGTGATATTATACAACCCATGGCCTATTTGATGTGAACTTCATGAGTTACTTCCTCACTTCAAATTCATCCAAAGAGTTTTACTAGTGGATTTGTGGTTGATTATTAAATTTCCAAATAATATAACAATTCTAATTCATTTTATCTTTACCACGACAACATACTTTTACCTTGGAAACAGAATTTTTTATAAAAAATAAAAAACAACCTTTTAACTAATCACCATGTCTTGGTTAAAAATTTGGATTCCATTAAATCAGAGTCAATTATTAAATATGACATATATAAAATTTACATGATAAGAAAAAATATATTCAAAAAAATATGTTTGTAGATAATTTCCTTTTTAAAACATTGTGTTATCTTAATCAAATTTTATATTGATTTATAGTAAAATGACTGATAATATATATATATATATATATATGAATATAAATATATATTTTTATTATAATCATCATTTAAAAGAGATCAATTTTAGTTATTAAATAAAAAAATTTGAAACACTTACAAAAATAAATTTTTAAAAAATATCAATATTTAAAGGTAAATGATTTTAATCACATCTTATTATTTATTCAATTTTATTAGTTAATTGGTATTATAATATGTATTTTTATTTTTAAAAAACAAAAAAATTAACTATAAAATTATAATAAGCATCTCATGAAATTTTATTTTTTTATAATAATTATTTTTAATTAATTGTTTTTCTTATTTTAATTGAGAATTATTTAATATTAGAGAACTATTTTTATTATTTTTTTACTAACAATTAAAATAAAATCAAAGTACCAATTGGGTTTAAATAATTCCAAATAAATCTACTCTAAAATTAAATAACCAATTATGATATTTTAACCAACCATATAAACAATGAACATATATAAAATGATCATTTTATTAACATATATGCATACTTACAAACATCTCTAGAATCATTCATCATGTTTTAAAATTTATTTTTCAATATTTTTATCACATTTATGACAATTTTTATTCTGTTTATAATCATTATCAATGGTTTGATCTTCATGGTTGATTGTGACGATCATAATTTCAACCTTCTGTAGTTTATTTTACATGTGGATTAATTCCTTATGTAATTATACACATTATGATTCATTTTGTTATCATATAATATACTTCATTTTGTATTTTAATTATATACTAAAAAAAGAATTTTTCACTTTAGTTGAATGATGCAAGTACCATAAGATATCAAATATATATATATAAGTAAATACAAACAAAAATCATCAGGTGTTACATTCTACCCCAACAAAAATAATAATTAAAACCTCTAAATTCTGTAAGTTTGGTGACAAAATTAGGGTAATTTTATCTCATTACATCTTCTACATCTCAAAATTTATACTTAAACATATTATTCCTCTAGATAAAATTAATTAGATATGTTGTCATTTTTTAAAGTACGTTATATCTAGGATCCAAGATTTTATATAGATTTTTCTTATAATGGTCACCATATTACTGTTTTATTAATACATATTTTTAAACATATGAAGGGTCTGGAATGTAATTTATTAAAAGTCATACAAGGATCACATCCTTCTCTTAAGATAGGATTAGTGGATGTTTAATATTTTAAGATACCATCCCCAACCAATTGATTATTCTAATGTTTATAATTTATCTAGGGAGAAAATTACATTTCTTCATAAATATCAGAAACCTATATTATGGAGATATTTTAATGGGATGTCTTGTCTCAAATTCCAATATAAAAATATTCTTCATAATTATAATCATTTTTTTCTATAAACACCGTACAATTTAAATTTTCTGAAGTATTGATAACGTCTTGAGTTTTTGAATGGTTTCTATCGTGTAAATTTGGTATTATGTGTTTAATGGTAGGAAAATGAAAATTTAATGCATCAAAACATAATTTTTAAAGAGAATGTTAATTAATTAATTCATATATCTAATTATTTAAATCATTGTTATAGGATTTTAGGGGTATATTCCCTACATTATCTAATGACGCAAATCTGAGTAAGAGGTTGACACAAATATGGTTGGGTAGTCTGGTTATATGATTTAATTAATTAAATTGTATATATTGAGTTATATGGTTCCTTGGGAATGTGAATATCATGTACCAAAACATTAGGTGATGTGGATCACTAAGATTAAGGCCACAACATTAGTTAAGTTAGGTGTGTCCAATGATACACGAGGGGTTGTTGATCACAAAGTCAAGGTGACATGTTTCAATAGATATTGAGGTGATGATATAATTAGGTTATGCTAATAGCCCATGGAACATGAGATGGTGTTAACCATTGAGAATTAGTGACATGGCCATTGGGAATGAGGTGTTAGATGATGTGGAATAAGATATGTTGGTGTTTTCTACTTAATTTTGTTGGAAGATATGCCATATGATTCATTTTTACATAGATAGGCCTCAATAAAGGTGGTCTTGACCACTCATTATAGGATAAGACTTTTATAGATATTTTGTCTTTTGGGATTGTGGTGACAATCTGTTGGGTTGGATAATAATATCATATAAAATCGCATCAAATAAAGATAGAACATCTAGAGATGGTGTTGAGACCATCAGATTGTGGATGAGAATCATTGTTATTCGTGAGGTTGTTGGGTAGGTATTTTCAGAGGATGGATATTTTCATGCATTTGGATGTCAGGATATTGAGCCAATGGTGATGTATTTTTTGGTGGATGTATATCACTATGGATTGGGATAGTAGTTGTTCATAAGACATGGATTTTTTAACAAAAGTATGAGGAACCTATGACATATATTTTGGAATTTTTTAGGGATGTTAGTTACTTCATTGAAGAAACATGAGGTGTCGTATGGAATGAAGAGATATGTAAAATATTTATGAGTGTATCCTTAGGGTTCACCATGTATGATATTTATTTGGGGATTCCTGAACAATATTCTGTGGGCCCTCTCCAATACTAATATATAGATATAGATATGTATTATAATATATATATATATATATATATTTGGGGTATGCTTCAGTGATGTATCGGTGTTTTCTGAAGTAGTTTAATGATTTCATGTGGCTTTTGATCATTATGTTAGCAGGTTAGCTTATTAAAGGTTTTTTAATACCATTTTATGTATATCATTCATACACTATAAATTATAGATGTTTGATTGGAACACATTGGGGGCGGCATACTCAGTTCATACTCACACCATACATTGGCCCACTAATGATGTTAGTAGACGTAATTTCTTTGTGACTATGTAAAGAATTAGCCTTGAAGGTTGGAATATAGTGATCATAAAATTTGATTTTTCATGGGATATATTGAAATGGGCCATGGTGATTATTTCATCGAGTTGGTTTTTTTGAGGTTTTTAGGGTTTATATATGTACCTATATGGCTGTAAATGGGTAGACTTACATTTTTATTTCTATCTACGAACTTTTATGACATGTTTTATCTTCAAAAATGGTATTATTTTTTTGGTATTTTTGTTATTACTACTATTATTTTTAATGTTTCCAATTTAAATTTTTATTACTATACTATTTATTCTATTATTTTATAAACTTATGGACCATTATTATTATTACTACTAAATGTTATAGTATCCCCACATTCACCAAATCAAATTGTTGCTTCTATTCGATAGCATTTAAAATTCAAGAATTTGTGCCTAAGGCCTAGTGTCAACCAGATATGAGCATAGTTTAATTGGAAACCCATATCAGTTCATTAAAAATGGTATCAAAGGATTTTATTTTCAATTTTTGTCTTACTATATTGTATATAGTAAAATTGGGACATGGATGTAGTTAGATCTAGGATGAGAGCTTGTGTATGGGTGCCTGCAATCCCAATCATGTGCGATATACCATGTTGATATGGATGAAAATTTTACTTTATGTTTTGCGCTTTTGAAGTTGATTGAAATCCACGTCGAGTGGCACACATGAGTGTGATGTCATTTTAATATGTGATTTGAATCTTGTCTTGGTATGGAAGGTGGATTTTTATGTATCATTTTATGTACATAGCATTAAATAAATATTTGTGTGTCTGTAAATAATTTATTGAAACCACGAAGATGCTTTGAGGGTGTGGGATGTGTAATGTGTCAAAAAAAATATAAATAGTGTTTTTTTATAATCTCCTTTGGTGTAAATCTACACAGCTATCATAGGTATGCGTTTCTTCGCTCAATAGATATGTTTTATTTGAGTCTAACTCTAGTATGATTAGGAAGGGATGGTAAAATGGGGTGATTTGTTTAATGATTCAATAGTTAATCTTAACTGTGTTTTATTCAATAGTTTTTTTGTGGAATTTACTCTTCTACCCTAGATTGATATACTTGATTCGTGAATCTTGACTCTACAATGGGTTGGAAGGATTCCTTTTGGATAGATGATATGTGATACCTAACTCAATTATGGGTAGGTAAGGGGCCATGAGGTCAAATGTCATATTAAATGGGTATGGTATGGGGAGTGTAAGGGAGGTGATATTTATTGAATTTTATAGCTTTCCCAATCTATGTTATATATATATACCTTTTTGTATGGGTGTGAGTGTTAACATGGATGAATGACCATTGTGTTGGGTATTTAGTGTGATTCCACCTTGAAGGATTTCATCAGAGCATCATGTGGTTGAAGAAATGGCACTTCTGGAGCATTTAAGGGTGAGGCCTATGGGGGTCGGGATGAGGTCCATGAGGATTGAGATGATCATGAACTAAAAATATATGTCAAAAGTCAAAAAAGGAGGGAATAATTTTGGACATATCTTGATATATATCATAGGGAAATCATGGATCACGTTATTTACGGTATTGACCATAGAGACCATGGAGTTGATCCATCTATGTATTTTATATCTTGTGAGTTCCAATCTCAGCACCAAACATTATTCCATGGTTTGGGCGGAAATCAGGATTGCAGAGAACTGGTTCGAGTCACTAAAGTATATATTTGAATATCTTGAGACACCTACTATTTTGATGGTGAAACGGGATATATATATTCATAGAGGACTAAAAAATTTCAGGTGGTATGTATAAGTAAAGGAAAGTAGTTAGTAGGTATATAATTGGAAGTATTTTGAGGGAAAATTATTCAAGAAATTTTCCCAAAGACATTGAGTGCAGACCATTACCACGAGCCCCTAAACCTATAATTGTGAAATAAATAATTTATTAATTACAATATGAGTTTCATAGAACATATTCATTTTAAACTAGATATGGTGGGTCAAGAAATCACCAGAGTGTGGTGTTTGGAGGATGGATCATAGAAAACTTTAAGGGTTTGGGTAAACGTCTTCTGGATGTCATCTTTATTAGTGATGTAGAATCATGCACGGGTACCTAAAGTAAACTTAAAAGAAAAAATATTATTTTAGTTGGGTGATGGATTCAGGTGATCTAAGAAGTGGTGATTTAGTTATCTAGAAGAAAGATCGTGTAGAATTTTATAAGTTTAGTTAGGACAGAGACCTTTGTAGACCACAAAGGAGTGGTTCTCTGGCAGTATTCTTCAAATGTTGGAATTTGGGACATGTTCGGACTCAGTGGGAGTGGGATATAATGGATTTCAATGAATGTGTTTAGATGTTCCATTTTTAGTCGAAATTCATGAATTCAACATGTATTATTGTGATACAATGACTGTGTTATGCTCTATAATATGAGGTAGAACCAGAAGTGCTACCAGGGGATGGTATCTAGGATTCACCTACATGTAATGGTTTTCAAATATATAAAGTGACCCAAAACTAGGGTCAATGACCGAGATCTGGTATTGATATAATTTGGGTACAGGGCATGGGTACTAGGGCTTCATGCCAATTACAAGATGTAATGATTCTAGGGTCAGTGAAAGCTGGGGAGTCGATGATAGTAATAGGTATGACTTGAATGTGCAATAACCTTCTATTTTTTAGCATGGAATGTTTTGGGGCACAAGGTGGTATTTAGAAAATAGTTATGATTCATGATATATATATATATGAGGTGCATTGGAACAAGGATTTATTATTGTAATCGATGCGATGTGATTTTTGTATGAGGTGTGTAGGTATAGCTATTTCAATGGAAATGAATATATATAAATATGTGTGTTTGTGTGTTTCTGTGTTTGTGTGTATGTTCGTGTGTGTGTGTGTGTTTGTGATGTGGGATTTATTTTTGGGAATTAATGGTGATTTCTGATTTATGGGCATGTGATGATATGTGAGACTATATGGATGTCGTGCATGATATGACATGAAATGGGAATTTGGTTAGATATGGGACATGATTTGTGTCCAGTATAGCATGTGAATGAATTGATCATCTGATGAGGATTATGAATTACAATGTTTCTTAAGAAGACTTGTATGTTTGGGTATCATTGGTAGAATAATTTAGTATTGGATTTTTTGAATGGGAAGTGACATAGTAGGTAATTCGTAAGGTGGGGATCCCATGATAGGAATTAGCCATAGAATATATAACCAGGGTATACTAGGATAATGTAAATGAAATGGTATGTTTGGTATCATCATTGGGTAAACCCTGATATCATAGAGATGATATATATTATGTTGGGGGAGATTGTAACACAATGGGTTTTCGAATTGGTCTATTTTGTGGGTAAATTTATAATGTTGATTGTGGTGGTCTACCCAACATAACTTCTAAGCATTGGACAAAATTGTGAAAGTTTTAAAGATCTGGGAAATTATTATTGTGTCAGTTTTATTATTCATTTGTAGTATCAAGGGTTAATGTGAACACTGGTGGAAGTATGAATGACCATCATATTGAAAATACATGTGACTAAAGACACACATTTGGAAATATTTACCAGATATGAAAGTGGCGCACAATGATTTCGGTAGGGTTCCATTGATCGAGGGACCTACATGAGGAATTCATGACTTGATAATGGTTTAAAAATCATAAAGATATTGAAATATGTGTTAAATTTACACTCCATGAATCTTATTGTCTAATGATTTATAAGAATGTGGAACATGGGGTCAACCACGTCCTTTAGTTTTTTCTCCTGCAAAGTAGCTTTTACCTGAGGAAGGGTTTCTCCCAAGACTCTCCTAGGATTTTATCAATCATCATTTTATGAGATATAATCCAATATCATTTTGTATCATTGTAAGCATAGATTTATATCCTTTAGACTTATTACTTATTCAACATATTTATCTCACCATACGTTATAATAAAATTTTACAAGAACTTTTTCCCAATTTTCATAAAGTATGTCTAGAACAGTAATTTACATTATTTCAGCTCAAATATGAGGTTGATATTATATGATCGATATCTTATGATAGTATGGTAGGTGTTTTTATGATTTATCATTAATTTTATGGTTTTTTTGTGTTGTGAACCTAAATACACACATTTGGTTGTTAGAGAGAGACCCATAATTATTTTATGCTTGCTTCTAATTGATTAAAATTAATATTATGGTATGTCATTGGTAATGACATAGTTTGTATAATTATTCTAATATGTGTAAGGTTATTTTACCAAAATCATTGGGTAGGGTGGTTGTGGGATTTAATTAATTATATTTAATATAGTGATTACAATTGTTCTATGAGAATAGGATAGGCATTAACTAATGATTGAGGTGATGTTGATCACCAAGATAGAGCCAACATAGTGTGTTTAGATCAAGGTGTACAATGATACTTGAGGTGACATTGATCACCATGTTGAGGTGAAATGGTTCTTTGAGATAGAAATGATGTGATCCTCATGATGGGGTAATGTCTAGAAGAACATGAGATGGTCTTAAAACCTGGATATATAAACACAATCGTGTAGGAATGTTGATGCAAATGATGTGGAATATGATATTTTGTTTATTTCCACTCAACGTTGTTAGTCAACAAGTTGTCAGAATTTTGTTAACATAGATAGGACTCAGTTGAGGTGGTGTTGGAAACACTTCATGGGTGGAGGTCACATTAGATATTTCAAGATAGGTGATGGTGTTCTCCATAAGTTTGGTTGGACATGCTCACCAAAAAATGCTACAATGGATGGTGATGGGATATCGAGTAGTGGTGTTGATACCATCGATTGAGGGATGAGGCTCATCATTAAATGAGATGATGATGGGCTAGTAATTTTGGAGGATAGATATCACTATTCCTCGGGACCTAAATATATTTACCTGAATGTGATGTGTTTAATAGTGAAGGGATATCCACTTTCCTCAGTGCATCAACTATTGAAACAAAAAATTTTTAGAACGAAGGTCCATTAGTCCTAGGATATATATATACATTGGAATGGTTCTATAACACCTATTACATTATTGATGGATTGTGATGTGTTGGATGGAATATGATGTTGGGTGACATGTTTATGGGAGGATCATGAGGGTTAATTTGGTATTATTTTCATTAGGGAATTCCTGGGAATTAGGTCATTGTACTTCACCACTATTAATGTATATATACATACATGTATTTCGTGACACATATATCTTATGGGGAATGTGTTGTGATATATTTTATAATTGGAAAAATTAGGTATATTCTTCATAGTGCTTGTTGAGCACAAGGGAAGTGAGTTAACTAATTAAACGTGGGTTCCTTTCCTTTTTATTTATAACATTCATATATTATAAAATTATTTATGTAAGACAGAATCATTTTGGTTGTTTCCTAATGATTGCATGCTCAAACCATATACGGGCCCCACATGATTCATATAGACTTAATCTATTTGGGATTAGGTAAAAATATGTTCATATGATAGACCATAATGGTCATACATTTTCTCCTGGCATGGAACAAATGGAAATGGACTATTGGGGTTCCTACATTAACATAATGTTTTCTTTTGATTTTTTCTATTCTTTATAAACGTACCTATATGTTTTTATATAGTTCACCTTTCTTGTCTATTGTTTTTATGGCCTAACCATAAATCGTATTTTGAATTTGGTGTTGTTGTTTAAACTACTACATTTTATTCTTGTAATTAAGATATTTTACACTTCTTTTATTTATGGTCTTTTTTCTACAATGTTATATATATATGTACTATAATTATTATCACAAATAGAGGGAATATTCTAATAATGATTTCTTAATGGAAACCTAACATATAGTTGGCAACCATTGGTCTAAGAGGAGGTATGCGTATGGCCTAGTTTCTAGCCAGCCCAGAGCAGAGCTTAATAGGGAAACTAGGCCAATATGCCACATGATTGTCTTGAATATTATCTATCAAATCATGACAATTTTCTGTACCCACAAGAAAAAACTAATTCAATTAATTAAAAAAAGTTTTATTTCATCACTTATTCCCATACAGAGCCTACTATGGTTCCATTTAAATGGTAAAATTGAAATAGTTTTTATATAACAAATATACTATGATAGGGTGTAAAGCTAGACCTATATTGATTTCAATTGAAAAAGATCTCTTAATATCCTCTAGTGCTTGAATTTTCATTTTCTATTGAATATTAATGAAAGGATGATAATAAATTCTAAAGCTCATCACTAGAGTAAAAAATTATTGAATACATCCCAAATACATCAGGAAAACTATGATATTGACCAAACAATATTGTAAGTGGTGCAAACTTAAATGTATCCTCTTCATTTATGTATATCATGGATATTTAATTTTGAAATTTTTTTATCAAATAGTAATGAAATAAATTGAAATTATTAGGTTATTTACTACCCCCAAAATGGAATTATGTCCTTTCTACGTCTTAGGAAGACATATAACAAAATATATGGTGATATTATCCCATTTCTATATGTATATAGGTAATGTTTTCATCATCCTCTTTAATTTCATTAATTTTATATTTACATTATGGTTTACCATGAGTTGAGATTTATATTTTTCATATCCCTATTCATGTTTTCCCTTTAAAATTAATTCTTATACTATTATTCATCTATGGGCTTAAAATATGGATAGAGTATGATATATTATATGAATAAAAACAATTATGCTTTTTAAATACTATAATTGAAGGGAAACATATTAATTTTCAAAATATCATAATTTCATAAATTTTTTGGTTAATCTAGGAAATATTAAATACCTTCTTCTATATATCTGCCACCTCCTTTTGTGTATCATTATTATTCACATGGATTGATGGCTAAGAAACCATTTTGGAAAGATAGTATTTCTCCCTTCCCAATTTATTTTGATGTATATCCTTTATAAATCTATTAGTGTTGAATATCATTAATTTGGTGTCATAGATAAGGTAGTATGATATTAATTTATTTGATAGTCATATAATTTTTTGTAATACTAAAGTGAAATTGTATTGAGCCATAGTATTAATTGATCTACCACAACTATCTCCCTTGCCACATGTTCAATTCCATTTATCTGAAGATATAATTTTATATTTTTTTGATAAATATATATTTCACAACATCAACCATATAAATAATAAATCGATTTAATTAAAGAAAATATCACCATTAATATATCAAAATAATAAATTGACTAAAGTTTCTCATGAACCATTAGTTAAATGATAGGTGTATGCTACCACCATGTAATTTAGTTTGATGACACGTCTTGATCACTTAACACATAATTATATTTCAAAAACCAGTACACACATTAAGTTTTTGTGAGTATAGATGTTTTTACCAACATTATATTAATATCCCTGTAATTGTATTCCATTCATCTCTCTATAGTATCATGTCTTTGATATGAGTTTACGTAATGTTATTACTTCTTATTTATAGGTAATTACTCAAAATGATTTAGAAGTTTCTATACAGAACAAGAAAAGAAGGGATAAATATTATAATGATTGGTTGATTCCATTATTCATTTACCTTTTTCTTTGAAGGATCCACATATATACAATCTTTTTTATTACATGACCATAAAATGAAGCATTCTATTTCAAGAATATACAGTTACCAAAGTTAGCACACTATTTTTCCTTTCTAAATGTAATGATCAAAATCATAATATTATCATGATACTATTTATTTATATCATATGATATGATAATATCACCAAAAAATACTGAAATAATAATTGAGGTAATATTTAATGAATATCTCCATCAGATCAGTGAAGATAGTAGTGGTGATTATAAGTATTATTGGAATCTGTTGAAATTCATAGTGTCCATACAATATATGAATGGTTTTATTAGGTACATCATTTCTTTTCACTATTAATTAATGATACAAAAAATAATTATTAATATTTGAAAATTATTTAAACCACTATAGTAGATTAAATAATTCAATAATATATGGTAGAGTATAATTTTTCTCAATTATGATTGAACTGTGGTTATAATTATCAACATAGATATTAATTTCTCTATAAATATTCTTAAAAATGAGAACTTGTACACCCCTGGTGAAGCACATCAATATATAAAATCACTATTTCTAATCTCATGGAATTTCTTATTTAATAATTATAATAAAATTTGGGAAATTTTATATAGAGTATTTCATATTGGCATAACTCCATGAATTCATTCTACTGAAAACTCAACCACATGATATATGGAATGACCATTAAACTATTTAAAAATGAAATAAATATATTCCTTTAAAATTAACATCTCCTTAATTACATGTTTCTCTCCTACCATTAGAAAAAACACCCCACGTGATTTGGGATCATGACATATATAGTATAGGAAAATTTTATAAAGACTTATTAGTCAACCATATATATATTTACAATCATTGATTGTTTTCTAATATGAAAGGGTATTTACCTATTTCAAAAATTATTATGGTCAATATGTAGAAAGATCCAATGCATTCCCAAAATCACATTAAATTCAACGAAATGGTAAATAATAACATTTTTACAGAGAAAATTCTTACAAATATACATCAAAGAAGAGTTAAATAAATTAGGTAAAATCATAACCCAAATATGAGTTTTTATCGTTAAATAAATAAAAATTTAATGTTTTTTAGATTTAATTCCCTTATAATATTTGTTCAAATAAAATTTATTTGATATAACAAAAATAAAATAAGATATATTTAGTTTTAATGGGATGATGTTGTTCATTTAATCAATTATTTCATGATGCACATCAGTAATGGTTATTTCATATATTTTTTATCCTCCATTAGAGTTGAACGTTTATACTGATAGTTTTTACCATTAACCCCTCAATTGGTTCCCTAGTTAAAATTATTTCCATAATTCTTACTATTTAAACATTATTTATTTCGTAGTGCTATTGGATGATATTTATTTCCATATATTTCATTAGTGATCCTCTATATATCAATATATATATATATATCATTAATGTTCAATATGACTTCTTTTCTATACTTAATGAATTTAAATAATATATTTTAGTAATTCCCCCATGATTATTTTGATATTTTATAGTATTTAGAACAATGAATCACCTTTGTTTAATTGGTTTTATCATTTGAGTTTCTAGGAAATTTAATTTTTTATTTTTTATCAATAAACCCCCAAGAAAAATTCTATTCTCCAATTCATAAATCCATCTTCAGTTCACATCAAAAAATCTACTCATAGATAGAAAATTCCCTTATATATATATATATATATTATTTTTGATATTTTATTTTATGATACCAAATAAATGGTCAAATTATCATTATAAATTAATGAAAATACTGAATTTATGCCATTAAACTATCATGAACATTGATACATAAATATAAATTAGATTATCCTACTTAAACACAATCAAAATAAATACACTCTCTATTTTAGTGCAAATAGTTTTGGGAAAATATTTTTTGAAAAAATATCTACTTAAAATACATCCATTCAATGGAGTAGACTTCTTACAGAAACCCAGTAGTCCATATGAGAGTCCTGTATTTATAAGATACATATTATAAATGATAATAATCTAAAATAAAATTTTCACTCCATTATCATTAGATAATAGAATTTATATTTTCATTGTATTTATCAGCTGCTTGATTATTGTTAAAATAGAATATTTACTTATGGAGGGTCAATATTTTCACATGAAGGACTCAACGGATTATTGTCACATGGTAGTTTTTTTGTTCAAATTGGTTTGTGTCATTTTTTATATCACGTGATAGTTTGGAAAACATAACTTTATGATTGTGGAATATAGGTACCATCCATTAGTTGTTACTCATTAGGAAAATCATTTCATTTTCTATTAGACTAGGTGTTCAGTTGGGTCCCCTTAGTTTTAACAGTTGAATAAAACAAAAAAACTATTATTTGTGAGTATGAATATATAGAAACCAAATTAATCATTCATTGTATAAGTAATGGGATTCTTAAAGTATTTGAAATTTTGAAAACATCATTTTAACCTTTGATATTATAGGTTCATCCTAAACTATTTTTGGTTCAACATAAGATGATTTATGTTTAATACTAATATACTTAAATAAATGATGAGTAAAATAAACTAAAACATACTTTTATAGTTTATATGATGACCCAAACATAAAATATATATATATTACATAATTTTTCATGAATTTTCACTAAATATCATAATAAATCACATAATCTGATCATAGAGGTTTTGTTTCAATGGTGATTAAATACATAACCAACTTATTTTACACAAATTCTTCAATATACCCCATAATTATTATTTAATAATTGATCCATTCCGTACATATCATAATACACATATTTATTACTCAGGTAAATATAAACAAATGAAAGGATAAGATTAGATGAAAACTAAGGGATGAATATCAGTGATATCCTAAATAGATTATATATAATCATATGATGAATATGTGGTTGGGAGAACATAATTATTATACATTAAATTGAAATTATGAAATAATACCCAAAAAAACATGGAGCATGATGTCTTAAATTTTTAAACATGTATTTTCACATGACATTTAAAATAATATATTGGCATTAGGGATCAAGAGACAATTATCATAAGGCATGGAAACTAAACATATAAATTTGGTAGAACATAGTATCATGGAATAATAATGTACCACATATATAAGTATATATAATCATTTCTTATGTCCAATATCACTACCAATTCCATCATCCCGTCATTAACACAGTCTCATAACACAACATATTTGGTTCACTTTCCATTCTCATAAACATAGTGTACATGGTCCCATAAAGTATTGGGTTTACTCCCAAGTCCCTTAAATAACATCTCATTAGATATAAAACTTTATCCATATCATTTTAGTGATATATAATTATGCTCCCACACATCATATAACTAAAAATATATATATTATTCCAAATAATCATGATAATATTCACAACTCCATCATAGTTTAATTAACCCATGTGAAAGGAATTTTTATCTGTATGATATCCATTATGGTGGTTCTGGGTAAAATTAATGCATAATATGTCGTTATGACCAAATCATATTTAATATTAATTTTTATTTAATAATTTCCATAAATTAATAAAACATAATATAGAATGAAAAAATAAGATTAAATTATTAGATTAAAAATTTGGAATGGGAAGAAGATGATCCTAACATGTAATTTATAATTAATTTCTGATTTGATATAGAATTACCTCAAATTTTAATTCATTCTTCACGGATGAATCAGTAAAATATATATCAAAATACTATACATTTAATTTAGGATTAAAGTGCATAATATATCTATATGTTTTCGATATGTTCCACACAATATTTTATCGTCATTTTCAAATTTTGATCTTATATAATAGATGATCAAGATTTCTAATTTTTTCTTGGTAAATTGAAACAATATTCATTTCTAATGAAGAATAACTATTTATATCATTTTGAATGCTTTAAATAAGTGGAATAGAGGGTGTTTAGATATCTAGATATCTCTTTTGGGAATGATACAGTCTCTCTCAAGATATTTGGAACACCAAAAGTATGTTATGGAATGAGATAGAGTTAGATTTTCATTATGGAGTGTTTATGGTTGGTAAATCGCACAGAAGACCTAAACTATATTTAATATTCTTATTTGACACCGTGTCCTTTAATAATATTTTAATTGTTATAAGCCACTATATATTTGAAATTTTATTAAGTATATAAATAAATTTCACTTATATCATTTCTAATCGAACTATTATGCTCAACCCACTTTCCCACACCATGATTTATCGAACATCAATTGATGACTGGTTAATAAGTAAATGTCACTACCTTATTCTATGAGAAATGTAACAAATATTTTATTCACCAAACATGAACATAAATACTTATTAATATTTTATTCACTTATTATTTCCAATAACAAGTAATTAAATTAAAGTGATCAACAAAACCAAATAAATCTCAATTATTTAAACTTTTTAAATTTTATATTTGAAATAATCTTAGATTACTGATACACTTAGGGTGTGACACTCTAGGATTCATTTTTTGTTGAATTTTTATTAATCTCCTAATGTAAAAGGGTAGGTTTTCGAAATATTCCAATGATCCCATGGGGAAATAATTTAATTCCCCAATGACATCAGTCCTCTTACGAATTCTTATCATGTAATATAATCCCTTTATACCAAACTCTTGAATCATGTAGGATTTATTCTATAGATTTAAACATATATTATCAGCCTATCATTATTTGTCCTTATAGATATAGACTCACATACTTAAGACCATTTCCATGTATTTATTAAGGAAATTACCTTCCCATCAATGTGCCTTATATATAAACCTTTGTCATTGAATATAAGGGATTAATCTGTTCTTGATTAATCTATTAAAGAAATGTCACTAATGAACACCCAATGTATCCTAACTGAACATAAGAATATGTAACTGCAATATTCATCAGTAAATAAATGTATCTAAGTCATAATGTCCATTATTTATAATCTTAAATTCTATGGATCAATATAGACATAACATAAATGAACATACTATGACACATAGAAATTTAAATTTCTATATAATATGAATGTTCTTATAACCTCTTTTATTGGATATTACTTTGTTTTAACACTATGATAAGGTTTTTCAATATATTACATTCTTCTTACCATTAATATTATATATCATTTACATCCCATCAAACAATATCATCTTTCTACAAAACATTTTTGAAGAATGTTATTGTGGAAACTCCAAATTTTCATTATAGTGGGGAAATTCTATAACATTTTTTGTGAAATATATATTCTTATGACATTATAATATTTATATTTCATGAAAAATAATAATAATTATAAGATAATGAATAATCCTTCAAAAAATTAAATCTGTAATATAGCCCTATGAAATTTGATTCTAGGGCAACAATGCCAAAATACTCACACCTATACTAGAACATACTAGAAAAAAATCAGTCTACTAGCTCTCAAATGACACTCATGCATATTATGAGATAAATCCTTGTTCATGGGGTACACTACATTATCCCCAATGAAATATGTATTGACAAAAACATCTCTATATTTTGAAAAATTCTTCAACACAGGAAACATTAGATGTATTATTTTATCCATTGTTGTGACATAAACTATTAAGTGACAGACACCACAAAATTTTTATCACAATAAAATATTTTAAGGTATTTATATTTAGACTCCTTATCATGCTCATAGAAAATTTTTTGAATCCAAACTATTTCCTTAGTTGTATGAGAATAAAAAATATACTCATATTTTGTTGTAGAATTTTCAATAACTAAATTATTTAAACTCATTCATCTCACATATAACCTATTGAGAAAAAAAATATGAATACTATGACTACATATCATTTTAATATGTTTTAAAACATTAATCTATAAAACTTCTGATGTCCTGCTCTTTATCTACACAATACAACTGTGACATGTCCTTATATTTCCTTAGATATTTAAGGGTAGAATTAACAATAGTCTAATATTTCCATCTTTGAATTTATTTATATGTTACTACCATGTTTAAACCACATGAAACCTCAACCCCAAACACAACATCGCATACATTAAACATCCTATTGCAGAAGTGATTGTTATCTTACTCATTATCTCTTTTTCTTCTAGAATCCAATGACACATTATCCTGGAATGATATATACCATGTGACCCTAGTAACAATCCCCTATTTTATTCTTCCATAATAAAATTCTTAATTATTTGATAAATTTATAAATATTTAATTAGTCAAGCATCCTATACTATATGCCCTGAATAATCATGATCTCAAAAATGTAGTCTTCTTTAACTAAGTCATTCTTGGAGAATAAATTGACCAACCATGTCTTAACCTATTGTAAGTCTTGTATTACATTTCTAATTTGTAATACATCATTAACATATATTACTATGAAAAAAATGTCTCCCACTAAATACCTTGTAAACACATGGCTCACATTTATTTTTATCAATACCAACTTCTTCAATGGAATAATCAAACATCATATTCTAGGACTTCATTTCCTATTTATATCCATCTATGGATCTATAAAAGAAATTATACCTTTTGGAATATTTGGGATCCATAATAAAAATGTGTTGTGTCATATCAAAATACTCTTGAAGGTTCTTGTTAAATAAAGTAGTTTTCACATCCATTTTATAACTCTCATATTCATGGGAAGCTATAATGGAAAACTAAATTTCAATGGATTTAAATATGTAATCTGGAGAAAAGATGATTTTATAGTCAAATGCTTTACAATTAATATATCCTTTATCCATTATCAATGATTTTTTGCTATTTTATTTTCCTTCAAAGTCCATCTTTCTCTTGAATACACATTTACACTGAACAAGCATTACATCAACTTGAAGACCGATCAAAACAAAAATATTTATTTTATACATGGAATCCATCTTGTTTTTCATATCTTTTTATAATCATTAATCTTCCAATCACTCTATTTCCACCTTATAGTATAATGGAAGATTAATTTTTACTAGTAATGTGTAACCATCTCTAGTTACTAGAAAATCATTTCATTATGGTTCTCTTAACAATCCATTTCTACTATGAAGAACATTTTTTAAGGAATAACATATTAAAAGGCAACCAATAGAATCAATTTTTTTATTAATTATTTTTTCCTGAGTATAAAATTCATTGATGTATATATTTATCCAACTATCCTCCTTCATAATGTTCTCCATATCAATAAAACATTTCTACCCGGCGACATTCACTTTTTTGTCTTAATTGTGGTATAGGTAGTATCATTATGTTCCATTTGGATACCATGTAAAGATACACATTAAGTATAAGGGTTCCATTTTTTTAATTGATCAAATATTAAAAGGTTTCTCTGAATTAACATCTAGGAACATGTGATAAATTGGGTTTATTCATGGTCTATAACTCAAATGAAATAGTGTTCACCACTTTAGTTTGTACTTGATTTAGTATGTATGATGCCATATAGAATGAATTTCCATGTATGTATAATGGAAGGATTGAGTGAATAATAATTGAACATTACATTTTCATGAAGTTATGGTTCCTCCTCTCACTAACACATCTCCTCTATGATGTATAAGCTGGAGTTAGTTGAGAAAATATCCCATATTCTAGAAGAATGTTGATAAAATGTTAGTTAATATATTCACCATTTATATTAAATGTAATACAGATTTTTCTTACACTATACACATGACTATGAATGGTGAATTAGAGATATCATATCTCTACAATCAATCCTTCCCTTGATTTTGACCCTCATGAAGTGAAACAATGGTATACACAAACATGTACTTATATAGTTGTAGAATCTCATTAGACATGGAAGATATCATGAATCATTGGAAATCCATAGCTTTTTCCATATACATAATCTAGACATGCAATAATTATTTATTATACTATTTGGAGATGAACTCAGTAAGTAGGGTTTCAAAAATGTACCATTTGTATTCATGGAATAGTATAATGCAAAAGTTCCTATGACATTATTATAAAATTGTTCTTGTGAGAGGGTTATCCATTTATAGTATAGATCAAATTTATACTCTCAAAATCCATTTATTTTCCTTTTATACAATTTATGTTTATATAATTAGTAAATTATTTTATTACAAAAATATATTAATCAAATTAAATTTAATTAAATTACATTAATATAATGACCCATACTTTACATACATTGTTAATACTTCAAAATTGAAGCATACTTCTGACAAAATATAACACAACCATTGAAGGACCGTGTAGGTATAGTGTCTTTAGAAACTGGAAAACATAAAAAACTAGTTCATAAAGCGTCTACACTGTCTCCCATTTATTTCATCATATCTAGAGTCCCTTTTGGCATATCTCACTTAATAACCTTCTTCCTGACCTGGAGAAAGAAAAAATACAAAAGGGAGAGCTCAAATGCTCAGTAAGGGTAAACAAAAGAAATATCAATCACATCATATTCATAAGAACATAACATTTTGGAAATCTTACCCTGCAAAAGAGATCATAATTTCATAAATGGGATAAATCATGGTAGTGAAATGTAATCACAATAATCATAACATAAAACACGAAGCTTTTTTGAATACACACATAATCATAGAGAATCATTTCTTATTATTCAAGACTCATTGCCAAGGCTATCTTAGTGGACAAAGTCCATTTCTGAATCGAGTTCATTTCTCGTTTCAGTCCTGTTTCACTGAACCGGTTTAACCTGTCATTCCAGCCATGTCTATCTCATGAGATATAAAATCTTTACCCAATGAATTGGAGGGAGATAAAGTTCCCACCCATCTCATAATTATACCAATCTTATGTGTGCCACAAAATCATAAACCATACATCATAGCATAACCCATGTAATAAAAATGGGAATATTAAACATCGTGACATCATAAAACAATTCATATAAGATAAAGGAATTCATAAAAATAATTCCATCATAATATAATAAAATCAATTTAATAATATGGATATAAATACAACCCTTTATTATCTTAGATGGAAAATAATTTTGATAAAACACTTAAACTCCATTATTGAGGAAAATATATGTTCTACTTCAAAAACAATTTTCCTTTCGTAACATGTCATACAATTATAAACTAAAAGAATTTGATTAAAAATAAACATGAAAACTTGTAAAGGAATCTTCTTGGAAGTAATGTTTTAAAAATCCATTCATGCAGTATAAGTTAAAAAAACATTCTTCTCGTACTTTTGTCAGAAAAGTCAAAAAGTACCTCATACGAAAAACGAAAAATGATTCCTTTCATATCTTTTACTAAAAACTCACCAAAGGGTAAAATTGGATATAAACTATTGTAGAAGGATATAAATATTACATATTGAGGAAACATGGATTTGGATGATAAATATTCCCCAGTAAATTCGGAATTATAAACAATCTCGGATAAAAATTGAGATTGCGATATTTTCCCTTACCTTAGGTCCGATTTGCTTTGTAAGTGTCTCAACCTCCTGTATAATGATTTAAATAATGTTATTGACTTATTCCAGAATCATACTTATTTTTATGATATCATATATGGACATATTCTGAGCTTCTTATTAGAAATATTTCATTACGACTTGTTATTCGGGTGTTTATTACTTTTTGTTCTTCTGCGTGTTTTGTTGAATAAATTCTTATTTTTCATTTTAGGTTATAGATACCTCATTTCAAGAATGTTATTAGTATAATATATATCATATTAATTCATTCAATTCATTTATATAATCATTATGCAATGAAGATCATGTAGAATGAGTCGCATCACCTCGTGGAGACAGTATTCCGTACGTACGCACGAGCGGTGATATCGTTCCCATGATCATGGAATTGTATTGGAGTGTATATATACTATTTAAAAATAAATATCACTTTAAAATAATCATATATAGTTATTATTTATACCATTGTACCCATCCAATTAAGGTGGTGTTGGAAAATAGTTTACACCACAGCATGAAGACGGTATTTCGTACATATGCACGCGCGGTGATTTTGTTTTCTGTAGGATGGATAGATGGTGAAATAGGGTTGTTTCATACTTATAATAACATATAAGTATATGAGTAATACTTATTTTATTACTTCATAATGAAACAACTGAATAAGAATAAGTGGAAGAAGAAATAAAGTTGAAAGAATCGGTAACAGACATTACCTCTTCTTTGAAGCACCTCTTTGAGATCTCCTCTTAGGGCACTAAAACTGGTCTTTTAAGAAGACCAGGACCTCTAAGATGTTTCTAGGGAAGTGTAGAGGAGATATTTCCAGGGGTTGGACAATCATGAAGGCTCAAAGTGGTGTTAGGAAGAGAGGGAGGAGGTGCCCTTTTATAAGTGGGGAGAGGGGCACCTTTGGAATAACTAAAAATATTATTTTATTATAAAGTCAAATTCGGGTTTTAATAGCTCAAAATTGATTTATTTCGAAGCTAAGGTGGGGATGGGTCGAAATACTCTAATCCAATAGAATTTAGACATGTTTAGGCATCATTTTTAACCTTATAATTTAGATTTAACTTTAAGTTAGATAATTTAACTTTTATCGTGTCTTCTTGTTTTCTTACACTATAAGGTTAATAAACATACTATATCAAGACAAAAGAACCCCAAGTTGTTTATTATTAATATATATGACATTATATATGTCATTTGACCGAACCTTAGATATTTAGTAATAAAATAACAATTAATAATATAGTATTTGTTTTAAAAACAATTTTAGGTCAATTTTCACACTATTTGGTAATTGATTTTTTTGAAAATCATAACAGAGTGAATAGTTCGAAAATATTTAATTAATCAATACTAACATGTCATATTAACATATAATATTATTGGAATTCTTAAAAAGTATCAAATAACATTTATTTGGGTATTTATAAGATCAATTATGTCAATATTTCATTAATAAGAGAATTACTACATCATCATTGTGTCATAAATAAATTAAATTATTTAATGTCTAAAAATTACAAATAAAATACCATTATGTTTGAAATCCCTTTATCTTTATAATTAATATTTATAGTTGAATTTATCTTATTTATAACCCTATATTAAAAATTATTTAGTTATTAAACTTTGATTATAACTATTTTAACCCTTTTTAAATAAATTGATAATAAATGTCCTAATCTAATCCAAGTGGGCCTAAATGGTCATATTTTATTCCTAAGGTTGTTTTTGGTCGAATTAAACTTATTCAATAGAATTAGTACATGTGTTAGGGTAATAATAATAACACTTTTACCCTTAATTACCCTATTTACTTTTAACCGTGGTAAAAAAAAGTAAAAAGTTATTATTCACCAAAACTTATTTTCATCTCATTGAACCTCATTTTAGTCCTTGATATCAACCATGTCTCTTGGATTTTCGAAATTATACTCACAGAAGCGGTAAAATTATGATCTATTAAAAATTCAGTTTTTTTAACTACCACTTAGTGGTTTCACTATTCATCAAAAAATGAAAGTTTCCAGAAAAATACCAAAAATTTAGCCTAAGATATATTTGATATTATGAATTCAAAAATGATGTTTATTTTACCAAATTCAAAAAATATCAGTTTCATTAACTAATTTAAAAATTAATTCCCGTCGTCGAAACAAATAGCGTGTTTTTAAATGATAATAACTATCAAAAGATTGACACTTGTTTATGTCTGGTTTAAATGTGAAATTACATCCAATGAACAAAATTGTATTAAATTGTAAAAATATATTATAAATATACTTTAAAACCACTCAAATTAATAATTTATCACTATTAATTATTTCAATTTAAAAAGTTGTTTTTAATTAAAATATAGTAATTTTCACTATTCACCAGAATATGAAAGTTATCTGAAATGTACCAAAATTTCACCCTAAGCTAATTTTGATCTTCTGAATCCAAAAATGAAGTCCATTTTGAAAAATAAAATTTACAAAATTTCAAAAAGTGGTTATTACTATTCATAACGGCTAGTTTTAGTACTATTTTAATAGCATATCGTTGTTTAGTGAAACTCGGTATTGCGTACGACACAAGCTATTGAGGAAGGCCACGGTTGTGTGTAAAGAAAGCCAATCTAGTGTTGTTTGTAGTGAAATATTCCTTTGATGATTTATATAACATAAAAACAAAAATATTTCATATAAAAGTCTCGGGTGTTACAATTAATATCTAATTATTTTTCAAAACATAATAGCCCCCACCATTATATTTTGAATATCTAGTATCATAGATATTCTAGTGGAAAGGGTCCATATTATCATTCTCAAAACCCAGATATGCACCTAAAAATCATTTTTAATGTGATTATATAGGCATAAATTAACAAATAAATTAACACATATTTAATTAATCCATAGAGTGAATTATGAATTCTTGATATCCTCTTTTTAAAAAATTTCTCAAAGCATGCCACATAGTTGAACAATGGTCTTCTTGTAAGTCATCCCTTAATATGAACTGATCTAGTTCAACCAAAAAATTAAAACATATTTTTCCATGATATTTGAAAGCACCCCAACTAGGGTTGGTAAGGAACATTGAACCATGAGGCTGATTATTAAATAAGTAGTAGATGTATATATCGGTAAAATATTATAATTTTATGGGTTTTTTACATAATGTGTATAGATCATTTTATCTGTCCACATTCAATATCAATATTAAGTGTATTTTACTTCTGTTATTAACCATATGTGATAAAACAATTATGCATAGTCTTGTTATATTTTTTTCCATATTTCATTCTTGTTAAGACATCTATTAGGTTATCACACTAAATTCAGAAAAATAATTAATTAACCATGAATCCTATAGAAATAAAATATATGTAGCATGGTCATTAGATTTTATAATTTTTTATAAGAAATATGATAAAATGACCGACCACTATAGGGTAAAACACCATGAACCATTACTTGGATCAGGTTTTAGTGTTCTACCATAGCTCCTATATCCCACATTGATTGGTTTCACTTTTACACTTGACTATATATTGGATCCTCTTATCTTGGAACTTCATACATATATTACATTTCACTCTCATGATGTTGAGGGAATCCAATGTATTGTATAATGGGGGAGTATATAAAAGAGACAAATGTACATATGCCCTTACATAAAAATTTAGAGGGTATAACATGAATTCCATTATCAATAATTTTAACAGAATTAATTTAATGAACCCAATCACACACAAAAGACTCGTATAATCTCATGATCATCTACAAATCCATTAAAGAGAATACATTTAAATTATTATTTTCAATTACTCAATTTGTTCTTTAGTTAATATAATTCTCAAGAGATTAATCCATTTTTTTAATTTATATTATTTATATTGAAGCATCATTGACCCACAATCTTCTATAATATTAATTAATGTTAATTTCATTTACAATTAATATATTAAAAAAGTGTACTTGAAGGAAACATATTTTGTCTATACAAAATTTTAAAATGTAATTGATTTTTTATATTATTACCATTATTTTTTCATGGAATTTAGTTTTTCACATAAATGACACATAGAACACACTTGATTATATTTGATTATATATTTATTTTTTCCCATGAAAAACTAGACAAAATTTCTATAGAAGACTACATGGAATGTTAAAAAAAATACAAGACATGTATTTTCTTTTTCTCTTATCCTAGAAATAGACCATGGGATGAGGCATGTCAGATATTGAAAGTAAGTTTGAGGTATATGGCATATAATCCAAATTACCAAGTATGTTACATCATAGTTACATGAAATTTCTATAACCATGTTATGTTTACTATAAATTGCACACTAGGACACCCTCTATTCTCAAACATTATAAAATTGGGAATACATTTTTTTCACAGTTTCTACATGGCATGTAGTTCTTTAGGCATCATTACAATCAATCTGGATCTACAAACTTTACATGTTTTTTTATCTTAGATCTCATTTCAATAGATCTATATACTTATATCATGAGATACATACAATGCAATAAAATTTCATAGTGTTTATGTAAAACATACACAACACATCATCTGTTTTTTCATGGTAAAGCATTTAGAACCACTAGATGTTATAAATAAAATATTTTTTCAATTTTAATCATTAATTGATTATGGATTATATTGTTGGGAATAAAGAAATTCATGTTGCTTAGAATTTATGTTATTAAAATGAATCATTTTAAAAAATATAAAATTAAGACACTTGAAATGAATCAGCAAATAATCTATAATTTAAAATTAAATATGAGACCACTATGATTCCACATATTAGGTTCCAAGAATAATGAATGCATCCTTTTATATTATGAACAACATGAATTTTATAATTAATTTTTCTATAGTCATTTAACCATGTTATTAAAATGAAATTTCTAATGAAAATAGTTAATTATATAGTAAGATAAAATCTCTATAATTAGAATAATATGATCTGAATAATTAATTTATAAATAATTAATGTGAGAATATGAAATTACCTCAACCTATAAATATGGTTTCATTGAGGATATATATAATTAGATTTCATCACAAAGTCATTATGTTGTAGGCTATGTGTATAGAGTATCTATAGAATGATCCAAATGTGCACCATAATATCTAAAAAACCCCAAAGAATCACAAGGTTCTAGCACAAATGATCCTAACTACTTTCATTGCTCATTGATGATGAAAAAAATATTATTCTTGAAGGATGAAGAAGACAAGATTATATATCAAATACTTATCAGAGTATGAAGAGTGTGTGCACTCCATATATCTTTATTTCCATCTAGGAATTGAGAGAGTTTATCTATATTTTGTGGGCATAGAAAAAGGGATTTATCAGAAACAATATAATTATATATTTAATATTAATGGTTATTGGTAGGAAAATAACAAACAAGACCTTAACTATCATTCATATTATAGGTAATAATAATGTTCATTTATAATAATAATATGATTCTTAATTATTTGACATGTTAATCACATAAAGAATATAAATAAATATCAATTATATGATTTCCAATTTGACCGTTAAGCTCAGCATGTAGTTGCTCATCGATATTTATCAAATATCAAATGATGACTACAAAATAAAACATGCAGATAAATATTTATTATCATTTAAATACTAATTCGTTTGAATAACATTTATATTAAATTATATCAATCATCCAAACCGAATAAATATCATGTATTCTAACGTGTAAAATTTATTATGTAAATTTAATTAAGATTGTGGATTCAATCAGCCTGTGACCCTCTAGGGTCCTTTCTTGGTGGAATTATCCATAACCACTTAAAGTAAGGTTATCATCAATAAATACACCAAGGATACAATATTGAAATAATTTCATGTCCTGGTGATCTCCAACCTCCAATAAATTCTTACAATGTAATATTATACCATTATCATGATATCTATTATAAATAAGGTTCCATGATTGTGTCATCAGCCTATATTATTCGTGTCTTTTTGTTAGTTTTTTGAAATAAAATCTCCCACTAAAACAATGACCTTGGATTTATATAAGTGGTTCTACTCCAATAAAAGGGATTTATATATCAAAATTGATCAAGGAATGGGAGGGTTAAATCCTTTCTCTCACTATACATTAATTAAATATCACCCATAACTCACCAAACATCGTCTACCTAACCATAAATGTATGTCATGTGTTTTCATAATACATCACAGTATGCAAATCATGATACCCATTAAGGATAATATTAAATTTTAAAGATCAATTGACCCTTCTGGAAATAATAACATCCAATGATGCATTTAAATGTGGATTTTATATTAACATGTATATTATCAGAACATCATATTTATGTGATTTCTTATAGGGAACACCATGAGAAGGTGTCTCAATGTCTTATGATCCTCTTACCCCTTATAGCATATATCATCTATGTCTCATCATAAAATTCTTCGTGAAATTATTTTCGGAATACTATCTTGTAACATGAAATTTCACATTATAGAAAGTAACTACTGTAAAATTTTCAATGTGAACGATATTATTTGTTCATTTTCACATAAAAATTTCATGAAAATAAATAATAATGTTATGCCAAAAAGTCTTATTTATAAAATAAAAAATTTATTCATGTACTCTGAATGACAGTTCTAGGGAACTAACTCTGGAAAATTTTACATGTCTATAAGACATCTAGAAAAATAACATTGTGGTATCATAGATAACTTTTCAAATTAATCATAGAAAAACAATAATGTTTTTTTTAAATACATGAAAAATAATTTATAAAAGCATTAAAAATTTAATTGAAAAATATTTGTAAATATAAATTACTTGGTGATAAATTTTATATTAAAAAGAGAATAAAAAAATAAAAAAATTTCTATATATTTTATGATAAATTTAGTAAAAATTTAATTACATATTTATGAAAAAATTAAAATAAATCCTCATAAATAAAATTGAATTAAATTATTTGATAATTTAACCATGTAGAAAACATTAAAATGGATTCATTTCATAATTTTATTAAACAAAGATAATTTAATAATAATGTGAGACTAATTTAATAGTTGAATAATTTTTTCAGAAATCTATAACAGCATATGAAAAAAATACATAGTCAAGAATAATTCCTAACATAAAAGAAGAGATATGGCTAGTTCTACATATAAACATACTTTTAGTTTAATTATGAACTAAAGGAAGGTGAAATGGAAATTATTCAGGGAAAACACTATAATGAAATCATCATTACCAACATATAAATTATTTATTTTTAACTATAAAATTTTGGTTTTAACTGTTCTATTTTTCCTCATATGATTTTATTTTTCAATTCTAATATTTACTCATTAATGATTGGTTGACCACCTCCATAATTTTCAAAAATATTAATTTTATGTTTTTTGATATATATTTTGTATCCCTTGGTTATTTCATAGAACATAGAGCGGTGATTCTAAATGAATTATTTAAAATATCGTTATGGTGACTGAAAAATTTATAAAATAATTAATTTTTTAGTTCAATATAGTTTTAAATATTTCCATTCTTAAGGTACTATAACATGTTGAATTAATATTTATTACAAAAAAATAAATTATTATTGTTTTTTATATTCATTCATTATGTTAATATTATCATATATTTCATGTTACTAGTAAAAAAACTCAAACATGAACACTTTATAATGAATAATAACAAATTATTAATTCAAAATAATATATTTTTTTGGTAAAATACATAATTTAAAAATAGTAATATAATTTATTAAAAAAATAGTTTTGGAATAGGTTGATGGAGAAGATAAAGATGAGTGACTCAGAAAAGGATAACACTTTTGTTAATAACTTGAGTCATCTTATAGTGATTTTTTAAGAATTAAAGAAATTCAGTATGCGACTTTTAATTTGAGGTCCTCAAAAAAGTGATCATATTTTTAATAGGATAATTAGGGTATATATTAAATGGAAACATAAGAGATAGTTATAGATTAATTTGGAAATAGTATGGATCCTTTTATAGATGATTTTCACAAGAATTTCCACAAATACCCCTTTTTTAATGTGTAATAAATGTATCTTTACAAATAAAATAGATCTGAAGATAAAAAATAATGAAAAAGGACAAAGAGAGGTTTATAATATCATCAAAAACAAATTTAGAGATAATATTTTGTAATATTTTATTACATTTTCACTTAATTTAACAACTTTTACTTATTTTATCTTTACAGTCTCAGCTATGATTTCCCTTATTAACTTATTTTTATGTTTAAAAGTGATGTCGACCTTATTAACTAATTTTGATATTCTGATTAAAAATTATTCCAATGTTTATTATAATTAATATTCCAATTATTAGAAAATTTACTTTTAAATGAAAATATTAATGATTTTTATAAAACACATTTATAGATAATTTACATTTAAAAACCTTATGTTTTCATAATCTCAATTCATATCAATTACAAATAAAATTTCTATAATTTTTTTGAACACAAATATTACATTTTATCAAAACATTCCATTATATGGGATAATTTAATTTATTAAGATCGTAAAATGAACAATACATAAAAAATAATTCGTTGAAAATATCAATTTTTTACATTAATTGATCTTAATTACACCCCATTATTTATTCAATTTTATCAATCTATTATTATGTGAATATTTCTTCAAATATTATAAAAAAATAATATAATTATTTTACCTTAATAATAATAATTTTTAATTAATAAAAACATTATTATAATAAAAAAATTAATTTAATTACTATAATTTTATTTCATTGAGAATTATTTATTATTTTAATATTTAAAATAATCCATTTATTTAAATATTTGCCTTCTTACACTACCTAAGTAAATGACGATGTTTTGGTTTCAGTTTTTCCATCTATGTATGTTATTCCAAATTCATTAGATAATTGAATATAACATTAATTATAAGGCGCCAGCATTAAACATTTCTTAATATTTGGTTATTTTAAGAATTCACATTGAGAATCTTTTTAGGTTTAGAGTTTTAGAGAAATAGATCATAAATCATACATTACATTCTACATTTAAACAAGGTTGTTACATCAAAGACAATATTCATTTTTTCCACCAAAGAAAAAATATTTAAAGTAAAACTTGGTTTCTTTCTTGACACTTCCTCGACACTATCATCACATTATGTACTTATCTATTGATCTGTGAAAAAACATTTCAAAAACTTGGGATGAGCATAAAAAGACCAGTAAGTGATATAAAAAACAGAGAAAGAAAACATTAGTCCATGTATACATAAGAATCAATGAAATCATACTTTACTCATAAAACATAATCACTTTAACATGCCACTTGAAATAATAAGATTAATGAATAACTCATATAAATCATAAGACATAAAGGTAACTTGAGGCATTCATAACATTCTTACGTAGGGAGTAACCCTCAATGTAACACCCCGAGATTTTATGAAAAATATTCTTTTTAATTTCATTAATGTCTTATGTTGTACGCTAAACCAAAAGAATCTTTCACAACACGCATCCCTGACTTGGCTTGCATTACACGCAATAAATACCTTCCTTGATAGCATGTGTAGTACGCAATACCGAGTTTCACTAAACGAGATATTATTATAATATTATTATGAACTAGCGGTTATGAATAGTAATACCCACTTTTTGAAATTTTATAAATTTTATCTTTCAAAATAGACTTCATTTTTGGATTCCGAATATCGAAATTAGCTTAGGGTGAAATTTTAGTACTTTTCGGATAACTTTCATATTCTGATTAATAGTGAAAATTACTAAATTTTAATTAAAAACAACTTTTTTAATCGAAATAATTAATAGTGATAAATTATTAATTTGAGTGGTTTTAAAGTATATTTAGAATATATTTTTACCATTTAATACAGTTTTGGTCATTGGATGTAATTTCACCTTTAAACCAGACATAAACAAGTGTCAATCTTTTAATAGTTATTATCCCTTAAAAACACGGTATTTGTTTTGACGGTGAGAATTAATTTTAAAATTAATTAATTCAATTGATATGTTTTGAATTTGGAAAACTAGAAATAATTTTTGAATTCATAATATCAAATATAGCTTAGGCCTAATTTTTGGTATTTTTTTGGAATCTTTCATTTTTTTGATGAATAGTGAAACCA
Organism: Viscum album; assembly: GCA_963277665.1. Classification (NCBI taxonomy): domain Eukaryota; kingdom Viridiplantae; phylum Streptophyta; class Magnoliopsida; order Santalales; family Viscaceae; genus Viscum; species Viscum album. Next base: position 626,310,856 of record OY728151.1, on the reverse strand, counting down.
CTATGTGGTAGTTAAAAAACTGATTTTTTTTCATAAAACTTAATTTTACCGCTTCTGTGAGTGGAATTTCGAAATTCCTAGAGACACGGTTAATATCAAGGACTAAAATGTGGTTCAATGAGATGAAAATATTTTTTGGTAAATAGTAACTTTTTACTTTTATTTACCGCGGTTAAAAGTAAATAGGATAATTAAGGGTGAAAATGATATAATTATTACCCTAACACATGTCCTAATTCTATTAGATAAGTGTAATTTGACCAAAAACAACCTTAGGAATAAAATATGACCATTTAGTCCCACTTGGATTAGATTAGGACATTTAATATTAATTTATTTAAAGAAGGGTTAAAATAGTTAAAATAAATGTTTAATAAGTAAATAATTTATAATTCAGGGTTATACATAAGATAAATTAGACTATAAATATTCAATAGAAAGATAAAACTATTTCCTACATAATTGTATATTATTTATAATTTTTAGACATTAAATATCTAATTTATTTATGACACAAAGACGATATTGTTATTATCTTATTAATGAAATATTGACATAATTGATGTTATAAATACCCAAATAAATGTAATTTTAGACTTTTGATGAATTACAATAATTTTATAGGTTAATATGACATTTTATTATTGATTTAAGTAAGTTTATTCGAACTAATCAGGCTGTTATGAGTTTTACAAAAATCATGTACCAAATAGTGTCAAAATTGACCTAAAATAGTTTTTAAAACAAATATTATGTTATTAATTGTATTTTATTCCTAAAAATCTAAGGTTTGGCCAAATGAGTTAGATAAAGATAAATATATATTAATAATTAACAACTTTGGGTTCTTTAGTCTTGTTATAGTATGTTTAATAACATTATAGTGTAAGAAAACAAGAAGACACGGTAAAAGTAAAATTATTTAACTTAAAGTTAATTATAAATGATAAGGTTAAAATAGGAACCTAAACATGTTTAAATTATATTGGATGAGAGGATTTATACCCATCCCCACCTTAGCTTCGAAATAAATCAATTTGGAGCTATTAAAAACCGAATATGTATTTATAATAAAATAATAATTTTTGTTATTCCAAAGGTGCCCCTCTCCTCCCTTATAAAAGGGCACCTCCTCCCTCTCTTCCTCACAACACTTTGAGCCTTAAAGCACGACCAACCCCTGAAAAATTCTTATCTCCACTTCACTGTAAACATACTAGAGGTCCTGGTGTTCTTCAAAGACTAATTTTAGTTCCCTAAGATGAGGTCTCAAAGAGGGGCTTCAAAGAAGAGGTAATGTCTGTTACCGATTCATTCAACTTTATTTCTTCTTACACTTCTTATTATTTAGTTGTTTCATTATGAAGTAATAACATAAATATCACTCATATACTGATATGTTATTATAAGTATGAAACAACCCTATTTCACCATCTATCCATCCTACGGAAAATGAAATCACCACGCGTCCGTACGTACGGAATATCGTCTCCATGCCGTGGTGAAATCTGTTTTCCCACCAACACCTTACATGGATGGGTATAATGGTGTAAAAAATAACTATATATGGTTATTATAATATCATACTGATTCTTATATATTATACCATCCACTCCAATTCTATTCAATAATTATGGTAATGATATCATCACTCGTGCGTACGTACGGACTACCGTCTCCACGACGCGATGAGATTCATTCTCCATGTTAACCATACACGAATGATCATAAAGTTTATATAATGAATAATAATAAAATATATGAAACAATAATGCAACTGGATTTATGTATATATATATATATATTTATTTCATCTATTTAGTTTCATCCCATTCAATAAAGAAACAAAAACAGCGTTCATGCGTACGTACGGCCTACCGTCTCCATGAATGGTGTATTTCATTCCTTTTATCGATCTATAATATAAATATGTATATGATGAATATATATTATATATAAATCATGTTTTACATTCTGGAATTATGTAAATTAGGATATAAGTAATAATATCAATAATGACAAGTCGAAACACATACAATAAATGAAATGATTTTACCCAAAAAGTTGCTTTAACGTGGAATTTACAAAAGAACGGGTAATATAATGCCATAATTGAAACATATATGATATCATAACAATGAATATGATTATTTAATAAGTCAATGAAATTATTTAAATCATTATATAGGAGGTTTGGATACGTACGAAGCATATCAGACCTAAGGTAAGGGATAATTTTTCAAATCTCATTTTTTATCCGAGATTGCTTATACGTAAGTATTTACTGGGGATATAGTTATCATCCAAGTCCATGTTTTCTAAAATTGTTTTTATGTATGTTTAATGTAATTTTTACCCATGTTATCTTTTACTACATGGTATGTAAGGAATCTTTCTTTTGTTTACGTCATGAGGTACTTTTTGACTTTTCTAACAAAAGTACGAGAAGAATATTATTTTTATCTTATACGACATGAATGGATTTTTATAGTTTAATAAAGCCTTATTTTCATAAAGCTTCATAAAAAAGATTTCATGACTATTTTCAACAAAATCCTTTTCTTTTAAAATTGGACGACATTTTTTAAAAAGAAAATGATTTTGAAGAAGAAAGGATATTTTCCTCAAGAATTCATTTCAAGTGTTTTATCAAAACCATTTTTCATCTGAGATGACATTATTTCATATGTGTATGTTTCAAATATCATGATTCTATGATTTACATGGTTTCACTTTTCCTATTATGAAATTATATCCATTTCTTTTATATGGTTTATGTGATGAGGGGACGATGTCTATGAAACCCATTTTATTTATTGGGTTATGTATGTTTATTTTGTGGCACAAGTATGAATGATTTCATTATGAGATGGGTGGGACCTATATATCCCTCCAATGCATTGGGTAAATATTTATATCTCATGATATAGACATGGATGGAATGGTAAGTTAATCTGGTTCAGTATTACAGGACTCGAACGAGGAGTGAACTCGATTCAGAAAGGGACTTTGTCCACTAAGATGGTTTGGCAACAATGCCTTGGCTACTATGGAAATCATTACATGTGCTTAATGGATGCCACAATTACATGTTTTATTCCCATTCTATTTTATCATCATTTTTGTTCCATTATGATCTATGCCTTATGTACTTCCATGTTTTATGTCGTTACTCAAGATTTTGATGTTTAAACATTATGTTTTTTTATGTTCAAATGTATATGGTATGTTTTATTTTAACCATGATTACCCTTACTGAGAATTTGAGCTCACCCTTTTTATGTCTTATTTTCCCCTGGGATTAAAAGAATGGTTTTAGGAAAGGAAATAAAAAGTGGAAGATCTTTATGGGAGATGTTGAAGATCTTTCACCATGATTAGAAGATTACGTTCCATGTTTCCAAAGACACTAAACTATTACGGTCCTTGTGTGTCTGATTTTGTTATGTATTAAGTATTTCCGCAAAAGTAATGTAATATCTATGTACGTCAAGCTTCGGGTCTCTACAGTTGGTATCAGAGGAAAGGTTTAGTCAACATTTGGAAACTAGGATGCGAAAACATTAGTAAGATCCCTAGAGATATTTATAAGGTATGTCTAGGGATGTACCTAAGGTTACGTATAAGTATAGTTTATAGTCCTAAAAGTATGGTAACAATATTAGATTAAACCTATGATATTAGATATTGAAGTTACTCCCCCCTTTATTATGATTTTTTCATCTCACACTATTCTTTTTGGGTTTTAGAAAATGACGGGAAACAAGATGATTCATGATAATGGAGGATATGATGGACAATGGAATGATATTCTTATTGAGAAACCAAATGAAATGGGATTTGGAAGTCCAAACATCATTATTATGCCGAATCAGAAATCTCATAATATGATCAATAAACTCAAATTTGGTAAGTTTCCGGACTCGGCTAATAAGAGAAAGATGGAGTTTCATGATGATCATAGAGGAATGAAAGTTCAATTTCCCCTATATAAATCATATGGGAAGAGGCATCAAGGAGAATGTTTTAATGGAACTGGAAGTTGCTTTGGGTGTGGAAAAGAAGGACATAATGCCAGTAAGTGCAAAAGAAATGGTTTAGTTAACACCATGGATGAGGATAATGGTATTGTTATGACATCAACAATGGTTAAAAGTTTTAAATGTGGATTGTACGGGCATTATCCAAACCAATGCCCTATGGGAAAGTCTCATGAAGAGAATAAGTATGGTCTTATGTGTAATATTTATGTTGATGATGATGAAGAGACTACAAATGATATGTGAGATGAAAGAATTGTTGAAGCTCAGTCAATGGTTTAAGATGGTAGTGGAATGATTACATGTTTATCAACTGTAATGTTGTATAAGTAATCTCATGGTACTATGAAATAAAGAAACATCTAAGGATTGTTACACTGTTCTCTTCCCTTAAGTTTTGAAAGTGTGTGATGAATGGTACGAGTATTTTTGGAAAGTAGATGATATGCGCATAATGAAGGGATAAGGATAAAATTAAATGTTTGATAGTATTCATGAGATCATGACTGATATAAGGAGAAGGTTATATCATGGTTTGAGTAAATAGAATTTTTGGATTTTGGTATGTGGAAAGATTTAACTTTTGATAGAATTCATGTTTTCACTATGGTTTAATGGGTATTCATTTTTTCAAGAGAATTCATGATTAAGGTATTCACATGATTAGAATGTGACCTAAAAGATAATGGGGGATAAATGATGGTTGTTTGATGACATTTCAATTAATCGTTTTCTTTATACTATGAGCTTGGACCAAAGTATTTTAGATAAAGATTGGAATGGATTCTGTTAGACATAAGATTGGATTGTTTATGGATAGAACTTTTTCGATATTATTGATGGGATGTTATAGTAATGTAGTTTTAGAAAAAGGACAACCTGCTGGACGACCGATAGCCCATCACGTTGGACAAGCCTGTGGGAATCGAACCTACAACCAAAGTGCGACTAGCCTTTATCGCCTACCACTGGTCTATAGGAAGTCCCTATTTTGTAGAAACTAGTTTAATTATATTAATCAGTATGATATATTATGTATATGTCCATTTTAGGAACCATATATGATTAATCTCACTATAAATCGACTTATGTATATTTAATAACTTTTTCTAACCTTTTGTTTGAGACAGATGGAATGACATGTCATTCTATCACATGATCTGCTAACACTTCACGAATAACAAATTCAACTTTATTTATTTAAGAGATGAAGTGGAAATTGTTCAAGGCATGAACAACAATGAGATTGTACCAAAATAAAGTAAGTATTTATTCTGATTCAAATTCTTCAACTTTAGGGAAATGATCTTGAAAACCAAAAAGGTTGTCCTGGTTCCCTTATATCTGATGAATCATATGGTACCCTAGATCATCACAAATTTATGGCTTTGTGATTTTTGGCTTTTACATAGCCATGTTCACTACCACTCTCCATCAGAACTTGATGGTTAGATTTTTCTTTCATATACATATTTTCACCTATGTTCTCCTATGTGAAAACCCAATGATGAGTTAATTTGGGAAACCTTTACATTTCATACATTAGTTTTTAAAGCCATGTTTTGGTATTCCTTTTTACAATGTGGGTTTCTATTAAACAAACTTTGGAGTAGTAAACCATTTATAACCCCGACGAATTTGGAGGGCGAAATTCATTTTAAGGGGGGTAGAATGTAACACCCCGAGATTTTATGAAAAATATTATTTTTAATTTCATTAATTTCTTGTGTTGTACGCTACACCAAACAGAGCTTGCACAACACGCATCCCTGACTTGGCTTGCATTACACGCAATAAAGACCTTCCTCGATAGCGAGTGTAGTACACAATACCGAGTTTCACTAAATGAGATATTATTATAATATTTTTATGAACTAGCCATTATGAACAGTAATACCCAATTTTTGAAATATTATAAATTTTATCTTTCAAAATAGTCTTTTTTGGGATTCAGATTATTAAAATTAGCTTAGGGTAAAATTTTGGTACTTTTCCGATAACTTTCATATTCTAATGAATACTGAAAATTAATAAATTTTCATTAAAAATAAATTTTTTAATAGAAATAATTAATACTGATAAATTGTTAATTTGAGTGGTTTAAAAGTATATTTAGAATATATTTTTACCATTTAATAAAATTTTGGTCATTGGATGTAATTTCACATTTAAACCAGACATAAACAAGTGTCAATCTTTTGATAGTTATTATCCCTTAAAAACATGCTATTTGTTTTGACGACCAGAATTAATTTTTAAATTAATTAATGAAACTGATTTGTTTTGAATTTGGTAAAATAGACATCATTTTTGAATTCATAATATCAAATATATATTAGGACTAATTTTTGGTATTTTTTTGGAAACTTTCATTTTTTGATAAATAGTGAAACCACTAAGTGGTAGTTAAAAAACTGAATTTTCCATAAAACTTAATTTTGCCACTTCTGTCAGTGGAATTTCGAAAATCTAAGAGACACGGTTAATATCAAGGACTAAAATGTGGTTCAATGAGATGAAAACATTTTTTGGGTGAATAGTAACTTTTTACTTTTATTTACCACGGTTAAAAGTAAATAGGATTATTAAGGGTAAAAATGATATTATTATTACCCTAACATGGGTCCTAATTCTATTGGATAAGTGTAATTTCACCAAAAACAACCTTAGGAATAAACTATGGCCATTTAGGCCCACTTGAATTAGATTAGGACATTTAATATTAATTTATTTAAAGAAGGGTTAAAATAGTTAAAATCAAAGTTTAATAAGTAAATAATTTTTACAATAGGGTTATACATAAGATAAATTCAACTATAAATATTCATTAGAAATATAAAACTATTTCATACATAATGGGATTTTATTTATAAATTTTAAACATTAAATAATTAAATTTATTTATGACACAAAGATGATCCAGTAATTATCTTATTAAGGAAATATTGACATAATTGATGTTATAAATTCCCAAATAAATGTAATTTTAGACTTTTTATGAATTATGCTAATTTTATAGGTTAATATGACATGTTATTATTGATTTAATTAACTTTATTCGAACTAATCGTGCTGTTATGATTTTCAAAAAAATCAAGTACCAAATAGTGTAAAAATTGACATAAAATAGTTTTGTAAAAAACATATTATATTATTAATTGTTATTTTTTTCCTAAAAAATATAAGGTTCGGAAAAATGACTTATATAAGGATATATATATTAATAATGAACCACTTGGGGTTCATTTGGCTTGTTATAGTAAGTTTATTAACTTTATAGTGTAAGAAAACAAGAAGACATAGTAATAGTAAAATTATTTAACTTAAAGTTAAATCTAAATGATAAGGTTAAAATAGGAACCAGAACTTATCTAAGTTCTATTGGATTAGAGGATTATGACCCATCCCCACCTTAGAATCGAAATAAATTAATTTGGAGCTATTAAAAACCGAATGTGACTTTATAATAAAATAATAATTTTAGTTATTCCAAAGGTGCCCCTCTCCTCACTTATAAAAGGGCACCTCCTCCCTCTCTTCCTCACACCACTTTGAGCCTTCAAGCTCAGAAAACCCCTGCCAAATTCTCTTATCCACTTCCCTAGAAACATCCTAGAGGTCCTGGTCTTCTTCAATTACCAATGTTAGTGCCCTAAGAGATGGTCTCAAAGAGGCGCTTCAAAGAAGAGGTAATGTCTATTACCGATTCTTTCAACTTTATTTCTTCTTCCACTTCTTCATATTTAGTTGTTTAATTAGGAAGTAATAAAATAAGTATCACTCATATACTGATATGTTATTATAAGTATGAAACAACCCTATTTAACCATCTATCCATCCTATGGAAAACGAAATCACCACGCGTCCGTACGTATGGAATACTGTCTCCACGCCGTGGTGAAATCTGTTTGTCCACCAACACCTTACATGGATGGGTATAATGGTGTAAAGAATAATTATATATGGTTATTATAACATCATAATGATTCTGATATATTAAACTATCCACTCCAATTATATTCAATAATTATGGGAACGATATCATCGCTCGTGCGTACGTACGGACTACCGTCTCCATGACGCGATGAGATTCATTCTCCATGTTAACCATACATGAATGATCATAAAGTTTATATAATGAATAATAATGAAATATATGCAATAATAATGCTACTGGATTTATGTATATATATATGTATTTCATCTATTTAGTTTCATTCAATTCAATAAGGAAACAAAAATAGTGTTCATGCGTACATACGACCTACCGTCTCCATGAACGGTGTATTTCATTCCTTTTATCGATCTATAATATATATATGTATATGATGAATATATATTATATATAAATAATGTTTTACATTCTGGAATTATGTAAATCAAGATATATGTAATAATATCAAGAAAGACAAGTCAAAACACATACGATAAACGAAATGATTTTACCCAAAACCATGCTTTAACATGTAATTTACAAAAGAACGGGTAATATAAAGTCATAAGTGAAACATATATGATATCATAACAATGAATATGATTCTGTTATAAGTCAATGGAATTATTTGAATCATTATACAGGAGGTTCGGATACGTACAGAGCATATCGAACCTAAGGTAAGGGATAATTTTGCAAATCTCATTATTTTATCCGAGATTGCTTATACGTAAGTATTTATTGGGGTTATTGTTATCATCCGAGTCCATGTTTTCTAAAATTGTTTTTATTTATGTTTAATGTACATTTTACCCATTTTATATTTTACTACATGGTACATAAGGAATCTTTCTTTTGTTTACGTTACGAGGTAATTTTTGACTTTTCTGACAAAAGTACTAGAAGAATGTTATTTTTAACTTATACAGCGAGAAAGGATTTTTACAGTTTTATAAAGCCTTATTTTCATAAAGCATACTCAAAATAATTCATGACTATTTTCATCATAATCATTTTATTTTAAAATTGCATGACATTTTGTAAAAAGAAAATGATTTTGAAGAAGAAAGGATATTTTCCACAAGAATTAATTTCAAGTGTTTTATCAAAACCATTTTTCATCTATGATGATAGTATTTCATATGTGTATGTTTCAAATATCATGTATCTATGATTTACATGGTTTAACTTTTCTTATTATGAAATTATATCCATTTCTTTTATATGGATTATGTGAGTATGGGAAAATGTTTATGAAATCCATTTTATTTATTTGGTTATGTATGTTTATTTTGTGGCACAAGTAAGTATGATTTCATTATGAGATGGGTGGGACCTATATCACCCTCCAATAAATTGGGTAAAGATTTATATATCATGAGATAGACATGGATGGAATAGTATGTTAATCCAGTTCAGTATTACAGGACTGGAATGAGGAGTGAACTTGATTCAGAAAGGGACTTTGTCCACTAAGATGGTCTTGGCAGCAATGCCTTGGCTACTATGGAAATCATTACATGTGCTTAATGGATGCCACAATTACATGTTTTATTCTCATGCTATTTTATCATGATTTATGTTCCATTATGATCTATGCCTTATGTACTTCCATGTTTTATGTCGCTGCTCAATATTTTGATGTTTAAAAATTATGTTTTTTTTAAGTTCAAATGTATATGGTATGTTTTATTTTATCCATTCTTACCCTTACTGATCATTTGATCTCACCCTTTTTATGTTTTATTTTCCACTAGGATTAAAAGAAAGGTTTTAGGTAAGGAAATAAAAAGTGGAAGATCTTAATGGGAGATGTTGAAGATATTTCACTATGATTAGAAGATTAAGTTCCTAGTTTCCAAAGACACTAAACTATTACGGTCCTTGTGTGTCTGATTTTGTTATGTATTAAGTATTTCCGCAAAATTAATGTAATATCTATGTACATCAAGCTTCAGGTCTCTACACTCAAGGTTACATTTGGAATACCCATCTCAGAATATTCCCTAAATCTCTTTGAAGAAACCTTAGTGTTTAACTCCTTCGTGTTACCCAATGCATTGGAGAGATATCTTGGGCTCACCGACCCTTATTTAATCACAAAACCACCTGACTTCATAAACAATTCCATGAACCATAACATAATCGTATCCCATAAAACATGCATAAAAGGAACATAAAATTTGCATATTTCAGTCACAAGGTAACAATACAACACATTGATATAATCAAAACATTATAAAAACCATTATCAATACCAGAGTAAGAGAAATGTAAAACATGTTATTTGTTTTTAATTTTAAAAATGTTATGGATTGTAGAGGATGCTGAAACTCAAATTTTGGTCACAATGGCGGAGAAGTCGTTGTCACCGCATACGTAAGGCAAAAACATTCCTTTTGTCATCTAGTAAAAGGATTCGTGTAAAAAGATTCCTTTTCAATGAAATTTAAAGTAAAAATGGTTTATTATAAAACTAATAAAATAAGGTTGTATATAAATTGAAGTATGCCTCAACGAAAGGAGACTGAGATAAAGTCCCTTACCTCAAGTCCGACTTGTTCTCGTTCGTTCTTTATATTCCTGGATAATAAACATAGTTCAATTTATAATTTTTTACGTACTTCCTTTAATTTTTATTATTCAATTCATATAACATATTATCATGTTATAATAATTAGTTAATTATGTGAGTTCATATCATACGTTTTGTCGATGTTAGGTACATGAGTTAAAAATCAACTTTTTTGAAAAGAATATACCCTGTAGTTATAGATACATCATTTCTATAATGGTATTAATGATTGAAATATCATATATATCCAGTATATATAAATTTTATACTATTACATAACATTGGGAGATAAAAAATGAAATAAACCATTCATGGAGATGGAAGGCCGTACGTACGCAGAAATGCAACTTTCATTTCAATGTCATATTAAAGGAATTAAAACTAAATGAGACATATATATATTATAATTCCAGTATAAAAAATATTTTATCTAGGTAACATAACTTCATTAATTTCTTTATTTATATATTCAATATTTGGCATGAACGAGTCACATCACTTGACAGGGCGGTAGTCCACACTTCCTCAGATGAAATTATCGCAGTTCCACAACATGAAAATCATAACGATGTGATTTAAAAATAACATTAAGAAGAATATAGATAAAATAAATACCATATATATCATATATAAATACAGTGACATCATAATGTCCACCATGAGAGGTGTTAAAAAATAATTGAACAATCATCGTTTCGTGAGGCAGTAATTCATCACCCACAGAAACAGTATGTTCTTTAACCATTAAACGGAGGTGTGTGTAAGTGTATGTATAATTATTATCATAAAAACATCCTAGTATATTTAGGATACTAGTTTTATTATGGGATAAAATAATAATAAGATAGTGTTAAGTAAAGAAGGAAAATAAATGGAAGAAACTCGAGAGAAGACATTACCTCTAAATCGCGTAACTCTTATGGATTTGATCCAAAGGTTTCCATAGAAAGACTTCTGCTCAAGGTGAGGCTTATATAAGTAATAGAGGTAGGTGGAGAGATAATATGAGTAGATTTTGGACAAGACAACTGAATGAGAGGTGTGGGTAAGGGGGTAGAGTTGGGGGCCTTTTATAAGAGGGAGGAGGGTCACTTCTGGAATGACTTAAAATGTTACTTTATTATAAAGTGGTTTTCAGATTTTAAAGGTCCCAAAATGATATATTTCGAGGAAAAGGTGATACGGGTTCGAAATTCACCCATCCAATAGGTTTTAGATAACTTTATGTCTTATAGTTTACCTTATATTTTCATTTTATTTAAATCGTTCATTAATGAGGTAATCACTGCATCATCATGGTGTCATAAATAAATTTATTTATTTAATGTCTAACAATAATAAAAAAATACCATGACATAGGAAATATTTTTATCTTTCCAATTAATTTTTATAGTCTTAGATATCATTTATTTAAAGAAAATTAAAATTATTTTACTTAGGATATACAAACCTTTGTTATATTTCACTTATTTTTTAAAATAATGTCATAAATGTCACTATTACACCCATGGGACTCCTTGGGCCCTCAAGATTGGTAAAAAGCTTCCCATGGTCGTCCATGAGCCAAAAAATAGGATTTGGACACATTTTGGGGTCATTTTATATTATTATGATATTATTTTATTACCCTTTACTACTAGATTTCTAATTAATCACGATAATTAAAGATAATTACCATCATTACTATTCATAATGTCTAAAAAAAAGAGTCCTAATTACATAATTAGTACCTTATTATTCCAAATTTGGAATCCATTTTACCCAATTACAAACACAAAAATTGTTGTAATTAATTTAAAAATATTTCTCATTGTCAAAAATAGCGTTCTTTTACGAAACAATATCTATATAAAGATTGGCAATTGATTATGTCCAATTTCAAATTTAAATTAATTCTAATCACCAACATTGGATTAAATGGTAAAAATATATTCTAATTACACTTTAAAACCAATTAAAAATATAATCTAACAATATAATTAAATAATATGAAAAATCATTTTTAAAATAAAATGCAGTATTTTTCACTATTCATTAAAAATGAACATTCTCAGAAAAATCCCAAAAATTTATCCAATGTAAATTTCAATTTCCCAATTCTAAAGAGTAAGTATATTTTGACAAATAGAGCTTATAAAAGTTTCAAAAGTTATATTTAAAAAATGGTTTTCCATCAAAATGTGGTAAAACAATCTTTTAAAAATATTAGAGTATTTTATGCTTAAGATTGGATTTATTCTCATTTTAAGCCTCAAAAACACTATCTAATTCATAAATAGACATAGATTTGAAAATATATTATTCTTTACTTACATGGGATGTTACATCCTTCCCCCTTTAGTAAATTGCGCCCCCGTAATTTATTTACATATCGAATAAGCGGGGGTATTTATCCCTCATTTCATTTTCAGATTCCCATGTTCCCTCTTCAACTATATGGTTTTTTCATAGAACCATTACATGATATATCACATTAATCCGAAAAATAGCTCCCTATGGTCAAGAATCGGGACTGGTTGTTCCTCATAAGATAGATTCTCTTCCAGCTGAACTACCTCTGGACTCAAAACATGAGATGGATCTGGCATGTACTTCCCTAACATTGAAACATGAAAAACATTATATTCCTAAGATAAACTCGAGGGTAAACCCACTCAGTATACAACTGATCCTACTCTCACTCCATAATTTCATAGGGTCCAATTAACTGTGTAATCACATTTCCTTTCTTACCAAATCGCATCACACTTTTCCCTGGTGATACTTTGAGGAAGATATGATCACATACCTTAAAAAAGAGATCCTTACTCTTATTGTCCACATAACTTTTCTGCCTGCATTAAGATGGTCTCATGTGTTTCTGTATCAGCTAAACTTTTTCTTCTATCTCTTCTACCAATTCTTGTTCCATCAACTTCCGTTCACATACTTTGTCCCAAAAATCTGGAGTTCGACGTCGCTTTCCATATAATGCCTCAAATGGTGTCATCTATATACTAGAATAAAACTGTAATTATAAGAAAACTCAACCAATGAAAGATGTTAGTCCCAACATCCCTGGTAATCAATCGAACAAGCAGGTAGCATATCCCCCAAATTTTAATTATTCATTCTATCTGCCCATATAATTGAGGATAAAAAGGTGTACAAAAAGTTAATTCAGTACCCAACGACTTCTGAAGGCCTTTCCAAAAGTTAGAAGTGAACCTGGGATCACGATCAGATAAAATAGAGAGGGGAACTCTGTCTAACCTGACTATCTCTTTAAGATATAATCAAGAAAGTTGATCTAGGGAAAAATTACCTCATATAGCAAGGAAATGAGAAGATTTAGTCAAGCGATCAACAATAACTCAGACTGCATTATTTCCTCGAGGTGTCTTCGGCAATCCCACAACAAAGTCTATGGATATATTCTCCCATTTCTACTCTCGCACTGGTAAAGAATGAAGCATTTCTTTCAGTAACTGCTACTCTGCTTTAACCTGTTGACAAGATAAACACTTCATAGTAAAATCACAAATATATCTATTCATTCCATCCCACTAGTAATACTCCCGCACATCTATGTACATCTTAGTACTGCCTGGATGAACTGAAAATGGATAGCTATGAGCTTCACATAACAACTCTCTCGTCAACTTTTAATCACAAGGCACACAAAATCTATTCCCAAATCTCAAAACCCAGTCATTATCAATGTAGAATTCAAGTAACATACCCTTCTGAACCAGCTCTACTTTTTTCTGCAACTCACTGTCTTGCTTCTGTGCTTGCATAATTCTGTCTGATATAGATGATTTAACTGATACCTAAAACAAAATAGAAGCACTTCCTACACCAACAACTTCTCTACAAAATTTCATCAAATCAAAAAACAAAGGATCTTGTTCAAAACATGTCATGGTTAATGATGCATTATTTTTCGACTCAAAGCATCAGCAACATTATTTGCTTTTACGGGGTGGTAGTGAATCGTGCAATCACAATCCGCGATTAATTTTGGACATCTTCTCTATCTCATGTTCAATTATTTCTGAGTTAATATATACATTAATCTTCTGTGATCTGTATATATTTCACATTTTACACCATACAAATGATGCCTCCTAATTTTGAAAGTGAAAACAATAGAAGATAATTCCCAATCAGGTGTCGGGTAATTTATCTCAGGAGTTTTCAACTGACGTGAAGCATAAGCAATTACCTAATCATTCTACATTAGGACTCAACCAAGTCCTTTCAATGAATAATCATTGTAGATAATTAACTCACCATTCCTAGAAGGTAGTTCCAATACTGGAGCATTCACCAATCTTCTTTTCAATTCCTAAAAACAATCATCACATTATTTTGTCCAGATAATCTTAACACCCTTCCGAGTAAGCATAGTCAATGGTCTGGACAACCGTGCAAAATTTTTAACAAACCTTCGGTAATAGCCTACCAAACCAAGAAAACTATGAATCTTTGTTACATTTGTGGGTCTTGTCCATTCTTCAACAACCTTTGTTTTTGTAGGATCAACAGTTATCAAATCTTCAGAAACAATGTGACTAAGGAAAGAAATTTTTTGTAACCCAAACTCACACTTTCTGAATTTCCCTTACAATTTCATTTCTTTTAAGGTTTTAAAAATAACCCTTAAATGACTTTCATGCTCCTATATACTTTTATAAAACACCAAAATATTATCATTGAAAACAACCACAAGCTTATCCAAGAATTCATGGAAAATTCTATTCATAAGGTCCTCGAATACAGTAGGTGAATTGGTTAACCCAAAAGGCATAACTACAAATTCATAATGGCCATAACTTGTACAAAATTAGGTCTTCGGAATATCTTCTTCTTTCACCATCAACTGATGGTACCCCGATCTCATGTCAATCTTTGAAATATACTGAGCTCCCTGGAACTGATCAAAAAAATCATCGATATGAGGCAAAGGATATTTGTTCTTAACGGCGATGTTATTCAAGGCTCTATAATCAATGAAAAGTATCATTGAACCATCTTTCTTTTTAACAAACAAGATAGGATCACCCCATGGTGATGTGCAAGGTCGAATGGAACCTTTATCTAATAAATTTTACAATTGATCCTTCAACTCTAAAGGTTCAATTTGAGCCATTCGATAAATTGGTTTTGAAATTGGCTAAGAATCAGGAACTAAGTCAACAGTAAATTCAAATTCCTGATCTGGTATTATTCTCGGAAAATCATCAAGAAAAACATCAGGATACTCATTTACCACTAAAACATCATTAATCTGAATGGATCCTTTGTTTTCAACAATACGTGCAAGGTGACATTCATTTCCATATTTTACAAGTTTCTCAGCCTCTTGAAATGCTATCAACAGTAAGGGTTCATTCTTGAACACAAACTAAAAGTATTTCTGAAAAGAAACTTAATTTTCCCTACTGTCATTCTTAGCATGGTAAGTAGAGATGCAATCCATTCCTAAGATAATAACAAACTCTACTAGAGGTAAAAAAAATTAGGTTTTCAAGTAGATTCTTTCCACGGATTATGATAGGAATATTATTATAAATTCTTTATGCCTCAAAATTTCCCCTATGTGTTTTTACCACCAGTTCATGAGTAATTTCTTGAGATGTAATTCTCAATTTACTTGAAAATTTTTCAGAGATGAAAGAATGTGTAGACCCTGAATCAAACAACACATTGACATAATCTGAAAAAACAAACAAAGTACCTAATACCACTTCATTTGATGGCCCAAAATCTACTGAAGTAGTTAAAAAGGATTTCACCACACCTTTCTGCTTGTAATCTGACTGCTTCCGAACATTTGAGCTCTTTGTAGAACACTCATTTTCAAAATGACCCATCTCATTGCACTTGAAACATTTCAATAACTGTAAATAAAATTTGGTCTTACCATTACCCTGCTCTTTTCCAGTGGTATCACGAGCCTTATGTCCCATCTCACCACATTGGAAGAACTTTATAGAATTCAAAAGACATTCCCTATTATGATTTTTACCACATTTATCACAAAATAAAAATTTATTTTTCTTACCAACAAACCTTTTTGAAGGATTCTTCCCTTTATCATGAAACCTCAGTCTCTTCTTCTGTTGGTTGTCATAGAACACTTTTTCATAAGAAAACTCCATTTCCACCTTCTCAGCACATTGACCAAGCATTTAATAACTTTTGAACTCATGAGAAGATAATTCCTTATGATATTTTGGCTTTAATCCAGAGTAAAAACGATTTATTTTACTATCAAGGTCTCTGATAAAATTTGGAGAATACCAATCCAATCGAGTGAACTTTTCTTCATAAGAAGCCACTGAGTCGTCCTATTGCCACAATTAGAAGAATTATTTTTCCATCCGAAGTCAAACAGACATAGGAAAATATTTCTCAAGAAACATACCATTGATTTCATCCCATTCAAGAGAATCAATCTCATTAGCATCCCTGATATTTTTAACCATTGACCACCAATAATCTACTTCTCCCTCCAAACGGTAAATAAAAAGGCTAACATTTTGATTGTACGAACACCCCATGACATCAAAAATCTTCTCCAGTGGTTTAATCCACCATTCAGCTAGAACAGGGTTAGATGATCTTTTGAATGATTGGGGATGTTTCCTCATGAAATGTTCCACCACTGACATGTTCCTCTACAGTTGATCTGGCTGATCTTGTGGATGGATACCACCACTATTTATCGTTTGATTCAACTGATCCATTACTGCAACAAATGGTTCAGTTACAATTCAGACCATCTCAGGATGATGATTTGGAAGGTCATTTCCTAATTTTTGACTTCCTAGCATTGCTTCCTTTTTTTCTCTGCAGAAAACCAATCTGAAAAAATATGACTTAGATGAAGCAACATGGTAATCTCCAAAATCTGTATCATTTCTATTTGACCATAATGTGTAAAAACAATTTTGGATAATCATTTAATAGAATTCTAACTCCTAAAGTTATATAAACTGACCTTTGATACCAACTATAAGCCCCCAACAGTAAAATTTTTTAATCTTGGGTTATTTAACAAATTCACATTGAGGATCTTTTCAGGTTTATAGTTTTAGAGAATTAGATCATAAATCATGCATTACATTCCACATTTAAACAAGGTGGTTACATCAAATACAGTATTCATTTTTTCCACCAATGGAAACATATTTATAATAAAACATGGTTTCTTTCTTGAAACTTCCTCGACACTATCATCACATCATATACTTTTCCCTTGACCTGTGAAAAACATTTCAAAAATATGGGATGAGCATAAAAATCTAAATAAGGGATATAAAAAATATAGAAATAAAAAATTATTCCATGTATACATAAGAATCAATGAAATCATACATTACTCATAAAACATAAGCACATTGACATACCTCATGAAATCATAAGATTTATGAATAACTCAAAGAAATCATAAGACATAATGGTAACTCTAGGAATTAATTACATTCTTAGGTAGGAAGTAACCCTCATGTTACATTTGGAATACCCATCAAAGTATATTCCAGAAATATCTATGGGGAAAACATAGCGTTTAACTACTTTGCATTACCCAATACATTAGAGAGCTACATCGGTCTCACCCGCCCTTATTTTGTTAGGGAACCAGCCAACATCATAAACAATTCCCAAGGACTATAACATAATCGTATCACATAAAACATGCATAAAGGAAACATAACATTTCCATATTTCAATCAAAAGATATCAATACAACACACTTATATAATCAAACCATTATCAAAACCATTTTCATTACCAAAGTAAATGAAAAGTAAAACATGGTATTTATTTTTCATTTAAAAAAAGTTATGGCTTGTAGAGGATGTCGAAACTCAAATATGGTCATGGTAGCAGAGAAGTCGTTGTCGCCGCATACGTAAGACAAAAAACAATCCTTTTGGTATTTAGTAAAACGATTCATGTAAAAAGATTATTTTTGAATGAAATTAAAAGTCATAAGGGTTTATTATACAATTAATAAAATAAGGTCGTATATAAATTAAAGTATGCCTCAATGAAAGGAGATTGAGACGAAGTCCATTACCTCATATACGACTTTTTCTCGTTTCATAATTACATTCCAGAATAATAAACTTAGGCCAATTTATAATTTACTAAGGAATTATTTTAAATATTATTATTCAATTCATATTATATATTCTCATGTTATAATAATTACATAAATATGTGAGTTCATATCATACGTTTTGTCGATGTTCGGTACATGAGTGAAAAATGAACTTGTCTGAAAAGAATTTCACATGTAGTTATAAGTAAATAATCTCCAAAATGGTATTATTGATTTAAATATCATATATATCCATTATATATTCATTTTATACTATTCCATAACATTTGGAGATAAAAAATGAAATTCACTGTTCATGGAGACGGTAGGTCGTACGTACGCATGAACGCTACATTCACTTCTTTGTCATATTAAAGGAATTAAAACTAAATGAGACATATATATATTATAATTCCAGTAAATATATATGTTATATAGGTAACATAATTCCATTAATTACATTCTTTATAAATTTCATGTTTGTCATGAATGAGCCACGTCACTTTATGGGGCGGTAGTCCACACTTCCTTAGATTAAATTATCGCAGTTCCACAACATGAAAAGCATAATGATTTGATTTAAAAATAAAATTCAGAAGCATATAGAAAAAATAAATACCATATATATCATATATAAATATAGTGAAATCATAATGGAAACCATGAAATGTGTTAAAAGAATATTGAACAATCATCGTTTCCTGAGGCATTAATTCGCCACCTACAGAATCAGTATGTTCTTTAACCATTAGACAAAGGTGTGTGTAAGTGTAGGTAGAATCCTTATCATAAAAACATCCTAGTATATTGAGAATAATGGTGTTATTATGGGATCAAATAATAAGAAGATAGTGGTGAGTGATGAAGGAAAATAAAAGGACGAAACTCAAGAGAAGACATAACCTCTACATCGGGTAACTCTTTTTTATTTGAGCCAAAGGCTTCCTTGGAAAGACTTCTATCCAAAGTGAAGCTTATAGGATTAAGAGAGGGATGTGGAGAGATAATATGAGCAGATTTTGGATGATCCAAGGGCTTGAGAGGTGTGGGTAAAGGGGTATAGGTGGGGGCCTTTTATAAGAGGGAGGAGGGTTTCTTTTGGAAAGTCTTGAAATGTTACTTTATTATAAAATGTTTTCAGATTTTAAAGGTCCCAAAATGATATATTTCAAGGATAAGGTAATAAGGGTTAAAAATCAAGCCACACAATAGGTTTTAGACTAGTTTAAGTCATATATATTACCTTATATTTTTATTTTATAGAAATCATTCATTAATGAGGTAATCACTACATCATCATGGTGTCATAAATAAATTTATTTTTTTAATGTCTAAAAATTAAAAAAATAGCATGATGTGTTAAATATTTTTACCTTTAAAATGAATATTTATAGTCTAAGATATCATTTGTGTAAACAAAAATAATTTTTTTTACTTAGGATATACAAACCTTTGTTAGATTTCTCTTCTTTTTAAAAATAATGTAATAAATGTCACTATTAAAACCTAGTGACTCCATGGGCCCTCATGTTCGGAAAAAAGCTTCCAATGGACGTCCGTGACTCCAAAAAGGGGATTTGGACACATGTTGGGGTCATTTTATATTATTATGATATTATTTTATTACCCTTAACTACCAGATTACTAATTAATCGCGATAATTAAAGATAAATACCGTCATTACTATTCATAATGTCCAAAAACAAAAGAGTCTTATTTACATAATTTTTACCTTTTGATTACAAATATGGAATAAATTTTACCAAATTCCAAAAACAAAAATTACAGGAATTAATTTAAAAATAATTCCTGTTGTCAAAACAAATACCATGCTTTTATGAAACAATATCTTTCTAATGATTGACAATTGAGTATGTCCAATTTCAAAGTGAAATTAATTCTAATAACCACCATTGGATTAAATGGTAAAAATATATTCTAATTACACTTTAAAACCAATTAAAAATATAATCTAAAAATATAATTAAATTATATTAAAAAGTATTTTTGAAGTAAAATGCATTATTTTTCACTATTCATTTAAAAATGAACATTGTCAGAAAAATACCAAAAATTTATCCAAAGTAAATTTCAATGTTCAAATTCTAAATAATAAGTTTATTTTGGCAAATAGAGATTATTAAATTGTCAAAATTTAGATTTAAAAAATGGTTTTCCATAGGAAGGTGGTAATACAATCTTTTTAAAATATTAGAGTATTATATGCTTATGATTAGAATTATTTTTCATTTTAAGCCTCTAAAACACTATCTAATTCATAAATAGACATAGATATAAAAATATATTATTATTTAATTACATGGCATGTTACATTAATAATCAAATAATATCATATTTATATTTATTTAATGATAGTATAGTCACAATAATAATGGTATTAAAATTAAACATTCAAATTTATCTTGACTGTTTATAATAGTCTCATAAGTAATGACATTTTCATTTAAAAATAGTTTGGATAATATATTTAACTATTTAATTCATAAAAATTTGGATTGAAATGAAAATTATGCATTGAAACTTACTGAATTTGGGGAACCCTTAGTAAATGTTCTTTTAATGGTACTTTATTACAGAAGTTGTTTTGGAATAATGAACAACACTACCATAACATAAAAAATGAATTAAAATTTAAGCTAATAAATAAATAACAAATTATAATAAATTTACTAAAGTAAATAATAATTATATATGACTAATTAATTTTCTAAAATAATTAATTAATAAATAAATTTTAATTATTGAAGTGTTTAGAGGATATACGTAGTGTTTCAGGATTTGAGGAATGTTTTTTTTTCTTCCAAAACCCAATTTTTTGAATTTTTTATCTTCAAAATAATTTTACATTATATTTAATTTACTTTTGAGTCATGTCATGTCTCATTATCTCCTAGATATTAATCAATATAGATATTTCATATCTTATATAGTTTATACGGGTTATTTTCCTTTCTTTATCACTCCTTATTATTTTTCCTCTATCACCCTTTATATCGATCCCAATTTTTATAATTCTAATATTTTTGTTTTTTTTATTTTTTGATTCCATATACTTCTTTTTTTCAATAGATATTCATTACTTTATGATTCCATAACATTTACATCATTCTTTCAAAACCTATGATGTCTCAGGTGAATAATATTTAATATATATATTAATCTAGAAAATTCATTAACATTAAAAAAATTATTCAATGTTTTATTATAAAGAAAAATTTATAGAAATTTATATATTTTAAAACCATTGTATCACCATTAAGAAATTAGTTTAAAAATTTATTTATTTGTTTATTTATTACCAAATATCATTAAATGTTTTGAAAGCCCTTTTTAATATATCTATTTTGTCTTCCACTCTATTGATAACATGATGTTCTAGAAGAGTTGACTTATATAACATATATTAATAATTATTAAACATCAAAATATCATTTTTATTTATTTTTAACATCCTTAATAATATGGGTTTTTCTATTTATTTGAATATACAAAAAAAGAAATCACATTTTTATAGAATTTTTAGTTTCTTATCTTCCTCTCAGTTATTTTTATCTAAATTATTATTCATTAATATTACACTATTTTAAAATGTATTGTTTAATATTTCTCAAAATGTTATTTTTTCACAAAATTATTCTATTTAAATATATTTCTATGTTAAATTATCTCTTTTAAATATACTTATAGCATAAGGGAAATTTATTTTATATGATATAAATTATATATCAATAATTTTTTTATTATATTTCACCATTTTGAGATATAACTTTTCTAACAAGTATATTAACTTTTTAATACTCCATTCATCATTATTTTGATTGATGATTTATCACCTAGAATATTATACATTTGGTAAACTAATAAATTGAATATATTGACCATATACCCTTTATTAAATATATTGTTAATTACATATACATCATTATCTTGATTGAAGTGTATTTACCAGGATAACTACTATATTTTTTAGATTCCCATCTTAATTAAATGGGTTATTCATGATATGATTTATATGGATTAATTATTGTTTTCATATTCATGTTTTACACATATATATGGATATATAATTATAAGTATGGTGGTCCTAAAATTTTATAGTCTTAAATTTAAATGTGGAATGATTTACATCTCATGAGAACTATATGTCATGTATGAACATGATGTGGTTATATTTGTTCACAATTTTATATTTTTTTCATGATTCATTAATCATTTTCCATGATGTTATGAATTAAATTTTTTGTTAGATTTTTCTATAATGTTATGTGACATATGTTGTTACCCTATTCCAATGATATAAAGATATTATTTGTTAAGGAAAACATATAAATATGATATCATATTCCCTTGTATTTGGCATATTCCTTTATCATATGAAAATAACTTTCATTGGGGATAGTGGAAGGAGTCCCAACCAAAATGTATAACATCCCATAGAATGAAATGATAACCATATGACATGCTTTCAAGATCATTTTTTTATTATTCTTACGGCTTAATTTTTTATTATTATATGATGTGTAATTTTCACTTCTTATGACATCATGATATTATTATGTTAATAATACTATTTTTAAAAGATCAGGCCTCTCATTTTTTATGATCTATTGATATTTCTAATTTTCATCATTCTTTATTATTTTATCGCTTTCTAAACATTTGAGCTCAATCCATTCTTGTGATTCCCCATTTTCCTTGGGAATCATGGGTGTTAATGTGACTTGGTCTATCTAAAATGGGATTAAAAATAAATATATTATTAAATATTATATATTTATGATGTCTTATCTACCATGTTTTAAAAAATAAATAACATTTTATTATAGGTGTTGATTTTAATTTAATGTTTTTAGAAAAAAAAATTGTTCAATACAAGATCTAGAAGTGTAGATCCAGGGGAAGTATATTTGGTAATTGAGTAGCATTTGGTTATTTTTTAGTATTTTTATTTTAGAAATTTGTGTATAAATATAATGACATGAATCTAGTAACCTGGTTCAAAAGTTTAATTTATTATATAATTATAAAATAAAATCAATCCCATTATGTAGGGTATAAAATTATATTAATATAAAGAAACCAAATATATTAATGATCCATACATTAAATTTGTAAATCTAAAATACTATATAAAAATTCAATGAAATTTTATTATTCCTCTTAGTATAAACATAATTTATTCATAGTACACATTTTAGTTTCCTATGTCAATTAAAAAAATGTTCAAATCATACTACTATAAAGGCATATCATATAACAGAAGCTAACCTAACATAATAAAGACATAAATAATAAGGTGAGAATAAAAACCCTAGTGGATTATATATAGAATATCTACTATAAAAACATTAATCAATTAACCTATGGCTATTTTTTATTTTTTTTCACTGATAATAAATATATATATCCCATGTTATAAAATTTTTACTGTCTAGGGTACCTAGTAACTAATGAGAAATTACATTAAAATAAAATTAGAATATAGATCATATGAAATCATGAAATGTTTATTACGATTGCTTGAAAATACATACGTCACATGTAGTAATCTTCTTCATTTCCGGAATATTGAGAAAATAAAATAAATGGATGATCATAGATTCTCAATAGGGGTGTCTTATACAATTATATAATATAACATTAACATTTAATAGATAACATGATAGGAATAATTAATCAATTTAAATACATATGAATGATACTATATATATATAATTTCCATTTTAAACATAAAAATGGAAAATAAATAACATGGATGATATTAAATAATATCATAGTGATGAAATTAATATTTTCATATATCATAAACATTCCAATAGTATATTCTACGAAGACACCATACATAAACATGTTAGGAATACAATAAATGCCCAATTAGTTGTTTCATGAGACTAACCAATGTGTTAAGGGGATATATAATTCTATTCCGCACCATTCAAATAAAAAGTCCAATGCATCCATTATATAATAATAATGGATAAATAATACAGAACAAAATGTTCCCTTAGGATCCGTATACATAATAATCAATATGTAATATATAGGTATGTAGTAGAAGTAAATGATATATAAAATGATAATATTTCCCACATTAAACTAAATAATATGTCTTTCTAGGTGAATATAAAATAAGAATCTTTTAATCACAGGTTAATAATAATATAATGGATTTTTTTTATTAATTGGATGGTAATTTTATGGTAACATTATATCAAAAGGAAATTTAATTTTATTCAATAGTTTTTAATGGTATAAAACTAAATAATTCATTGAAAAGTCACCCCTACCCTACTCATTAAGAACTATTGATACACTAACATAATTTTGGTATATAATGTGAAAAATCATAACATTACCATAATAATATGTTATAAATTTTCATTATTTTTCATAATTGTTTTGAATCATTCTAATAATTTCTGATGTGAGTGTGAAACCAACGGTGTAATTAGGTCAACCTTTTGTAAACTAAGTAAAACATTAGCTCAAAACAAATAATACTTTCTTAGGGTTATCACCCATATTTCAATCTATACAGTTGTTTTTATTCCATTTTAGTATCCAGATAAGTATTTAATTTAATGAAAACCACATAATCCTTACATTACCAAAGATTAAATATGTTTCCCTATTTTTAGATTTATCCCTTAGGTTTCCACTATTTTTTATAATGATAATACCATTTTTATGTAGTATACTGGTAGGAAATGGTGATATCTCATTATTAATATGATATGTATTTTTTACAGATTAATTAGAATAAATTTTCACAATAAAAATAGAATGAATTGGAAAGGATTTTAATATTATAGGATAATAAGGTATTAAGAACCTTTACTTCAATATGATAAATTCAGTGAAAAACAATGTAATGGGAGAGAATAAATAATATCCTATTATAAATATATAAAATTTATAATAATACCATGGAATTTTAATAATGGATATATATGAAATTTTATATAAAATTTTCATATAAGAAATAGATTGAAATTTAAATGGATGGAGGAGTATTGGGAAGACTTTCTATGAAAAGTTTCATCATAATTATTGAAAAGAACACATTAGAACATAGAAACACATTTGAGGGAATAATGTTGTGGGAAATGAATGTAAATTTATTCTCAATAAATTTATAGTGAACTATAATGGGAGGATGGTCAGAATTTATGTCAAATGATGGAGGATTTTTAAATAATTTCTAGGTATAGACCACAGTAATATTGGTTGTGTAAAATGAATAATACTATTCTTATACATGGTTTCACCTCAGGATTTTTCACATTTATGGATTTTTTAACATTTTTAGTTTTTTTAAATGAACTCTAATATTTTATATTACTTTTGTCTCTAAAATAAAATCCTTCCACAAAAAATAGTTTTCAAAAAAATAATTTCTAATTTAGAGTTTGAAATTTAATTTATAGGTTTGGAAAAATAATCTTAACTTATAATAATACATTATATTAAAAAATGACTAATATTTTGTTATTGATCTACTTATATTAATTATTATACAATTTTTTACATCATTATCAAGTGGTAATACTTACTATATATTGATGAAAGACTTCCACATGTCCCCTTAAATAAAAATTTATCATCTCAAATTTAATATTGTTATTTGTGGACTTAGGTTTTCTATGTAGATGAAAGGTTTTGGGGGTGTGTTCTTGTATTATTTAATTGGTTTAGTGTGTAAAAATCTATTTAAATTTGATTGTTTGTAAATTTTCTGTAGAAATTGTTGTCTGGAAATATATGAATCCCCTCATCATCCTAATTATTAATTATTCATTTTATTACAAAGATATTTCATAAATTTAAAAAAAATATTTCAATGATTTCCCCCAACTGATTTTTTAACATTTATTATAGAGTAAAATGAACAATATAACACTTATTATTCTATCTCATAGTGATCAGATATCTCAAAACATTCAAAGATTAACCCACTGATCACTATTATAGGTATTTGAATGAATATATTTGTATTATACAAGAAATAATAAGACTGATAGAGAAATAATTAAAATAAATTATTAGGAGAAATGTTATATATATATTAAAGGTTAAATACATCCAAAAAAAGAATATGCTATTTTAAAAATTAATGAATAGAATTAAATAGCAGGGAATAAGGGAATTCTCCTTATCTTAAACAATAATGGCCTAAAGTGATATAATCATAGTCATTATAGACAAAGAAAAAAGAATAATAGTTATTGCATAGCTCCATTTGGTCAAATAGTCATGGTACTGACCACTTATTTAGTAAACAATTGTTCTTATTATAGTGATTCATGAGACATCTCTTTTCATAGTTCACCCACCACATTTTATGTAGTGTTTTAGTATTTCAACTCTAATGATTATTATACATTCAGTAATTTACACTATTTTAGAACTTTGAGATCTTTTATATTTGGATATTTTTAATCATTTCTAGATTGAGGGTCATGATTTCTCAAAGATAGAATATCGTCTATATTCTTCTAGTTTCTTTATTTTTTATTTTAATTATTTCCCCCTTATTTATTTTTTGATCAATGTGTGGGTCATTTGCAAGATATTTTCCCAATTTTGAAAAATAATGGGAATTATGTATTTTTTATTTCAAGTTAAAATTTTATATTTTTCAGAAATTTAGTTTTAATCTTTACATTGACAAGAATATTTTGACGACTCATAGATCATATGTATTATGAATATTATGGGATGATCAGATAGAACTTATATTTTCTCTAGGGGAATGGTCACTCTTGCGGAAGCTTTAGTCTCAACATGTAGCCAATGGTAATGAATTTTTGTCCTCTTTATCATTATTCCAATTTTTTACCATGGTTAGTGAGATAGAACTGTGGATCTAGATGTCTTCTTGTGGTTGATTTTATCATGATATATTGAGGTCAAAAAAATTTAGGACTTCATTGTGTGGATTATTCCACCCATGGATAGTTATATTTTCAAACATATTAGATCAAGGATTAACATTAATTTACTTTATTAATTCACATAATTTTCACACATGGACAATATGGTCCCTTTTTATGGGTTATTCTCTAACACATGATCAGTTTTCCCTTTTAATATCTTAACCAGGATTCTAAATTGTTGAATTTAGCATGATTCACATCTCCGATATCACATAAGAAAAAAAATTATATTTAAGGTTTATTGTAGTTAAGCTAAAAATTAATGAAAAAAACATAATAATGTAATTATAAATTTTTATAATATTAAAATTCACATACCAGGATCAATGAATGGATTATCATTTAAATTAAATGATAAATAGAGTACTAAATATAATTTTTAACCCATTAACATTTCTCATTCAAAATTTCAACAAAGTCAAAAATATTAATGATTTAACCAGGTTTTGGATTAATTATGAAATAAATAGAATGAAAAGAAAATAAAAATAGGGGAATTTTTTCTCTTATAACACCCATACACATAAATAAGTGTACACCTAGGTAATGTAATTATTTTAATTTATTAAAAAAAATTCCATCATAGATGCAATTTCTAAAAATATGGAGGAAGAAAATACCCATTTTATTCATTATTGATATTATCATCCCTAATCTATGAATTAATCTAGCTACCATACCTAAAATATTATTCAAATTTTACGTACATGATAAAAAATATAAATAATTAAGTGGTATTAAATTTTTAATTATTGACACTTCCATTTATCCCTCTCTACTATGTTTCAACAATGAATGATCTAGTTTTAATTTCCATGATATAACTAAAATGGTTTTTCTATTATTCTATTTCCTTATTCTTCAATTTGGTTAAATATTTATGTTAATTTTAGATAATTAAGTACTTATTTTTCATCTCCCATCAATTAATTTTAAAATAACATGGGGGATTTTTAAATTGGATTTTTTACTCACTTAATGAGTGGGTGATTTATCCAAGGCTACATTTTATGATCCCAATATCCCATTTTTTTCTAGTTTCAAAGGAATTATATGAATATATATTTTGACATAAATCCCTTGGGGTTATAATAAAAATTTAATGAGCTACATTGAATTAAGATCATAATTCTAGTGTTCACAATTTATATTTTCAATTTTATAAGGAGCTTCTCATTACCACTCCACTTCATATATCTAAAACTAAATCATCATGAAAATATTTGCTATATTCACCTATAAAAAATTTAATTTCATTCATTTAAAAATAAGTTGAATCCCCCTACACTATAATTTTATTTTCCCTAGGTAACAATGCATTGAGGTTCAAGTTTCCTTTATCTGAAAAGTATTGAATGTTATAAAAATAAAATATCAAAAAATTCATTAATAATGCATAGGCTTCTAAATTATTTTTTTATAATAGAATTTTCATTATTTTAGGAAAATGATATTTCATTATACACAAATAGAATCATAAACGAGTATTTACTTCCTTTGTTACACAACCCTCCTTCCCAAACATATCATATAATCAATTGCAATCAATTTCATAATTTTTTAGGTAAAACATATTTAATATAAAAAGGTATCTTCATTTGTTTCAAGGAAAGAGAAAACCAAGGATTCCATTATTCATCAACATTCGGGTGGACCTTTGTCCCATATATTGTTACCAATCAAAAGTCCTCATTGAATATCATCAATAGGTGTCCATTCATATTAAACTGATTTATTGATCCTTTTCCCTTGACCTCAAATATAGATAATAAAAAGTTATTATTAACTATATACATTCTATTTCACAGCGAATATAGTTTCCTATGAATGAGCCTCATATTTGGTGAGAAAACTAGCACATCATCAACGACATGAAAGTCTCTTCTCTAGATGAGTCTATTGTGGACAAAATTGACCTTCATAAAAAATAAGGCTTTCATATATGGATACCTCCTCTAATCCTAATGTTACATCATATACAGCTTTCTTTACCCTCTATATTATCTAATATTTAAGTTAAGTCTCTTAATATCATTGTAAGATTATTGATGTATCTCGAAAAAATGTGTAATTTTCTTCAATAAATAATTTTCTAAATAGACACCCCCAATATGATTTTATAATTATTCGTGTACACTCATAATGAACAATAAATCTCCTTAATCAATTGCATCTAGATGTGTTAAACTATCTTTTCAATAATCCTCATAATTTCTCAATTATTGTCTTTTTCATTCCCATTTTTCTATTAGTGGTATGTAGCCAAGGTGTTATGATGAACTACCTTCCTCTTCATAAGGACATCCATGTTTTGGTTTTAGATGTTTCTTCCTCGTAAATTGATTATATCTCAGGGTATTAGAAACATATAAAAAAATCATCATTTATGAAACTAATTCGCAACATTGTAATTATTATATTGTGGGGTTGTTATTTTGGTCTATTTAGAATCATACTCCAATACTAATGTAATACTAAAAATAACAGTTATGATATGAATTTTGACCTTGATGTTTATTCTACATACATAAAATATATCAAAAAAACAAAATTTTGTTTGAAAATTATAAATATTTTGATAATTCAACTAGTAGGTTGACACATTGGACATCTATTTTGTTGTTTATGAAAGCACATAAAAAGTGTGGGGAAATATAAACGAACTTCCAACAATATCCTTGAATATCATAAAGATCCAAAATGGCCTCCATATAAAATTATATGAATCTATATATGCATATAATTAAACACTTTATCTAGGTTGAATCTCCTAAAAATAGTTCCATTTCAAGTATTGCATAAATAATGATCCCCTTAAAAGAAAATTGACTGTAATTTCAATATAAATGTATGATGATTAGTGAAGTAGGGGTACCAGTTTGGTGAAAATAAAATTGAACAAATAATACAAAGGAACATTAGTGACTCTATACTACTAGTCACTATGGAAGGGGTCATCTTGTCTTGTTTCAATTAGTGGTTCTCCCATAGTAGTGTGAGGTAACAAGATCATCTGGCCTATAACATGATTTTGATATTCATTGTATTCATTAATATATAATAATAATTCCTAAATAAATCACACCCACTTCACTATCCTTAACTCAAATTTACCATTCATGATATAAAACCTAATAAAATCAGTGGCAGAAATAGTAGTCATTTTACATCCTAACAAATATGACTAATATTTTTCTAAGGAAATGTAAATTTTTATAAACTGTTTTTCTATAATTTTAAAATTTATTTGGTATGTATCAAGGTCCTACAAAATGTATTCTATTACTCATGGTTTCCAATTAATATTTTGGGATACAACTACTCCCATGACCATGTTGTATGAATCAAATAGTGTCTTCGAGGGGCTATTCTAGTTTTGTGGGATGATTATTGTGGTTGTGATTATATGCTCCTTGTAATTTTGAAAATATTTCTTATAATAATTTCCAAAAAATGTCAAGTATCCTAATTTTTTTTAGTTAGGGGAAATTTTATTTATGTACCTAATAAAAACTCTATAAAATATATCATTAAACAAAGAAGATATAATCGGTCTCATAGTATTGGGGTACGGTTGTGTATAAATATTGTCAACAATGGCCTAATTTTCTTCTATCCCATGTTTAGAAATTATGGGGCCTAAAAACGCAATTTTCAAAAGTGAAATTTATTTTTACGAGTATAAAACAACATTTTTATCATTTCATTTATTTTATACCTTTAAAATAAATTTATATAATCCTTAAAAAATTCCATAAATGAGAAAATCAAAACGAAATACAACTATGAAAATTCAAATAGGATCTAAAATGATACATGTTGTGAAACATTAAAATGGGACTAGGGAATTTAAATTCCTTAATGTAATACTTCAATAAATATTATTACTAAAGGAATATGTAAATTATCTATTGTAAAAGTATTCCAGAGCTATTGGTTTCTAAAAATACCCAAAAATATATATCACAGAATTAATAGTGAAACATAACATATTTCTTCTTTATCATTTGGTCCACAAAGATAATTAGGATGTGGTGTTTTTATGTCCCACATTTTTCCTAAATTAAATACTGAAGCTATATCTATTTCCAATATTAATGCCAAATAAACCATCATAAGGATTTTTTAAAACTGTTAATTTTTTTTTGGACTATTCGAATGTGACTCACCTATTAGGTGTCTAAAATGGGGTCACTGATTCTAATTCAAAATTTTATTTTTATGTAGTTTTATAAAACATCTATAAGGTTGTGGTTGAGAATTCATTTTCGGCATCTTGGTCGTTTAGATTTAGTTTCTTAGGGAATCAAGTGAGTAGATTTTATAGGGATAATACTTGTAATTAACCTTAAGGAACAATCTATTTATGTATTATTTTATTATAATATCTAAAACATGGTTATATTGTTTATGAATTTAATTTTCTTATATTTGGAATTGTATTTTATTTTTTTACTTTTTAGATGGTAAAATTTATATTTGAAGAGTGAATTATTATTTCATGTTCATGGAGAATTTTAATGATGATAACATCTTAGTTATCTCTATGGTTTTAAACAATAAATTTAATTCATAAATATTAGTGGTGGTGTTTTCTAAATCAACAAAATATTCATAACTAACCACATCGAACAATTAAACATGAAAAACATATTCTAGATCAGGGTCATGTAAAAAAATTAATCATAAGAGAAATCAAGTGAATTTAGGTCATCTACATGTTGAATCATGTAATCAAATGATTCAATTTATTCATTATAACTATGAATTAATAAAAAATATTTACAATATAAAAATATATTGTTCATCGTGTGGTAATTTCATTAAGTGTTAAATATGGAAGTACACTATCTACATTTTAAAAATCTTAAAAAGGGTCCCACTATTCAAATTTATTTTTGTGTTGTAGATCTTAATAAATGACCTACCAAGAATTATTTTTACCTCTTTATGTTTCCATGTTAAAAATATAAAAGTCAACTGGGAACAAAAATCCTTTCACACTTAATTTAACATCCTCTAGAACACCGATTTGGTAGGTAGTGGTTTGGTTGTACAATTTAATAGCCACTCATGTCGGTTTGAGATATCTAATATACAGGGAATAATAAACCATGTAATTGATTACGTTAATTGATGATCAATAGTAATTATAAGGCCCCGGCCTTAAACCTTACTTAATCTTGAGTTATTACAAGATTACACATTGAGGATCTTTTCGGGTTTAGAGTTTTAGAGAATTAGATCATAAAACTTTCATTACATTCCACATATAAACAAAGTGGTTACATAAAGATAGTATTAATCATTCCCATCAATATAAACATATTTAAAATAAAACATGGATTATTTCTTGACACTTCCTAGACACAATCATCATATCATGTACCTTTCCCTTGACCTGTGAAAAACATTTCAAAAAAACTTGGGATGAGCATAAAAAGCTCAGTATGGGATATAAAAATATGGAAAGGAAACATGGGTAAATATATACATAAGAATGAAATCATACTTTACCCATAAAACATATGCACTTTAACATACCTCATCAAATCATGAATAAATCATATAAATCATAAGACATAAAGGTAACTTGAGGCATTAATAACATCCTTACGTAGGGAGTAACCCTCTTGGTTACGTTTGGAATACCCATCACAGTATATTCCCTAAATATCTTCGGATAAACCTTAACGTTTCACTCTGCGTTACCCAATGCATTGGAGAGCTATATCGGGCTCACCCGCACTTAGTCTATCACGGAACCACCCGTCTTCATAATAATGCCCAAGAACCTCAACATAATCGTATCACATAAAACATGCATAATAGAAACATAATATTTCCACCTTTCAATCACAAGATATCAATACAACAAATTGATATAAAAACATTATGAAAACAATTTTCAATACCAAAATAAAAGAAAAGTAAAACTTGGTATTTATTTTTCTTTTAAAAAATGGTATGGCTTGTAGAGGAAGCCGAAACTCAAATAATGGTCACGGAGGCGGAGAAGTCGTTGTCGCCGCATACGTACGAAAAAAACATTCCCTTTTGTCATTTAGTAAACGCTTCGTATAAAAAAGATTACTTTTGAATAAACATAAAAGTTAAAGGGGTTTATACACCGTATAAAAGAAGGTTGTGTATAAAACAAAATATGCCTCAATGAAAGGAGATTGAGACAAAGTCCCATACCTCGGGTCTGACTTGACTCGATCATTATTTAATGTCCTGAGTAATAAACTTGAGTTAATTTATACTTTCTTAAGATCCTTTTTCAAGTTCATTATTCCTTTTATATCACTTATTACCATGTCATGAACACTATGTAATTATTTAAGTTAATAACGGTCATTTGAACGATCATTGGTACTTGAGTCAAAAATAAACCCTTTATAATTACAAGTTGTTCATGTATCCATTATATAAATAATGGTATTCATGATGTAGATATCATATATTTCATATATATCCAGTCCATTCATGCATTTATAATATTACATAATCATTTAGAGGTAAGAAATGAAATGCACCGTTCATGGAGACGGTAAGCCGTACGTACGCATGAACGCTACTTTCATTTCTATTTCGTATTTTATAGAATGGAATCATAATGATATAAAGGTATATTATAATTCCAGTATAATATCATATATAATATCATAGTTCCATCCTTTTTACGTCCCACATATGGTATTTAACGAATCAAATCACTTTGAGGGGGCGGTAGTCCGCACTTCCTTAAATGAAGATATCGCGTTCACCCATAATGGAAACCATAAAGGTATGACCAAAAAGGAAAATACAGAAGCTTAAGGAAAACATAAACATATTATTTATCATATATAAATATAGTGACATCTTAATGGCCACCTTTGAAGGTGTTAAAAGAATGTTGAACAATCATCATTTCGGGAGGCATAAATTCACCATCCACAGAAACAGTATGTTCGTTAACCATTAGATGTAGGTGTGTGTAAGTGTAGCTCTAATTATTATTATAAAACATCCTAGTATATTGAGTATACTGGAGTTGTTACAATAGAAAAGAATAAAAAGAGTTTAGGGGGTTGGAGAAGCAAAATAAAACAAAAGGACTCAAAAGAAGACATTACCTTAAAATCGGGTAAATCCCTTTGGTTTGAGCTCAAAGGCTTCCTTGGGAAGACTTCTGCCCAATGTGAGGCTTCAAGGAGTAATAGAGGGAAGTGGAGAGACAAAATGGGCAGGGTTTGGCCAAGGCAAAGGCTTTTAGAGTGTGGGTAAGGAGGTGGAGGTGGGGGCCTTTTATAAGAGGAGAGGAGGGGCACTCTTGGAAAGTAAAGATAATTTACTTTATTTTAAAAAGATTTTCGGATTAAAAAGGTCCCACATTGATATAATTAGAGTATAAGGTGATAAGGGTTCTAAATTCACCCCTCCAATAGGTTTTGGACATGTGTAGGTCTTAGATATTACATTATCTTTCCATTTTATTTAAATCGTTAAATAATGAGGTCATCGCTGCATCATCATGATGTCATAAATAATTTAATTTATTTAATATCTTAAAATTATAAAAAATTACTATGATGTAGGAAATATTTTTATCTTTCTAATGAATATTTATAGTAAAAAATCTGACTTGTATAACCCCATGTAATATTTTTTTTAGTAAAACACCTTATGTGTGTGTCATTTTTACTTTAACATTTAATAAAAAGTTATTTATGTCATTTCCCATCCAAAGTGGCTTCATGGGGTCCCCAAGTTGACCCATGGATTTTCATGGCAGGCCATGACACATACAATAAGGGTAGGACATGTATCTAGGTCATTTCATTTTATTAAATCATTATTCTTACCTTAAACTACACTAATTACCTCTAATCGCGATTAAGAACTTAAGAGTTACTATTCACCAAAAAAATATTTTAATCTCATTGAACCACATTTTACTTCTTAATGACAACAATGTATGTCGGATTTTTGAAATTCAAAACACAATGATGGGAAAATTTCATTTAGAACAGAAAAATCATTTTTTATAAGTACCACTTAGTGGTTTCACTATTCATCAAAATTGAAGTTTTTCAGAAAATTACCAAAAATTCACCCTAAGCTATATTTGATACTCCAAATTAAAAAATGAAGTCTATTTTACAAAATTCAAAACATATAAGTCACATTAATTAATTTAATAATTAATTCCTGCTGTCATGACAAATAGCGGGTTTTTTTGAAACAATATCTATGAAAAGATTGACACTAGTTTAAGTCCAATTTCAAAGTGAAATTAATTACAATGACCACTATTGGATTAAATGGTAAAAATATATTGTAATTTCACTTTAAAACCAATTCAAAAGATAATCTAATCATATTAATAACTTTGATTAAAAAGAGTTTTTGAATTAAAATAAAACATTTTACAATATTCATTAAAAAATGAACATTGTCAGAAAAATACCAAAAATTCACACAAAGTAAATTTTGATGTCCCAATCATAAAGAATAAGTTAATTTTGACAAATATAGATTATAAAATTGTCAAAATTTTGATTTAAAATTGAGTTTCCATCATAAGGCAGTAAAATAATCTTTTAAGAATATTAGTGTATTCCATGCTTAAGATTGTATTTATTTTCATTTTAAGCCTCTAAAACACTATCTTAATAATTAATAGACATAGATAAAAATATTTATTATTCATTACTTACTTGGGATGTTACATCCTTTCCCCTTTAGAAAATTGCATCCCCGCAATTTATTTACTTATCAAATAAATGGGGGTACTTATCCCTCATTGCATTTTCAGATTCCTATGTTGCCTCTTCCATCATGTGGTTTTTCCACAGAACCTTTACCTAATTAATCGCCTTATTTCGTAACACTTTCTCCCTGTAGTCAAGAATCAGGACCGGTTGTTCCTCGTAAGATAGGTTCTCTTCCAGCTGAACTACCTATGGACTCAAAACATGAGATGGATCTGGCATATACTTCCTCAACATCGAAACATGAAAAACATTGTGTACATGAGATAAACTCGGAGGTAAATCCACTTGGTAAGCAACTGATCCAACTCTCTCCATAATTTCATATGGTCCAATGAACCTTGGACTCAACTTTCCTTTCTTACCAAATCGCATCACACTTTTCCATGGTGATACTTTGATAAAAACATGATCACCTACCTCAAAAGAGAGATCCTTCCTCCTGTTGTCTGCATAATTCTTCTGCCTGCTCTGAGCTGTTCTCATGTGTTTCTGTATCAGCTGAACTTTTGCTGCCATCTCTTCTACCAATCTTGTTCCCATCAGCTTCCTTTCACCCACTTCATCCTAGAAAGCTGGAGTTCGACACCGCTTCCCATATAATGCCTGAAATGGTGCCATCTGTATACTGGAATGAAAACTGTTATTATATGAAAATTCAACCAAAGAAAGATGTTGGTACCAACTTCCCTGATAATCCATAGAGCAAGAGCGTAGCATATCCTCCAATGTTTGAATTGTTCATTCTGACTGCCCATCTGATTGAGGTTGAAAAGTTGTACTAAAATTTAATTCAGTACCCAGCAACTTCTGAAGGCCTTTCCAAAAGTTAGAAGTGAACCTGGGATCACGATCAGATACAATGGAGAGAGGAACTCCATGTAACCTGACTATCTCTTTAAGATACAAACGGGAAAGTTGATCTAGGGAAAAATTATCTCGTATAGCAAGGAAATAAGCAAATTTAGTCAAGCGATCAACAATAACCTAGATTGCATTATTACCTCGAGATGTCTTCGGTAATCCCACAATAAAGTCCATTGATATATTCTCCCATTTCCACTCTGGCACTGGTAAAGGCTGAATCATCCCTTTCGGTAACTGCCGCTCTTCTTTAAACTACTGACAAGTCAAACACTTCACAGTAAAATCAGCAATATCTCTTTTCATTCCATCCCACCAGTAATACACCTGCAGATCCTTATACATCTTAGTACTGCCAGGATGAACTGAAAACGGAGAACTATGAGCTTCACATAACAACTCTCTATTCAACTGTGATTCACAAGGCACACACAATCTCTTCCCAAATCTCAAAACGCAATCATTATAAATGTTTAATTCAGGAAACTTACCTTTCTGAACTAGTTTTACCTTTTTCTACAACTCAATGTCTTGCTTCTGTTCTTGCTTGATTCTATCTGATAGAGATGATCTCACTGATACCTGAAACAAAATAGAAGAACTTCCTGCACCAACAACTTCTATGCCAAATTTCATCAAATACTTAACCAAAGGATCACGTTCCAAATGCAACATTGCTAATGAAGCATTACTTTTTTGACTCAAAGCATCAACCACTTTATTTACTTTTCCCGAATGGTAATGAATTGTACAATCATAATCCTTGATTAATTCTAGCCATCTCCTTTGTCTCATGTTCAACTCTTTCTAAGGGAATATATACTTTATACTTTTGTGATCAGTATATATTTCACACATTACACCATACAAATGATGCCTCCAAATTTTTAAACCGAAAACAACAGCAGCTAATTCCAAATCATGTGTAGGGTAATTTACCTCATGATTTTTCAACTGTCGTGAAGCATAAGCAATTACCTGATCATTCCGCATTAGGACGCAACCAAGTCCTTTCAATGAAGCATCATTGTAGATAACAAACTCACCATTCCTGGAAGGTAGTGCCAAAACTGGAGCATTCACCAATCTTATTTTCAATTCATGAAAACAATCATCACATTCTTTTGTACAGATAAACTTAACACCCTTCCGAGTTAGCTTAGTCATTGGACTAGATAACCGTGAAAAACTTCTAACAAACCTTCGGTAATAGCCTACCAAACGAAGGAAGCTACGAATCTTAGTTACATTTGTGGGTCTTGGCCAGTCTTCCACAACTTTTGTTTTTGCAGGATCAACATTTTTCTCATCTTTAGAAACAATGTGACCAAGGAGTGAAATTTGTTGCAACCAAAACTCACACATTCGGAATTTCCCATACAATTTCTTTTCTTTTAAGGTTTTCAATATAACCCATAAATGTCTTTCATGCTCTTCTTTACTTTTAGTAAACACCAAAATATCATCAATAAAAACTACCACAAACTTATCCAAGAACTCATGGAAAATTCTATTCATAATTTCCATGAATATAGCAGGTGCATTGGTTATCCCAAAAGGCATTACTACAAATTCATAATGGCCATATCTTGTACAAAACGCGGTCTTCGGAATGTCTGCTTCCTTTAACTTCAGCTGATGGTACCCCGATCTCAAGTCAATCTTTGAAAAATACTGAGCTCGCTGGAGCTGATCAAACAAATCATCAATATGAGGAAAAAGATATTTGTTCTTAATAGTGATGTTATTCAAGGCTCTATAATCAATGCAAAGTCTCATTGAACTATCTTTCTTTTTAAAAAACAAGACAGGAGCACCCCATGGTGATGTGCTAGGTCAAATGAAACCTCTCTCTAATAAATCTTGAAATTGATCCTTCAACTCTAAAAGTTCAATTTGAGCCATTCGATAAGGGGGGTTTTGAAATTGGCTTAGCATCAGGAACTAAGTCAACAGTAAATTCAACTTCCCGATCAGGTATTATTCCAGGAAACTCATCAGGAAAAACATCAGGATACTCATTTACCACTGGCACATCATTAATCTGAACAGTTCCTTTATTTTCAACGATGTGTGCAAGGTAACATTCATTTCCATCTTTTACAAGTTTCTTGGCCTCTTGATAAGTTATCAACAGTAAGGGTTCATTCTTGTACACAAACTGAAAGTCTTTCTGAAAAGAAACTTCTTTAGATGTACAGTCAATCTTAGAATGGTAAATAGAGAGCCAATCCATACCCAGGATAACATCAAACTCTACTAAAGGTAGAGCAATAAGGTTTGCAAGTAGGTTATTTCCATAGATAAGGATAGGAAGATTCTTATAAATTCTTTTTACCTCAACTTTCCCCCAGGTGTTTTTACCAAAAGTTCAGGAGTCATTTCTTGAGATGGTATTGACATTTTACTAGAAAAGGTTTCAGAGATAAAAGAATGTGTAGACCCCGAATCAAACAACACACTAGCATAATCTGAAAAAACAAACAAAGTACCTGATACAACTTCATTTGACGACCCGACATCTGCTGAAGTAGTTGAAAAGGATTTCACCACCCCTTTCTGCATGTAGTCTAACTGCTTCCCATCACTCAAGCTCTTTGTCGGACACTCGTTTGCATAGTGACCCATCTCATTTCACTTAGAAAATTTCACTAACTGTAAATAAAATTTGGTCTTACCTTCACCTTGATCCTTTTCAGTGCAATCACGAGCCTTATGTATCATCTTACCACATCGGTAGCACTTTCCAGAATTCAGAAGACATTCCCCAGCATGCCTTTTTTCGCATTTATCACAAACTGGAAACTTAGTTTTCTTACCATCATACTTTTTTGAAGAATTCTTACCTTTCTCCTGCTACCTCGGTCTCTTCTTCTGTTGGTTGTTATAGAACACTTGATCATCGGCAAACTCCATTTCCACCTTCTCAGCATATCGAACAAGCTTTTCATAACTTTTAAACTCACGAGAATCTAATGCCCTTCGATATTATGGCTTTAATCTGGAGTAAAATGATTGATTTTACTATCAAGGTCTCAGATAAAATTTGGATCATACCTTGCCAATCGAGTGAGCCTTTCTTCATAGGTAGCCACCGAGTCTTCCTCTTTCCTCAATTCCAAGAATTGTTTTTCCATCCTAAGTCAAACATCCTTAGGAAAATACTTCTCAAGAAACCTACCTTTGAATTCATCCCAGTCAAGAGCGTCAATCTCATTGGCATCCCTGATATTTTTAACCATAGACCACCACTGATCTGCCTCACCCTCCAAACGGTAAATAGAAAGACTAACCTTTTGATCGTCTGAACACCCCATGACATCAAAAATCTTCTCCAGTGCTTTAATCCACCTTTCAGCTTGCACAGGGTCAGATGATCCTCTGAATGATGGGGGATGTTTCCTTATGAAATGTTCCACCACTAACATGTTCCTCTGCGGTTGATCTGGCTGATCTCGTGTATGGATACCACCTCCATTTATCGCTTGAGTCAACTGCGCCATTACTGCAACAAACTATTCAATTCCAATTCCAACCATCTCAGGATGCTGATTCGGAAGGTTATTTCCTTCGGTATGCCTTCCTAGCACTACTTCCCTATTTCCTCTACGAAAAACCATTCCGATCAAACATGTCTTAGATGAAGCAACATGGTAATCTTCAAATACTATATCATTTCAAAAAAAATATTTTCGGATAATCATTTAATAGAATTATAACTCTTAAAGTTATCTAAACCGACCTTTGATACCAACTATAAGGCCCCAGCCTTAAACCTTACTTACTCTTGAGTTATTACAAGATTACACATTGAGGATCTTTTCGGGTTTAGAGTTTTAGAGAATTAGATCATAAAACTTGCATTACATTCCACATATAAAGAAAGTGGTTACATAAAGATATTATTCTTCATTCCCATCAATGGAAACACATTTAAAATAAAACATGGATTATTTCTTGACACTTCCTTGACACTATCATCATATCATGTACCTTTCCCTTGACCTGTGAAAAACATTTCAAAAAAACATGGGATGAGCATAAAAAGAACAGTAAGGGATATAAAAATATGGAAAGGAAACATGGGTACATATATACATAATAATGAAATCATACTTTAACCATAAAACATATGCACTTTAACATACCTCATCAAATCATGCATAAATCATAGAAATCATAAGACATAAAGGTAACTTGAGGCATTCATAACATCATTACGTAGGGAGTAACCCTCTTGGTTACGTTTGGAATTCCCATCACAGTATATTCCCTAAATCTCTTCGGAGAAACCTTAACGTTTCACTCCTTCGTGTTACCCAATGCATTGGAGAGCTATATCGGGCTCACCCGTCCTTAGTCTATCATGGAACCACCCATCTTCATAATAATTCCCAAGAACATCAACATAATCATATCACATAAAACATGCATAAAGGAAACATAACATTTCCACCTTTCAATCACAATATATCAATACAACACATTGATATAAAAACATTATGAAAAAAATATTCAATACCAAAATAAAAGAAAAGTAAAAGATGGTATTTATTTTTCTTTTTAAAAAAAGGTATGTCTTGTAGAGGAAGCCGAAACTCAAATAATGGTCACGACGGCGGAGAAGTCGTTGTCACCACATACGTACGACAAAAACATTCCCTTTTTCATTTAGTAAACGATTCATATAAAAAAGATTCATTTTGAATAAACCTAAAAGTCAATGGGGTTTATACACCGTATAAAAGAAGGTTGTGTATAAAAAAAAATATGCCTCAATGAAAGGAGATTGAGACGAAGTCCCATACCTCGGCTCCGACTTGACTCGATCGTTCTTTAATGTCCTGAATAATAAACTTGAGTTAATTTATACTTGCTTAAGAACCTTTTTCAAGATCATTATTTCTTTTATATCACTTATTACCATGTCATTAACACTATGTAATTATTTATGTTAATAACAGTCATTTTAACGATCATTGGTACTTGATTCAAAAATAAACCCTTTATAATTACAAGTTGTTCATGTATCCATTATATCCAGAATGGTATTCACAATGTAGATATCATATATTTCATATATATCCAGTACATGAATGCATTTATAATATTACATAATTATTTAGAGGTAAGAAATGAAATGCACCGTTCATGGAGACGGTAAGCCGTACGTATGCATGAACGCTACTTTCATTTCTATTTCGTATTTTATAGAATGGAATCATAATGATATAAAGGTATATTATAATTCCAGTATAATATCATATATAATATCATAGTTCCATCCTTTATACGTCCCACATATTCTATTTAACGAATCAAATCACTTTGAGGGGGCGGTAGTCCGCACTTCCTTAAATGAAGATATCGCGTTCACCCATAATGGAAACCATAAATTTATGACCAAAAAGGAAAATACAGAAGATTAAGGAAAACATAAACATATTATATATCATATATAAATATATTTACATCTTAATGTCCACCTTTGAAGGTGTTAAAAGAATGTTGAACAATCATCATTTCGGGAGGCATAAATTCATCATCCACGGAAACAGTATGTTCATTAACCATTAGATTTAGGTGTGTGTAAGTGTAGATCAAATACTTACTATAACACCATCCTAGTATATTTAGGATACTGTAGTTGTTACAAAAGAAAATAATAAAAAGAGTTTAGGGGGATGGAGAAGCAAAATAAAACAAAAGGACTCAAAAGAAGGCATTACCTTAAAATCGGTTAACTCCCTTTGGTTTGAGCTCAAAGGGTTCTTTGGGAATACTTCTGCCCAAATTGAGGCTTCAAGGAGTAATATAGGGAAGTGTAGAGACAAAATGGGCAGGGTTTGGCCAATCCAAAGGCTTTGGGAGTGTGGGTAAGGAGGTAGAGGTGGGGGCCTTTTATAAGAGGAGAGGAGGGGCAGTCTTGGAAAGTAAAGATAAGTTACATTATTTTAAAAATCGTTT
Organism: Viscum album; assembly: GCA_963277665.1. Taxonomy (NCBI): domain Eukaryota; kingdom Viridiplantae; phylum Streptophyta; class Magnoliopsida; order Santalales; family Viscaceae; genus Viscum; species Viscum album. The sequence goes on along the minus strand of OY728151.1, from coordinate 626,267,665 downwards.
CGGATTCAAAAGGTCCCACATTGATATAATTATAGTATAAGGTGATAAGGGTTCTAAATCCACTCATCCAATAGGTTTTGGACATGTGTAGGTCTTAGATATTACATTATCTTTCCATTTTATTTAAGTCGTTAAATAATGAGGTCATCGCTGCATCATCATGATGTCATATATATTTTAATTTATTTAATGTCTAAAAATTATAAAAAAAATACTATGATGTATGAAATCTGTTTAGCTTTCTAATTAATATTTATAGTAAAAAATCGGACTTGTATAACCCCATGTAAAAATTGTTTTAGTAAAACACTTTATGTGTGTGTCATTTTTACTTTAACATTTAATAAAAAGTTATTTATGTCATTTCCCAACCAAAGTGGCTCCATGGGGTCCCCAAGTTGACCCATGGCTTTTCTTGGTCGGCCATGACACATCCATCAAGGTTAGGACATGTGTCTTGGTCATTTCATTTTATTAAAACATTATTCTTACCTTAAACTACACTAATTACCTCTAATCGTGATCAAGAACTTAAGAGTTACTATTCACCAAAAAATTATTTTAATCTCATTGAACCACATTATACTTCTTAATGACAACCATGTATGTCGGATTTTTGAAATTCAAAACACAATGATGGAAAAATTTCATTTAAACGGAAAAATTAGTTTTTATAAGTACCACTTAGTGGTTTCACTATTCATCAAAAATTGAAGTTTTTCATAAAATTACCAAAAATTCACCCTAAGCTATATTTGATACTCCTAATTCAAAAATGAGGTCTATTTTAAAAAATTCAAAACATATAAGTCATATTAATTAATTTAATAATTAATTCCCGCTGTCAAGACAAATAGCGGGTTTTTTTGAAACAATATCTATGAAAAGATTGACACAAGTTTAAGTCCAATTTCAAAGTGAAATTGATTCCAATGACCACCATTGGATTAAATGGTAAAAATATGTTGTAATTTAACTTTAAAACCAATTCAAAAGATAATATAATCATATTAATAAATTATATTAAAAATAGTTTTTGAATTAAAATACAACATTTTACAATATTCATTAAAAAATGAACATTGTCAGAAAAATACCAAAAATTCACACAAAGTAAATTTTGATGTCCCAATAATAAAGAATATGTTTATTTTGACAAATATAGATTATAATATTGTCAAAAGTTTGATTTAAAAAGGGTTTGCCATCAAAAGGCAGTAAAACAATCTTTTAAGAATATTAGTGTATTCCATGCTTATGATTGTATTTATTTTCATTTTAAGCCTCTAAAACACTATATTAATCATTAATAGACATAGATAAAAATATTTATTATTTATTACTTACTTGGGATGTTACAGTCATATAATGACTTTTGAATTTTTATTTTTCATATTGTGAAAGGGATAGTGAATGTGGGCTTCCTAGGTAATTTTGAGGTAATGAACGCACATAAATTTGATCATAATATGGAAACATAATGTCATTGAATTTTACCCTTTTTTGTTCATATTTAATTATGTAATTTTTTAAAACATGGGATTCATTGGGTGGATTTTCATTATGACATTTTGGCCTAAAATCATTCTAATATCTCTAATATCTAACATTATAATTCATCTCTATCATATCTCATAGGTGGTTTTATCCTTGTCAATATGATAAGTATGTGTTTATTATAATCACTTATGACCATATATGAATTTTAATTTATTGGAATCTTGAATTTTCATTTGTTTAATGGTTCAAATTTTAATTTGATGTTTTGAAATGGATTTTTAGGCTTGGGTATCTAAATATGGTGTCTTATAATTTTTGTAATTAATATATGGGAGTTTGGGTGCTCAATTTGGGGTTAAGTAGGGATTGAGGTTATAGTCTATAGCCACCAACCAATTTTTAAGGCCATCAACTTTTTAGTGTAATGGAAGTAGCACCTAAAAACCTATAGTTCTACCACCCAGTTGGTTGATGTAGAAAAAGTTCATCAACCACCAAAGAGCATATAGCTATCTAGTATCCTAATATCGACATGCCGGTGGGATTAATTATAGAAATAATGTCACTTCTATATGATTTTTTTTATTTGGGGAACCCTATCTCGTCTTTTTTTTATTCAAGGGTAGGTTGCCTCTATCCATCGTTGTGTTGGGTTCCTCATGTTTTAATGTGAGGATATTTGGATATATCACTAGAGAACAGAGGTATAAGCTTTTCACCTTCTCTTATTTCATCATCTTCATCTTTCTCACAGATTTAGTGCTATTCCAATTTTTACAATTTATGAATATTACACCATAAGATGGTTAAATGACATATTTTTATGGGCCTTCCTTGTAGCATCTTTATGCAATGTCCCATAATGATTTCAACCTACCATTGTTCCTCATTTTTGTGAATGTGTATTGTTAATACAAATTATATTTACTTTTAAATTAAATTATGTTAAAATAATTATGAATTAATTCAATGTAATAAGTAATTTCTTGAAAAAATTAGAGATATGAAATGATTTTTTGTTTTGAATGTGGTATCGCATCTAGTGGGATGAGACTACGGATGAGATTCGGGAAGGTACTTTAAATTTATAATTAAAGGACTAAAATAATTTTAAATGTTATAATTGATCATTTTTGGATTCATATTTATATTTAGTGGTGGGGAATGTAGTGTATGATTAGACTATCTTGGTTGTACCTTGTACATGCTTATATAGATCTATAGTGTAGTGGAAATAAAATAAAAGAAGATTCAAAATATTTAAGTTATCCTCAATTCATACCAAATATAATTATTCAATTTTTTATGATGCATGTAATGTGTGGTCACAACACCATGTTAATTGCCTAGTTTCATTATAAATGAATTATTTAATACGACTATTCATTGTAAATTTAGTGTAGTTGGTAATTTTATTAAAAATTCCTAACTTATGTAAACTTTGGAGACAAATTGAGGGAAGTTATAAGGAAATTGAGGACTCTGGGTTTCTGCTTAGTGCATCATCCACTGATCTTTTAGGTCTGGACTAAGTGGATACCCCAGTACATGGACACCACCAAGAGGGAGTGTGAGATGAATTGATTAGGAAAGTATTAGTAGGCCAGGTGAGGACCCTTGATATACATTAGGTCTATGTGGGTATTCCCTGGGTAGTATATAGAGTGGTATGGGAAATTAAAAGGTCTATAGTGAACCAAAACATAGATATGTTCCACAACTAATATCACATGCCTTTTTTATGTGGGGTATACAATTTAGGCATTTGAGGATGTGAGATGATCTTAATGATTCTAGGGGATGGTATTTATTATGATTATCATGTTGTGGCCTCATAGAAAAGTTGTGAATGAGGATTTCAGGTAGGATTCCTCCACTATAGTAATAATATAAGAAACCCATATGGGTTCCCTTTTATGATAGTAACATGAGTGGGTGTATGTGGCTTTCTATATAGTTGGATTTAGGATTTAACCGAGATCAAAAAACCAATGGATAAACCTGATGGAATTGTGAATGTATGTTTTGGAATGGTATTTTCGCCCTCAATTCTTTATGTAATATTATATTTATTAATGGTTACAGTAAGTGATTAACTAGGATACCGAGACATCACCTATTGGTCAAGGATTTATTTTATTTTCTAGATATGGTTAGGAAACACTTCATGTGAAGGATGGGATGATGGTATGCTCGAGATTCCTAGAATCAGAACTCAAATTAAATTGGGTGTGTATATCTAGATTAACTTGCATATATTATTGATGATTTATTTATGGAAGTCTAGTGGTTATTCCAAGGATATATCATTAATGTATATGATATAAAACATACAGTAAAACCAGTGATTCGATAAATTCCATTGATATTGTTAGACCATCATTAATTTATGAGGAGATGATATTTTTAGGGTAATTCTAATAGACTATTGAGAATGATTGGGAATCCCAATATATATATATATATATGAGGTGTGGGGGATATATATCCCTTGAGCTTGAATTTTTTACATCTCAAGGGTTATAGTTTTATCCCTATAAAAAATTATAAGACTCCCCCTATGATAGGGTGGATGCACCTTTGGTGGTTTTGTTAAGGAGACAATAGTTTTTGGATACCAAGGAATGAACAATATGGATTTTTTAGGTTATTATATTCAATTTACTAGGTTATCCAAGAATTATTCATACATGGAAGTATATTATTCCCTTATTATTTCCCCCTTATATGAATCATTCATTCACAATATATTGAGGAATTCTCAACATATAAAATTGGGTTTACCCAAAGGGCTTTATCATGGGGGATTCTTATTGATTCCTTGGGGTCCACTACTAATCGTTCTAGTATCATAGTCATGATATCCCTAGAATGGTGAAAGAAGATACCCCTATGGTGATTCTATTATAGAGAGGTGCTCTAGAATTGAATGTGCAGGGTATGGTCTATTAAAAATATGAATATTAATAGAAAAATTTCATTAAATTTTAATTGATTTTGATGGTCATAAACACTTTCATTTTTTTACTAATGATGTTCCCTTAAGTGAATTTGAGGAATATATTTATTATAATATTACTATTATTTTATCTGGAATGAAAGATTTTACTTTTTAATAGTATTATATTCTACGTATTTTAGATGTTTATAAGTATTATAGATTCACTATTCATTACCATCCATTTAATGTAAAAATGAGTTCTAGGAACCTAACTTTCAATAAATAAATCTACATTCAAAACCATACATTTTGATTGAATTTTAGGATTGGGTACCTAATTTTTTTTAAAAACCTATGTTTCTGTTTCGAAGGTATGTTTTTTCAACCCAACAGTTGAAGGAAACCATACATTTTGAATCATGCATTTCATGATTCTATAATCGGTGAAATCCTTAAATTGTGGAATTTTGTTTCTAGATATTATCTCAGATTTCCCCATTGGTTTTTTTAGAGTAAATAATAATGAAATCCAATAAAATTCTAATTAAAAGGCTCTTCAATGTCATTTTGAATCATTCTTATATCTAAGGTAAGGTAATAAAATTATTGGGATATTAAATTCAAATTTAAAATGTGTTATATGTTTAAAAGATTTTGATTTATCAAGTGAAATTTCTAGGCCTTCTTTACAAGAATAAAATTTTATTTCTTATTTATTCTCAATGGATTTAATCTTTAATAGTGTATAGTGAAGATTAAATTCACTAAAAGATTTTGTACTTCACTTATTGTTCCAAAAAACTAATATTTTTATAATTTCATCAAGACACACTAAGTTAATTTTTTACTGGTATAGATATATATTATTATTATTATGGTCAATATTGTTTCAAAGATCTTTCATAGGACTAAAATTTTGAGATATACCTATAATATTTCTTCTTTGATCTGCCCTACTATAAAAAGACTATTTTGTAACTACTGTGATTTTTTTTCTTTATCAACCAAAAAATAAAGTTTTATTACATGTACTATATTTTGAATTCTATATTATATCCTTCTGATGAACTTTTATTTTTCTATGATTGAAAAATAACTATGATCTAATTATATTTTCAATAGTCTATATCTTATCTTTTTTATGGAATCTCAGTTTCTTATACAAATATTAGGTTGTTAATATTCCATGTAAAAGAATCTATGTTTTCTATTAGGTGTAAAAATATATTTTATGTTTTATAGGTCCCCAATAAAATAAATTTATTATTAGAAATCAAAAATATGGTGGAGACAGGATTGATGAAGTGGACTATGGTTTTTTCCCAATACACTAGAAACATTATTATGTTATATTCTTTATTTTTCCACATTATAATTTCTCTGATGAAAGGATATACTCTATAATATTGTTAATTAAAAAGGGGGATTGAAATAAAATTATATGAGTGTATTTAAAAAGACAAAATTGACCCCTATCACTTCTTTTTCATTGTTAGGACCAATAATTTGAATCAAGTGATTGATATTTGAGGTTTCATATTATTGTCTATAATGATTGATCCAAAGGTCTATATAATGAAATATGTCTATGGATGAACTCATATATGTTTTTCCATTGATATGAGAAATATATTTTAATAGATAAAATAACAGATACTTTCAATCCTAAATGTTTATATATGCGATAAATATCAGTTTCCTAATTTATATAACAGTTGGTAAATATCATGATATCCAACAAGAAGAATGAGAAAAGTTGTATTCCACTAAATAATATAAATATGATTTAAATTCATGATCTATGTATGTAATCATATCCAGACTTGGATATATTTAACTTATTCATGTTTTTCTGTGCCCTAATACTTATGAGATGTATCATACAATTTCAATTTTCTATGAAGGAACATATAATGACAGATTGTTAAGGTAAAATGATACTAAATTAATATTTGATACTTTTTGTAAGTATAAATTTTAATGTATTCGGTATTTTAATGGGATATTGAATGAAATAATCAAGGTTTTTTTATACTAGAAACTCCAATTCCCAAACTAGATAAGGATTTGAAACTACTTATGATCTTACACTCTAAGTGGAATAATATATTTTCTACAATTAGAAAATTCACCGTAATTAAATACATAACAATGAAGGAATTTATTAGTACACTAATTATATATGTGGTTGACATGAAATCTTTGAATTAAGATCATATAATGATCAAAAGGTATAATACATAACTTAAAGTACCTATTTGAAAATGTGAAAAGAAGTTTGAGGTGGACATTATGTCCTTAAATCATTAATGATGATAAAAATTATAGAGGGATTGGATTATATTGATAGAATATTTAGTAAGTTATATAAATTTCAGAATGTAATTAACAATTATTCAATGATTCCCAGAATAATTTCCACATACTGAATGAAGTAATATGTTATGATTGAAAACTGAAGGGGTATATTTGACCTAATCTCCTTAAACTAAATGAGGAGAGAGAAAATTAGGGAATAAATAAAGGATTAACCAAAAAATGTGGACTATGAGTATAAAGAAAAACATTATATGATTTATATGTGGAGTTTTTAAAATGAACCAAATAGATCTTTATTTCTAATTTTGAAAACAGGTAATCGAATCTGAATGTAAACATTTGATTTATGTCTTGGAAAGGGGATGTATTATCTTACTATTACTATGATTCTATTTCTAAATTTTTTTATAATTGAAAATTATCATAATATTATTCAATGATTTAGGAGAATTATTAATCTCTACAAAAAAATAGTTAACATTTATGGAATACTCTTTATTATATCTTATGTGATAATGATTCCATGTAAAAAAATATGTACAATTAATTAAAAGTAATCATATCTACATCAAGATGTAATATGAAGTAAAATATAATTTAAGACATGTATAATGATGTATTATCCAAAAAATATTTTTGGAATATTCAATAAGGGGGAAGAATCTTTAAAAAATATTCTAGGATAGAATATGCATAGAAAATAAGGAAATGGAATTGGTAGTAATGGTTTGAACCCTAATTTTTATAAAAAATAAATTGTTCCTAATAAAAATAATCAAAAAAATTTAGGGTTACATGGTTTAACTATAGAATTATATGTCAATATGAAAAAAAATACTGAAAAAAACATCAAATTACTATTGTTAAAATGTATAAGATTGAAGATTTTTTAAAAATGTTGATTCTCACATTGTTTGAAATATCTGGTTACCCATATATTTACACTATAACACTATATAATATAAGTGAATTTGGGTACCAAAACATATTTTATTTTCTATTTTGGTATGGAAAATTTTATATGGGTCTAAGAATAATATGGTATATGGATAGTGGATTCTCAAGGAACATGAGTGGAGATATTTCAAATTTTCAAGCATTGTCAAAAGTAGTTAGAGAAAAAGGAGATCCAAAAAATAATATTTATCAACAAAGTACAATATTTCTAGGGGTTGAAATAAAATATAATAATAATTTATCAAATCTATGGAGATGTATTTTCTATTTATTTTTATAAAAAAACATATTATATATTTAAATATATTTTATCATGCTTAGAGAACCAATAAAGGAAAATGATTTCACTTTGGACCTTATTTCATTATATAAATATAAATTGAATTGTACACTACTGAAATTAAGGAATCTTGAATATGTTATAAGATACATGGTCATCAAAATTTATTTTCCCTTTATATGTTATCTATAAATTAGTTTGTTACATGTCTCCTCAGTCTTATTTTTTATCATAATAGGATTTGTGATGCATGAATAATAGTCAAGACCCATAGGTCATCATTCAAATCAATTTACAATGTTGTTATATCTAATCCATTAGATATTATCCGCATGAATTTTTTTTATTTTCAGGTGGATGCATTTTTTCATGAAGATTCATTTTTCCCTATTTAAGTTTATTATTATCATGTATTTAACCTTCTTTTATTATTAATGGTTTAATGTTTTGATTTTTATACTTTTTTTTATTTTGGTAAATTTATTCATAGTGAATAAATTTGAAAACAAATTCATTGAGAGGTGATCATAGAGGAGAGATTGAGAATCAATAATTTTATTATGGTATATCAAACAAGGGTATTAAACTTAATTTTTATGTTCCCAGGAAACCTTAATAGAATAGAATTATAGGAAGAATAAATAATAACACATCATAAATATAAATAACATTTTTAAATGAATACATTCTTTATACATATTTTGGGCATATTCTGTTCGTAAATTATTTTATATATTCAATAAAATTGTATGTGGTAATTTTCTCAGAAAGAAAACTTCTTATTTATAGAATAATAAATAACATAATGTTTGATACTTTAATGTTTTTGAATGAATTCTATATATATTGATAAATAAGTAAAATATTTGGAATTTCAATGAAATGGATGATGAAGGAATCATTTGTATAAATTTAACAACTTCTAAATCTTATAGAGTGTTTAGTAATAATAAATGGTCAGTTGGAGAATTTATTTTTAGGTACAAATGGGTAATAGTAGATTATTTGGAGGGGGGTTAAAACACCACAATAAAAATATTAATGAAAAATATGATTATCTAAATTTATTATGAATGTTAATTATTAAGGATTATTATAATTAGAAAAAATAATAATAAAAGGATTTTCATAGTACTTTTGTCCAAATTGATCCTACTCTACTATTATATCTCTCTACCATTTGACAATTACATTGTGCACTAATCAATTTTTTTAGGTTAATAATAAACCAATCACATAATCCTTTCTATAAATGGGATGGATAACTATAATGACACTCACATTTTATGGGGTGTCACAACCCAATTAAATCACATCCACAATACTGAAGGAGTCACAACCCAAACAGAACTGAATTTTAATCAGGGAGTCACAAATCAAGTAAGAGGGGAAGAAATTATATTATATATAAACGTATTAATAGAAAATATAGTGCATTTTAATGATTGGAATAAGTGTTATAGACATAATAATCTAGATGAAATAGAAGAAATATGATGAAAGAATAGTTATTGGTTCTTGGGATGAATCAGTTGTTCTCATCAAGGAAATAATTGTGAAATAAGAAGTAATTCAACACATGAGATATCATCTAGATGATGGAACTTAGATCACGAAATACTTTATAGATTGTACAAAACTCTTAATGCTTGATGATTTATTATCAAGGAAAACATATTGTCCAAGATTTTGTCCATATAGTTTCATTCTTCCTATAGATCCTTTTTATAAATTATCCAAATAATTCAATAGAGAAATATAAATCATATAAATAGTTTGAATCATTTAAAATAATAATGAAAATGTCAACAATAAATAAGGATATGAAGGATTTCTAATAAAATATCTAGGAATTAAATCTAAATAAAATATATTTTTATTATATAGAATGATTCACATAAGTTTAAAACAATAATCCTATCCCTATAAAATAATCAATTTATTTCAGAAAAATAATTTAAAAAAATGAATTTAAATAAAGCATTCAAAAATATTCTATTCAATAGAATTAAATATAAAAAACATATTTTTCAATAATTTAGTACATTAAGGACAATTTGATAAAATTTAATAATATTTATGAATATATTAAAAGTTATTAAGATAATGAGTATATGAAATTAAAAATATTTCTCCCAAATGGTGTATCTTTCTTGGGAGAATGAATCATAATTTGAAATATATTTGGTAACTAAACAAAATATTATAAAATTTATTTTAATGGAATTAATATATTATATATTATATTTATAAATCAGTAAAACACTATAAATAGTTAATATAAGTATTGATTTAAGAAAAATATTGAAATGATAAAAGCTAAGATCACGATTTTTTATTGAAAATGGTAGCAAGAAAAAATATAACTAATGGTACTTCCATGAGGCTACTACCATTGATGAAGGTGATAGTGCTACAATTGCAACATGCTTCAATTGATGATCAAAATATCGAACATCAAGAAGGAACTGCCATTTCAAGATGGAGAGGAAATACAATGAATTAAAAATAACCTGGCATTCAAAGTGGAGATACCGTTAATTACAATATATCTGGTGGTTAGAAGAAGTTCTACCCTAACATACTAGAGAAGATATATCACACGTGCTATAAAAAGCTGATATCTATTATTTCATGGTAGAATATATACCATTGGAAATAAGAACATCTAACGTTATGATGAATTATGATCTACTGTCACAAAAAGAAGATCTACCATCAATGTGATGAGAATAAAGGCGGTGATACCTTAGTTTAGATAGACCATGCTATCATTGGGAAGGAATCTTCAACTACCATGAAGAAATAACTTATTCTAAAATGTGATGAAATACCATCATGAAGTGATTCACTATTATTGGTGATTCATAGTGTTTCTCCCATCTAGGGACATGAAGGTAGAGGGTAAAGCATGGTTGAGGGTGTGTCGATCTCCAAGGACAGTTACTAAAGAGTTCCTTTATGGAGGAAAGGGAGAATCCAAAGTTAGGAGATGATAAATATTGTAACATTCGATTCTAAAAATTGACATATATATTTTGTTCATTTTTTCAATCTAATGGATTGAATTATAGAAAGTACAAGAATACTTATATAAAGAAAATTTTGAGAAATTTTGAATGGACCAAAAATATCATGAATTTAACTAGTATATCATTAGATATCAACACTGATAAGTGAAATATATTAACTCTAACTTCTAAAATAATTATATAAATGTTATAGATTTTCTAAATATTATAAGGACTGTAAATGGTTTTTTATTTTTCCATGAATTATAATGAAATTTATAATGACTTATTAGCTTTACATCTTTACAAATTGTGTATTAATATTAAGTATATTAAAAGATAAATAATTGACAAAAATATATTTTAAAATATATAAATTCTAGAATACAAGGAATGTAGCATGAACTTAGGGAATTTTCTTGAACATTAAAAAAAATAATCCCAAAAATCTATTCATTTTATTGAAATGTAAATAAATCTATTATATATATAGTAGAAAAAATAGTGAAATTATATAATCAATATATACCAATATATAATATTATAACTAAATAAGCATTAAAACACTATAAACAAAAAATTCTGTTCAAACCAGAAAGTAATGTATGTTTAGAAAAAAGTAAACATTGTAGATAAATAATTAGATTTAGAATTAGGTTAAAAATAGTTAAAAAAACATAATATATTTAATATAGAATAGTTTTTATAAATTTATGATCACTATAAAAAAATATATATATTTTTAGTTAGAACTAATTTTTTTACATTGAAAAAAAGGATAGTTTAGAATATTAAAAATCAAAATCTTAGTATAAATGATCTAAAAGAACAAAAAATCACGAAATAACATGCACAAGAGGTCTAATTATTTTTTTTAATTACAAAACCTAATATTTAAAACCTAGAAAATGTTTTCTCCCCCATTCTATAAATAAAAAAATAAAATGTCCCTGAGTTCCTACATATCCCATGAGGATGGAAATCGAGACATTTGTAGTTTTTAAAATATGGTACAGTTTAACGGTGTGCGACAAGGACATGATAGATCATAGTTTATGGTCACAAAGCTTGGACTATTTTGTAGTTAATCCATTTTTCACAGTTTAATGTCATGAAAGATAGGTGATGCGTTGTTGTATGTCCTTCAGCTAGGATGGATCACTTAGATTAATATCATGATGAAGAAGAAATAGTTTAGGGTCATGTAAAACTACATTGATATTAGTTTATGATCATAATGCTCAGAATGTTTTTATTTTTATCATCATGTGTGGAGACAAAGCAGTTTAATGTCATGCAGGATGGGTTCTCATAAATTTTTCATCCTTCATCTTGGACGGGTCACTTAGTTTAACATCGTGGTGAATTCGAAACAATTTAAAGACATATAATACTAGATATATCGTAGTTTATGGTCATAGATCTCAAACTGTTTTGAATTTTATAATCATGTGGGATAGAAAATCAGTTTAATTTCATGCATAAAGTAATAGTTTAAGGTCATGTAGGATCGTAACTTACTCATGCAATGTACTACTTGAGGAGTTTGGCATTGTTTGGGAGAGTTAAACACTCTCCATCCACGGTAACCAGGGTGTATGTTCCATTTGGGTAAACCTTGTGAATTATGTAAGGTCTTTCCCATTTGAGAAATAGTGTGGGTGGTTTCCTTCTATGTATCATTGGAATCCTCAAGGCCAACTACATTTCACCATGTAAGAATGAGTGAAGGTAAACATTCATGATGAAAGATCTTGTTATATTATATTGATTCCTCTCTATATTAATCGGGGGGGAAAATCTGTTCTCATCAACCACATCTTGATAAACTTGATGGATTTAACCCACCTTTTCTCGTGTTTTTTGATCATAAACCTCTTTTCATAATGAAGGAAACTAAATATTGATGTGTAGAAATACCTTTATTTCATACACCAGGGATTATGGGGTCACTTGAGTTGAATTGAGGGTCTTTGTCTGATAGTCCTAGAGATCCTTGGGGAGATTATCTAGCAAAATCATGTTGTTCTGACCGAAAATATTTTTTAGGATGATATAATTGGTTTTTTTGAACTACTTGATCATCCCATTTTACTGTGTGTGATAACGAGAGGTATATTAGAATGAATGTTGTACTTGGCATACATCTTCTTCAGTTCAGCCACCCGGATGTTAGTGAAATTGTCAGTGAAGAAGGCATGAAGGACTTAGAATCGATAAATTATATTGGATCTAACAAAGTCAATGATCGATGGGTCTTGAACTCCTTGAGTGGAACTACCTCTTCCCACATACCAAATAAATCTATTGTGGTCAAGATAAATATGCACTAGTGAGTTATCACAGGTGGATAGGGTCCCATGACATCGAGTCCCGGGGACACATAAGTCCAAAAGTATTTTGTCAGTAGAGAGTCTCTGGTAGCTGATGCACAAATTTAGCACGGATTTGGAATGCATGACACCTCTTGGTAAACTCAATTTAATCACAGACCATAGAGGGAGAAAATACCCAAGCCTCTAGATCTGGTGAGGTAGTTTTATCCCAGTATGATGAGCCCTGTAGGAACCAGCATGAACCTCCTGCATGACCTGAGAAATATCTCTACCATGAATGCAAAATAGTAGGACTCCATCAAACCTGCTTCTATAGATGATCTGCTCAAGACTGGGACCACCCTAAAGTGGGAACTGTAATGCGTGGCATCAGACCTATTCACACTAGACTCGCCTTCCTAGAGATTGTCATGCAAGAGATACTAGACAAATGGGGCCCTCAATTCAAGATTCACCTCTAGAACTATAGGAAGGGTACTTTGGGGTCTTGACATGGAGGCACCGGCACTAAGGTGGTTTACCTGTGGGCCATCACCATTGTCCTGAGTAACGGGGGTGATGCCTCATGGGTGTGCCATGTGGATAAGCATATCATCCTAATCAGGCTCCATGAGAGATGAAGCTTGGATAACCAAGGCATCACATCTACCATTTTGGGATTATGGGACATGGGTAACCGCTAAATGATATGAGAACTATGCCATCAATTAGAGGGTACATTCAAACATTGGTATGAGATTTAGCTTCCTAATGGCATAGTCACCAGTTGTCTTTCTTGTAAATAAGTTCAGATTTCCCTTTCATATAAAAATGGGTAACATCAATATCAAGGGCCATCTTGTGGCTAGTAATAACTGCCTGATACTCTACCTCACTGTTGGTACAAAATTATAATTAAGTGGATGAATAAGGTAGAATAGCTAACGCTGACATGATGAAGATGATACCCAAAGTCACCCTGTTGAGTTTTGTGTGACTGAGTCTTATTCTGGTAGGGTTTAGGGATGTTCCAACAACGTGCATTTTCCAACACGAAATGGCATGGTCTACCAAAAGGATTGCAGCATCTGAAAAATCAAGGTCCAAGAAATGGTTTCTGAAAGTATTATAGTCGGTAAGGGTGTTTTACAATGCTTCCCCTTAATATCCTTCTACGGGATGAACCTGGTGTTGAACTACTCTAGGATTACTACCCATGAATCTAGAAAACCTACAATCATATGGCGGTTCAGTATGTACTTCAGTCGATCCACTCAGGACAATAGTTGTATCTCATGGAGCGGAAATTAAGGTCACAATTCTTGTATTGTGAATACCAGGGCAATGTAGCTCTTCTCGATGGAGGAGTATTTGTTCTCCATATCATGAAGCATGCAGTTGAGATAGTAAAGACAATTCTCAATTCCCTTATTATTATTCTAGGATAAAATGGTGTTGAGATATCATTCATGTTCAATCACATAAAGGACCATTGGCTTTCTAGAAATGGGTGGAATCAGAACCATAGGTTACAATATATACTGCTTGATTTCCTCTAAACCTGTTTGACTTTCCACATCCCACTGATAATCAATGCCTTTCTTCATGAGCCAAGAAAAGGGCTTTCACATTCCTCCCAAATTCGCGATGAATCTGTGTATGTAGGCCATGTGGCCATGAAAGCCTTGAAGCTCCCAAATGTTGATCAGAAGTGACATCTGACTGATGGCCTTAATCATATCTGGATCTATCTCAAAGCCTCTATATCTAACAAAGAAGATGAGAAAATTTTTGGAGGTGACCCCAAAGGCACACTTCAATGGGATCATCTTTAGATGCTGAGAACGAAGGAATCTGAACACTTTCTCAAGGTCTTTGAGATGGTTTTGAAACAGGCGATATTTGACCACCGGGTCTTCTATGTAGAATTCCACCAATTTCATGATGATCAACTTATATATGTGATGCATGGCACACTGATAAGTGGAACCTTCATTCATTATACTGAAGGGAATTACTTTGTAGGAAAAAATAACTTGTGGTGCCATAAAGGCTATATAATCTTAGTATTCAGGGGCCATTGGAATTTGGTTATACTCGGAATACCCATCTTTGAAAAAGAGATCCTAGAACCCAGTTGTGGTGTCAATCAACTATTCCATCATAGGGAGGGTAAAATCATTCTTCGGAAAATGGAATTTAAGATCCCAAAAGTGGACGAAGCCTCTGATATGTTTGTTATTGTTTTTTGATTCAAACAATGTTAAATAACCATCTATAGTATTGGACCTCCTTGATTATATTTCCTCTGATGAGATTATCAACCTCAGCCTCGACTATGGCACTGTAAAAATGGTGCATCTTTTTGGGAGGTTGTTTGAACCCGCAGTGATTTATGGATGTCTTAGGCTGTGGGCAATGACCTGAGGATATTGTCCTAGAATTTCTTCATAACTCCATGAATGTACATCATGATGTTGCTTCAGTATGTCCATGTATCATTTTTGTTAATCAACATACATAACAGGACTGATCAATGTGGGTTTTAGATCCTTATTGTTATCGATGATCACCTGTACAAATTCATTAACCATGGTGGAGACACCTTCTTCAAATGAAGATGGTTCATATTCAAAATCATATTCTTCACTTGTGGAGGAGGGACCCTCAGCAGGAGGTGATTCCATTGAATCGACAGATCCCAATGGGAAATGGGTGCTAGCTAAAATGGCAGTGGACACTACACTAAGAGACTCTTGTGCTACTGAAACCATGGTGAAAAAAGATATCGACCTAATCCCATATGGTCTTTGACCCAAGGGGCCACTCTTGATGATATCCAAACAATATAGGCAAATTATCTTGAGTCAGTTAATCCCAGATCAGGGAAACAAGAATGTATGGAGTATTTTTATTTCCATGGGGAAGACATCCTGATACCTCATGGGAATAGGGGCTCTGGGATAACCCATGCATGATTTTTGTAGTTATATGAGGCAATATTCGGGAATCCCTTGGACTTGTTAATGTGTTTCCCCATCATTCTCTAATAAAAAGAGAAATTTCCAAGATATGGGTCATATCCTCCAATGGGTGGAAGGGAAAATGTAGCCATCATCCACATCTGTCCACGGGTCGGTCATAACTATAGCATGTTGAACCTCATTAGCCAAAATCTACTTTTCATTTCTCTTGTATTAGATTTAATCTTGGTAGAGGGACTCACAGGTGTAAATGGAGATTTTTCACCTTTTATTACTCCCACTTGACCATTAAAGCAGTACTTAAGGCATTGGTGATACAATGAAGGAACCACTACATGTAGGTGAATCCATGGCCTAACCATCAACGCATTATAGGATGTGTCTTGTGATCCAACCATGAACTTGGTGCTGGAAACTAGACCACTGAAATGGGTATTCATGTAGATCATTCTGACTAGTTTTTGTTCTGTCCTATCATAACCTATAATTTTTAAGTCTGAGGGACTCATATCTTCCTCGGAAAACCACGTTTTTTGGTGAGTTCATGTTAGGATTAGGTTCATCCCAGTGCCTGAATAGACAAGATAGTGACAAACCTCCATGCCAATGAAGTGGCTAGTGATGTATAGTGGGAGGATGTTCCCTTATATGGGATAGCCTTAATCATCTCTATAGAAAGGTATAATGTCATGATGTTAAACATTCTTGACTGCCTCACATACAAGGCTTCTTCAACTACTACCGTCTTCTCAAACTATATTGGTATTTTTAAAGCCACTGTAAGGGATTCACACATATTTGTTGATAGATTATAATTCTTTAGGATAGATATCCTCAAAGGGATGCTGGAAATATTCTTAAGGATATCATACTTTTGTGATAATCTTGAGCATCTTCTTACAAGAGGTCGTTCTGTGGAAGGGGGTATGATGGGCCCTTTAGGCTGAACTAGAGGCTGATTAGTGCTGGGAATGTCCCATTGTTCACTAGTCAATGCTCATGGAGTGACTACCATATGTGGGATAAATTAATGAAGATAGACCGTACTAGATTGTGGCTGATCATGGCATCGTCGTGGTGGATCCTCCTAATCAAGTGGAAAAAACAATCGTGAAGGCGGACCTGATGACACTCGATGAGAAGGTTTCACATGCTGAGCTCTACGCTGGGCCTACTCATTATTTTGGGTTCCATGCATAGCCTGTATGGAATTATTGACTGAGGAATAATGATGACCCATATATATGTGGCTTCTTAGATGCTGGTGAGGGCTGCAGACATTTGGAGGATCCACCTGGTGCTCCTCGTCACCATGAATAATTTAGTGGTTTACCCACTCTATGGTGTTAACAAAAGTATACCCCTGATAGTCACTAGAAGAATACTCCACCACTATATGTATTCGGGGGGTAACCTCCACCTCTGGGGGCATGAATTTCTGAGAGTATGGGATGATTACTACATTGGTGAGGGATTTCTTTTTCTCTAGCATTGTCGATGCTTTCTCTTTTGAGAAGAGGGGTGTTGAGACGTCAACGAAGAAGTACTGATTGTGGGTGATGTAGCCTCCTCGGTAGGGTCAGGTCAATTCAGATGTGCACGAATAATACAATTGTCACAGACCATTATCGTATGATCCATCTTGTCATTATAATTTTGGGACTCACGGTTAGGAACTAGAGGCCACTCAATTTTGTTGTCACTGCCACTGTGCAGCTTTACAAATATACATGCCACCTATTCCAGAGCTGAGCCTACCATGAATATGTTTTTATCAACCTCTTCATGAATCCATTATTAAAAAAACACTATTTTAAGGTGTTCCCCTGGATCTTGTGATAGGGGATGGAATTGGGGCGATTGGTGAGATTCTCCTCATTTGGCCTCCTGTATTCGTGAAAATACATAATTCCTTATTCCTAGGATCTTCAAAAATAATCAATGACCTAATCATCATTGACTGAGTAGGACTAGTTTCTCTAATTTTGGAATGGGGATCTGGGAGCCTGGCCCTGAAGAGGGTCAAGAGAAGCCTGTCAAGGATGTGAAACCTGGTTATCTCATCTAGGTGGTGGTGGCGAGTTACGCAGGGGTACCGGCCTGTTCTAGGGTTTTTTCTACTAGATCGAAGGATTCATGTGAGGTGGAAGACATCTATGGGGTGGTGGTGGTGGCTTCACTATTAATAACTCATGTTCTATGTGGGCCTTGATTTGGGCCATAACGGTAGGCTCATCCTTAGTAGCTCGACTCGTTGGAATTGAAGGAGGCAACATATGTTCCTACAATAAGGATTTTTATAGATGCAGGGCCTTATCAAAGAAGTCTTGGAATCCCCTTGGGTAATTCTATGTAATGGGAGTGGGGACCAGTTTGGTTTTGAAATTCTCCACACATATTTTTATGATATTTTCGTGAGTTAGTGACATATTCAAAGATTATGTGGGCCTTTTTCACTGGGAGATGACGTCCACAACATGCTCATCAGGCCACTATTTCCACTTGACGTGGTCTGAAATACTGAAATTATGGGTGGTAAAGCTAAATTGGTAATGGAACTATCTACGGATATCTTCACATCCAACCACTGGACTAATGGGTATCTGGTTGTAGCAGAAAAACACATGCTCTTACAATGCCTGTACGAAACATTGGAGTTTGTCGGCCTCTTGCTGCACTAGAATTCCCAGAATAGTTCCACACATTGAGATGAAGTGGACTAGATGCAACAATAGGTCTCTTTCCCCATTAATGGGGGATAATGTGGGGTTTCTGAAACTGAGGGGTGTTGGCATATCATCCACCCATGCCAGATATGACTTTCCATCGGTGGTATTTCCACCTATCGAGTTTCCAATGACTCAAGGTGACCAATGAGATCCACCATCATCTTATTTGGGAATGTATTATTTTCATGATGAGGGTCTCTAATCACTAGTTCATTAGCAAGTTCATTAACATGATAAGCAGGCCCAACAACTCATGGAATAGCTAGTGGGATTAACTGTGGAGCTACAAGGGGAACCTAAGCTGGGCCCTGAGGATTAAAAAGCCACTCAGGTAGATTTTATGACACATAACATGCCATCATTCCATAATATCCATCTTCTACATTGTCTGTGTGACAGGATGGTCAGGGTCACGTAGTGGAAACTCATCGAAGGAATATTGTACCGACCCCTACTACACTAGCTAAGGATCACCACAGTCTAGCCACCTCTCTATAGCACGTTAATCAAGGTGTATATTAACCGTCTCATTGTGCTCAATGGGATTATGGAAAAATGTGTATTTTTTCAGGTCAACCTTCTTCTTCAAAATTAAGCTAGATGGGTCAGAGGGTTTGAAGACCCCAAGATACTCCTTTCCCCTATTGTGATTCCAGCTAAGGACTAATGACTTGGTGGGCACATGAAGACACAATAGATTTCTCTACTGGAGTGTAACCCTTCCGAGGGAATCCAACATGAGTGTAACTCCCCCAAGGTGGGATGTTCTCTCCAAGGAGTTATGTCTCGGTGTCATCCTCTGATAGACTGGGAAAGTTAACTATGACTCTACATGGAGGAAGATCCTCGATATCCCATGGAATGTAAAGTTGGCATCAGTTAGAACTTAAATGGAAGGCATCGTACTATCCCCGACCATAGACCTTAACATTCTGGGAAACCTCCTTGATAATTTGGTGGAGCACCATAAAGCTCTGAACACATCATTTTCATAGGGTCTGGGGCCAACCAGGAAACTCATGTCACCAGACCACAGGGATTGCAACTAATTCGACCATGTGACATTGTTGATAAATATATTCAATGTGTAACTAACTTTTGGGGTTAGCCACTAGCTAATAATAGGGATGTAAGTGCATCTCGCAGAGGGTTTTGTGGAATCATGCAACTTCCTCTTAAGTAAGGGATTCCAGCACACTGAATTTGATGGTTGCAATTGGCTAGAACATCTCTGGGAAATGATCCACTGCAAGGATGTCCCAAAAGATAATTAGCTCAGACTTGAGCCCTGGCCCTTGGTTGCTCCACTCATCAACTGGTGGAGGCTTTTGGACCGGCAGCAAAAACTGAAGCAGACCACCAAGATGGTAGACGGTCAATGGAGAATATGGAGAACGGGCTGATAGGCCTCCGCATCTTTGGATGTCCTATGATGAATGAAATGACTAAGCCACCACATCCTAGTAAGACGGACTTGTAACCATGGATTTAAGCATAGGGGTCGTGGTTACAAATGGTGGTTCAGAATATTTTTCATCCTTTATCGGTCCCTATAGTATCTCTCCATGATCTTCAGTTGAGGTAGAGAATGACCCTATTGACATAAAGAGGATTGCATGACTATGACCTGTTAAAGGGAAAAAATATTCCTCCTCATAGATGTATCTGTAATGTGATGTGGGAATCCGGTGCACTTCACATTCCAGAAGGATGAGGTAGAAGACCTCATTTTTACCCTAGACCTTGACATAGAGGATCATGGTAAGGGTTCTATTGTTGAACTGAATTCCTCTTTGGTATCTGAGAATTATTATGGCTTAATCACGGTTTGAGTCTTCGCAGTTTTCTTTTTATGCCATCATCAACCCTCCCTCCAACCCTTGTATGGCTCTTTAGGACATAGTAGGTTTTTTCCTGGAGGAGGTAATTCATCCAAAATGATGTTGGGGTGGAGAGGAAATCCACCTGGGTGAGCTGGGGTGCGAGGAGCACCAGGAAAATATCAATGGGAATACGGGGAGGACCTTCATGTCCACTGAATGACGTGTGGAGGAATTATCCATGGGAATTGTTGGAGCAGGTAGGACCTGCACTGGATCTGGTAGGAGCATAGGCAGGTCCTCCATGCATATTTTCTCTGGAAGTGGTGGTATGAGTAAGAGCCCCATAATGCTTGAGGTGAAATGGGTAGGACCTCTATGTTTGGTGCCCATCATGTGAGGAAACCCTCAACTTATTTGATTTCTGGGATGAGGAGGACCTTCATCAGTTGTTTTATAAACATGGGGAAGACCCCCATGCTGATGGTTGACTGCACGGGTAGCATCTTCACATTAGAAACATGTTACGTGAGGAACAGGTCCATACCTAAGGTTATTGGTGTGAAAGAGGCCTCCAGGCATGGTTTTAATGCAGTGGGGAGGACCTTAACTATAATTAGAGGTGGCATAGGGAGGACCTCCACACCAAAATTAGAAGTGGGGAGGACCTATGCTCGCATTGGTGATAGTACAGGGAGGACCTCCATACATGATGTCATTATTGTGGGTCATCCCACGTTGTACGACACCGATGTCGGCAACCATGTGAGTCATCCCAACCCACTCGTAGGGTTGTTGGGGTCTCGATCTGGGTTTTCTATATGAATAACCATGTCCAGTATAAATGGTGTGATGATATATATCGTTGGGGGTTGGGGACTTAGTAATTGTTGATGACGATGCCCCTGGTAGGTGTCCTCCTCAGATTTCACACGACGCTGGCGTTGGTTATACCAAAATGGTGCTAATGGTGCAGGTGCATAACACACATAGTCCTCAACATGTGAGGCTAGGTGATGGCACTGAAGTGGCCTGGTGGGAGGCCTTCTTGGAGGCATCAGAGATGTAATTACAACTAGGTTGTCCCAAAAATCCCTCACCGCATTGTCATAGAAGAGGTAGTCATCGAAGCATTTTGTGTAAAGGATCCCTAAATTATAATACATTGGTGTGGGGTGTAGTGGTTCCCTACGCAGCCCTTGGGGCGACAGTGATGATGAGGCACAAAAGCCTCTTGGTCATGTTGGCCCATATCCCGTGTTGGGATAATACCCTCCTCCTTGTATCATAGAATGTGAAAGTTAATTGACCTTCTCTGAAAAAATTCATATAGGGATATGGGGCATGGGATCCCAGCAGTTTTGGATGTGGATAGTATCGTGGGAGAGATGAGGTCATGTGGGATAGCCACATTGGCATTGCTCGTGCCCCGGTATTGGAGGGTGGGTAGTGAATGATTTCCTATCATGATATCTTTGGTCCTAGAAAGAATGGAGATTTAATCATTAGTGTTGAAAGAAGGAAAGTGACTTATATTTCCCCAACGACATTCCTTCTTTAATGGTTGGAATGAAATAACAACACTTATAATGTCAATGACCAGGATTCCCAACATTCAAGTACCCCATTTTCTGGTGACTTTTACTCAAGCACCACTATTATCTTAGTGGTACCTGGTGCTGAATAACTAGATCTAGTGACCTGCTAATCCACATATGTCTCATGTTCAACTAATCTCACAATGAGGAGAATAATTTCACATTGGGTTCACTATTTCTATTTCCACCTCTTTTCTTTGGCACACATCCATCGCTTTTTAGAGGACGTACTGATTGATTCCCACATTCCCACATTCTATAGTTAGGCAGAATCCTCAATTATTCAAGGATTTTTTTCCCGTGATTGAAAAGGGATTATGTGATTTCCATTCCCCGTTCTATGAATTAATCCCTAAAACTAGTTAACTAGTATGGGTCTCCATCATACACTTCTGATGATGTTCATGAAACTCTTACCAATGCCAGTTCTTCATGGATGACTGTTAATTACGCTACTTATTTCATGACATTCCAAGGGGTCTAGTCATGGAAGAAACCTTCATTCATGGGAGAATTCATGTTGGACATTGCTGGCATGTCCAAACATTGTAACACTAATTGGTTTATGTTTCTTCCCCTTATGATAGGGATTATCGAGGTAACATAACCCCGAGGTATCCCACATCGAGTGTGGAGAATTATATGAAACAGGCATGTCTTTGAGATTTTCCTCACCATCCCATATCTAACACAAGGTATGCCATGAATTTAACATCAAGCAGAGATAGATTAGACTGATCAAAACACTAATAAGAGTCAATCAGATGGGTGTATCCCAAGGAGGGAACAACAATGTTGGGGCTAACCTATGGTTAGTTACTTGATTGCTTCTAGGGGTAGTGAGGAATTAGGTGACATGATTTCACTTGGATGTGGTGTCCTGGGTAAGAATTAGTATGTATATGGATGGTTGAGAGTAGATGTAGAATGGGATAGAATCATCGTGGGGATGTATATGATGTTGGGATTGAGGCTCAAAGAGACTTATTATATATCCTGTGGTAGGTAATTAATGTTCTTGTAGTTCTTTGTGGTGATGGGACACCAGAGGAGGCGACCGGTGAGAGTGGATGCATGGATAGGACCTATTGGAATGGGCTGAGACATGACCTTCTCGAAAAATAGAGGCTCAAGGGGGAGACCATGACAGTTTTTGAGTGGTGAAATTGAGCCTTAGGGAGGCTTCATAAGTATCCTTGTGGTAGGGAATCGAAGTCCATGTGGTTCAAAATGGGGTGTATAATTGGGTTGTGTGTAGAGAACAGTTACCTAATGACGTATTGGGCTTACACATGGTTAGTGGCCTAGGTTGGTCTGATTCCATAGGGGTGGACTAGAGATGTGGGCACCAATAAAGGAGACTACAACAGATTACCATCAATTGGGTATCACACAGGCTTACCATGGGATAGGTATTACAACGGCTTACTAATTGATAAGGATCAAAACGGCTTACTTTGGTATGGGAATCATGACATCTTAATATTGGATAGGGATTAAACGGATTTTCACTACATGTGGATAAAAATAGCTTTCTCTGAAATGGGGATGATCCTTATGTAGTATTCCTACATGCCTTGCGTAGGAGATAGGGATCGAAACCCACGTAGTTCAAAAAAACATAGTTCAACATCATAGGAGATGAAAGGGCCATACAATTTTACATATTGTGGGATGAGGATTTTCCGATATGATGTGTTCAGGACTGAGGGGTGCTAGGCTTGAACCTCATGGTGTCTTCTTACATTCCTTTTCTTTGAGACAAGGATCAAATTCAACGTAGTTTAGGATGAGGAATAACGTTTAACGTCTTGCAGGATGAAGGTGTACCGACGTAAAGGGGTCAGGACAAGTAGGTGTTTGTCTTGATCCTAAGGGAGGATTTCTATATACCATTCCTAGGAGGAAAGGATCAAATTCCATGTAGTTTATGATGAGTTATAAAGTTTAACTTCATGCAGGACGAAGGTGAATTGATGTGAAGTGGTCGAGACAGCTAGATGTAGGGCTTGAACCCCAATGAGGCTTCCTACATACCTTGTGTACAATAAAATTATCAATGTTCACGTAGTTTGGGGGGATACATGGGGCTTATTCACTATGGATGACTAGAAAGGATTCCATGTTCGATGCTTAATCTAAGCCTAACTGAGCCATGATCGGTGTAAGAAACAAGAGGCAGCAAAGACCTGACGATCACATCGTGAAAGGTGCGTACACGGGGAATGAAGTGGGTCTTACATGGGGTTAGTAAACCAAATAGGAAACATGGTAATATAAGTGGTTAGCAGCCCAGGGAGATGGGTATTGGGACTTACTTTAGGATGGCAGCCCAATGGAGGAAAATCGAAGAGGGAGAGGGATGGGGTAATGATGGTCTAGATGCCCATCTCTCCTCTAATATTTGGCACGAAAGAAGAGAGGAGGTGCATGGATGATACCTCCCGTAATAATGGCTAGGGGGTTCCACCGAGATGGTTTCCCTTCACCGCTGACAGAATCAATACCATAAAGTAGTATATCATTCCATGTGAGGAATATTTCACTCCCATGAAGAATTGTGGGTGTGGAGAATGTCCAAGAAGGGGCTCCCCATGTGTGTTGCATTGCGAGAGACTGAAATTTAACATCATGTGTAGAGAATGATGGTTCTTGGTAGTATAAAATCATGTAGCTCAGATGAGGAGGGGTCACTTCACACCCCTAGGACATATATAATTGATACCAACCCACCCTTGGGGAAGGGAAGGCATCAACAATGTCAGGGTGAGGGGGTGTTATGGAGTGATTCATTGAGGGGCCCATATTAGTGTTGCCCTGTGAAAAAGCAATATTTGTTAGCATGACTCTTCAAATAAGTATAAGTATATGAAATTCAATGTGATGCACCACCCATGGGACCATAAAATCACTTCGCACACACCTTGAGGGTCATACAGGAGAAGGTTTTTCAAAGAAAATGGGTTCACATTAAGGGACCTTGCGAAGATCTAGTTCTCTGAGTAGTTGTGTAACTTTGCAGAGGGGTATGCTTCACGAAGTGGAGTGGCATAGGCTAGGAATATGGTATAGGTGGATATTAATTGTGATTTGTGATGTGGAAAGGCTTTTTCAGAGTTGGACTTCATGAACCAAGGGCACCTTCAAAATCAGAGCACTGCGAAGAAATGTGCTTCACAAAGAAAAATGACCTTACCTTAGAAGATGGTTCACATGTGTATAGAGGGTACATCATGATGCATTAGTGATTTTTGAAGAATCAATTCCCCTAGAGGATCTCCTTCATATGTGATGTCATATGGGATCTATGAAGGGAATCCCTACTTGAAGTTGGGTCATTTCTGAGATAAGGCAATGGCACTTGGAAATGATCAAGTGCCTTGAATAACTCATTTTTCTCAAGGTTTCATAGAGCAGATGGTGTTTCTCAATTTTAGAGCTATGAAGGAAAAAGGTAGGTGTACCTGTTCTTTGGGCTTGAGGATAGACCGGTAATTATAGGTGAGGGGAGGTGTGAAGCATGGAATGATTGGTGCGAAGCAATGCGGCGATCCACGATCTACTGCATATTGCATCGAGTTTGTCATAACCGCATGGTCGAGCATTATCCCCTCTATGGGAAGGATCTCTCCTAGGTTCTATGCTTAAATATTTTGGAGGCTTCCATCATGTTTGATAGGCTCACAGAAGATGATTATTTTACCTCCATGATGTGAAACTTATGTTCAATTATGTTATAACCATGGATCCTCCCACCTCTTTACTCTACGGTGACCACCGAGGGGCTTCAACTTCATGTTGGTTGTAGTGTTGTGGGGCTCCATGAATGTCATGGTGCTATGGGACACTAGGAATGGGCTCCACGAGGCAACCTCTTTTGAATTGGGTTTCTATTTGCTTCCTTTTCCTCGGCACATATTTTTTTGACAACAATAGGTAAGATTGTTTTTTTCAGATTGTCTGACTTAATGATCTATTCTATGCCTTCTCTAAGTCTAGTAATTATTACTTTGGAATATTTCATAGCTTAAATAAAAATTATTGATAGGTATGAATATTATATTCTTAATGTTATTTATTAGTGTTTTATATTATATATATATACATATATTAATTAATATTTAAAAGTTAAATTATTATTTTAATTTTTTTATTTTCTAGTAGTTATTCTGTTGGAGTGCTTTTTAGTTTTGAATATTTGATATTTTAATTAATAATTATTTACAGGTAAAATTATCATATTATGGTGTTTATTAGTTTTTTTATATTTGTTATATATATTAACACTTTATTATTGGTGATATTATTATTTTTAGATGGCCATATATGCTTCAAAAAAATTATTTAGTTTTATAATGGAAGTTAAACATCATCTTGATGAGACCTATTCATCTGATCTATAGGATGTTTCACCAATTAGGATATGTTTTGGTCTTTCTCAATTGATTATGACAGACACTGTTCTAGAGAGATTCATGTCCCTTTATTTTGATCTTCATTTTTGGAGGTAAGTTCACATATTTAATGTATTTATTTTATATTACATTGTGTATTAATTTTAGTAATAATTTTCTGATTATTATTTTTTTCTTTTCTTAGTTTTTCTCATTTAGATATTGGAAAGGCTGGTGCGATTCTATAAAATTATTTTTTAATCTATGGGTGTCATAGGATCATGTTCTCATTGTTGTTTGTCAACATATGTTCAAACACGAGAGTGTATGTTGTTAAATAATATATATATATATATATATATATATATATATTTATTTATTTATTTACATACATACATAGTATTTTTAATTTTCATAATGAATTTATGGTATCTAGTATGTTTTAGTCTATGTTCTCCCATCCAAGAGTCTTGGGAGATTTTTATACATTAACATCTCCCTTTGTTTTTACACAAACTCAAAAATTAAACTATGTATACATATTTTGCTAATATTTTCTACCAGTCTTCAATCTCATATTCACCTAAATATATCACATTAGAGGTTTGGGTTGTATTGTGATACTACTATCTAAGAGAGCATTTTAGTAAGAGTTCATCATCAAGATGTTAGATCTGGGGAAGGTATGAGGCCAAATATAGGGTCCAAAGCCATATATTTTGTATAAATTAAGGAAATATGGTAGGTAATGTTATTTATTAATGTTTATCGACTTTAAATGTACATTATTTTCTGTATTATATAGTGCACTAGTAAACCATCTATTGTGTATTAAACTATTAATATAAAGATTTACATTGATCCACATACTGGATAACTTATATACAACACACATTGACATATTTTGTTTAGTATTTTATTAAAATTTTACAAATATTAATTTTATTATTATTGTAATTTCAAACTATCTTTGAAGGAAGCATATGGTGTGATTAAATCTTATTTAATATTGATTCAATACGAAACAATTCAGATACGACAAGGGAGTCAGGTTTTGATGAGGTTTCATGGATATTTGAAACATTGCATGTGGTCGAGAAAGGAAAGGTAATCGGTATTTTTTCACAACTTACACATATGAGTATTTATGGTACCTATACGATGTCATCGGTTAGATCTAAGTGAGGTTATGGAGATTCATTACATTTTTCTACTGTACTGTATAAGGTGAGGCTGAGATCTCAGGATGAGATGATATAGAAGATATAGAGAGTGGTGGGGAGGAGGATTGTGAGAAGCTATGATAGAGAGATGATGATACGTTATAGTGAATGTGATAGATTGAACATGGAATTGGTATGGATTTTCATACTTATGATCCTTCAAGTGATCCTCCTACACTTGATATTAGTTGATGATCTAGGATTTTTATGACTATTTTATATTATAGGTTAATAAACATATTATGTGTGAATTTTTTTATTAATGTTCTATTTGTTTTAATTTCATTTTCATTACTTTTTTATAAGTACAAGTAATTTTTACATAATATTATATTCATTGTAATTGTTTTTTCTTAAAAAATGGTGTATTTATTGTTCAAATGATGCTACCATTCAGAAAAAATGTTTACTATAATAGACCAATTGAAACTAATTATTTTAAAAACATACAGGTATTTTTTAGGATGGATGAATTCACCATTAAAAATAATAATTATTTATAATGGAATGTCATAAGGAAACATAGTTACATTGGAATTCCCTTCAATGGAAAATTTGTAAGGGACTCTCATTGTGAATGTATTTTTGTAAAGTGAGTTCACCACTAATGTGTTATCTAAAAAATCTCTAGTAGAGTGGCTGACCCTTTTAGATATAACCCTGATTGGGGGTTTTTGGATATGTGTATAGATGGCTACCGACATCACCCTAGAACCTATACCAAGGGATATGTCTGTAACACCCCATGTTTCCATGGTATGTTTCCCTTTGAATAATGCAATAGCTTGCATTGTACGCAACTTCGACATTCTAACACACCGTGACCAATCAAAATAGCGGTTATGAATAGAAATATGCACTTTTTGAAATTTTAACTTTTAAAATGGACTTAATTTTTGGATTTGGTATATCGAAATTATCATTGGGTGAATTTTTTGTACTTTTCTGATAGCTTTCATATTTTCATGAATAGTGAAAATTACTAAATTTTAATTAAAAACAACTTTTTTAATTGAAATAATTAATAGTGATAAATTATGAATTTCAGTGGTCATAAAGTATATTTAGAATATATTTTTACCATTTAATTCAATTTTTTTAATTGGAAATAATTTTACATTTAAACTGAACATAAACAAGTGTCACGTTTTTGATAGTTATTGTTTCTTAAAAATAAGTTTTCTGTTTTGACAGCGGGAATTAATTTTAAATTAATTTATGTCACTTATGTGTTTTGAATTTGGAAAAATGGATTCCATATTTGGAATCAGGATGTACAAATTCTGTAAATAGGTAACTCTTATATTTAGGAATTTTGCATAATTACTTTAGTAATTATTTTATTTACCATCGTTAAAAGGTAAATCCGGTAAATAAGGGAAAAAATAATATTATAATAATATAAAATTTCCCTAAAACATGTCCTAACCTTTTTGGTTGATACATGTCCAACCATGGGCATCTTTTGGTCGATTTTGGGACCCCATGGATGCACTTGGAAGTGATAATGACACTTTATATTAATAAAGCTAAAGTAAATACAAAAATGACATAAGCATATATCTTTTAGAAAAACAATTTTTACATAAGGTTATATATGTTATATTTTCGACTATAAATATTAATTAGAAATATAAAAAGATTTAATACATAATTATCTTTTATTTATAATTTTTAGACATTGAATAATTAAATTTATTTATGACACAATAATGATGTAGTATTTTCATTATTAATGAAAGAATCAAATAATTAGTATTATAAATGTTAAAATAAATATAATTTGAATTTTTTGATTCCATACACGAATTTTATTGGTTAATATGACATGATAGGACTTCTTAAATGAATTTTTTTCGAATTAATAATAATGTTAAGACTTTATCAAAAATCATTTATTAAATATTGTCAAAATTGACATAAATGAGTTTTTAAAACAAGTATTATATTATTAATTGATATTATATTCTTAAAAATCGAAGGATCAAAAAAAGTACTTATATTATGATATCTGTATAATTATTGTTCCACTTGGGGGTCTCTTGGATGTATATAGTATGTTTATTAACTATATAATTTAAAACTACAAAGTGTCATGGAAAATGTCAATATAATTAACTAAGAGTTAAAATTAAAAGATAAGGTTAATATAATGACCCAAACCTGTCTAAAATCTATTGGTTGAATTTATTACAACCCATACCCACCATATACTTTTAATAATCCACTTTGGTGCCATTATAAACCGAATATAAATTTATTATAAATTAATACTTTATGTTTTTCCTAAAGACCCCCTCCTCCCCCTTATAAAAGGACACAACTTATAACCAATTCTTCACACCATAAAATCCATTTGCATCGGCCAATCCCGGAACAAATACTCTATAAAATTCCCTAACATAAACCTAGAAGACTTAGTTTTACCAGAAATCCAACCTAAGGATCCCTTTTGATCAAATCAAAAGGAAGAACCCGAAGAAGAGGTAATGCTTTCACCACCATTTTTCAAGTTCCTTTCTTCTTCATCTTCTTCATTCTTTGTTATTTCCATTATAAAATAATAACTCAAGTATCTTCTATATACTGTGATGTTATTATAAATATAGTACAACCATATTCATTATTCTATCCATCCTTTGATTGACATGTCACCATACGTGCGTACGTACGGCTTACCGTCTCCACGTCATGGTGTAATTGTTATTCAAAAACATTATTATTTGGATGGGTATGATAATGATATGAAATTGATGTAAATAATAAATATACCATGATAATGATTCTGTATATATGATATACCATCCAATTATATATTATTTTAGTATCAAAAGAATGATATTGTCGCACGTGAGTACGTACGAACTACCGTCTCCACGAACGTGATGAGATTCATTCCCCATCGTATCCATGAAATTATAATTCTCATTTGATGATTAAAAATAATGTTTAAGGACTCGATATAATTCTGGATATTAAAAATATACAACCTATCCATAAAAAACACATCTTATGTAATAAAATATATAAAAGAAAATGAGTAAGTTAACACTCGAAACGATGATAATACTAAGATATTATTAACAAATCAATGTTAAAAGATCATATATGATATCATTTTAATGTATATGATTATTGCATAATTTATTAACAATTATTTCACCATTATACAGGTGGTTAACCTAAACTCAACAAAGAAATTGTACAATGTAAGGGGTTTTCATCTCACTCCTTATTCCCGTGAGATTCGTGCCATATTTCCAATATTACCTTTTGTGTGGTGTATGTACTGCCCATAATTGTATTCTTTGTGTAATACACTTTAATTTATGTGTATTTACATATTCATTGTATGATACCTCTTTCATTGGGTGTATGTATCACATGTTACCCAATTGGTAAGGGTTTATTTCACAATCTCTTCATTATCTGAGGTTGTTTATACATAATTATCTATTGGGACTTCTTTATCATCCACATCCATGTTTCTTAAAAATGTATTTCAAAACATTTTTACTATTTTAAATAATATGGGTTAAAGTAATTTATACCCTTGTTTGAATTTTTATAAGATTTTTATGAAGGAATCTTTCCGTCATTTTCCAAACAAGGTCCTTTTTAACCTTTTCGAAAAAATTAAGGTAAGAATGTTGTTTTTAACATATACGGCGGGTACAGCTATTTTTTACCATTATAAACTCGTTGTAGCTTCCCGTAAAAGCTTATAAGAATATTTTTAATGTAAATGTTTTATTTTATAATTATGTGACATTTAAATTATTTCAAAATGAATATTTTATGAATTTCTGAAAGGTACTCTTTATC
The DNA here is from genome assembly GCA_963277665.1 of Viscum album. Lineage (NCBI taxonomy): Eukaryota > Viridiplantae > Streptophyta > Magnoliopsida > Santalales > Viscaceae > Viscum > Viscum album. The sequence goes on along the minus strand of OY728151.1, from coordinate 626,235,769 downwards.
AAGATCGTAATTTTAAATGTTTTAATAATATATCTTTCTAAATATTTTTAATTAATTTTCATGATTTCAAAATGATTTTAAGGATTTATTTATATGGAAAATATTTTTTTGAAATGATATTTCTTTTCAAAAGCTTCAAAGTGGTATGGGACACTTTTTATTCAAAAATATCTTCTAAATTACATCCTTAATAAATGTGACTTTTAAATGATTTCAAAAAAGAGATATTTCTCTCAAATAGTTTCTATTTCATCTATGTCAACATCCTTTTATGGATTTTACGCTTATATGAAGTTGATTTATTATGATAAAAAACTTCCATAATGTATTGAAGGTTTTGTGATATGTTTGACTGTGGATGTGTTATTTTTATACCATTCATAGTTTATGGAGAAAGTATTGACATTTAGTATGCTAGTTTTAATAAGAAATTTTATGTTATGTTTACACCTATTTATATGATAAATGCATTGGACTTAATAAGTGATGGGTGGGGCCCGCTATAGCTCCTCGATGCATCGGTACGTCTCATGAGACAAACTAGTGTCTTGGCACGTGGCCTTAACAAAATCTTATTTGTAGTCTTGGAACGAGGCCTTAGCTACGTTGTTATGATAGTCTGGAATTATGCATTCCATCATTATGAATGTGGTAATTGATATAGCATGTGATTTTTCGATTAGAAGAATATCCATGTAAATAATTAAATGGAATTATTTCATTTTATTTCTTCCATATTATGCTGAAGTTCAAGTTTAAAAGGCTTTTGTTTTAGTTATACAATGCCTTAAATGTTTATTCTTATTTATAAATGTTTCAGCTATATTGTTATCCTTACTGGGCATCTGAGCTCACCCCTTTCTTTGTTTTATTTTTCCCAGGATGTGAAGCAGTATTTTATGAATGCCCTGCAAGGATAGAATAAGGGGATATAAGTGTGGACTATGGAGACTATGTTGTTGTAGTTTTCATTTTTTATGTAATGTAAACTTTATGAATGTAATTATTGTTTCCAAGGATACTAAACTAATCGGTCCTTCGGGATTTGATTCCTTTTGATCATGCCAATGTTATGTAATAATGCACCGGCTCTGGGTAACTGCGGTCGGGGCATTACAGTTGGTATCAGAGGAAGTTTAGTACAAATCTTTGAAGCTAAATTTAGGTAAACTCTGATTAGAGAATATATTCCTAAGATAATCTATGAGGATTAGTATAGAAGAACTTCCTAAAATTTTGGTATTGTAGGGATTTTGTGAATTTTTCAAGCAATACATCATTGTCTAGATATGAGCAGGTAGAGGAGGCTCTAGCACAGATGTACCTAGGTGTAAAACCCAAAAACACCACATTGAGCTAGGCTCGAACGGGAACTGGTGCATGAAAATGGGCCTTACTGCACTCTTGGTTACGACACTCCCGGGGGATATGCTTAGTATTATTATCATTTTCTTTACAAACCATTATGAAGGGTTTGTGAGTATATACTTCCTCAATGAAGTCATTTTTTTATTATGGATTATATCCATAAACTATTTAATTTATGTTAAGTGTTTTACATGTTTGGGATTAGGTATTGATATTCATAAACTAATCTCGTGAATGCCATTGTTTAGAAATGGCGCCTAGTAAAAGGAATGAGAACTCCAACAATTCGCATAATCCAAAGAGTAAGAAGGATCTTATCTTTCATGGTCTAAAGATAGAATTTAAAAGGGAAATAGTCTCCCACGTATTATTATAATATAGAGAAATAGTATCCTGTGTTAATAAGAAAAGTAAATAATTCTCGGAGTCATATGGCATTGAAAGGAAGCCAGAGAAGGAAAGGATTGTAGTGAAAAGAACAGATAAAGGGAAGAAGGTAAAGAAAGATTTTCCCATATGTGATAACTGTGGAATGAATCACCTTGGAAGGTGTTTGAAGGGAATGGGATTATGTTATAAGTGTGGAGAAAAAGGACACCAAGTACGTGACTACATGGGTAAGAAAAATGTTTCAAATGTACAACGGTCATCTGAAAGGAGTTGGGACACTATGCGAACCAATGTCCAAATCATCAGAATATGACCCAAATGATGCTATTGGATAATAATCAGGTTATGATACTACCTCAGATGAAGAAGAATGACTACTGTTCTTATGTTGTTATTATAGGATTATTTCATTTGTGTGTTTTATCGATGATATACAGGTTATATGAATTATGGAGATAAATAAGGATTGTACTACAGAACTATTTCATTGAGGATTTGAGATTTTATGGTACTAATAAAAGTGAATCTACAACAAGTTAAACATTTTGGAAATTACATGGTTTAAGGAAAGATAATCCTTAATATGGTCCTAATATTGATGTACTGATTTTGGAATAATATATGGTTGATTTGTTTAAATTATATTGGATATTCTAGACTACCTTGAAACTGATTAAAGATTTGTATATTCCATCATTGATAGAGTTTACAACATTTTTGGATGGATGATGTATATCCAGTATTCTATTAGGAATGAGGGAGAATGAATGTAATCAAAAAGTTTTTATGGTAATTCAGGATGTCTCAGTGTTTTAAAAGAATACATGATGAAATTATTCACATGCTATTATGGGGTAAAAAGGATCAAAATTATGGTTACCTTTCATATAAATTTTGGACTGAGGGTTTACTAAAGTATTTTGGATAAGTATAATGGTTGGAATGGATTATATTTTACATTGGATACTGTTGTTAAAGTAATTTTTGGATATTTATAAAAAAGACAACATGCAGACCGTGTGATAACCCGTCGTATCGGACAAAGCTGTAGGAATCAAACCCAGAAACATAATGCAATTGGGATTTATTGCCTACCACTAGACTACGTGAAGTCCCCGGAGTGTATAATGTAGTTTTATTTTTCTTAATAGTTCTGATAGATGAATTATAAATTTATTTTTGGAACCAGATATGGTTAGGATAAATAAAATATTTTTGAGTTCTATTACCATTTGGAGTGAAAGATGGGTTTGTGGTAAAAAATTATTAAAGAATGAAAGTCTACATGACAAGTAAGTATTTTTTCTTACGTTCTTAGTAAATCTCAAAAATAAATTCCTCAACTTTATGAAAGTTAACATAAAACAAAAACGCTGTCGTTTAACTTTTCCAACTGGGGAATCAAAGACCATTTTACCAATCACAAGTTTGTGATATTCTTGTAGTTAACTTTCTCCTAATCCTATTTTCTACAACTCTCCATCAGACCTTGATGGTTTTTTTGTTCTCCATATCCATGTTTTCATTGAATCCTAGTATGGGATATCTCGGGGGACCTTTGTACTTCTCTTTCTTTCTTTTAAAGTTATATTTTTGTTAACCCTATTTCTGATAAGGGTTTTCCACAAAGGTATTTTCTATTTTCAACCATTTATTTTAGAAGAATATTTTCAAATACCGAGGATGAAATTTATTGAAGTAGTAGAGAATGTTGCACCCCAAGCTTCCATGGTACGTTTCCCTTTGAATAATGTAATATCTTGCAATGTACGCAACTTCGAGATTCTAACACACCGTGACCAATCAAAATAGCCATTATGAATAGTAATACCCACTTTTTGAAATTTCATATTTTAAAATAGAATTCATTTTTGGATTTGGAATATTGAAATTATCTTAGGGTGAATTTGGGGTACTTTTCTGATAACATTCATATTTTGATGAATAGTGAAAATTACTAAATTTTAATTAAAAACAACTTTTTTAATCGATATAATTAATAGTGATAAATTATGAATTTGAGTGATTTTAAAGTATATTTAGAATATATTTTTACCATTTAATCCAATTTTGGTAATTGGAAATAATTTCACATTTAAACCGGGCATATATAAGTGTCAATCTTTTGGTATTTATTGTCTCTTAAAAACACGCTTTTAGTTTTGACACTGGGAATTAATTTCTGCCACTTATGTGTTTTGAATTTGAAAAAATGGATTTTATATTTGTAATTAGGATTTAAAAATAGTTTTAATAGGTTGCTCTTATGTTTAGACATTTTGAATATTTACTTTGTTAAATATTTTATTTACCATGGTTAAAGGGTAAATCTGGTAAATAAGGGTAAAAAATAATATTATAATAATATAAAATTACCCTAAAACGTGTACTAACCTTATTTTTTGATACATGTCCAACCATCGGAATATTTGGGTCGATTTTGGTAACCCATGGATCCACTTTTAAGTGATAATGACACTTTATATTAATAAAGATAAAGTAAATACAAAAATGACATAAGCATATATCTTTTAGAAAAATAATTTTTACATAGGGTTATATATGTTATATTTTCGACTAAAAATATTAATTAGAAAGATAAAAAGATTTACTACATAATGATATTTTATTTATAATTTTTAGACATTGAATAATTAAATTTATTTATGACACAATAATTATGCACTATTTTCCATATTAATGAAATAATCATACAATTAGTATTATAAATGTTAAAATAAATATAATTTGGAAGTTTTGATGCCATACACGAATATTATTTGCTAATATAACATGATAGGATTTATTAAATGAATTTTTATTGAATTAATAAAGTTTATATGTCTTTAACAAAAATAAATTAATAAATATTGTCAAAATAGACATAAATGAGTTTTTAAAACAAGTATTATATTATTAATTGATATTTAATTCCTAAAAATATAAGGTTCAGCCAAAGGACTTATATAATGATAGGTGTATCATTAATGGACCACTTGGGGGTCGCTTGGATGTATATAGTATTTTTATTAACTATATAATATTAAAATACAAAGTGACGTGGTAAATGTCAATCTAATTAACTAAGAGTTAAAACTAAAAGATAAGGTTAATATAATGACCCAAACCTGTATAAAATATATTTTTTGAATGTATTTAATCCAATACCCACTTATACTTTCACTACTGGAAATAATGGCATTTTCGACGGGGGCCGGTCGCTAATAGCCCGTCGCAGAAAACGGCGTCGCAACAACAATTATATGCGACGGGCCCGTCGCTAAAGGTATAATTTGCGATGACGATCCTACCCGTCGCAAATATTAGTCCGTATATTTGTGAAAACTTTTTATAATCGTATTTGCGACGGGCCCGCCGCAAATACTAATTGCGACGGGCCCTTCGCAAATACTAATTGTGATGGACCCGTCGCAAATACTAATTGCGGCGGCCCATCGCAATTACTATTTTTTAAAAAAATTTAAAAAATAATAATAAATTATTTTAATGAATATAATAATAATACTATTTGTGACGGGCATAGTATCCCATCGCAAATACTATAAAAAAATAAAAAAATAAATTATTAATAAATTATTTAAATTAATATAATAATAATCCAATTATAATTCAAAAATAAAAAAATATTAATAAATGATTGTAATTAATATAATAATAGAAATTATAATTCACAAATAAAAATAATAAATTATTAATAAATTATTTTAATTAATATAATAATAATAGAATTATAATTCAAAAATAAAAAATAATAAAAAATTAATAAATGATATTAATTAATATAATAATAGAATTAGAATTCACAAATAAAAATAATAAATTATTAGTAAATTATTTTAATTAATATAATAATAATAGAATTATAATTAAAAAATAAAAAATAATAGAATATTAATAAATTATTTTAATTAATATAATAATATTAGAATTATAATTCACAAATAAAAATAATAAATTATTAATAAATTATTTTAATTAATATAATAATAATAGAATTATAATTCAAAAATAAAAAATAATAGAATATTAATAAAAAAATTTAATTAATATAATAATATTAGAATTATAATTCACAAATAAAAATAATAATTTATTAATAATTTATTTTAATTAATATAATAATAATAGAATTAAAATTCAAAAATAAAAAATAATAGAATATTAATAAATGATTTTAATTAATATAATAATATTAGAATTATAATTCATAAATAAACAAAATATTAATAAGTTATTTTAATTAATATAAAAATAATAGAATTATTTTACATTAAAATATTAAAATAATTCTAATATTAAAAAAAATATAATTAAATTATAATATTATAAAATTTTAATATATATATAAAATTTCATATTATAAAATATAAATAATATTATTATTCATATTAATATTGTTATTTCAAAATATAATATTATTAATATTTTATAATGAGACAGAAACTACGAATAGAAAAAAAATCATATTTTGATTTAACAAACTTTATAACATAAAAACAAACTCTAATCTGAAGGAGGGGGGAGGGGGAGGGGGGGTTATGAATATGCTGGTGGAGGAAACTCCATCCCTAAAGCATTAATGAGTCGGCGCTTGTACTCCATCTGCTCCTGATGCTGCTGCTGCCACCGACTCATCTGCTCCTCGTACAGCTGCTGCTGGCGTCGATGCTCCTCCTCATGCTGCTGCTGCTGCTGACGCATCTGCTCCTGCTCCTGTCGGAGACTCTCTATCAGTGCAGTCTGAGATCGCAACGGATTCTCATACTATGTAGCAGAAGAAGATGCATGAGCTCCTCTCGAGCTGGACACCGACATCGCAACACTGCCATAATAATCTCTGGGAGTCAGTCGAGATCTGATACCAACTACCCGGCCCTTCTCGAATGCATATTGGGTGGCCTGCATCCATGCCGCCTCATCAAACTGATGGCCAGTGGTCTGATCTGATGACTCGGCCTGACTCTCAGGCCAGGTCTGTGACGCTGCGGCCTCATATTACTCCTGTAGTTGCAATTTAAAATTAAAATTGTGAATATATTATATGTAGTTAATTTTTAAACTTGAAAACAAATAATACTAACCACGATGTGACGCTGAAGATCACCTCTGAGCTCCCCAGTAGCAGGATCTCTATACATCCTCTGATATACGTCGTACTCCGTAATATCGGGGTGCTCGACAGCCTATAAGAATAAAAAATAAACTGTTAATATTTATAGTTATATAAAATATTTATAAATAATGTACTTACCAGATGCTGTCTATGAGTAATGAAAGTATGAATCCCAGCTCGATGAGTCACCTAATGTCTCAACTGATTCTTCCTCCCCACTGAGGATATCCTATGAAAGGAATCACTCAACCAGTGCACATATAATTCATCCCATACGTGGGATGAAATGTACTCTGGTCGGTGTGCTCTAAATGACTCGTCAAAATCTGACACTCCTGCTTTCTTCGTGGCAGATTTTCTTAAATTGTGCAAAAACTGACGAAAGCGATCATGCATGGCCACCTCTCATGCCTCGTGGATGGCGCCGCGCATGGTATCCTCGATCGGATACCACAAACCCTACAAATAAATCAAAATATCATGTTAGAGATGAAATAATTTTAAAAATAAAAATTATTTATTTACGTACGTACCAACCAATGGCCGAACAAGGCCTGCTGCACATCAATGGGAATCTGCTCCCATGTGGTCCAAGGCTGAGAGATATAGTTGCGCAAAATAGAGCTGCCCTGTCCGACTGCTATATGTGGAAAACTCTAAAAATAATAAACATTTATTATGTGAATAGATTAATGAAATCTTAGTCAAATCCATAGGTTATCACACAGGTTATCACACCTCCGTGTGCGTGGATCAAACCCAATATGGGGACGTCGCTCGGGGACGGGGTCAGGAATAATCAATCGTGCAAGACCGCGCCCCCTCCGCGTACTCCCTGGAGCGCCTGCAGGCTGAGGGTCATCTGCCAACAACTCATTCGCATTGAAAGGCAGGTCATCATTCACCAACTCACAAAATGTGTCGTCATCCATCTGAAACAGAAAATGTTAATTTTGTTAGAAAATAATTGATAATTACTATTATATATACATATATATTAGTTATGATTGTATATAACTACCATGGAATTCTATCAGTGTTCATCTTCATCCTCATCTTCATATATGTCAATGTCATCTTCATATTCCTCCTCAACATCATCGATATCCATTCGAGTTCCTGTTGCTTCATCTCTTACAATTTCAAATTCATATGTGACATCATTAACATCATTTTCATCACCGACTCTTAAATGTGGTGTGTCATCATCGATACTCAGGTATCTTTGTAAAAAAGATTTATTTTGAGTACTCTCTTGAAAAAATTCAATTCTTTGCACATCAGTGAAAGCACATTCACTTGGAAAAAACTTATTGTCCCAAATTTTGATTTTTATTATACTCCACCAATCAGTCAAGTCTCTTGATGTAGCACAGTAATTTGCGTAATAAACATGATGTGCCTGTTGAGACAATAAAAATGGTTCATTTACTGCAAGAACACTTTTACATTTAATATCGATGATTCCATGAGTCAGATGAACATGAATGCCTCTCTCTGTATCCAACCACCGACATTTGAACATGTTTATATAATGTTGTCCAAGATAACAGAGTTCAGTGATTTCATCAAGTCTACCATAAAAGTCAACATCATTTTCTCGATGATGAGATCCTCTCAAGATAACTCCACTGTTCAATGTTTTTTTTATTCCCCATATGCATGTGTGTGAAATCGAAATCCATTCACCACATATGCATTATAAGTTTTAACAAGTTTGGAAGGTGGGTTACTCAATATACACAGCCGTTTGTCAATTTTATCAGCATGTCGAGACACCTGAATTTTTTTGAAATAATTATCAATATAGTAAACTATACATTTAATGAGTTGCTAAACGATAAAGAATTTTTGTTACCAGTTTTTGAAACCACTGAGAGAAATGTTTCTGACGGCGTTCTTCAAGAGCAGCTGCTGTAATTTGTGGAATTTGATTCTTAATATGATTATCATACAACCTATAAAAAACAATGTTATTTACAATAACATAAATGATAGAATAAGTGATATAAACACTTACAGTACAACTGATGTCATCTCTTCATAGTTGAGCAGAACATACGTATGAGCTCTGTGATGTTCATCATCTGAAATCCAGCGTTCATAAACTCCACCAAATCCAAGCTCGGGCTGGTTGAAAACAGATAATTGATTGTCGATTTCATCAATATTCCTCTCGTTCTATCCCATTTAGTTGTGTTTTGAAGGATACTCAGATTCAAAATAATGGGAGCAGAAAAAAGATATTTCCTCTTGCAAATAATCTTCTGCAATAGATCTTTCAACAGATGCTTTGCTACGTACTTTTCTTTTCAATTTTTTCATGCATCTTTCAAATGGGTACATCCATTGAAACTGTACTGGAACTCCACATTTGGCTTCATACGGCAAATGTAACATCAAATGTTCCATTGAGTCGAAGAAATACGGTGGAAATATTTTTTCCAGTTTACATATAATTACAACAACATCTTCTTCAAGTTTGCATAGAGCATCATAATCTGCTGTAGCCGCACAAATTTCCCGAAAAAAATGAGACATGTTTGTTATGGAATCCAAAACCACAGAATTCAACAGGCCTCTTATTCTAATGGGTAGAAGTCTTTCCATTATAACATGACAATCATGAATTTTTAATCCAGTAATATGATCATTCTTTACACATCTACCCAAATTGGAAGCACAACCATCTAGAAGTCTCAAATCTACAATCCACTGACAAAATAATAAACGGTTTTCTTTAGACAGTGTATAAGCTGCTTTTGGTTTCAGTAACCTTTCTGTTCTGACATTCTCAAATAGTTCCAGTTCTGGACGCCTACAAATTTGGGCAAGATCTAAACGTGCATTTACATTGTCTTTGCTCTTTCTTGGAGTATCCAAAACTTAATGAAACAAATTATCAAAACAGTTCTTCTCAATATGCATGACATCCAACATGTGGCGGACCAACAAATCAGACCAATATGGAAAATCCCAAAATATGCTACGTTTAATCCAATTGTGTTCTTTCCCAAAACCATAAATTTTCTGTCGGTTTATTGCGGGACCAAAACTGATGGGAGGTAATGAAAATACAACTGATTTTAACTCTGAAGATGACAGCATTTTTGGAGGTCCATCCATTTCAACTGTTCCTTTTCTAAATTGAGATCTATTTCTACGAAAAGGATGATCAGCTGGAAGAAATCTGCGATGACAGTCAAAATAACAAGGTTTCTTTCCATGAATGAGCATAAATGCTTTGTTCTCTCCCATACAGTAAGGACATGATTTATGACCATGTGTACTCTAGCCAGATAACATCCCATAAGCAGGGAAGTCTCTAATTGTCCACATCAAAGCTTCTCTCAGTATGAAATTCTGTTTCGTAGCAACATCATATGTACTGAGACCAGTACTCCACAATAAACTTAATTCATCAATAAATGGTTTCATATAAACAACAATATTCTTCTTCGGATGTCCTGGATTTAGTAAAGTCAAAAAGATATATGGATCCTTCATCAACATCCATGGTGGTAAATTTTACGGAGTTAAAAAAATAGGCCAACATGAATATTGACTACCATAAGATCCGAACGGACAGAAACCATCAGTGGAAAGGCCCAGTCGAACATTTCTAGCTTCTAAAGAAAAGGATGGATGCACTCTATCAAAATGTTTCCATGAATCACCATCAGCTGGATGATTCAAGCTTTTATCGGTTGAAATATTCGCTTTATGCCATGATATCATTGTCGATGTATTCTTTGACATGAATAAACACTGAAGTCTGGATGTAAGCGGAAAATTTCTCAAATGTTTTACAGGAATCAAACCAGACTTCCCATGTTGCCCTTCTTTATATCTCAGTTTCCCACATGTGGTACAACTATCCAATGAATCATTTTCCCCAGAATATAAAATTCAGTAATTGGAACATGCATGAATCTTCTGACAAGTAAGTCCCAAATTTCGAACCAGCCTCTTACTCTCATAGTAATTTGCAGGAAAAACATTTCCTTCGGGTAACAGTGTTTTAAGAAAAGAAAATATCTGGTCAAAACAGGTGTTTGACATTCCGTTATCTGATTTGATAGACATAAATTTTGGAACTGCTTCTAATTTTCTCATCTTGCAGCCAGGATATAATGCATCCTCAGCAGACCTCAACAACTCATAAAATTCCGACGGTTCCAACTCAGGATTTGACGCTATATCAGCCGGAGTTTTTGTATATTGAACAGATGAACCTACAACATCATGTACTAAATCTTGAAACCGGGATGGATTCAGAATCAAGTTGGTATCACCTACTCTGGAACTGCGTTCACCGTGTTGATACCAAAAAACATAATCTGGTTGAAAACAAAAACACAAGAGATGTCCCCCCACTTGGTCAAACGTGTCAAACGTTCTCAATGTACATTTTCTACAAGGGAATTTTATTTTTCCGTCTGAAACAAATTCTGGATTTGATTCCGCAAATGATAAAAAAGTCTCCACACCCTCTATATATTCTGGATTTAAACCAGAACCGTTTGAATTTCTACGTTGATTTATCAATATGCAGTCATCTAATAATGACTATTGACGACCTCGTTGTTCCATATTTCTCTATATAATATAAAATCATTACTGGTTTTGAATAATTTGTTAGAAAAAACACTCAAGCAAGGATAATTATAGATTTTACATCATACACGACTGACGCAAACTTTTTATTGTGATAGACCTAAAAATTGATCCTTTAAGAATTGAATATGTTGAGAATAACGCAAAACCTGTTACAAATATTGATAATTTTTATATTATATAAATTTTTTATTATTTTAATAATACTAAAATTATTTTTTCATAAATATTAATTATATAATAATTACATTATTACATTATTAGTATATTTTATTATTAATATTAAGAAAAAATATAATTTTCTATATTATATACAATTCTCCTTTCATCTGTGTGTTTAACATTTTGTCTCCACATGTAATATTTGCATTCACTTTCACCTCTCCGTTGGTGAGTAGGTTGATAATTTTGAAAAAGAATGCAAATATTACATATGGAGACAGAAAACACACAGATGAAATGAGAATTGTATATAATATAGAAAATTATATTATTTTAATATTAATAATAAAATATACTAATAATGTGTTATTATTCCTAATTATTGGTAATTATTCCTAATTATTGGTAATTATTCCTAATTATTGGTAATTATTGGTAATTATTACTAATTAGTGGTAATTATTGGTAATTACTGGTAATTATTTCTAATTATTGATAATTATTGGTAATTATTACTAATTATTGGTAATTATTACTAATTATTACTAATTATTACTAATTATTTGTTAATTATTACCAATTATTAATAATTATTGGCCATTATTAGTAATTATTGGTAATTGTTAGTAATTATTACTAGTTATTGGTAATTATTGGTAATTATTGGTAATTATTGGTAGTTATTACTAATTGCTACTAATTATTACTAATTATGACTAATTATTACTAATTATTACTAATTATTACTAATTATTACTAATTATTACTAATTATTACAAATTATTACTAATTATTAATAATTATCACTAATTATTACTAATTATTATTAATTATTGGTAATTATTTGTAATTATTACTAATTATTGGTAATTATTACTAATTATTGGTAATTATTGGTAATTATTACTAATTATTACTAATTATTTGTAATTATTGGTAATTATTACTAATTATTGGTAAATATTCCTAATTATTGGTAATTATTGGTAATTATTCCTAATTATTCGTAATTATTTGTAATTATTACTAATTATAGGTAATTATTGATAATTATTGGTAATTATTACTAATTATTACTAATTATTGGTAATTATTATTAATTATTACTAATTATTGGTATTTATTGGTAATTATTTATAATTATTAATAATTATTGGTAATTATTACTAATTATTACTAATTATTGGTAATTAGTGATAATTATTACCAATTATTACTAATTATTGGTAATTATTGGTAATTATTACTAATTATGGATAATTAGTGGTAATTATTACTAATTATTGGTAATTATTACTAATTATTGCTAATTATTTGTAATTATTAGTAATTATTACTAATTATTGGCAATTATTGGTAATTATTTTTAATTATTACTAATTATAGGTAATTATTTGTAATTATTTCTAATTATTAATAATTATTGGTAATTGTTACTAATTATTACTAATTATTGGTAATTAGTAAAAATTATTACCAATTATTACTAATTATTGATAATTATTGGTAATTATTACTAATTATGGATAATTATTGGTAATTATTACTAATTATTGGTAATTATAGGTAATTATTACTAATTATTGGTAATTATTACTAATTATTGCTAATTATTGGTAATTATTACTAATTATTACTAATTATTCCTAATTATTGGTAATTATTCCTAATTATTAATATTTATTACTAATTATTGGTAATTATTACTAATTATTGGATATTATTACTAATTTTTGGAAATTATTACTAATTATTGGTAATTATTGGTAATTATTGGTAATTATTACTAATTATTGGTAAGTATTCCTAATTATTGGTAAGTATTCCTAATTATTGGTAATTATTCCTAATTATTGGTAATTATTCCTAATTATTGGTAATTATTCTTAATTATTGGTAATTATTCCTAATTATTGGTAATTATTCCTAATTATTGGTAATTATTCCTAATTATTGGTAATTATTCCTAATTATTGGTAATTATTCCTAATTACTGGTAATTATTCCTAATTATTGGTAATTATTCTTAATTAGTAGTAATTATTCCTAATTATTGGTAAATATTGACAATTATTTGCAATTATTGGTAAATATTGGTAATTATTGGAAAACATATTGACAAATATTGGCAATTACTGAATATTGGGAATTATTATTAATTATTACTAATTATTAGTAATTATTACTAATTACTGGTAATTATTATAAATTATTACTAATTAATGTTAATTATTTCTAATTACTATTAATTAATTCAAATTAATTTTAATTTTTCATAATTACTGCTAATTAATTGTAATTACAGCTAACTATTTTAAATTAATTAGTGTTTAATTGTTTCTAATTATTATTAATTATTAATACTTATTCATAATTATTTCTAATTAGAAATCAAAAAAAAATACAAAAATTTAAACTAAATAAATATAAAAAAAATAAATATTAAATTAAAATTCAGATAAAAACCTTAAACTTGATGTCAATGTCGAGCCGCTGTAATTGTAGAACACCACCAGCTGAATCCTCGAAGTCGGAAAAAAAAGTTTACAACTGAAAGTTGTAAAAGATTCAGATTGAAAAAATTGGAATTGTTGAGAGTTGAGAGTGGAGAAATTGTAATGGTTGGCAGTATTTATAGGTTGGATTAATTGCGACGGGCTTTTTGCGACGGGTTTGTCGTCGCAAATAACAATTTTTGCGACGGGGCCCGTCGCAAATAACCCTGATCACATTTAATTTTTGGCGGCATTAAAATGGTTATTTGCGATGGGCCCCGTCGCCAAAATCCCCTGCCGCCGGGGTATTTGCGACGGAGATAGAACCCCTTCGCAAATAACCCTGACCAGATTTAATTATGGGCGGCATTAAAACGGTTATTTGAGATGGGTCCCGTCGCAAATAATTCCTGCCGCCTTGGTATTTGCGACGAGATTGCAGTCTCGTCGCAAATAGTCTTTAACCGCCGCCGGTTATTTGCGATGGGGTTCAATCCCCATCCCAAATAAACTTCACGCGGGTTGGCGTGCATTTCACGCCAAACTATTTGCGACGGGAATAGTTGCCCGTCGCAAATACTCCTTTGCGAAAGGTATTGGCGACGAGAAAAATTCCCGTCGCAAATACCCCATCGCTATTAACCATTTTTCCCGTAGTGTTTTAACAATCCACTTTGGAGTCATTATAAACCGAATATTAATATATTAAAAATTAATACTTTATGTTTTTCTTAAAGAGCCCCTCCCCCCCCCCATTATAAAAGAACACAACTTCTAACCAATTATTCACAACTTCAAAGCCGTTTGGTTCGGCCAACCCCTGCCCAAATACTCAATAAAATTCCCTCACTTCAACTTAGAAGCCTTAGTTTGATCAAAATTCCAACCTAAGGATCCATTTTGATCAAATCAAAAGGAAGAACCCGAAAAAGAGGTAATGTTTTCACCACCCTTTTTCAAGTTCCTTTCTTCTTCAACATCATCATTATTTTATTATTTCCTTTCTAAAATAATAACTCCAGTATCTTCTATATAATTAGATGTTATTATAAATATGGTATAACCATATTCATTATTCTATCTGTCGTTTGAATGACATGTCACCATACGTGCGTACGTATGGCTTACCTTCTCCACGTCGTGGTGTAATTATTATTCAAAAACATTATTATTTGGATGGGTATGATAATGATATGTAAATGATTTAAATAATAAATATAACATGATAATTATTCTATATATATATATGACATACCATCCAATTATAAATTATTTTAATATCAAAAGAAGATATTGTTGCTCATGCGTACGTACAGACTACCATGTCCATGAACACCATGAGATTCATTCCCCATCATATCCATGCAATTATATTTCTCATTTGATGATTTAAAATATTTTTTTTGGACTTGATATAATTCTGGATATGAATCAGATTCAACCTATCCATAACAAACACGGCTTATGTAACAAAATATATAAAAGAAAATGAGTAAGTTAACACCTGAAACGATGATAATACTAAGATATTATTAACAACTCAATGTTAAAAGATCATATATAATATCATATTAATGTATATGATTATTGAATAATTTAATAACAATTATTTCACCATTATATAGGAGGTTAACCTACCCTCAACCGAGGAAAAGTACAAGGTAAGGGGTTTTCATCTCACTCTTTATTCCTGTGAGATTCGTGCCATATTGCCACTATTTCCTTTTTTGTGGTGTATGTACTGCCCATAATTGTATTATTTATGTAATAAACTTTAATTTATGTGTATTTATATATTCATTTTATGATACCTCTTCCATGGGGTGTATTTTTCTCCTGTTACAAAATTGGTAAGGTTTTATTTCACAATCTTTTCATTATCTGAGGTTGTTTATACATAATTATCTACTGGGACTTCTTTATCATCCACATCCATGTTTCTTAAAAATGTATTTAAAAACATTTTTAATTTTTTATGTAATATGGTTTAAAGTCATTTATACCATTGTTTGACTTTTTATAAGATGTTTATGAAGGAATCTTTCCGTCATTTTCCAAACATGGTCATTTTTAACCTTTTCGACAAAATTAAGGTAAAAATGTCTTTTTAGCTTATACGGCGGGTATGACTATTTTCTACCATTATAAACTCATTGAAGCTTACCTTACAAGCTTATAAGAATTTTTTTAATTTAAATGTTGCATTTTATAATTATGTGACTTTTAAATGATTTCAAAATGATTATTTTATGAATTTGTGAAAGGTAATCTTTATCAAGATCAGAATTTTTAATGTTATAATAATATATCATTCTAAATATTTTTAATTAATGTCCATTTTTTAAAAATTATTTTACGGATTTATTTATATCGACATGAATTTTTTGAACTGATATTTCTTTTAAAAAGTTTCAATGTGGTATGGGACCCTTTTGATTCAAAAATCTCTTTTAAATTACTTCCTTAATAAATGCGTGAATTTTAAATGATTTCAAAAAAGAGATATTTCTCTCAAATAGTTTTTATTTCATCTATGTCAACATCATTTTATGGATTTTAAGCTTATTTGAAGTTTATTTATTATGATACAAAACTTCCATATTGTATTGATGGTTTTGTGATGTGTTTGACTGTGGATGTGTTATTTTTATACCATTCATGGTTTATGGAGAAAGTATTGACATTTAGTATGCTAGTTTTAATACGAATGTTTACGTTATGTTTAAAATTATTCATATGAGGAATGCATTGGATTTAATAAGTGACTGGTGGAGCCCGCTATAGCTCCTCGATGCATCGGTAGGTCGCATGAGAAAAACTATTGTCTTGGCACGAGGCCTTGACAAAATCTTATTTGTAGTCTTGGCACGAGGCCTTAGCTACGTGGTTATGATAGTCTGGAATTATTCATTCCATCATTATGAAAGTGGTAATTTATATTTCATGTGATTATTCAATTAGTAGAATATCCATGTGAATAAGTAAATGGAATTATATTATTTTATTTCTTCCATATTATGCTGAAGTTCAAGTTTAAAAGGCTTTTGGTTTAGTTATACACTCCCTTTAATGTTTATTCTTATTTATGAATGTTTCTACAATATTGTTATCCTTACTGGGCATCCGATCTCACCCCATTCTTTGTTTTATTTATTCATGATGTAAAGAAGTATTTTATGAATGACATGTAGGGATAGTATGAGGGGATATGAGTGTGGACTATGGAGACTATGTTGTTGTAGTTTTCATTTTTTATGTAATGTAAACTTTATAAATGTATCTAGTGTTTCCATGGCTACTAAACTAATCAGTCCTTCGTTATTTGATTCCTTGTGATCATGCCAATGTTATGTAATAATGCACCGACTCTGGGTAACTGGGGTCGGGGAATTACAATGTTGGGAATAACTGTAATTATATGTTTATTAATGGGATTTCAACCATCAATTGTTATGTATTGTTTTATTTATTTATGGATATGAAATTTCAATTCTTAGAATGCATAGAAATTGGAAATTGGGATAATCTCTATTTATATTTCTTGGTATGGTGGATACCAATCTATTGAGATGAATGATACCATGAAATTCCTGAGATGTTTGTGATCTAGTGTCATAATATTTTGGGGGTGAATGCCTAGTTTGACTAGCATCCATTATTGTTACACCACATGTTTTAATGGATTTTTTTTCAAATAAATTAAATTTTTATCTATGTCTTGCAAAGAAGTAAGTCAAATATTCCTTTCATATGGAACCATCTTGGTATATGTTGCATGCAAACCTGACGTGGTGTGAATTTGACACAACACTGACATAGCATCTGATACATGAAACACTAAGTTTCTATGAAGTATATATTTTTATTATAATTATCTAATTTTGATAATTATAACTTATCCATTAAACATAAATATATGTATATTAAAAATTACTTTTCAAATATTGATAATAAAAGATATGATTCTTGGTAATGTCCATCTATAAACCAATTTTAATGTACTTCAAAAAAAATTAATTTTAGAAACTCATAGAAATTTATTTTTATCAAAAAATCATCATTATTTATTCTGGAATATGAAAATATTCTTAGGGTTTTTTTGGATTTTTTCTAAAAAGTTTCATCATTTGATGATTAGTGAAAAATACTGCTTTGTATTTAAAACCCAACCTTGTAATTTAAATTATTATTTTAAGTTAAAAATTTTTTAATGTAGAATTAGATAAACGATACATATATTAATCTAATTTAGGTCATTTGAATCATTTCATAATAGATTTAGATATAAAAAATTATTTAACTTTTCAACCTCTCTTTTACTTGCCTTTTAGCCACATTTGCGGGACTATCATTAGACGTAATTTTACCGCCTCTGTGAATTGAATTTTGAAATAATGTTATACATGGTGGTAATCAATATGAAAAATGTGGTCTAATAATATGAAAATAATTTTTCATGAATATTCACTCGAAATATTCACTAGAAATATATGAAATCTATCTTCATCATGAAAATTTATTTTCCATTTTTAGAGAATATATAATTAAATTAATGGATTTTATAATAATTATGTTGTAGTAGTTTAATTAATTGAGATATCTAATAAATGATAATAAAAATAATAAAATAAAATATAATTTGGAATAATTAATGATATAAATGATTTCTCTTAAAAATATATAAAGATCGTAAAATATTGGAAGTATTTTTACGAATATATCATGTTGGATTGGTATTTTAAAATGAAAATTTTGAATAGAATCCAAATTGAAAAAAATGGTACATTAAAATATTTAAAATATTATTAAATGTTATAAAATTCATAAAAAATATAATTCTAGAAAATCAATAAGATAATGTTAAATATGTGATTAATGATCCAATTGTGGTATGTTTTGAATTTTATAGAAACTATAGAAACCATATAGTGTAAAAAGTCTAGTTTTCATGGTAAGAGTTAAATTGTATAAGTAAGGGATAAATCCAAGAGATAAGGTTCATTTTGATACCTAAACATCACCCAAATTTATTGGTTGAGAGGATATAGACCCATAGACATCTACAATTCTATATAATTCACTTGGGAGCTTTTTGAAATCAAATATTAATTTATAATAAATTAATATTTTTGGAGTTTCCTAATGTGCCCATCATCCCTATTATAAAAGGGAACCTCCCCTTCTCTTTTATTGACACCTCTAAATCCTTTTGGATTAGTCAAACCCTACCCTTTTATCCTAAAACATTTCCCACCTACTCCAAGAATCCTTCAATTGGGAGTAAGGAAACTCATGGAAGCCTTTTGAGAAAAACCAAAGACTTTACCTGATTAAGAGGTAACATCTTCTATGAAGTTTCTTTCATTATTTTCTTTCCCCACCCCATAAAATATCTTTATAAAATTATTTTATAGAAAAAATATTATCCTAAATATACTATTATGTATTTATGTTCAGAGTTCAACTGACACATACATGATCCTCCGTATAATGGATTATCAAACGTACTGTTTTTTGGTATGGAAAACTACTACCTCACAAACTGTGATTGTTTGTTTCATTCTTTATCACTAATCATGGGGAACATTATGATGGACAGTGTATATATTTATATCTGTGTTATTTATAATATTTATAATGCATATAATCTTTGGAATTTTTTTAGAACAATTTTTTTTTAATTTCTATTTTTTTTTAATATTATAATATCATTTGAGAGACTGTTGACTACAGCCCCCTCAAAGGGATGTGATTACTTCACACACCACATAGAATGTATTAAAGATGTGATAAGTAAAAATATATTATATATGTGAAATAATAATGCTAATTTAATATTGATATATATATATACATTTGAACATTACATACTTTCCTTCTATACGATAATTAAAATAGAATCAGCGTTCATGTGTACATATAGCTTACCATCTCAATAAATGGTGTATTCTATTTCATACATATTTATTCTAATGATTATTATCATATATAGATACTTGATATTTATGATATTTAAACAATTATTTTCATCTTTGAATAATTATATATATATAAGAACTGATGATATAACAAATTAAGACACATGCGAAGAATAAAGTGAATATTACCCCAAGTCAAACCTTAACATAGGATTGATAAAAATAAGGTAATATATGGTAATAATAAGACCATATATGGTATAATATATAATAATATACTTATTTAAAGGATTTTTAACAAACATATATTTATTGTACATGAATCTAGTTCATGTATGATGAGATTCAAGACCAAAGGTAAGGCGATTTCCTCTCACTTTTACTTTTTATGAGATACGAGCTATGTTTTCCACTATTTCCTTTTGAATGGTGTTCTTAATTATTATGATTATATAATTTTATTATTATACATAATTTTATCTATATTTAACATACAATTATTTATTTTTCTAGGTTTTAGGTTTATATGGTTTTTTATATAAAAATCATTTTTCAAAGAAGAAAGGATATTTACATCAAGAACAATTTTTAAAACATTTTTCAAAAAAATTCCATATAAGATTCCATACATTGGTGTTACTCTTGACTTTATGTGTAAATTTTTCAATGTTTCAATTCATATTCTTTCATTGAATGGATTGTGTTTTTATATAATGATTTTTATGAAGCCCATTTCTCTTTCTTGGGTTATATGCTTTTGAAACCTGATTATTTTCACGGGTAATGTTTCTGTTGAAATTATTATCAAATATATCTCTTCACAAAGGATGTGATATGTTTATGTATTTATGATACCAATTTAATTTAATGGGTTATGTTATGATTTTTAAATATCATGTAGAACATGTATATATGAAATCATTATGAGATGGGTGGGAACTATATCTCCCTCCAATTCTTTGAGTAAAGATTTATATCTCATGAGATAGATGAAGATGGTCTAATGTGTGAACATAGACCACTATGATGGCCAAGGAAGTGAACCATGACTAAGATGATGGTGTAAGGAGTGAAATCATTCTACTAATATGGTAATATGGGTGATCCATGACTATCATGATTGTATGGGGAGTGAAACTAAGAAACCAAGATGGTCTTGAAAGTGATTACCTAGAAAATATTTAAATCAATGTATACTTACATGTGTGTCACAATTTATGTTTTTATTCAAATGTTATGATATCATGGCTTCTGATCTTAAATTCACTATTATTCATGTCTTATGAATTAAAAATAATTATACATTAATTCCTATTATTATCTTTGATATGTAGCGTATGATCATCTAATTTCCTAGTCATGTTCTTCTACCCCTATGATCATGTCAATTCTTACATGTATCCCTTGTTTACCCTCACTGGGAAACTGTTCTCACCCCTTTTATGTTTTCTTTCCCCCATGTTATGATGATTTTTACTATGCTTCATGTGTCTAATAAGGTTAATATTAATGATTAACCTAGTGGGATATGATGTAGATTATTTATTTACCATTGTTTATGTTTCCATGTTTGAAATGGAACTAGGACAATTACGGTCTTTGGGAATCCGATCATATAATGGTTAAGTATTCCACAAATGTTATGTTATGTATTTTTTTTTAAATTTTGGGTTGTTATATTTTGTATCAGAAAAAATGTGTAGTTATAATTTGGAATCAAAGATAATAAAACCATAGTGATAACCATAAGTACATGTATAGGTTTATGTCTAAGGGTAAAGAGATGTATTGGAAATGTCCAAGATTTTTTGGTGAAGGATAGAGTGATTGGTTTTTTAGAAATAAATCTATGTATGCATACCATATTTGGATGTGACACTAGCACTGATGTACCTTGTGGTAAAAACTCTGAAAATATGTTCTGTTCCTTACATAAGGTAATCTAGTACACTAAAATCTGACGTGAAGCACACTTGGTTTGACACTCCTGGGGGATATGCTTACAATATTCAAAAACTCATCACAAACCATTAAGATGGATTTATGTTTATGTTGTATTTGAATAACCTAGGATAATCCTAGAGTGTCTTATATCAATGATTGTTTCATAATATAGAAGTTCTATAAGTGATTATTCATGATTTTGTAGTTCCTCATTATGATAATTATTTCAAACCCAATTATTTTTGTTTTAGTCAATGGTTTGAACCCAATGGAACCTTTTTATTGGTGATTGTAATGGACAATGAAATGATTGATCTCTTGATAAACTGAATTATATGGGATCTGCAATGAAAAACCTCATTTTTTATGCTTACACAACTTTCTCATGCTATGAATCATGGTGGACTTCCAAATGATAAAATGAGGGAACAAAATTCTATTGATACATTGATGAGGCGACCTATACCTTCTTTCAGAGGTTCTTCTTGTCCAATTTCTGCAGAACAATGGACCAGTTATACTAAGAATATATTCTCCTTTCATTAGTGTTTGGAGTATATAATTTCATTCAAGCAATTTATTATTTAGAAGGAGAAGCGGATCAATAGTTGAATCTAATCAACAATACAAGGCACTAAGATGTGATTGAATCCATGGATTGGGATGAGTTCAAGGTGTTATTTTTCAATATTTACTTTGCACTAATTCTTCATAAAAAGATGGATAAAGAGTTAATTGAGTAGAATAAAATCAATGATGAGTGTAGTGGTACCTATGAGGATAATTTTATGATATTTGAGATGTAAACATCATAAATTATCATTCAACTAGAAGGGAAAGTTGATAGGTTCTTCAATGTCATATAGATATGTCTCAGAAGACTATTGGCCATAAGATACTCTTGTAGTTATGATTAGATTTTGTTTTGTGTAATAAATTTTGAAATGGAGGAGGGAGTCACGTATCAATATCATGATTTTGACAAGAAGAAGAAAAATATAGAGTTTAAAGGAAAATCTTAAAACCATGAAGAAAAGAAGATGAACTCTCCTTTATGTTCTAAGTGTGGGAAGAATCATGGAGGAAATTTCATTAAGGGTTTAAATAAATATTTTTAGGTGTAGAAATAATGTTAATAAATAAATTTATTGTTGAAGCGATGGGAAGAAGACAACTCAAAACACTAATGGAGAAAGAACCTTACAGAATGCACCTCCAGTGGTTTAGTGCTCCAAGTCTTTAGTGAATAGACATTAGGCTGAACAATACCCAAGGCCAAGGTAAGCTTATGATGATGGACTTCAATAACCTCTTAAGCTGAGGGACATGGGGAAATCTAATGAAATTTCCATTTCTTATTAGGGGTGTGATAACGATGTGATCAAAGGTACACATACTAACCACTCTAGAACTGGTCATTTCATATTTCGTTATGGATCTACCCACTCATTCATATCTAATGAATTTTCTTAGGGTGCTAAAAAATTGAATAGAAAAATTAAAGGTGGAGTATGTAGTGAAAATATCTGTTGGTATGATGAATTGAAATCAAGTCAATTATTCATCTCCTATTGAAGTTTGTGTGAATGTGCTTACTGCCAATCTTATCAGTTTTCATTTTCCTGAATTTGATGTCATCTTAGGAAAGAATTTTCATTCACTGCATAAATCCCACATCAAATATTAAAGAAGGGAAATTATATTCTATATTTAAAACCCTCCTTTGATTATCCATCAATGTGACAATAAGTGTGAACATCCATTGGAGTTTATATACATTCTATGTGTCTTAATTCCAATTTAAAAGGATATTTTATTTCAAATGGTTGGGGAGAAGATCGACATTAATGACAATTTCTATTGTTTGAGAATTTGAGGATGTATTTTCAGAAAATTATCTTATCCTTATACCATAAAATGATGTTGAGTTCTTATTAGAACTTATACTTGGTTCCACACCAATTTCTATGTCTCTTTATATAATGACATTGATTGTGTTGTAGGAATTGAAGAAGAATCTCCCTGAAAACCATGGTAAGGGATTCATTTGTCCAAGTGTGTCACCTTTGGGAGTTACAGTTATTTGGGTGAGAATTAAATCTGGATCACTGTGTGTTTCATTGATTATTATGTGTTGAACAAGATCACAATCAAGAATCATTATCCTCTTCACCAAATTGATGACTTGTTTGATCAACTACATGGAGGTCAAAACTTTTCCAATATTGACCTTCTTTCCCAATATCATTAAATGAGGGTCAAGAATGAGTATATACCCATGTTAACATTTAGTATAAGGTATGGTCACTATGAGTATATAGTGATGCCTTTTGGTCTTACTAATGCCCCTGTTATCTTCATGGATTTATTGAATAGAGACATTAAGTATTACCTGGATCTGTTTGTGGTAGACATTATAGACTATATTCTTATCTATTAAAAGTGTAGGGAATATTGTAAAGATCAATTGAGAATTGTATTAAATACCATATAGAAAGAGAATATATATGAAAAAATTACAAAGTGTGAATTTTACTACAAAAATGTTTTAGTTTTGCGTAATATAATCGAATGATATGGTATAGTGGTAGATCTATAAAAAACGAGTCTATTAAAAGAAATCCTTTTCCAACCACGGTGGATAAGATCTATATCATTCATAGTCTATCAATAAATTATTGATGGTTTGTGGATAATTTCTAATGAATATCAAATCATATAACCATGTTAACTCATAGGGGTGTCATGTTCCATTGGACCAATGAATATGAGGAAAATTTCAAGGATATAAAGGAAAGGTTTTTCAACACACCTATTCTTACATTACCTGGTAGTGGGTAAGGGTTTTTAATTTATATTAATGCATCAAATATGGTTTTGGGATGCGTTTTTATGAATAATATCTTTTTTGTAGCGTATAACTCAAGAATGTTGAAGATTATTGAGAAACATTAACTTTATCATGATTTGGAGTTAGAAGTGGTGGTTTTTTCATTAAAGCTATGGATGCATTATCTTTACGGTGAATAGTGTGAATATAAAAGTATAAAATATATATTCACATAGAAGTATTTTCACTTGTGAAATATAATGGGGTTAGAGTGGATAAAGGATTTTGAATGCTCAATATATTACTACCTTGGGAGAGCTAACAAGTTGGTTAATGCTTTGATTCATAAGGATCATGCTAGCTTATCCATGATGAGGATCACAAAAGATCCAATATTTCTTGATTTAAAAAATATGGATCTATAATTCCTAAAATAATAATAATATTTTTACCTTTCTCAAATGAATTTCCATCCCTCAATATTGGGAAGATTAAGGAGGTGCATACATAAGATGAAGAGCTATAAATGAATTCATTAAATCTTCTTATGGTTAACCATGATCAGGATGGAATGATAAGGTCCTTGAACAATTTTTTTATTTCTTAAATACTAGATTTCAAGAAGGAGATATTATTGGAAACTCAAAGTTCTCCATTCCCTATTTGTCCTGGAAGTAAAAATATATGTAGGGACTTTTAAGAATACTTCTAGTGGCATTGGCATGAAGAGAGACATCATGGAGTTTGTATCATTGTGATTAGAATGCAGACAACATAATGATGAGAGAAAAAAGCCAAAATGGATGTTTCATCCATCACCCATACTAAAATTAAAATGGGATAACATAACTACATTTTTTTTGTTGGACTACCCCAAAACACTAGAGGATTTAACGCTATATGGGTAGTATTAAATCACTTACTATGCGAGCACACTTCATTTATATCAGATAATATTTCTATATTAAAAATAATTTTAATATATACATAAAGGAATCAAAAAGGTTTCATGGAGTACCACATTCTAATGTATCAGATCGAGATCTGAGGTTTACCTCACTGTTTTGTAGAAGTATTCATAATTCACCTGATACTAAATTTAGTTTCAACACTGATTATCATCCTCAGACATATTCTTTGCCAGAAAGAAAAATTAAAACCCTAGAGGATATGTTGATATATTATTCATTTAATTTAAAAGGTGGATGGGATCAACACCTTCTTCTAGTTGAGTTTTTATAAAACATTTAATTTCACTCAATCATTTATAAGGAACCATATGAAGCCTGCTATGGGATGAAATGTAGATCTCCAATGTGATAGGATGAGGTTGCAAGAAGAATGATATTAGGACCTAATATCACTGAAGAAATGGTCAAGATGTTTTGAACCATTTAGTAGCAAATAAAGGAAGAACAAAGTCTGAAAAAAGTTTTGTTGATAATCATTAATGTGATCTATAATTTGAAGTCATTGAAAAGGTGTTTTTAAAAATCTCATCTTGGATGAAATTTATGAGAGTTGGGATGAAAGAGAAACAAAGCCCATGGTATATCATCCCCTTTAAAATTCATTATTTTACTGGGATCGTAGTATATCACTTGGCACTTCCTCAAAATCTCTCTCTTGTCTATGATGTGTTCCATGTATCTTTCTTGAAGTATAATATACATAACCCTTAACATGTGGTCAACTCAAAGGTTATAAAATGGGAGAAGGATATTTCTTATTAGGAGAAACCAAATGAAATTTTAGTCCAATCAGAGAAAGTTATATGAAATAATACCACTCACCTTGTCAATTTTAAATGGAGAAATCACCAATTGGAGGAAGCTACGTGGGAACTTGTGGATATTATGAAGCATAAGTGTCCTCATTTTTTTACCTTAGTGAAAATTTTCAAGGGTGAAATTCAATTTAAGGGGGGTGGAATGTACCGCCCTATGTTTTAATGAAACTTTTATTTCAAATAAATTAAATTTTCAGTTATGACTTTCAATGCACTATGTCAGACATTACAATGACATGGAATTTACTTGGTGTATGTTGCATGAAACACCGCTTTGGAGTACGTTCAATGCAACAAGAACCTGTCATACGATACACACAACATTAAGTTCTTACAAAACATCCCATTCTATTATTATTATCTAAATGGGATAATTATAACCTATACATTGAACATAGTCATATGAATTGTAATTACTACTTTTCAAAAATTGATAATAAAATTCATGATTATTTGTAAAGTGCTTCTATGAACCTCTTTTAATTTCTTTATAATAAAATAAATTATCTACACTCATAGAAACTGATTATCAGGAAATATACATCATTTTTTAATTCGGAATATCAAAATTCGCTTAGGATGAATTTTTTTATTTTTTTCTAAAAAGTATCAATTTTTGATGAATATTGAAAAATATTGCTTCATAGTAAAAAACAAACATTTTTATTTAAAAAATTATTTTATGTTAAATTAGCATTACTGTCCCAATAGATAAATTACACATATATTATTCAAATTTAGTTTAGTGGATTATTTTTTAAATATAATTATGTATTAAAATACTGAACTTTAGAATGTCTCTTTGACCAGCCTTCCAACCAGATTTGCCTGATTAGTATTGGGAATATTTTTATTATTATTTTTAATTTAATTTCAAAATATGGATAAACATGGTTTTAAAAATTATATAAAATATTGTCTAATAATATCAATAATTTTTTTCACGAATAGTGTCTTTAAAATTTTATTTACCATAGTTAATGGTTAATATTTTAATTAATGGTTACAATAATATTATAATAATAAAAAATTATTATTACACATGTCCTAATTTCAATATCTATGCGTTTTTATACCAAAATAATCCATAGGTTGAAAATATAATCAATTTTAATCCACTTTTTTTAGATTATGGAATTTTTTTTTTTATTTATAAAATAGTTAAAAATATCATCTTAAAATTTTAATAAGTAAATAATTTTAAATATAAGGTTATACATAATAAAAATTTGACTATAAATATTCATTAGAAATATAAGAAATCTATCTCCATGAATATAATTTATTTTTATTTTTTGAGAATAGATAATTTAATTAAATGCTTGTATAATAATGATGCATTAATTGTTTAACAAATTTATATATCAAATAAATGGTGTTAAAAATACTAAAATAAATACAATTTTGAATAATTAATGACATCCCAGAATTTAATAAATCAATTAGAAATATTAGTGGAATATTTGAAGATTTTTTTTGAAGATACATTTTTTTCGATATTTTTTAAAATGAAAATATTGAACAGTGTCAAAATGGACATAAATGGTACTTTAAAATAAAAAATATTTTATCAAATGGTATAAAATTCATAAAAAATATATCATTATTCCAACTAAATCAAATAATGTTAAATATTTCATAAATGATAGAATTGTGGTTATATTATCATCTTATAGTAACTATATAAACACTATAGTGTAAAAAAGAAATGTTATCATAGTTAGAGTTAAATTTTTTAACTAAGGGTAAAAGAAAAAATATAATGTTTATTTTCTGACCTTAAAATCTCCCAAATAAATTATAAGAGGGTATTTATACCCATACCAAAATAAAATTCTATATTACTCAATTGTGAGAATTTTAAATAGAAAAAATATCTATTACATTAATAGTTTTGGAGTTTCGGATAGTGCCCCCACCCTCTTATAAAAGATCACCTCCACTTATCTTTTATTCACACCTCTAATACCATTTGGATCACCACAAATGGTCTATTTAACCTCAAAACATCCATCCATTCCTCCTATAAGTCACTATTTTTGCAGAATGAAAATCAATGAAGCCTTCTGGCCCAAACCAATAGAGTAACCTGATTGAGAGGTAACATTTTCTCTCATTCTCTTTTCTATTTTTTTCATTCTCAAACCCCTAAACTATTGTTATTACATTATATTATGAAAAAAATTAGTATCCTTAATATACTTGGATATTATTCTTCTAATATTTTGACCTAAACTTACACACATCTCCATTTAATGGATATCGAACAATATGTCTCTGTGTATGGTGAACTACTACCTCATGAAACATTGATTATAAATTTTTCCATTAACACCAATCATGTTCACCATTATGATGGAAAATATATCTACATTTTTTATATATAATATTTATTAATTCAGTATGAATATTTATTCTTTTTTGAAAATGTACATTTTAACTTCCCATTTTTTGTTAATATAATAATCGTGTTTGAGAAAGTATTCACTACCACCCCTCAAAACGATGTGATTCTTTCAAAAACCTCATTGAATGTATTAAAGATGGGTTTCTTGATATTATATGATATATATGATATAATAATTCTAATTTAATAATGATATATATATACATATACTTATTTCATTTACATAAATTTATTCCATACGATAATTGAAATGGAGACAACGTTCATGTGTAAGTACACCTTATCATCTCTATGAATGGTGTATTATTTTTATTAATTATTTATTCTAAAAACTTTTATCAAATTTTTATTTTTAATATACCTGAAATTTATATAATGATTTAAATTATTTAATCATGATATATGTATAAGAACCAATGACTTAAAAAATTAAGGCACATATGAAGAACAAAGTTAATATTTCCCAAAGTGAAACCTTAATTTATAATAATTAACAAGTGGGTAATATAAGTTCATAATCATAACATTTATGGTATTATGCTAAAGAACATGATTCTGTATAAATTTTATAATAAACATATATTTATTTTATAGGAATCTTTTTCGATTACAAAGAGAGTCAAGACACAATGTAATGGGATTTCATCTAATTTTTAATTTTTATGTAATACCAGATATGTTCACCACTCTTTCCTTTTGTATGGTGAATGTACATCCCATGATTGAATCCAATGATTCTTATAATTAAATTTATGGGTATTTATATATCCATTTTAAGAATGTTTTATAATAGGGTTAATGATTGAAAATATTTTTTTTATAAAAAATCATTTTTCAATGAAGAAATGTTATTTTCCCCAATAAATGTATTTAAAAAATATTTCAAAATTATTTTACATGTGAGATAACATCAAATGGTGTTAATTATTAGTTTATGAAGAAATTGCTAATATTTTTCAAAAATGTTCTTTCTCCAAATGGATTATGTTTTTATGCAATTTTCTTTATGAAGCTCCTTTCTCATTCACAAGTTATATCATTTTTAAACCTGGTTCCTTTCATGGGTTATGTTTATGGTGCACTGATTATGAAACATGTATCTTTCCCCATGTTATGTTATGTTTACAATTTTAAGATACCCACTTCATTTCATGGGTTATGTTATTATTATCAATTATCTTGTGGAACAATAATTTTTGATTCCATTATAAAATGGGTGGGAAATATATCTCTATCTAATGCATTAGGTAGAGATTTATATATCCTGAGATACACTAAGATGGTCTTGTTTGTGAACCTTCACAGCTAAGATAGCCATGAGAGTGAAACATAACTAGGAATATGGTATAAGAAGTTATGTCTTGCTACTAATATATAAATTTGAGTTAACTATCACTACTGTGATTGTATGGGGAGTGATCCCAGGCTACTCAAATGGTCTTGTAAATGATGAATTAGCTACTATGGAAATCATTATATGCTTATATGTCTATCACAATTCTATGTTTTATTCCAATGTTATGATTCCACAGCTAATTCTCTTTATATAATTATGATTCATGTCTTATGAACATACAATATTTATTCCATGCTTCATATTATTATCATTTATATATAGGGTATGATCTTATAATTTTATGATTATGTTCTTATAGCACTATGATAATTCTTATTCTAACATGTGTCCCTTGTTTACCCTTATTGAGCATTTGAGATAACCCCTTCAAGGATTACATCTCCCCACTAATGATTATTTCTAACATATTTGATGTATTTTATAAGGTTTGTAGTCATGAATAACCTAGTGAGATGTGATTTAGCTCATTTATGTAGTAGTTTTTATGTTTTAATGTTTCCAAAGGCACTTGAATAAATATTGTATTTGGGAATCTTTTTGTATAATGTTTATGTATTCCGAAAAAGATAATTTACATCAATGTTTTGAAAAGTGAGGGTCGCTATAATTCTGGATGACGAAGTGGTGGTCACATTATGGTTGTTCTAATGATATGGATTCATAGGGTATGATAGAACATGTGCAATAATTCTAGTGATTACATCGATTCCTTTGACACAGTGAAACCATTGTGGAAGCTCGGGTAGTTGATATTTCAATGTAGATACAACTAGAACATTAAATATTAATGGTAACATGAGTATTTGATTGGTGGGATGAGGTTTTGGGAGGGTATATATAACCCCAAAAACATACTCCAAAAATTACAAGGGTGAAAGTCCCATCCCCTTTATCAATGTATAAGATACCACCTAGGATATGTTAGATGCCCCACGGATGGTTTGACAGAGGATCGTGAAATTTTCTTGATTCCCAGAAAGGGATGGTGGGATCTATGAGGGTATTCTATTTGATTACTTGAGTTTCCATGGAATAGGTCTCACCTAGTGGTATAGTATTTACTAAGAATTTCCCCTTATAAAGAATTATACATTTTATTATAAGTGAAAAATTCCTTGGTACTACTACTAGGTTTATCCTGTGGGAAGAAGGATGAAGGGTGTTTAGTGAAGCCCAAGGGTCGACTACTCATATTAGTGGAGGAAAGATAAAGGTATCCCTAGAGTGTGGACCAAGTTACCCCCATTACATGATTCACATGCTCAGAGAGACTATAACATTGGTCTAGGCATGAATGGTCAATGGGGGTCACAAACCTAAGGATCAATGGTGGCTAGTGGGGCTTTACTTGTTTATGTTTATGAAACCCTTGGGGATTTTGGAATGGTAATCATGAGGTTCTCAAATAAATTCTAAAATTAGGTTGAAAAGGGTATTTTTCCTAGTTGAATATTATTTTCTTCTTGTAGTTTATTTATTATTTTAGCTAGGCATGCACATTTTCATATCACTACATTTTTTTTGTATAGTACGAGACCACCATGGTGGTTCCATTCTTTATTATATACTCACACAACACTCGGACCACCACTACAAATGGGTACCTAAGAATCCTTAATTCTTTATATGTTCTGGTTTGGTTGATACCTAAGGTTGTATGATTGAGCTAGAGAAATAATGGTAGGATTTAAAATACAAGAACAGATGCGGCTAATGGATATTAGAGGAAAATCCTATATTTTTTAAAATTCAATCCATTTACTTTATTTTAGTTTTTCCTGATATTTATGATTGACCTAGTAGATGATTTTTAATTTATGACTATATGTATTCTATATTAATTCAAATTATATTTTTTGGATTTTTATATATCTGTGTGCTCAACTGGTTTTGGTTGTGCATGATACAATATTTTATTAATACACACTCTGATATAAAGGGTACACTCTCCCCATAGTAACTCTTTAAGAACCACTTACTAGTCTATAGGCTCTGGTATATAGGTAGGTATGCTAGAGGTAAGTAGAGACCATATGTTCAAACAAAAATTAACATTCCACGGGGGAGGGATATTACATTGATGTAGCTATTCCATATTTTCCATTACACATTCATTCATTATTTGGGGAATCTCCATAGGGATCTTCTATTCATGTTTCATCTTGGGGATATATTATTAATGTTTAGGTTCATTAGGATTTCCACTTATATCATCCCTTGTAACTATTCATAGGTTTACAATTCCATTAAACTCCATAATGAAATGAAACTAACCTTTTACTTAAGGTTAGTAACTAATAGGGGAGTGAGTTTTTAAGAACACTTAACTTTTAACACATTGAGGGAATAAAAAATTTGAATGTTATATAATTTAATCTCTTTATTTGTAAATTCCTTAGTTTTATGAGTATTTTTTTGAATTTTGTACAACTACACAAGTTGTTTCATTATGTATTTTATTGAGGATTCTTGATTATTTAATTTTTTAACTTATTGAAGGATAAGGATTGATTTTTATGGGTTATGGAAATAATGGTGATTAAAATTTTTGATGGATATGGTGTATTAATAGTTTTTTGTTCCCATATCCATATTAATTGTGGGAATAATCTCTTAATTCTTGATTGTAGTTTAATCTCTATTGGACTTTTTTCTAGAACCTGGCATCATTGATTTTAGTGACATAAACTAGATGGAAAACATAAATATTGTGGTATTTAAAGTGGTAAATATAGTACACAATTAAGCATGTGGATGGTTATATTTCATAATCATTTTTTATGGATGTTTATAACACAACAAAAGTTAATTATTGAATTTATTTTTCAAATAAAAGTTAGTTAAAACCATTTAACCCATGAAGTCTAATTGTTTGATTTTTGTGATTAATTACTGAGAACTTTGTGAGATTCTATCTATCATATATCTCAAAATAATAAAACACTATTCAATAATCACCCCCTTAAAGAAAGAAACTAGTAGGTTTAGACATTTCCAATCTTTCCTTGCTTAAAAAATCCTTGGAAATATTGGAATTTGAAATTATTATTTAAGAAGGATAGTTTCAGCCACATTAATATCTCCATGAACTAAAAAATATTTTCTACATTTTTTATTTATATTCTATATATCTCTTTTATCAATTGGGTAACTCTTATGGTCGTAAATAATTTTTATAGGAAATAATTTTATAGTTTCTCCTAAGTAGTGACCTCTCTTGGTAGTAGATTATAGAGACACTCCCTTGAAAATCCTTTGAGAAAATATAGGAATAAATTCAAGTTGATATAATATCCTAAAACTCATATTAGTTTGAATTTAATAAAAACATAACCAAATTTTAATATGTGTCAGTTTGGATCATATCAAAAAAAATGAAATTTAGAATGAAACCCAATAATTATTCTTCATTTTCAAAGTTGTATTTTTTTGCTTCATGAAGGATAATTATTTTGGCTGAAATTGATCCATGTTTTCACTACCTGTAGTTACTCTAACTGAAGAATTGTAGGAGTTTGTGGAATATGTCAGGGGAGAAAAAAACTCCCTTATCTCTTTTCCAATTATTTTTAAAGATCAATACCATTCCCTCATAGTTATTTTCAGTTTTTAATCAAAACCAATGAAGTGAGTTGAAGTAGATTTGATCATTTTTTAATATAATTTAATAAAAAATAAATATATAAACACAAAAATATCCTACCAATCTATTGAAAAAATATGATGACCTTCCTATCACGAGGACCTCAAAAAATGAATTTATGAACATGAATTTAATTTAATGAAAGTGGAACTATAGAACTCTCTAGAGTGGATAGTATTATGGGAGTGTTATTTTTTTGGAGTGTAATGTGTGAAAACTATAATTGAATTGGGTTGGTATGAAATTAATATTTTTAAATAGTATTATAACCTTCTACCATTTTCCTTGTTCAAATATTGAATCCTTATTCTTGTTATTTAACTATTAATTATTTAATCAAACAATATCTCACTGCATAACCGCACATGGTTATCTTATAATACATATTGGAGTACAATAATACATATATCCACAAAATTTCATTTCCTAGTGAGTAGAGATTTCTAATCAATATTTGGGAAACCTAATTATCACCCTAAATTATAGTTCAGTGAATCTCAGTAGACTCTGTGTACAATTACAATACTAGGAGAAGAAGTAATTTTTAAAAAGGTTAAACAAAAATACTAACTAATTATAAGTATAATATATATAAATAAATAAAAAAGTATGTATTAAAAATAAATAAATATAATTATACAAAATCTGATGGGGAAATAATCCTTCAATGGATAACTAGTGTATTGGTGTTCTATCCTTAGATTCGTTATTAAAAACTAAAAAACAAGAAATGATATAGCTCCAGCAGATTAAATAGTTATGGTAGAATCTACTTCCTTAATGAATAGTTTTTCCTTTTATATTGTTTCTCAGTACCTATATTAATGTAGTTCTTCACCCATAAAAGAAAAAAAAATTACACATTATCCTCCCTTGATTATTGATCTTTCAATAATTACCTCATTTTTAGTTTCATGGGCTCTTTTTTTATTTTGATGATTAGGGTGTTCATAGATCTTTGGTTATGTTTTATCTAAGTCATTAAATATTCTCGATTATTATAGTATCTTTGTTACCCAAGTATTTATTTTTCCCTAATACATTTTATGATCACTGCATAAATCATTTCTTAGAGATCATACCAATTTTTAAAAATAGTGGGAATTAGGTTTTATTTTTATCTTAGTTTGATTTTTTTATTTTGTATATTTTAAAATTTTAATAAAAATAGTAGCATAGAAATTTGTCTATTGCATGGATCAAATTGACGACCAAATAGTTACAATGGAATCTAGACGGAAGATCATGGCATGGATTCTCATTTGAATCCAAAGAGGAATTGTACATTAAAAATCATGTTTTTAGATAGTAAACATTTTTCTTCCAAATTTCATAAAACTATTAAATATTAATGATTCACCAGGGTGATAGAATTATTATGGGGTCAAAATAAAAATATAAATTAGATGAAAAATATATTAATTTTTGATCTCATTGCATATTCATAAAATATTTTACTATTTTAAAAAATATTGATTGTCTCACAAAAATTATGTAAAATTCATAATTGCATAATTTTAGTACAATGATTTAAATTTTAAATTTTTTTATGAAAATAATATTATCTATATGATTATATAAATTTTAATATAAAACTCTTAATATATTTCAAAATTAGAGTGTGTGGTACAACAATTTTAAATAACTTTATTCTTGTAAATTTTTTGTTCTAATTTATATGTGTGTAATTATAATATGAAATATTCATTAAAATACATTTTTTAATGTTAATAATTTTATAATTATCAAAATATATTATTAAATACATTCTTGAATAAATGTTTCATTACTATTAAAATGCTCAAATTCCAAATGGTCAGATATCAATAGTGAGATTTTAAATTTCTTTTTACCCCTAAATATATTGTTCATTATAATATCCTAAGATCATTCATGTCATTATCATAGTTCTTATACAATGTTTATAATGTATCTAATTAACTTTTTCCTAAAAATAATGTATCTTATATATTTTAATGTATTTTTACTGTATGATCTTCTATAGTTCAATATTATAGTGATTCCTTATATTGCTATATATTCTATGATATGGGTTTTCTCTATTCCTTAAAATATAATTTTCTATTTTTCTATTTAATGTAATAAGACCATAATTGATAATTAAATAATATATTGTATGCTAAAGAAATTTTTTTAAAATGAAGGCTTTATTTATTATAGTTTATTATTGGGTATTTCATTCTCCCTCTTAAATAATTTCATCTATTAAATTTGGTGTATATATCAATCCATTAAGATATTCAAGTAATTTTTCTTCATTAATTCCTATGTATCCCAGGTTGTTTCCTCTAACATGTTATTCATCTAATGTATATTCACTAGTTTTGTTTTTCTATTTAATATAACATTCATTATAGAGTTATTAATTATGATTAGAAATTAAATATATGAAATTTTATGATTTGATTATATTTACATCGTGGTGAATATGAGTTTCTGGTCTATCACATACTTCCACAAAATTGAAACATGGAAGAAACCATGCTCTTTAGGGAGGTTTTTGTAGAAAATAAAAATGAAATTCCAAAACTCCATTTATCAAAAAAATCTCAAAAGGGCCAATATACCTTTGAATTATCACCTTATTATTAAAAATAATAATTATAACCCCATTATTTTGTATCACTTTTATGAATACATGATACCCTATATGAAATTCCATGTTAATTGATTATTAACATATATTTTTTGAATACTTTGACTGGATATATAATGATTCTGGATAGGTCAGACATTCTTTGTTTTCTGAGGAATGGTTTTTGGCCCAACTAGATTTCATTCCCCAACATCAACCCAATACGATGGAGTTAAACATATTTTTTCACACATGGCTTCATATAGTTCCATTTTTATGCTAAAATGGATGCTATTTTTGTTTTGAAATTTCTCCAAATGTAAGAAATTGTCTCATGTTCATTGAAAATATATTGAGGAAGACTTTATCATGTACACTATGGAATAAAAGATCCTTTTATATAACTCATGGGTTTTAGGATGATAAAAGTTTCTAATATTAACTCAATGTTAAAATATTATTTTAGAATACTTCAAATAATTGATGTGAAAAAATGTCATCATCAATATAATGGTAAATTATTCACCAAGACGTGTCAAAAAATCTTTAATATAGTGTCATATAAGAGGTTCAAGAGGTATATTCTCCCTTATTACTGATAAATGTGAAAACCTCTTAAATAAATTCATAATTACTCATTAAAATTCAATCATATTTGTTTTATTACATAACCAAGAAAAAAATATTGGGTGATATTTTTGAACTCCCTAAATGCAATTAATAGAGGTATATTGAAAATTTCTTAACGATTTCTCTAATATTTTAATTATTGTAACGCCGAACATCATGACACAAAGATTGAAATTTTTTATTTCATGTTTTCCAACTCTTTGATCACCATTTCCACCATATACATCATAGTATTATCGATTTCTATATTGAATATTGAGCTTTGTGATTCATTCTGAAATTTTAATTTTAGCTTAAGTGAATATGGTACAAAAACTCAATTTCCAAATTTCATTAGCGTATATTCATATTTAATATATTTCAAAAGCCCAAATTTTATGTATTTTATCTCCCCTTGTAATCCGTTATTATCTTTTTGGGGATTATTTATCATCTTAAGTCATATTGGATAGAAAATTACATGGAAAACGAATTTTGGTTCCACTTCTTTATTTATGTCCATAGAGAGATTTATAAAATATACTAATATTCAATTTTTTAGTCCTCATCAAGGAAAAAACTCTATGATCATTATTACTCAATAAATATGTCACCTTTTATCAGGCATGGGTTGTTGTGTATTCCAAAATCATAGTCCTTGGTTTGGTCCAACCATCTAATTTTCCTCATGTTTAATTCATTCTTAATTAATATATTATTATTTTACTCTAAATATTAATTGAGTATTTGCACCCATCTCTAATTTAATTTAGATTTTTAGAAATATTACAATGTTTATAATCACCCCTCTAATGTGAACTCCGATGGGAATGTATACATGGTTATCCATGATTCAATTTATGTGAGGGTATTATGATTTTTCATTAGAGAGACACAAATAAACTTTGGAAGTATAGTGTGGTTATTTAGTAGCACATAAAAGAAGTACATTTTGGGCTTATGACGTGTCTTTTATAATAGTATTAAATATTTTAATATTATTTTTGTGTTAGATGATAAATTTTAATATATTTTTACATTTCAAATGCTTTTTAATAAATTTTGGATTATATGTTTGTTGTAGAATAATCCCCAAATTTTTTACTTTATCGTTTTGTACTACATTCCATCCTCTAATTGTCTGGTTATCCACTTGAGTATATTTTTTAATTTAGTTAAGGCATAGTTATTTCTGTCCCCAGCCATATTTGTTACAAAATGGTATCACATATTAGTTTTTTAGGTGGTTCATTTAATTTTTTGAAGGTTTTGATAATAGAATGAATGTCACTCGATATGTACTCATAAAAAGACTTAACTAAACTTTTTATAATGAAACTCAAGTTATCCGGAATTTTGGGATAAGTATTTGGTTGATGATGATATTATATGTTGCTCTGTTTTTTATTCAAGATTAACAATTATGGATTTAAAAATGAAATTTTTTATTAATAATTATAGTTTTACTTGGCAATTTAATATCATGATCTAGTTTCTGAAAAAATGGAATCTTAGTTTACATGAAACAGATTTATAAAGGATCTATGGTATTTAGTTTTTGGAAAGTATATATGAAAATACACTTTTGAATATATTTATATCATCATTGATAATAATTAATGAAAAACTATAATTGCCTAAAATAAAGGGGAAATAATCCACTTAACCACATTATGGAAAAATATTACTATAATGGTGATTGTGTGATTGTTGTGTTTTCTGGATTTTTCATCATATATTATATGAAATTAGGCCACCAAGAATGATTCTTATTGGATGTTATAAATTAGGGAAAAATAATTATCATGTTAATAATTTTCTATTAAATGAAAATTTTCCAGATATTCAATGGATTTGTATTGATTATAATTAGGATATTCCAATGGTGGAATACTAGGTCTAGGAATTTTTTAAGTTAGTTACAACTACATTCTGGGTTGTCGTTGTCTTCAAAAATATGAGGGGTTGATAAAGATGATAAATTATTCACTTATGTTTCTAAAAAACACATATTCAGTCAAATTATAATGTTACGTATTTGATTTTGAATATATTAGCTTGGATATAGTGGTAATTCATTAAAAAATGAACTAATGATAATGATATTAACATGAAGTGTTTGTAAAAGTTCATAAATGAATAATACTTCCCATCCGAGTTTAATTTGGCTAGATCATATGAAATCTAGAACCCTGAGAAATGGATAAATCCATTTATTGAGTACAAATCAAAATTTTCTAAGATTCCAGATCATATAATAATGAAATATATTAGGGAATACTTTTTTAGATGAATCTTAGACATGAAATTTCATCATGGTTTATTTAAAGAAAACTATCCATGTTTAAATAAGTTATTTGTATGATAGATTTATCCAAGGTGGAAATCTTATGTAAACAAAAGTAAATTTTATTTATTCATCATCTATGTGGGGAGGTAATACCATTGGTGGGTAGAATGTGAAAATGGATTAATTTTAATGTATAAAAAGGATTCCTCTTATCACTTATATGGAGGTAAGATTTCAAAATAGTGTTTCTAGTGTGGTTTTTTTTGACATGTGTAGTCAAATAGTATAAACGCACAAGGTACATGTTTAAAATATGGAATGATTTGATAGGTGAAGAAGTATTTTGAAAAATTATATCATGTTAGAAATGAAAGAACATCCATATAGGTACATGGATCAAATGTTCATGTTTTTTACCCAATAGGTCTAAATTTTGGATCTATGTTAGAGTAAGGAAATCATATTAAAAGTCATATTAAGCTACTTAGAAGAGTTATGGGAATATTCCTATAGAAAACTGTCCATATTATGTGACAATGATTGATGCACAACCAACTAAAATATGTGGCACCCATATATCTATTTCTATTGTTATTTTCGTTTTTTATATGATATTATCACATTAATTTTTCTCTATATACTTACATGATCACTTTTTATAATGAGTGGAGTTTATTCTATGTTCTATGAGTACAAATAACACTATTGGTGTCCAACCTAAAAATTTTATATGACATGGAAATTATGTGGGTATTTGGACTTTCTTGTATTTTAGACAGAGACGAGTCACTAAATTATCATTGTGGATGGGATGAGTAAATTTAATTCACTAATTGAATAGTAGTGTCAAAGGTTTATGTTCATGGCACCATATAAGATCATCCAATGATTCAATGAATAGTGGGATATTCAAGATGGTATGGGATAAAATGGGGATAGAGAAGTTAGTTCTATATTATGTGAATTTTATAGGATTTAACTTGGATCATCAGTGTTTTTAAGTAAATATAACCACTCTTTATAATGGTGTTAAAAAACCAAGAATTTTATCTAAGTATTTTTTTCTTTTTACCAAATGTACTGATATGGAATTAACCATTTCACTTAAACCTCGAACAAGACATATATTTTCCATTCTACTTTTTGGATCCTACAATGCTGAAGGAATTCAACGTGGAATTTTAACAGCATCACCATAATGTGTTGATTCAAATGACTGTTTCTCCTTGGGTATCACCCATTATATTCTCTATAGAAGATAATGCCAGCTTGATTTTATGAATTAACTATCAGACGATAAATCCAATGATAAGAAAAAAATTTATTATTTATATTTAGTTTAGTTTCCTTTCAAAAAAATGAAGGGAAATAATTTTTTATTATAGATAAACCAATTTCTAGGTTATCAACTATTATATGT
The DNA here is from genome assembly GCA_963277665.1 of Viscum album. Lineage (NCBI taxonomy): Eukaryota > Viridiplantae > Streptophyta > Magnoliopsida > Santalales > Viscaceae > Viscum > Viscum album. The sequence goes on along the minus strand of OY728151.1, from coordinate 626,194,800 downwards.
AAAGGAATGGTAAATTCATAATATATCATTTTTATGTTGTCATAATTGCTATGTTTTTCTGGTTATCCCTTTTGTATTCACAAAAAGAAATTCAATATTTGTGGAATTGATTAATAATGTCTTATATTACATATTGGATACCTTTTTTTGGTAGTTTTTATGGATATAATTATCCTATATTAAATTATGAATGCTGATAATGGGGAACACCAGAGAATTGTCTTATAAACATTACAAGAGAAAAATATTTTTTTATTTTATCATAATTAAATTTATAAACATAAGACAAAAAATTTCATTTTTTTATAATGGGATTCCAGTTGGTCCTATATAATTAAATATAAAAATTTCCTCGGAAATACCCCAAAATGTATTTGTGATGGAAATTTTATTGGGATTAGATGGAAATTATTAAGGATTTATTAAATATGTTTTTAGATATTTATCACCCATTACCCCCTTCAATAAAAAAGTGTCAATATTAATTGGAATGAGCAGTGTTAGGGATTATTTGAGGGATTCATTAAGATGAAAATTTTGAAAATAAATTTAATTCTTCATAAGAATTTTTTTTATAATTTTTGTGTGGTTCATTTAAATTAGGGTTTCGATGTGTCATAATACATAGAAAAAAAAATTAAGGTTTATGGTTCTATGTAATCAATACCCCTTGTAAATAATTATCTCACATAATATTTTTAATTATATAATTTTTTAATGCATTAATGGATTGGATGAATTATAATTTATGAAATAATTTGATCATGTGTTCCAATAATTTTAGTTTTAAGTTTATTTTCTCATAGCGCGATCTCAACCAATGTTAAAATAGATGGGTAGGGTTTCATTAAAAAATTGATTTTGAAATTTTGTTTATACATGGAAAATGAAATTCCGGGGTGGATGGTTTGAGTTGGATGACTCCAAAAAAGGTAGAGAAAAATGTTATAGAACACTGATTATTGCTTGTATTATTAGAAAATATCCATATAGAGGAAAGGAAATCAATAGATGATTTTTTTCTATATAGTAATAAAATTAGTTCAATTTTTCATAGAGAATGTGTTATAGAAAAAAATGAAATGGAGAATGTAAAAGTATATTGGAAGCCACAAATAGTTGGGATGACAGAAGTGAATTGAAAATTATATCATATTATATTCTTTGTTTTACTATTCTATAAGTGGTTTTAGGGGATCTATATAAATAAGTTATAGAAAAATTTTATAATTAGTATTAGGATGTGAATCCCAGATATTCTAATATGTATCATGATAATTAACCCAAATTATAGTGGTTGTAAATGAACAAATGCATTTTATAGTTTTTTTCTCAATGTTTTACCAGTTAATTTACGATGGTAAAACATCAACAACTTATAGTATTATTGAAACTAGTTCATATTTTGTTACTAAACTGAGAATTTATTTATATGGATTTCAAACTTCTATTACTGAGATCATGTTACATTCATGAAGGCGTTTATGTGATAATATATTTACTTACAAAATATTCTCCACTTTTTCCAATTTGAAAAAAAATGAGTTGATGAACACCGAAATCATTACTTGGAATAAATTGTTAGTCATCATGGTGTGTTGAATATCATTATCTCAAATAGGGATACATGGTTTTTATATAGATTTTGGAAGTATATCTATAATTATTTTGGTCCAAACATAAATATAATATCTTGTTATCACCCTCAAACATATGGGTAGATAATGAGATACATTAAAATTTTAAAAGACATATTTCAATAATTTATACTGAATGTTTGAAAATCCTAAGGGAAACATCTATCGTCGTTGGAATTTTTTATAAAAACCAGTGTCAATAGATGATTAATTAAACATCTTGGGATGTTATATATGGTTAAAAAAGTTGGTTAGTATTATACTAGGATGATGTTAGTGGAAGTAATATTATTTGACCAAGATTGGTGTAAGAGACGGCTGATAGAGTTACATTAAAATAAAAGTATATTGTGATGAATCAATGTTAAAAATTTCATACAACAATCAATAATGACCATCATTCATGATTGATTTTTTAGTTTTGTAATTTTATATTGTGTATCCAATGTTGGTGAAATAAAGGCTATAAAAATACAGTATATTTATAATATTGTATGAGAGTGAAATTGAAATTATGGTGGTGTTAACAGAAAATGAAAATTAGTTTGTATTTCCAAAATTTAATGTGTTAATTCATAATATTTTCGATGAATCATTGTTTAATAAGTACATTTTGGATGAGTCACATATCTTGAATGCAAACGATGTTAAGATTAAGATATATTTACCATTTATAGAAATGATAATTTAGGTTTCTAAAAATATAAAAATGATTCTTTTATCATTTTTTTATTCTTTTTGGGTGATTTGTTAATATGTACTAATTCAAGAATAAAATTGAGATATAAAATCTCATAATGGATAATAATTTCCTAATAATTTTTTAATCCAACTAATGAATTTAATTTGGATGAAAGGCCCTATATTTTGGGTAATTATAACACATAAATATTGGTTTTATTTAATGAAGTTTATTTTACCATTATTATATTTATATATTTTTATTTAATATGAAATTTATAAAAAAATATTTATTGAAAAAAAATTATTATTCCATGTGATTTAGGGAGTTAATAACCTTATTGTACAATAATATTATTTTTAAATTTTAATTATTAGATTTGAATTTATCATAAAATCATAGAAGTTAATATGGGTAATAAATAATTTATTTCAAGATAATTAATTGAAGTTAATGTATTTGAAATGTGAATTTAGTTATTATGTGATTAATCTTGACATATCTGGATTAATATGGTCAATTAAGAGAAAGTAGGAAATTTAGTGAATAACCATATTTTATGCATATAATCACTGGATACTATTGACTCATTAAAGGCTTAATTTTTTTTATTAGGTATAATGGGTATAGAGAGTTATATTTCATTAAATAATCAATTTTATCATTATGGATTAACAAAAGAAATTAAATGGGATTATGTTATTTAATGAGGTTTTTTTAAGTCATCGAATATATTTTATATGATATGTTTATTTCTAGTTAGATGAATATGTTAATAGATGAGGTGAATGAATTACATTTGTTAAGTTTTTTTAGATAAATCTAAACAATTTGATTCACTAATGTAATTTCAATGGACCTTTGATTGAAATTCAAGAATATGGATTGGAAATTTATATATGTAAAAAAAATATTTAATTTATTTTAATTTATAATTTATAATGTATATGGAGGAGTTAGTTTTCCAAAAAATACATATTATGATTTTTTTCATGAAATATCCATCAATGAAGGGTTTTATGACATGATCAATGGGTTATCCAAAATGGAATGGGTGTTGTGCCTCTTAATAAAAATTTTCCCATTTAACACCCATCATTAAACACGACTTAATTTTAGTGTTATTAGCGTTCATGTCAAACAAAATAGGTTACATGAAACATAATAAAGGTCATATTCTTTTTATAAGATCCTTTCATGGGGTCATTCTAAATTATCCAGAATTATGTTTTTCCATGCGTTGGGACTTATAAGAAAATATTGGTATGAGACATAGAGGTTACTCATAAAGAGAAAACATAATTGAGAAATTGTTGGGGAAGAATGAAATCTCATATAGTTATATGGATTCAATGTCTTCAATTAGATAGTTAATTAATATTTCCTTGATTGATCGGTTATGATTTGGATATTATCTTGGTATACAAGAATTTATATTAATTGTTAATTTATTTAAATATGATATATGAATTTATGGTAATCAATTTTAAGAAAATTATCATCCAATGGTTTATTTTTGTTCAATGATTTTAATGTTGATAATTTTATATCCATGAATGGCTTGTGTTTGGGTTGGTGAAAATGGTTTTAGTGGGATTTTTTTGAAAACCACAATTTTTATATCATTGTAATGTGGGGAAAATAGGGTTTGTGTTATGTAGACAAATAAATAAAGGATATAACAAATTCCTTATCATGGGAGTGAAGAGTCATAATAATTAAATTTCTATGAGTGATGACTTTTTATATAATACATAATGATATATAGTTAGTATCTAACATTAAATTTTTTTATTATTTTCCATGATTTCTTACGAGTGATTTATCATCATATAGACAGTTTATTGTGATTTTCATTAAATTGGGAGATTATAGTGTTTTGAAAAGTGAATGATTTTTCAGAAAATGATTTTTAACAAAATAAATATTTTATCAAAGAATTAAAAATATAAGTATAATTTTATAGAAATGCGTGTTCCAAATAAAATAGATTTGATATCATGGTATTTGAAATATTTTCATTAAAGTTATTTTAATAAATCATTGTTTTGTTTAATTTTTTGACATGTCATTTGTTTAATGGTAATTAATAATGGTTTTTACATATGAATGAATGTTTATTAGAGTAATGGGGAAATAATATTAAGTGTATACTCATCCCCTTTATTCACACTCAGTGGGAATGTGGACATGATTTTTTCTAATGCCAGTATGTGGAGGGCCTCATACATTTTTATTGGAGCGCCACTTATCCACTTTATAGACATGATAGGTGGAGTTTGTGGCTTTTATATTAGATACTTTTCTTTCTCTTAATTTATTATATTTCTTTTTCTTTATTTGTTAATTTTTTAAACATATTTATGTTCCCACTATTAACATTTTAAATGTTATTAATAAAGAAGTTTTAATTTTCACATTAAATGATAATCATTTTGGATTATATCTTTTAAAGGATAATCATCCCCAAATGTATTTTTTTATGAATTAGTTATAGTTTTGGCCACTTCTAGTCAAGGTAATGGGACTAGGGCGATTTAAATATTCTTATCTCCCATTTGGATTAAGGTACCCAAACCTGTTCATCATAGGATCAGTTTTTATAAAACAAAGAATTTTTAATTTTTGGGTGTGCGTTTAGTTTTTCGGATCTAATAGGAAAATAATTATTTTTTTTATTTTATGATGATGAGATTAAAAAATTTTGAAATTTATTTTTTTTGTTATTTTTTTATTTTTTTATTGTTCATTGTGAATGCATTGAAATGTTGTTGTAAATTCCAAGTCAATTGTGGGTGGCACTTTGGGTTTGAGGAATGTAGTATAAATACTAGATTCAATGTGGGGGCCTTGTTTTTTAAATAAGGAGGGATTGGGTATCTATTCAACTCATTATTAAAGGATACCCATTCTTTGTTACTAATAATCTATGGGATCCTTTATGTTTTAGAAAATAGAACGGGTTCAAGGTGTTTTTTTGAAATGTAATGATTCTGATGTGATAGGTTATAGTTGTGTAAAAATTGATTATATTATAATTTCAAAAATATTTACTTTGGTTATATAATATTTAATGGTATTGGAATGTTTTTTATAATTTATATATAAATATGAGTCTATTTTTATATTAATGGTGTGTATATTAAATCTTGTATATATCTTACTAGATCATGTATTCACCCCATAGACACCCACTCTAGTAAGAATTTTTTAGAATGATACAGGTAATTGAATGATTTTTTTACTACAATAGAAATAAATCATATCAAATGTTATAGATATATATTAGAATACATTTCAAGTTATGGGTTTTCTCTTAGAGTTTTCAGGTCACACAAATGAGTCATTTGGAGGCTCTATTTGGAGTTTCTCAATTTCTGGTGTTATCTAATTTAATTTTGGGATTGTACCCACAAGATTCACATTTTTGGCCTTATATTATTATATTTATATGTTTTTAAATATTCATCTCATTATTTCATACATTTTTATATCTTATATGAAGTTATTTTTATTTATTATAGGTTGGGTATCCAAGATAAAAAAATCCATCAAGTTAAAATTCTAGTTTAATCTCAGTAAGGGGAGTGTATAATTTATTATGACAAACCATAGTTTAATAAAATTTGTTTATCCTACTATATTATTTACTGGAATTTTATAACCATGGGGATACACCTAAGGTAATTTAACATTCTTCATTTTAACTTTTGATGATAAGTGGTGACATGTTGAGAAAAAATGTTGTACTATAATATCAATTTTGGTTTTTGGGTAGTAGGTAAGGAGATGAGTCGGTCCTGGAATCATATTGTAGTTGTAAATATATATATATATATATATATTATAAACAACTATTAGTTACAAGGATGTGTGGAGATACCATGAGGTTTTTTAATTCATTTTTTATTTTCTTAGTGTTTTTAAGGTTATTTTTCATAGCATAATAACTAAGGTAGAATTCATGAGTCATTTAAGAATTCAAGGATTGTAAATTCATCATTGTTTTTATAGTATGGATAATTTTTTTTGGTTTTGACAATGAAATGGTTTTCAATATCTATTATAACAGCCCAAAATTTTTATATATGTTTCTTCTTAAATAAATAGGTTTTTTAATTGCTTTAATTACACACAACACAATCATTATACAAACAGTGATATAATATTAAATATTAACATTATCGTTGGAATTGTAAAGTGACCCTTAGGAATAGTAATCTAGAAATTAGAATAATATCATCATATATGTAATTATAAATAAAATTTCTATATCTCAAAATTGAATATTTAATATATTCATATCATTGAATAAGTAAATAACTTTTTAAAAATTGATAAATGAGTTGTTTGTATTTTTATGACACATAAATGTTTATTTTAAATTTTATAAATAATATAATTATTTAAAAGAAAATTTATTTTCACAAAATAGATATATAAATTGATATTTTATTTAATTATAACTATATGTTAATTTTCAAGGACCATATATTATTTTTCAATGACTCTTTAAATTGTTTATAATATTAAAATACGTATTTTATGAATAAATTATATTTATATTAAAAAATTTAAATTTCTCATATTTAGAAATTATTTTTCATATAATGGAGTACATTTTTTTAAATATATGTTGAAAAATGTTTGTGAAATTTTTTTCTATTTTTTTATTATTGTTGGAGTCTTTATGAATAGTGAAATTCGGTAATTTACTGTATTTGATATTATAAGATAAACACATAACTTTTTTAGTCATTTATTATCAGAACCCATTATATAGAACTCACATGAAATATATAAAATTATTAGTCACAATAATCAATATTATTAATAGTACTAAGCTGAAATAATAAATAAATGAATAAAATTTTCAAAAACAACCATCTCCTCCCCTATAAATACCAACCCACCACCCCTTCTCCTCACACTTTCAAAGCATTAATGATTTTAAAAATTCGACCCAATTATCTACCCAATACTCTTGCACATGTCCAATACCTACTGGTCTTACCAAAATACAGAATCAAAGTGTCTTAAGAAGGTTACCATGTAGCCGATATTCAAGAGTTAAAATCCTCCTACTTTCTATTTTAATATATTTTATTTTCTAATACTCTCCTTGAATATCTTGTGAAAATTTGAATGGTAAATATAGAATCATAAATATTCTATAATTATATTTTTCTAATGCATTATCAATCATTAAATACATTCTCCTCTCATTTATATTTTAAAAATGAAAACATCAATTGTGATGTAACGATTCACCACCTTCGTGGACCAAGAGTGTTCATTTTCTATTATATATTTCAAGATAATTTATAATAAAATAATTATGGTTTAAAAGAGTTTTAATATACATATTATGAGTTCTATAATATTTTGGAACTAATATATTGGAATAATATTATATAAAATGACACAAGTCAGTAATGGTCATGAAAACCACCAAAATAAATTAAGACATTTTCATCAACATTTTATATAATTAATTACCTTAACACCATTTAAAAATGATATATGATACCATTTAAACATATAAATTTTATTAATACTAAATATTTTCACTTCTACAGAAGTTATTCCTATTTGAAAAAACTTCTATATTTATACTCAAGGAAACTGATCATAAAACCATGAAATGAATGCCCCTGGAACAATGTAATTACACAGTTTAACTCATTGAAATGGAAAAAAATAATGTTTATAAATTTTTAATAATTCATAAAAATGTTTATTAGTTTCTTAATTATGTAATTAAATTATAATAACAGATTATATAGGAAATTAATTACATGTGAATAATGCTTTTGGACAGAAGGTAATGTTTTCTCATCTGACCATTACTTTTGGGAGATATATTCCTTATTCAACCCTTATTTATTTTCTTCCTTATAGATATTTCAATTTTATATATCATATAATTAATCTATTATCAGAATATAATTCAATGATTCTTCTTAGGGTCCTTAATTTATTGGGCCATAGAGATTGACTGATTTCAAATTGGTAAGTGATTTCTTCACCCTATTATCATTATTTGGGTTAAACTTCTAATGTATTGATTTTTTTATGATAATATTATGTGTGAGACAGATTTTTATTATCTTAGGATGTATTTAAAAATGTTTTATGTGTATTTTAGATTAGATACTAATAATTTATTCATCTATTTAATGCTCACAATTTCTTTTAAAAATAAACTTTTAAATGTTTCTGTTTATATATTTAAAAGGATTTTTTTAAACTTATTACAAATAAGTGGATTTTCCCACTTTCATGACACTTTAAAGTATTGTGGAATCATTTGTATTTTTACAAGGTAACTTTCTAATAATACTTTTTTCTTTTTTTGTGTAGGTTTTTAAATAAATGATTTCAATGCCAAGTCATATTTATATCAACCATATCTCGATAATTTTATTTGAGTATTTTCATTTATGGAAACAACCTTTGATAGATCAAAAGATTAATTGAGGATGATTTGTTATGATAACATATATAATGTTTTATTGAATTTATTATGATCATTTTGAATGGGTATGTGCTTTTAGAAACCATTCAACGTATTACACTAGATGGATTATGAATCTGTTTTTTATATGGGGATTGTTATTAACATTTAATATTATAGTTTCAATAGGAATGTATTTGTAAATTATGTTTCACACTTTTAATATGAGTAAGGAATTAGACATATTATGTTATACTAGGGGCCACTATATCCCCCTTATGCATTTTTAGATCTCATGATACAAAATGGTTTGGTTATTGGTTGATATTATACTCGATTATATATAAGGTCTTGGCCAAATCAATGACGTCATGTTTATGAAGTATTGCATTATGTATTACCTCATTATGAGATTTTGTTATTGATAATATATATTATTATTATAATATTAGAATATTCATGGTTATGTTTCATTCTCATGTGATTATTTACATAGATTTATTTGTTCATCATTTATTCATTCAATATTATACTTCTGATTATGTTTTAATAGAATTTGATTATAGTTATTCACCTTTAATTATTGTTTATGTTTATTTATGATAAATTTTAATTTATGATTACCTTTACTAAGTGTCTGATCTCACCCCATTCTTTTTCTTATTCCCATGATTCCAAGATGTATATTATGACTGACAAAAAGGGAAAATTAGGAGAATAGGTTTGTTTTAATTGAGTTACTATGTAGTATTTCATTTACTGTTGTCTTTTAACTATTATTTATTTATCTAGTTTTCCAAAAAAAACAAACTATTCAGTCCATTAGGATGTGATCACCTATAATTAGCACTAGTGTAATAAAGGATCCACCAAATCTAGGTTAATAGGGTTCAGATATTTGCATTAGTTATCAAAGGTTTTTTAGAAGAAACATTGGAAACTATATTTTGGAAAATAAGGATTTGGGAAATATAACCGTATAATTATATTTTATAAAATTTTCAAGTTAACAAAGATTTTGTTTTTTATATAAGTTATATATAACAATTTTAATTGGTTCACTAGTTTAAAATTTTTATAATCTATTCTAGTGTATTCCATTGTTTTGAAATGGGACTTATTGGAAGGAATTGATTCCATATTAACACACATATTCCATTCAGTGATTTCCATCTTATAAAAGATAATAATGTTGGAGGTAGAGCTGAAAATGGGATAGTGTAATGTCTCGGATTTTCCGTGTATTATTTTTAAATATTATATGGAATTATTTCGATACCGGGAAAAAAGACGGCAAATCATTTGGATTCCAGTGAGCCCAGAATGGTGGTTTGAACTTTTTTTAAGTTAAGTGAGTCGACACTTGTGCACTGTTTTGGCAGTTTCCAAATGGATGCCCAAATTAAAAATCTGAGGCACTGTTGCATCAGGGATGACGAATTGACCGAAGAATTATTCTAACCTAAATTGGAGTGGGTCGAGGGAAGAAATTAATTTTTGGATGTTTTAATTAACAAAAAAAGTGTGATGTATATTTTATTTCTTTTTGGAAATATCCACTGCAGCGCTGCGATGGGGCAGCTATTTTAGTCATTAATGTCCTGTCATAATGACTCCGAAACAGCAACGCAGACTCATTAATATCGTAGAATGATGGGATGTCAAATACATTTCCCCTTTTATTAAGATATTTGAATTTTTCTTGTTGGGAATGATTGAGAGAAATCTCTGGTGAATTCGCGGAGCATTGGGGCAAAATCTCAGCAACGAACGATGATGGATAGATGTTGAGATTCAATGTGCCAATGACGTTGAAGGATCTCGATGAATACGGAAACATGAAGCTTTCATCAATGATCGATCCTTTATTAAAAGTAGGGGATTGTTATTTAATATTCACTTTTCCCCGCTTTTGATTTTAACGACAAACACGGATCAACCACGAACAAGTTGATCCGTGGATTCATAAGTACTTACGGGAGGGATTTCATTTTGATGATTATGGGGGAATTAATCCATGTTGATTTTTTTTGTTGATTTCTGACCCATTTAAGCCTACCAATGGGAGTGGATCAACACCGTGACGAATGACAGCGGAGGTTCGTTCCTTGATTTGTTTTATTGGATATCCCATATTTTTCATTTCATCAAACATTCTTCGTGTTATTCGTGGGTTGAAGAACAACAGATAGTTGCACATCTATTCTTCAACACAACATTCCCAAATTAAAGAATCGACACCCCAACGACCTTGCAGTGGTGCGAAGATGATAGCAAACGACCAATCAGACTAGACCGGGAAGGGGTGTTCTTTGAGCGTTCTTCACATGGATGGATCATTGCATGTTTTCAGAGATGATAGAAGGTTCTAAAATAACCGAATCAACTTTGTGTCATCAGGGTGACCAAAATCCAGGAGTTTCGTGGCGATCGGACAGCCGGATCGACGATCAGTGTAGCACAGGAGGCACGCTGGTGAAGAGCGTCGTTTCTAAAAATTTCCAGAATACATGGCGTGTACATTTGAAGAAAATGATGTGTAGTACTTGCGGTGGCGGATATTGTTTTGGAAGCCAGATAAGAATCACACGGCATGTGACCCTGGTCACATAGCGTGTTAGACCTTCCCCGAAGCTCGATGTGTACTTTGGGAAGTTCACAGACACAGGTTGGACTACACGGCTTTAGACGACACTGTGCAAACAACATGGTCGAGGTGGTTACGCAGAACTCAGTGTGTATCCTAGGGTACACGGACATGAGATGGAGTAAACGACTGTGTACTCCATCACACGGCCATGTGAGGCCAGTAACCCGGGTCACCCCGTGTACCGATTACAAGGGTTGGTGTACACGGGTTGATGACCATGTACGGGCACATGGCAAGCGTACACGGAACCAACACCAGTCTCTCTGAAATGGAATGTACATCGTACAACACGTCTTGTACTCAGGTTTTCTACACGACAATCCATATGACATGAGCCGTTGTACACGGGTAGTACCCGGGGTCACACAGCACGATGTGTAACTTTTCTACATGTCGTGTACTTCTTGTAAAATAGAATATTCCCCCTGTTCACCGTATCTTGGACATCTTTCATTTGGGTTAGTGTCGCTTCTTCTCATTTCCCTGAAGGTCAGGCATCGTTTCCTTCTACAGGAGTATGATCCCTTCAGCAGGAATTTCTTTGATAGAGTTAGGAATCCTTCTGAGAGTCCCGAATTGAGATCCTCTATCTATTCTTGAACCTAGGTAGAGTCCGACATCGACATGAACAAGTCCATTGGGCGTCGATCCTCTACCTATCCGGGGAATTTCGGATGAGTCACGGTATCCAACATGGCCCTGGTAGTGATCCTCATCTGTGTATCATGATCTTCCCAACTCCGGAGTGTGTCTCATGTAATGTGTGCATCTATCTACCATAACATTCTCACTCAGGAGTGTATCTCTCGTAAAGAGTGTAACTACCTCTCACGATTCATCCCGATGAACAGTACTTCTCAGACGGACGGCATCAAAGCTATAAGACTCGTGGAGTGTGTTCTCTCAAAACGAGTGCTTCGTGGAATCATGAACTGAACCTCTAGCTGGGGGTATGCGGTTGTATGACTTGTTTCTAGACTACGAGTCTGGGTTTTGAGTATATCTGGTTTGTGTTATTTCTTTTGTAGACATATATTGTGCATAGCTAACTGTACCTTTACGTTGTGAACTGCTTTTTGGTTTTCGGGGTCCTCAATAGAGTATTGTTATACTCACCCCTACAAGGGCTTTTCTCGCACGTTTCATGTGTTGTGCAGATTAGCATCCTTTTGATGGAGTACGGGGTGGACCAGGACATAACCGATCTTTCTGATTTCCCTATAGGCCGAGGCATTCCTAGGGTTATGACCAGTAGTCCCAGTACCGTTTGTGTTAACAGGTTGTAATTTCCAGTTTTCAGACTTATGGATTACTAGGCTTGTATTCTGGCCCAGTTTACTTTTAGTAATTTACCTTCCATTGTACTCTGTTGGTTGGGTTTTGTTGTATACATGCATTTTTGTTCCATAGAATTTTTACATTTCAGCATTTATGGGCTTGGATATGTGTGCGTGTGTACAGGTACTTAGAAAATGCCTCCCATGGTTAGTAATATTCCTACTCAGTGCTAGTCACCAGCCCCTGGCCTCTTGGAGGCGAGATTGGGGAGTCACAGCACGGGCCTCACTTGGACGGATCGTGACAGAGTGGTATCATAGGTGGTAGGTTCTACGTTAGGACCAAGAGTATGTGAGATTGGTTTGGGGAAACAGTGTTTAGTGTTTCGAGTATGGCTTTCAGGCCAGAGACTCTAGTGTTTGTGCGACGGCTGACGTATCCATACACGAGGACACTGATGACCTACTTTTCGACTTGGTACATGAAAATACTGGTTGTAGGGAAATAGAAGAAAGGAATATGCATCATATAGGAATGGGTTGTGTTTTCCATGTCCTTTGTGTCAGCTATCCAGATATACTCATTGACCATTGTACATTTTGTTTCCTTAAAGGATGCCTCCACGATGCATACCTACTAGGATTCAGCAACACAATCCCCATGATGACCCCCCTCAGTGACGAGGCTTTGATATAGGGACCAGTTTCCTAGTAATTTCCACTAGGTGGTGCACTAGTTATGCCACCACTAGTGGAGCACCCTGTGGTACCTGCAGTACTGACCGACAAGGAGCACAGGCTGAGTGCGCTCCATGAGTTCCAGAGATAGAGACCCCTCATTTTCCAAGGCGAGCCCAACCCTCAGGCAGCTGAAGGCTGTCTTGAGGCAGTGACTATAGTTTTCTGTCTAGTGAGACCACCATCAGACCATATGGTGATAATAGGAGTGAACCATCTTCAGGGTTTGGCGGGATGATGGTGGAGTCTAACAACATAGACTCATGACGAGGAGAAACTTTCATGGATAGAATTTGAGAGACTCTTCAGGGAGGAGTTATCTCTGGTTATGCAGAGAAAAGTATGAATCCAAGAGCTTCTCCATCTCCAACAGGGCAGTTTCATAGTTAGTAGCAGGCAGACAGGTGTGGAGACACCGGCAGCAGGGATTCGGCGTCAGACACATGGTTCTGGACGCAGGAGGCATCATAGAAGGACCCAGGATAGAGGATCGATAGTCCAGGGCTCTCAAGCTGGATCCAGTCATCCTAGGTAGAATTGATGCTACACGTGCGATGGTGAGGGACATCTTGCTAGAGATTTCCCTACCTATCGAGTTGCTGACAGGGAAGTGGTGGATGGACCACCGAGGTAGAGGCAGAGAGTGGAGTAGACAGACCCACCAAGCAGCGGACGTGGCAGAGGTGCAGGGAGAGCTGCGGGTGGTCGCAGATGTTTCGACTTACTTCCACCACCACCGCCAGGAGGCCTGGACCAGGCTCACGGAGCTGGAGGATATGGATTGGGACAGCTACATGCGATCGAGACTTATGACCCAGGGGCTCTAGGGATGATTCGAGGTATGGTATGTGTCTTTTCCACATTAGCTTCCATACTTATAGACACAGGTGCCAGTCATTCCGTCATAGCCACGTGTCTTCTATGAAACCTTATGATTTCGGTAGAAACGATGACTCGATCCTTATGCTTGGAGACAACTACAGGAGGATACTCGATGATCACGAACCTTTTCAAGTAGTGTGATCTTACACTTGGAGGTGAGAGTTTCAGTTGGAACCTCTTGGTGGTAGCATCAAGGCCTTGTGACGTCATTCTCGGTATGGATTGGTTATCTTTGGTCCATGCCCAGATTGACTGTATTAGGCAAAGACTGTGGTTTGTCCTTCATGATGGAATAAGGTCTTCCTTTTTCAGATAAAGGGAAACCTAGGCAGTGCATAATGGGCTTATGCATAGAAAGGTGTAGCAAATCTCTCATGATTTGGCTTGCCTTTACCTAGGACTAGTGGCTGTTGTAAGCTCCAAGTTCCCAGTAGTGGTGGCGGAATATGAGTATCTCTTTCCCGAAGATGTACCATGATTACCTCCCCACAGAGAAATTGATTTCTGCATCGACTTACACCCCAGGACTACAATGATTTCCACATCAACAAATCGGATAGCTCCCGTAGAGCTTCGCAAGCTGATGGTGCAGTTGGAGGATTTGCAGAGCAAGGGTTTCAGGAGACCCATCATTTCACCATGTGCGGCCCCAGTCTTGTTTTCCAAGAAAGCAGACTGGTGTATGAGGTTGTGCGTGGATTACCAGCACCCAAACTAGGTGAAAGTGAAGACATATTATCCACTACCGAGAATCAGTGACCTCTTCGATCAGCTGAGAGGTGAACAGTGGTTCTCGATGGTTGACCTTTGATCAGGATATCACCAGTTTCGAGTGTGGGGTGAGGATATACTGAAGATGACATTCAGATGCCGCTATAGTCACTATGATTACTTGGTGATGACTTTTGGTAGGACGAATTCCCCTTTAGTGTTCATGGGACTGATGAACTGGATTTTCCAGTCGTACTTGGACTGGTTCTTAGTGGTCTAAATTGATGACATCCATGTGTACTGAACATCAGAAGAGGAGCATGAAAGACACCTTTGGATGGTTATAGATTTACTTCAGGAGCACCATCTTTATGAGAAGCTTTCCAAGTGCTAGTTCTGGATTCAAGAGGTCCACTTTCTGGGACATGTCATCTCCGCAGATGGAGAAGGTGTAGACCCAATCAAGTTTGAGACTGTGTTAGCATGGGAGCCACCTCGGAGCATGAAAGAGGTGCATAGCTTCTTTGGATTGGCAAGATATTACCAATGATTCATTCATGACTTCTATCGGATATCAGAAGCAATGACAGCCTTGACCAAGAAGGGGAAACCCATCGTATGGACGGAGAAGTGCCAGTGGGATATCGGGCAGTTGATACAGAGTTTGATGAGCACCCTAGTCTTGATATTTACAAAGGAGGGTGTCGAGTACATAGTTTTCTACGATGCATCAAGGACCGGGCTCGGCTGTGTCCTGATGCAGAGGCAAGCAGTGATTGCTTATGGTTCACGCCAGCTTATGCCACATGAGGAGAACTATGTGACCCATGATCTCAGGTTGACTGCGGTAGTCTTCTCATTGAATATGTGGCGACACTACCTTATGGGCGATCGATTTATCATCTACTCTGACCATAAGAGCCTCAGGTACATCTTTTCATAGAAAGATCTGAATCTGAGGAATTGGAATCGGCTAGAGTATCTCCCAGATTCGTATTTTTAGATCATCTATACTCCTAGTGTAACGACCAAAAGTTTCATTAATGGAAAATCCCTCTTGATCTAGTTAAATGTCTATTTATGAAAAATGTTTTTATAAGATGTTAGATTCATTGGTTTTATGTTAAGAATTTTTACCGTTGTTAATATATCTATTGAATAGTGATCACATGATTAGTATAAATATAAGGCTTTAATGAACCCAATTTTTTACTCAGACAAAGGAAGTGATGGCCTCATCCAGTAGAATTGCCCCATACGAAGCCCATTTGTCGGAGCTCGGAAAAGCGGTGGCATCCTTGGGCTTCTCCCTTGACCAAGCCCAAGCGGAGCTTCATTATGTCAAGCTCGAACGTCACCGTCTACGGGAAAAGTGGAAGTTGATTGAAATTACCACTCGAGCGATGTTATCCGAGCCACCCCAAGAGTCTGTCACCATCGCACACCATACCCTTAGAACTTATGCGGCTGTTTTAAGGGGATATGTAACAAATAAGTAGTACTATGTTCATGTACATTATTTTTTTATATAATAATGAATATAATTTCTAGTCATTTTTGATACATTGTAAATAGTTTTTAAAGTACAAATGGTATTTTTAGTTATTATTTAATTAAGAAATATATTTTATTAAATTAAGGGATTTTTGGATAAAATAATATTTTAATAAAATAATAATATTTTTATTAAATTAATTAAATATAAATGATCTTATAAATTAATGAATGCAATTAAAATGTTATATTAAGGTTTGAAATCCATTTCTGTCAAAACCCGTGAATTTTCGATAAATGTTGGTTTTTATTTTAGAAGTGAAAATTAAGATATTTAGAAATTTTTCTAGATAAAATAAATGTCATTTCTTGAATCAGGACGTCGAAATTACCCAACGGTGAATTTTTCATAATTTTCTGAGATAGTCAAATTTTTGGGTAAAAATTAAATACCGTTTAAATATATAATATGTTTTATGACATCATAATGACCCAATGGTGATGTAATAAAATACTATAATCCTTATGTTCGGCCAATATATTCCTTACCATTAAAATAATGTGATTTTGGGTTTGTTTGACTTACTTTTCAAAGCATTAATGAACCCCTCGAGACTTATTCAACACTTTGCCTTTTTAAATTAATTTCCATGGGAGTGTGACTCACCTCCACATAAGAAACCTTATTATTTTAATAAGTTCGGACCTTGGCCTTGTAAAATATTGTTTTCCTCTTTCCTTTTCTAGAAATCATGGGCAAAAACCATGGGATGGTTTGTGGTTTGGATTAGTTTAATATAAGGGGTCCCAAACCTAAATAATAAAGAATTCTCTCACCTTTCCTATATAAACCCACCCAAGCTCCCACTTCCTCCTCACTAAAATCCTTTGGAGTTCTTCCAACCTCTGACCTACTCTCTCTAGAATCCTCCCAAGGTTCCCAAAGATCCCAAGAAGCCTTTCACAAGCCTCTCTCTATCCTTTGGAAGCACACTACCAAGTTAGGGTTTTTTCTTCCTTTCTCTTTATTGTCAATTTTCTTTAAGTTTTATTGCCCTTTTAATTTCAATTATGAATGTTGGGGTATGGTTTCTCACCTCCCCCATACTTCCCTCTTATTGTTTGAATAATGGGAAACCCATTTCTCTCTCATTAAATGCCTCCCATGTACACCCGTTACTATACCGAAATTCCGAAAGGAACTTCTGTCTCTTATATTACATTCAAGCAATACTTTTGTATCATGAATCTAAATTCCTTTTTCAATTGTTGGGACATGTATCTATATGACCTCCTTACTGTCCATTACATGTAAATATGATGAGGAACCCCTTTCTCTCTCATCAACCATTTTTTGGAATTCTTATGTCACGTCGTTACGCTGCTGAAATCACACCGATTTTCTAAGCCAATGTCATTGTGTAGTGAATCCCATGCCTATTTCTCCATCAAGGGTATTCTCCTTTATGCACATTTTCTTATTGATTATAAAGTATCATGTATGAATTTCACATTCCATTATCATGGAATAAATGATTATGTTTTATGAATCAATGTTTTATGATCCATGTGGCACACTTATGCATGAAATGAAATGTTTAAGAAGGGCGCGCCCTTATAGCGCTCCAATGCATTGGGTAAAGTATAGTATCATGATACGTCATGTGCAATGAGTGTTGAATCATGATAAATCAAGTGCAACGAGGTTTTACTCGTGCTTCATGTGCAATGAGGGTTTACTCATGCTCCATGTGCAATGAGCCTTGGCTCATGCTAATTCAATGTTAAGTGTTGTTGCCACATTTCCATGTTATGATTATCATGATTTATCATGCCTTTATGTTCATGTTTCTTTTATTCTCTATTGATATTCCTATTGTCTAACATGTATTGTACTCCTCATGTTATTCCATGTGTACTCCCTTACTAGGCTTTATAGATCACCCTTTTCTTATGCATGTCCTCAGGTTATCCCATGCAATGCTAAGTATGAGGGAATGTAGTTGTCATGTAAAGGAAGTTTTCAACAAAGATGTTGTATTTCATGTTTTAAGTTTTTATGTAATAATCTAAATCCCCAAAGACACTAAACCTCTCGATCTTCATTGTTGTATCATGTGTAGTTTTATGTAATGAATCATGTTTAAGTTGTAATAAAAAGCAGGGATTTCATAGTTGGTATCAGAGGGAGGTTTAGTTATTTTTGGGATTAGGGAAACCCTAGTAAAGCCTTAGATACAAGACTAAGTATAATAAAAACATCCCTAAGATTTGGTAAATACTAATTAAGTGGTTTATCAAACAAATACATCTCTTTCTAGATACGAGCAGGTAGAGGCGGCTCTGGCACAGATGTATCCTAGGAGAAAAACCCGAAAACACCACATTGAGCTAGACTCGAACGGGAAATGGTGAACGACAATGAGCCTTGCTGCACTCTTGGTTATGACACTCCTAGGGGATATGTTTTGATAAATTCACAATCTTGGTATGAATGCTTATTAAGGGAAAAATGCCCCTAAGAATATATGTTATAAAGTAGATCATGAAAAGCCTAGATTGAATCCTATTGACTCATGAGTTAAACAAATTAAAGTTTATTTATAAGTCATAAAATGTTTTCTTTGGATTACCCTTTATGTGTTACCCCTAACTTTCCTTTTATTCTAGCCAATGGCTGGTAATAGGAGAACTCGGGCTAACAACCGTTGTGAAGATAAGTGTGATGATTGTACTAATAAGATGCCAAATCCAATGGGAGAGGGAATCGTGAACATTGTCACACTTCTCTCTCAGATAACTCAAGTTTTGAATAGAAACACGGGTCACGACGAACTTTCAACCCCCCTAAGAAAGAACAAGTCGCTGTCGAGAGCTTAATGAGACAAAGGCCTCCTACTTTTAGTAGATCATCTGATCCCACGATCTCTGAACAATGGATCAACTCCATTGAAATGATATTCTCCATCCTCCAATGTTCTGAACAAGAGAAGGTTCTCCTGGCGGCTTATCGTATGGAGGGTGAAGCTGATCAATGGTGGACGTTGATAAAAAATACGAAGCCTGTGGAGGAGATCGAGGCTTTGGAATGGAAGGAATTCCAGAAGATGTTTTTCGATAAATATTTTCCGCACAACCTCCGTCTTAAGATGGAAAGGGACTTCCTTTCCCTCTAGAAAAAAATGAAGAATCTGTGGGAGCGTACGAGTAAAACTTCACAGGACTTGCACGATACGCTTCCGGCTTTGTCATTACTCCCGAATGAAATGTTGACCGCTTCTTTGGTGGGATAAATCCTAGCTTGCGGAAAGCATTAGGGATCCGTGACTTCGACAGCTATGAGGAAATTGTCCGATGTGCCCTCAAGGTAGAAATGGAGATTGGAGAATCACAGGGGTATCATGGGGACAAGAAGCGTAAGGTGGAATTCAATGCTAGTGGTCCGATGGATAAATCCAATGGCGCTAAGAAGTTCCAGCACCCCACTTTCCAAAAGTGCAGAAAGAAGTACCCTGGAAATTGCCTTTAGTGGACTAGAAAATGCTTTAGGTGTGGAATAGAAGGGCACCTAGCTATTAATTGTTGGCAAGAAGGACCCGCAACTGCGAAAGAGGAGAGTAACGCTCCGTTCGAACCTCAACGCATTGTTCAATGCTACAAATGCAAAGAACCTGGTCATTTAGCAAATCAGTTCCCTAATCCTAGGGTTATCGGAGGCAACCAACAACCTCCAAGACAACAAGGAAGAGCTTTTGCCATCACATCTACCGAAGTGAACCCCGACAACAAAGTAGTGACAAGTACTCTAGTTATTCATTCAAGAATAGCGAACACACTTTTTGATTCAGGTTCTACGCATTCTTTTATATTTCGAAAGTTTAGTAGAACAATCCCAGCACCACCACAAATCATGGAAGTAAAGCTGTCGGTGAGTGCGGAAAATGGGGCAATCATTGCATCCCATGAATATAAGTCCTCCACTATTATAATATGTGGATTGAATTTCCCGGTGAACCTCTTCATACTCCATTTGGTGGAATTTGATGCAATTCTTGGCATGGATTGGCTTTCCTTATATAGAGCCAACATAAATTGTCGGGAGAGGGAAATCACACTCCATATGGAGAATCGACCCCCGATTCATTACAAGTGTTAGGGGGGAGATGAATCTCCTTTAGCTCCATCATCTCAAGCATGGATATTAATTCCCTATGAGCATGCGTATCTGGCTCAGATGATTGATTCCAGGGAAGAAACCATCCTTGAAAAAATGCCTATTGTGAGGGAATTCGCTGAACTGTTTCCCGAGGAACTGCCTGGTCTTCCTCCAAGAAGAGATGTTGTGTTCTCAATTGAACTTATACCTGGGGCACTAGCAATATCCAAGACTCCATATAGTATAGCTATTGTTGAGCTTGAAGAGCTGAGGAAACAACTACAGGAGAATCTTGATAAAGGGTTTATACACCCAAGTGCTTCACCATGGGGTGCACCAGTCCTCTTCGTCAAAAAGAATGATGGTTCAATGCGGATTTGCATAAATTATCATGAACTTAACAAAATAATGATAAAGAACAAGTATCCACTCCCATGAATTGATGAATTGTTCGATCAGTTGCATGGAGCACAATACTTCTCCATGGTGGACTTGCGGTCGAGATATTATCAAGTAAGGGTGAAGAAGGAAGATATCCCCAAGACTACTTTTCATACAAGGTACGGGCACTATGAATTCATAGTAATGCCTTTCGGACTCACCAATGCTCTAGAAATATTCATGGACTTGATGAATAGAGTCTTTAGAGATTACCTTGACAAATTTGTGGTAGTCTTTATAGATGATATTCTAATATACTCCAAAACCAAGGAGGACCATGAGGAGCATTTAAGAACTTTAATGGAGACTTTGTGCAAGGAGAAGCTCTATGAAAAGTATAGAAAGTGTGAGTTCTGGTTGAAGGAGGTCTCATTCTTGGGCCATATCATCACAAGCAATGGGATATCTGTGGATCCCTCCAAAACAGATGCAATTGAGGGATGGTCGAGGCCAACATCGGTAACCGATATCCATAGATTTTTTGGGTTAGCAGGATATTATCGACGATTTGTGAGAAATTTCTCACGATTTTCCAACCCTCTTAACAATCTAACTCGAAAGGGAGTAAAGTTTTCATGGAGTGATGAATGCAAATAAAGCTTCAAGTTGTTGAAAAGAAGTCTTATCACTGCACACGTGCTCACTTTACCCACAAGTGGGGAGCTTTTTGTGGTATTCAGTGATGCTTCATAGAAGGGATTAGGATGTGTCCTGATGCAGAATGATAAAGTGATATCCTATGCCTCAAGGCAGTTGAAAATCCATGAGGGAAACTATCCAATGCATTATCTGGAGTTGGCGGAAGTGATCTTTGCCTTGAAAATCTGGCGGCATTATATCTATGGAGAGAAATGTGAGATATATACTGACCACAAGTGTCTTAAATATATATTCACATAGAAAGAGCTTAATATGCGCCAGAGAAGATGGATAGAGCTCATCAAGGATTATGAATGTTCGATACATTACCACCCTAGGAAAGAGAACAAGGTGGCAGATGCCCTAAGTAGAAAGGATCCAGCGATTATATCAATGTTGAGAATTTAGAAGGGTCTAATCTTCTTAGACTTGATGAAGATGGACGTGGGAATCATTAAGAAGGGAACATCATCAATCCTTTCACAAATTATTTCTCAACCATCTCTTTTGGAAAGGTTAAAGGATTCTCAAAAGGATGATGTGGGAATTCAAGAAAAAGTGGAAACTATAAAAAAGGGAAAATCCTCAGAGTTTAATGTTAATGAAGAAGGAATTGTGCGGTTTGGGAAATGACTATGTGTTCCATCAAGTCTGGAGCTGAAGAAGGAACTTTTGGATGATGCACATAGTTCAAAATTCTCTATTCACCCAGGGAACACAAAGATGTATCGAGGTCTATGAGAAAATTTTTGGTGGGATAATATGAAGAAGGAGATCGCTGAATATACATCAAAGTGTCTGGTGTGTCAGCAAATGAAGGCAAAGAGGCAGAAGTCTAAGGGAATGATGCAACCATTACTCATACCAGAATGGAAATGGGAGAACATCACCATGGACTTTGTCACCAGACTTCCAAGGACATCCAAAGGCAACAATGAAATCTGGGTTGTTGTGGATCGTCTTACAAAGTATTCACACTTCATTTCTATTCGAGAGGATTTCTCTTTGGATCAACTGGAACAGATATATATCAGGGAAGTGGTAAGGTTGCATGGAGTACCACTATCTATTGTGTCTGACCGAGATCCAAGATTCACCTCTATGTTTTGGAAGAGTCTTCAACATGATCTGAATACTGAACTGAACTTCAGTACGGCCTATCATCCTCAAACTGATGGCCAATCCGAGCGGACTATCCAAACACTTGAGGATATGTTGAGAGCGTTCTCAATGCACATTAATGGAGAATGTGATCAACATCTTCCTCTGGTTGAGTTCTCTTATAATAACAGTTTCTACTCGAGCATCCAAATGGAAACATATGAAGCCCTGTATGGGAAAAGGAGCAGAACACCGGCAAGTTGGGATAAGGTCGGTGACAGTAAGCTGCATGGACCAGAAATGGTCGAAGAAATGGTGGAGAAGGTGAAAACCATTCAGCAGCATATCAAGGCAGCCTAGAGTTGACAGAAGAGTTATGCAGATAATCATCGATGAGACCTTGAGTTTAAAGTTTGAGACATGGTGTTTTTACTCATATCTCCGTGGAAGAAGGTCATGAGGTTTGGAAAGAAAAGGAAGTTATGTCCAAGGTACATCGGCCCCTTCGAGATTCTTGATCGTGTTGGGGCTGTGGCCTATCGACTAGCACTTCCACCTGCTATGGCCAAGGTGTATAATGTCTTTCATGTATCCCTATTAAGGAAGTACATACCAGATCCTTCACATGTACTCTCTTCCGAGGTGGTACAATTGGAAGATGATCTTTCTTATGAGGAGCAACCAGTGAAGATCTTAGATCGTAGAGAAAAAGTTCCACGAAATAAGACAATGCCCCTCATCAAGGTGTTATGGAGAAACCACAAGTTTGAAGAAGTGACTTGGGAGTCAGAGGATATGATGAAGCTGAGTTACCCACATTTGTTTTAGTGTGGGAAAAGGAAAATTTTGAGGGCGAAATTTCTTAAGGGGGGAATATTGTAATGACCCAAAGTTTCATTAATGGAAAATCTCTCTTGATCCAGTTAAATGTCTATTTATGAAAAATGTTTTTCTAAGATGTCGTCTTCTTTGGTTTTATGTTAAAAATTTTGACCGTTGTTAATATAGTCGTTGAACAGTGATCACATGATTAGTATAAATATAAGGCTTTAAAGAACCCAATTTTTTACTCAGACAAAGGAAGCGATGGCCTCACCTAGTAGAATTGCCCCATATGAAGCCCATTTGTCGGAGCTCGGAAAAGAGGTGGCATCCTTGGGCTTCACCCTTGACAAAGACCAAGATTAGCTTCATTATGTCAAGCTCGAACGTGACCGTCTATGGGAAAAGTAGATGTTGATTGAAATTACCACTCGAGCGATGTTATCTGAGCCACCCCAAGATTTGGTCACCATCGCACACCTAACCCTTAGGTCTTATGAGGCTGTTTTAAGGGGTTATGTAACAAATAAGTAGTACTATGTTCATGTACATTATTTTTGTATATAAGAATTAATATAATTTCTAGTCATTTTTGATACATTGTAAATAGTTTTTAAAGTACAAATGTTGTTTTTAGTTATTATTTAATTAAGAAATCTATTTTATTAAATTAAGGCATTTTTGAATTAAATAATATTATAATAAAATAATAATATTTTTATTAAATTAATTAAATATAAAAGTTCTTATAAATTTATGAATACAATTAAAATGTTATATTAAGGTTTGAAATCCATTTCTGTCAAAACCCGTGAATTTTTATAAATGTTGGTTTTTATTTTAAAATTGAAAATTAACATATTTAGAATTTTTTTAGATAAAATAAATGTCATTTCTGGAATCAGGACGTCGAAATTATCCAATGGTGAATTTTTCATAATTTTCTGAGACAGTCAAATTTTTGGGTAAAAATTAAATACCGTTTAAATATATAATGTGTTTTATGACATCATAATGACCCAATGGTGATGTAATAAAATACTATAATCCTTATGTTCGGACAATATATGTTTTACCATTAAATTAAACTGATTTTGGGTTTTTTTACTTACTTTTCAAATCATTAATGAACCCCTCAAGACTTATTCAACACTTTGCCTTTTTAAATTAATTTCCATGGGAGTGTGACTCACCTCCACATAAGCAACCTTATTATATTAATAAGTTAGGACCTTGGCCATGTAAAATATTGTTTTCCTCTTTCCTTTTCCAGATACCATGGTAAAAAACCATGGGATGGTTTTTGGTTTGGAGTAGTTTACTATAAGGGATCCCAAACCTAAATAATAAAGAATTCTCTCACCTTTCTTATATAAACCCACCCATGCTCCCACTTCCTCCTCACTAAAATCCTTTGGAGTGTGACCAACCTCTGACCTACTCTCTCTATAATCCTCCCAAGGTTCCCCAATCTCCCAAGAAGCCTCTCACAAGCTTCTCTCTAGCCTTTGGAAGCACACTTCCAAGTAAATATTTTTTCTTCCTTTCTCTTTTTGTCAATTTTTGTTAAGTTGTATTGCCCTTTTAATTTCAATTATGAATGTTGGGGTATTTTTTCTCACCTCCCCCATACTTCCTTCTTATTGTTTCAATGATGGGAGACTCCTTTCTCTCTCATTAAATGCCTCACATGTACACCTGTTACTATGCCGAAATTCCGAAAGGAACTTCTCTCTCTTCTTTTACATTCAAGCAAAACTTGTGTATCATGAATCTAAATTCCTTTTTCAATTGTTGGGAAATGTATCTATATGACCTCCTTACTGTCCATTACATGTAAATATGATAACGAACCCCTTTCTCTCTCATCAACCAATTTTATGAATTCTTATGTCACACCGTTACGCTGCCGAAATCACACTGATTTTCTAAGCCAATGTCATTGTGTAGTGAATACCATGCCCATTTCTCCATCAAGGGTATTAACATTTATGCACATTTACTTATTGATTATAAAGTTTCATGTATGAATTCCACATTCCTTTATCGTGGAATAAATTATTATGTTTTATGAATCCATTTTTTATGATCCATGTGGCACACTTATGCATGAAATGAAATGTTTAAGAAGGGTGCGCCCTTATAGCACTCCAATGCATTGGGTAATGTATAATATCATAATACGTCATGTGAAATGAGGGTCGACTCATTCTAATTCAAGTGCAACGAGGGTTTACTCATGCTTCATGTGAAATGAGGGTTTACTCATGCCCCATGTGCAATGAGCCTTGGCTCATGCTAATTTAATGTTAAGTGTTGTTGCCACATTTCCATGTTATGATTATCTTGATTTATCATACCTTTATGTTCATGTTTCTTTTATGCTCTATCGATATGACTATTGTCTAACATGTATTTTACTCCTCATGTTATTCCATGTGTACTCCCTTACTGGGCTTTATAGCTCACCCTTTTCTTATGAAAGTTCTCATGTTATCCCATGCAATGCTAAGTATGAGGGAATGTAGTGGTCATGTAAAGGAAGTTTTCAATAAAGATGTTGTATTTCATGTTTTAAGTTTTTATGTAATGATCCTAAGCCCCAAATACACTAAACCTCTCGAACTTCTTTGTTGTATCAAGTGATGTTTTATGTAATGAAACATGTTTAAGTTGTAATAAAAAGCATGGTTGTCATACCTGGGAAGGGGAATAAGGTAGCATATGCTCTTATCAGAAGGTCGAGCTCACAACTGTTGAGTGAGGCGACATAACAGTTAGCCACGTTGCAGTTGTACTTCGTGGACACGGAAGTTGCAGCCTACCTACATTCAATGGTTTTTGCCTCTCCACTCTTACAGTGGGGTAGGTAGGCGTAGATAGTAGATGTTGACTGTATGGCTTCACGTGCTCAGTTATCCACAGGACATGCTCTTGATGAATATTAACAAGGTGGGGAGCACGTACATATTTTCAGAGGATGCACTATTGTACTGGTGGCATTGCAAGAGGAGTTCATGAGGGATTTTAATACAAGGACTTTGGCGGTACATCTTGGAGTGACAAAGATGTACCAGGATATCCGATGACAGTTCTGGTGGTCGGGCATGAAGAAGGCAAAAGTAGAGTTCGTTTCCTGATGCCTCAAATGCCAGCAGGTGAACGTTGAACACCAGGTTCCAGTGGGATTAGCTCACCACTAGAAGTTTCAGAGTAGAAGTGGGATGGAATATTGATGGACGTCATGAATATCTTACCACAGACGTACAAGGGGCATGATTCCATCTAGGTGATCGTTCACCGACTCACTAAGTCATCCCACTTCCTAGATATCTGGGAGGAGAGTTCCGTAGAATTCTTGGAACACCTATACATTTTGGATATATTGTGGCTTCATGTAGTCCCCTTGACAATATTCTCAGAACGAGACGCCCGTTTCACATCCCTAATGTGAATGGGATTTTAGGTAGCTTTTGGGACTCATCTACGCTTGAGCACAACGTTTCATCCCAAAACCGATGTTTAGACAGAGAGGACCATTCAGGTTTTGAAGGACATGTTGCGACAATGTGTCTTGGACTTTGGTCATAGTTTGGAGTTCCACCTACCATTGGTGGAGTTTTCATACAACAATAGCTACCACTCCACCATTGGTATGGCACCATTCGAGGCCTTTTATGGGTGACCCTGTCGGTCACCACTTTGTTGGACCAACCCTGGAGAGTCAGCACTCATGGGTCCAGAGATGGTGAGAGATACCACTGAGAAGTTTCAAATCATCCGGGAGCGTATGTTGACTGCATAAAGCCTGTAGATGTTTTATGATGACAGACGACGGATACCTCTGGAGTTCGAAGAGGGAGACCATGTCTTCCTTCGGGTCTCACCTGGATGAGGGTTACAGAGATTTGGACGAGGCAGAAAGCAATCTCCAAGGTTCATCAGACCCTTCCAAATACTGTGTAGAGTTGGAGAGGTGGTGTACCGCCTAGCTCTACCACTGCATTTACATCGGGTACATGATTTCTTCCATGTGTTACAGCTGAGGAGGGACATGCATGACCCATCGCACATCATCCACTAGGGAGAGCTGGATATTGAGGACATAGTGACCTTTGCTGAGTACCCGGTGGAGATTGAGGATCTCCCGGAAAAGATCCTTCGTGGGTGATCGATTCCCTTGGTGTGCATCTGGTGGAAGTATAGGAATCTTTAAGAGAGCACATTGGAGTGGGAGGCCTAGATCTGTGCCAAGTACCCACATCTTTTTGAGTAGTCTTTGTTTTGGCTTTTTGGGGATGTAAATCCCCGAGGTGGGGAGAATGTAATGTCTCTGATTTTCAGTGTATTATTTTTAAATATTATATGGAATTATTTTGAGACCTGGCATGAAGACGACACATAATTCTGAGGCCAGTGAGCACAGAATGGTCGTTTGAACTTTTTTTGAGTTAAGTGAGTCGGCACTTGTGTGCGGTTGTGGCGGTTTCCAAACAAATTCCTGGATTAAAAAACTGAGGGCACCTTTGCGTCGAAGATGATGAATTTACCTAAGAACGAGCCTAGCCTCGACAGGAGTGGTTCTAGGGAAAAATTTAATTGTCAGACATTTTATGTAAAATAAAAAATATAAATTCACAATGTTTATTTTATATCTTTTTGGAAATATCTGCTGCAGCGCAGCGACGAAGCAGCTGTTTTCGTCATTAATGTAATGTCATAATGACTCAAAAATAGAAATATTGAATCACTAATGTCATAGTGTTGTGGAATTTCAATTATGCTTCCCTTTTTATAAGGATATTGGAATTTTAATCATTGGCGACGATGGAGAGAAATCTATGGAGAATCCACAAAGCGTTGGGGAAAACTCTCAATGACGAACGATGACAGATCGAAGTTGAGATTCGATGCACCAACGAAGTTGAAGGATCTCGACGATGATGGTAATGCGACCCTTTCATCAATGATCGATCATTTATTAAAAGTAGAGGTTTGTTATTTAATTTTCACTTTTCCCCGCTTTTGATTTAAATGAAGAACACGGATCAACAACGAACAAGTTGATCCGTGGATTATTACTTTCTTACAGGAGGGATTTCTTTGGGATGATTATGGGGGAATTAATCCATGTTTATTTTTTTATTTCAACCGTGTTTAAGCCTACTAATGGGAGCGGATCAACGGCATGACGGACGATGACAGATGTTCACTCCTTGATTTTTTTCATTGGATTTTCCCTCTTTTTTTCTTTCTTCAAATGTTCTTCATGTAATTTTTGGGGTGACGAAAAATGGATCGTTATTCATCCATTCTATGACACAAAAATCCCAAATTGAAGAATAAACATCCCAACGACCTTTCGATGGTGTGACGACGATAGCGGATGGCGAATCGAACCAATTTGGGAAGGGATGTTCTTCGAACGTTCTTCGCGTGGATGTAACATTGCATGTTTTTATAGCCGATCGGATGTAAGAAAATAATGGTATCAGCATCATGGCATCGAGTTGAACAAAACCCACGAGTTTCATGGTGATCGGAAAGCCGAATCAATGATCGGGGCAGCACAGGAGGCGTGCCGGGGAAGAGCGTCATTTCAGGAAATTTCTAGAATACACAGCATGTACTTTTGAAGAACATGTCGTGTCATACAGGTGGTGGAGGATAGGGTTTTGGGGGCCAGAGAAGAATCACACGGCGTGTGACCGTAGTCACACGGTGTGTTAGACCTTCCCCGAAGTTCGGCGTGTACTTTCGGAAGTACACGGACACGAGTTGGACTACATGGAATATGAATACATGGCATGTAAATCCAGGAAGAGGTGGATACGCAGAACTCTGCATGTATCCAGGGGTAAACAGACACAGGATGGAGTACACGACCGTGTACTCCATCACACGACCAGGCGAGGCCAGTAACGCGGGTCACCCCGTGTACCGATTACACGTGTCAGTGTACACAGTTTGATGACCATGTACGGGCCCATGGCCAGCGTACACGGAGCCAACCCCAGTCACTCGGACATGGGGTGTACATCGTACTACATGCCATGTACTCAGTTTTTCTACACGACCAGCCTTACGACATGGGCCGTTGTACATGGGCAGTACCCGGGGTCAAACAACACGGCGTGTAACATTTCAACATGCCATGTACTTCTTGGAAAATGGCATGGTCCTCTTGTTCACAATATCATAGACATATTTTGTTTGGGTTAGGGCCCCTTATTATCGTTACCCTAAAGGTCAGGAATCGTTTCCTTCTACAGTAGTATGATCCATTCAGCAAGAATTACTGTGATAGTATCATTCATCCATTTGAGAGGCCCGAATCAATATCCTCTATCCATTCTTGACCCTAGGTAGAGTCCAGAATCGATGTGGCTAACTCCACCTGGTGTCGATCCTCTACCTAGAATGTGAATTCTGGATGAGTCACGTTATCAGCCATTTCCCTGGCAGTGATCGTCATCTATGTATCATGATATTTCCCACTCAGGAGTGTGTCTCCCGTAATGAGTGCATATATCTACCATAACCTTCTCACTCAAGAGTCTGTCTCCTGTAATGAGTGTAACTACCTCTCATGATGCTTCCAGATTAATAGTACTTCTCAGACGTAGTCATCAGAGCTATAAGACTCGTGGAGTGTGTTCTCCTAGAATGAGTGCTTCGTGGAATCATCGAACTGAACCACTAGCTAGGGGTATGTAGTTTTGTGACTTGTCTCTAGACTATGGGTCTAGGTTTTGAGTATATATGGTTCATGCTATATGTTATGTAGACATATATTGTGCATAGCTAACTGCACCTTTACTTTTTGTACTGATTTTTGGTTTTCGGGGTCCCCTACTGAGTATTGTTATACTCACCCCTGCACGGGCTTTGCCCGCACGTGTTGTGTCTTGTGCAGACAAGCAACCTTTTGACGGAGTCCGGGGCAGACCAGAATAGGACGGAGATTTTTGAGTTCCCTACTGGCTGAGGCATTCCTACAGCTACAAGCATTAGTCCCAGTACATTTTGTGTTTACAGGTTGGACTTTGCAGCTTTTAGACATTTGTTTTTGTGGGCTTTTATTCTGGCCAAGTTTACTTTCTGTACTTTAACTTCTATCGTACTGTGTTAGTTGGGTTTAGTTATATGCATGAATTTCTGTTCCTTTTTATTTTTAAATTTCATCATTTGTGGTCTTGGAGATGTGTGCAAGTGTACATGTACTTAGGAAATGCCTCCAAGGGTTAGTAATATGCCTACTCGGTGCTAGTCACCACCCCCTAGCCTATTGAAGGTGGGATTGGGGAGTCACATCGCGGGCCCCACTCGGATGGGTCGTGACAAGATGAACTACTTATAACTACACTAGGAAAACTAAATTAGGATATGATAAATAATTATACTCGCATGAAGTGTCCTGATACACACTACGGTGCAACAATGTTATAATATTTCATGAGAAAACAACCTCCATCATTAAATGAAATTAAGAGTTAATTTGTATAAAACTAATGGATATGTTCCATATTGAAGTTATTTCTCACTTTGGGATGTAATGAAAGGGATAAGTTTATCATGGAAGTTTATCATTTCTTTCGATTTTCTGATCAAATGTGGTCATTAAATCAAAATACAAAGGAGGAGGGACAAATATCAAATATATAGTGGATGGATTTTATTGACATTTTATTAGAAATATAGTTCCCTTATGAATATAGAATAGATATAGAGGGACAATTTTTTATTCTAAGATAGAATGAGGATAAAAAAAAATTTATGTATGAATACAACTTTACAAAGTTATAACTGTATGCTGTGGACTACATACATAGTCCAAAGAGAAATATTGACCATTCTGTGATTGTATTAAGATAATTATAAGAAAGAAACCAGTCTCCCAAACATTCTCATCATATGAGGATATAACATCATGTACTGTATCGACATAAAAATAATATTCCATGATATATAGCTTCCAATGGATGAAATATAAAATGGAATCTGAGTATGGGAGAATAGAAAATAAGGGGAAAAGGAAAAATGAAGAATGGAATGTCAAACATTCAAAAAATGTCATTAGAAATAACATGGAACATACTAATTCAAAATGGGAGTTTCTTACATATGTGGAGAAAAATTCCACTATGCTCGTGATTTACAGTGAATGAAAAATGTTATTAATGTGATATGCTTCAGTTGTAAGGAGATGGGACACTATGCACATGATTGTCCAATATGTCATGAAAATATTCATAGAAATTTCCATGGGAAAAAGGATATACATCATATGTTTGGACAATTGAGTATGACTTTCCTAATGATGTGGTGTCATGTACATCAATCCTCTCTTAATATTTATCTATATATTTATTTCATTTTGGATCATCACATTCATTTATAAATATCCATTTTTCTATAATAATTAGATATTTCTTATTCACATAAACAAGGGAGTTGACAATAAAAACTCATAGTGGGAACCTTATTTCCACAATGTTCTGTCAAGAAATTCATATTATTAAATATAAACATGCTCTAATGGAATATTTGAGTATCATACATATGGTATATTTTTATATAATCCTTGTAATGAATTATCATTCAAAATATAATGAAAACATATGTTTCAAATAAAATAAAATTATGATTCATGAGGAATATATGGAGTCACCTATATTTATAGTGGAGACTTAATCATATGATTCATATCTGTATCCAACTCTAATAGATCTTCTGAATGAGATTTTTTAAGAAGAACATAATATAAAACACAGTGATGTAAAATGTGGTCTTAAAATTATGTATTTACCTATTCTGTAGGAATGAATTGATTTATTTTTTGTTCGATTACCTAGAAATCCCCTAGACTAGGATGTTGAGTTTTATATTCACCTAAACCAAAATGAAAGATCAATATCAAATTATCTCTATAGAATGACCACAAAGTGGTAAATATAGTAAACTAACATTTAGAGAAACTGTGTATAAATGGATATATACTCCCCAATGTTTCACCTTGGGGAGATCCTATTTTTTAATAATAATGATAGATCAATACGAATTTTCATTGACTATAAGTAGAATAATGCCATTATGATAAAGAAAAAGTATCATTTTCCACTCATTAATGACTTTTTTTAATAACATCACAGAGCTCAATATTATTCATATATTGATATTTTTTATGGATACCATCAAGTTCACATAAATAAGTAAGATATTCCAAGTACATATTTTCTAATAAGGTTTGGACACAATAAGTTCAAAATAATTCAATTTGGACTACCTAATTCACCCTATGTTTTTATATATCTAATGAATAGGGTATTAAGGGAATATCTTGATTAATTTATTATAGTATTTATTGATAATATATTGGAATACTCTAAACTCATGAGAAACCATTGAAAATACTTTTGGAAAATTATAGATGAAAGGAGTTATATGGATATTATATCATGTTTTAATTATAGTTTGAAACAATTTCTTTTCTTTGCTCTAAATTCTCCACATATGGAATCATAGTTGATTATGTGATGAAAATGACAATATATGAATGTTCAAAACCAATGAACATAAATAAGGTATGTTGTTTCATAGGTTTAGTGGGTTACTATTGGTGTTGGGATTATAATTTATCCTTATTACCTAGATCATTATTCATGATTAATCATAGAGGGGTTGTATTTATTCAGACAATGGAATTTGATGTAAGATTTAAAAAATTGAAGAAAAGATTAATGAATTCTCCGATCTTGAATCTAGAATTGTGAATTGGTGCATTTTTTATTTATTGTGATGCATTGAATAAAGTACTTGGTTGTGTCCTTATAAAAAATGATAGAGTTATTGATTATGCATCAAGGCAGTTAAAAACTAATGAAAATAATTGTCTAAACAGTGATCCTGAGTTAACATCTAGAGTATTTTATTTGATGATATAGAGACACTATATCTATGGTGATATAATTGAGATATATACACATAAAAAGAGTTTAAAATAAACCTTTTAATAAAAATAACTCAACATGAGAAAAATTTGATGGATTGAGATACTAAAGTATTATTATTATTCAATACACTACAACCTAGGAATGAAAATGATGTAAAAGATGCATTGAGAAAGAAGGATCACCGTTTTCTGATCTAAATGATAATTGGTGTGGATCCTATTTACATTCAGATAGTAAATATTTATATTGGAGTTATCATGTAAAGTAAAACATTATTGATTTTTCAAATGTCTATTTAACCATATTAATTATAAAATATAGAAATATCTTTGTATAAGGATGATAATTTTCAAAAGAAAATTAAACCATTGAATGAGGGGAAATTGGTTGACTTCATATAAGATGATTGAATTTTGAAATTTTGAAGATGATTTTTTTCCATATATACCCAAGATAAAAAGGTAATTATTGGATGATACTCATAGCTCAAATTTCCCTATACTCCTTAGTAATGGTTATATGTATAGAGATTTGACAGAACATTTTTTTGCGATAATGTGATGTTATAATTTTTTATTTATGTGTCAATATGTTTAGTTTGTCAATATATAAATGATTAAAGATAAAATCCTAAATGATTCATGAAACATATTAATATTCCAACATGGAAATTGGATGACATGACTATGGATTTTGTATCAAGATTACTAAAGCCTCCAAGAAAAAATGATGTAATATGGTTAATTGTTTTTATTAAAATATAGAATATACACATTTTCTTAATATAAGGTGATATTTTACACTAGATAACCCTGAAAAACTCTATATTAAGGATTTTTTTATAATTAATGGTGCACCTATATTTATTTTGTCCAATGGAAATCCATTTTTACATTGAAATTATGGACGAGTCTTCATAAGCTAATAGATACTAAGATTATTCCGATTACTTATTATCACCATTGAACTGAGGGAAAGTATGAAATGACTACTAAAACATTAGAAGACATGTTGAGGTTCTTCTCACTTGACATTCAAGTTATGTGGGATCAATATTTATTTTTGGTAGAATTTTCCAACAAAAATATTTAAATTCATGTATTCAAATGGAACCATATTAAGTGTTATATAGAAAGAGATCTCATAAAACAACTTGTTAGAAGGAAGTTGGGGAAAGGATTCTCGTAAAATTAGAACATTTAGAGGAAACAAAAAGAAATTTAAATACTATTCAAACTCATATTAATGCATCCAAAAGTATTAAATGGTGAAATATCGATAATCGAAGGAATGATTTTGAGTTTTGAGTGGGAGATCATGTTTTCTTGATGGTATCTACCTGTAAAGGTGTTAAATGATTTGGAGAAAAGGAGAAACTAATCCATAGTAACATTGGAACTTTTGAAATTATTGGGTGAGTTTAAGCTATGGCTTATCATTTATAAATTCCACCTAGACTTTATAAAGTACACAATATGTTCTAGATCACTATGTTATGTATGTACATGTCAGACCCAATGAATTTACTCACCTATGATTAAATAGAAATGGGATCTAATTTATCATAATTATATGATCATATTAGGATTTTTGACACTAGGGGTCATGCGTTTATAAATCATATTGAAGCATGAGTAAAATATTTTTTTATAAACAATAAAATGGTAGAGAGAATGTCGGAACCTAAGGATGATATAAATAAGAAACACCCTCATATTTTTAGAATTTAGTAATCATGAATAATTCTAGGAATAAATATTTTGGATGGATTAATATGAAACTAAAATATTTTAGAGTTTGTATCTTCTTAAATAAGATCAATTTATTTGATATCTTACATTACATGAAACATTGAGCTTATATGAACCATGATATACTAAAAAAAATTAACAAGAATGATGAAATATTAATGTGAATATTTAGAATAATAATCTTGAAATTTGAATAAAAACATCGTATATGTATTCATAAATAAGATTTAGGTACCACATAACTTAAAATATGATATATTTATATCATGTAACAAGTAAATTAATGTTTTGAAATGATAAACGAATTGTCGGTATTTCTGTGAAATGTAAATGTTTAATTAAAATTTTATAATTAATAAAATAATTTAAAATAAGTTTTTTAATCAAAAAATAGATTCATAAATTTATATATTATTTCATTATAAATATAAGAAAATTTTATGAGGCCAAAATTATTTTTTCAAAATATCATGAAATAAGTTAAAATATTAAAATGGGGTTGTTGAATAAATTATGTTTTTATTCCAAAATTAATTATTTAATATTTAGATAAATAATTTCATAAAATTTAGTCTATTTTAAAAATCTATACATCGATAAATGTTTATGGTGAATTTTTGGGATCTTTCGAAAGTAATTGATTTTATGATAAATAGTGAAATACAATAATTTACGATATTTCACATTATAAGTAAAATACATGAATTATTACTAATTTTTTATGTAATAACCAATTACTTCCATATATCATTATGTAATTACTATAATTAGTCAAAATAGTGAACACAATTTATAGTCTTGTGGAAAAATAATAAATAAATGAATAAAATATTGAAAAACACCCCTCTCCTCCCCTATAAATACTACATATCACCACCCCATCTCCAAAAAACATCTAAGCCTTTATGATTATATGAATTATTCCTAATCAACCTACTTATAATCTTCACCACATCCATTACCTTTATTTTATTACCTAAAATCTGGATCCATGTGTCTTAGTGTGGTTCCTAAGTAGATGTAATTCATTGGTTAAAATCCTCCCTCTTTCTCTTTTAATTTATATGATTTTATTATCCTCACTTAACCTACCCTATAAAAAGTGTAATATTTTCTATATTATAATATATATATATTGGAATTTTAATTTATTAATTTTTTTCATAATAAAATCCCTTCTCCCTATATGCTATTTTAAAAATGAGAACATCATCCAAGTTGTGTCGATTCACCACCATTCTAGATGACGAGTTTTCATTATCCAATATCACCTTAAATGATAGTTATAAAAACATTATTTATGTTAAATAAGATTTTAATATAAATATATTAAGTTGTATGATGTTATGTAATCAATATATAAACATAATATTAAATGAAATTTCAGAAATCCATGATGGTCTTAAAAACAACCAAAATAAATTAAAACATTTTCGTCAACATTTTATCAAATGATTCATTTTCATCCCATATAAAAAAAGATATATCATACCATTTAAACATATTTATGTTCATAAATACAATATTATTTCACTTTTGGTTATTTTATTATGATTTTATAATAATTACCATATTTATTCTCAAAGGAACTGACCATTAAACCATGTAGTGAATGCTCCCAAAACAACGAAATTAACATTATAAATCATTAAAATAGGAATAAATAAGATTAATAAAATTCTAATAAATAAAATATATGCTGAATATTTTCTTCATTAGTTAATAAATTAATATATATTGATTATACATGGCATTATATACAAGTCCAGAAAACATTCATAATTAAGGTGAGGGTTTCTTCCCTCTAATTTACTTCTATGAGATATATTCCTTCTTAAAGACATATTATTTTTTGTGGAATAAATAATTACCCTTAATATATCATTTAATTAATCTAATACTCTTCAAATATTAAATATTTCATTTTATCATCATTATATAAAGGGGGAATATGGTTCGACAGGGTAAACATTGTTAATGGAATACATATAAAAATTTATATTCATTGGGTAAATATCAAATCCATTTATTGTGTCATTATATTATTATGTGTTAATGTAATTTTGAACATAATATTTATTATTTAGACTTTTTGTATTTATATATGACACAAATAATTGATTCATTTGGTCAACACTCACATATTCTTTTAAAAATACTATTTTAAATGAATCTTTTTCGAAATTTAAAATGAGTGTTTTTCAGCTTATCTAACATGAACAGCTTTTCCCAATATCATGAAACATTAATGTATTGAGGAATAATTTAAAATTATAAAAATTTATTTTCAAATAAAATATTTTCTTTAATAATTCTATATTTTTTTAAATAATTTATTTCAAAATAATGTTGTATTTTTTCCAAGAATATCACAATTATTTTATTTGAGTATTGTTATCTATGTCAACAATATTTTTTTAAACTAAATAATAATTGATATTAATACCTAATGATTCTGTATAAAAAAAATTATTTAATTTTTTATGATCAGTTTCACTTTGGATGTTCTATTATATTTCATTCATCATATTACACTGAATGGTTTATGATTATGTTTATTGCAAGGGGAATATTAT
The DNA here is from genome assembly GCA_963277665.1 of Viscum album. Taxonomy (NCBI): domain Eukaryota; kingdom Viridiplantae; phylum Streptophyta; class Magnoliopsida; order Santalales; family Viscaceae; genus Viscum; species Viscum album. The sequence goes on along the minus strand of OY728151.1, from coordinate 626,156,833 downwards.
TAACATTTCATATACTAGTTACAATATGAATATATATGTTTATTATGATTCACCCATTTATTATGATGAATTTATTAGACTTAGTAAGTGATGGTTGAGGCTAGTGATATTCCATTGATGAATCAGTAGGTCTTATGAGACAAATATTTTTGTGTAGAAACCGATATCTTACACGATTATAAATGGTGTCATTACCGAATCCTAGAAGGTATATGTATGAAGTATCACATTATAAATTACCTTATTATCATATTAATTATTGATAATTAAAATGGTAATTAAATATGTATAATATCCATTGTTATGTTTCATTCTCATGTTATTATTTATATGGAATTAAATAATTAGCTTTTATTCCTTCCATGTTATTCTCAATATTAAGTTTTAATGGATTGTGTTTTTAGTTATTCACCTTGCCTTATTAATCCTGTTTATTTAAGATATCTTCTATTTTATGCTTACCCTTAATGATAATCTGATCATACACATTTATTATGTTTTATTTTTTCCATAATTCCATGATTTATATTAGGATTGACATACATGGATAATCTAGGATTATTTGGGTGTTTCCAATAGAGTTATTATGTAATATTTCATTTCAATTTGTATTCTAGTAGTTATTTATGTTTATATATTTAAAAATATTCAAAATAATTCTGTCTTTATTGATGTTATTTATTATACTTAGTATAAATTTAATAAAGTAACCCCCAACTATGGGCTACTGGAGTTGGTGGATTTGTATGGATTATAAAAAATAAAATAATCTCACAGTGTATTTCAAAAATGTTTTTTGGGAAAATTTGGAATATTATATATATGGATGTGGATCACAAGTGGTATTTTTTTGTTGTAATTTAAATTATTAGGTGTGTGTTGGGAAATTTTTGGGATAAATTATTTGGTTGTATTTCTTAGGTTGAGGATGGAATCCCTTGTTTTGTTATGATTCCTCATACAGATTAGTGTGTTTAAGTTTCCAATAATATGATTCCTAATGATAATACCTTATATTTTTAGTTATTAAAAAGTTTGTGTAGTATTATCTGACTATTAGTGGGGATGTTCCACCTCAATAGCCACTGGTAGATAGGTTATATGACTTTTAAAGCAAGAATCCTTTAGTATTTTGTGGGGATATAGGACAAAATGTTATGAAACATTAGTTATATATGATATATAATATCATTGAGTTATTTTATTTTTGTAAGGGTATGAACATGAGTATTTCTAAACATCTGTTTAATAGGATTTCAATAGAGTGGATGAATGTAGTCCTGTAAGATAAGTTTCATTGAGGCATAACTCTAGATGATTTTGAGATGTTTTTTAATCGATAATTATTACATCATAAATTTTAAATTATAATATACTATATAATTCAATGACATGATGTAAAATAATCTTATAGACATTTAGTTTTTCACTTCATTCATGCCTTGTATTTTTTCCACTAATAGTCACTACTCGTGACTCATTAAAGGATGAGATATTTTTGTTAGGATTTTCACTCGACATATGATCAAAGGTGTTGATAATTTTTAATATTTTATATTTCCATTCATTAATTTATTTATTTTTGGTGGTGAAGAATATTATCAAAATACTTCATCGAGATAATAGGTAACACCTCAAAATCATAAAATATGAATATCATATTTGGTAGTGTGTGTGATACACAACACTAAGCATAAAAAGGAATATAAAAACAAAAGACATTATGAAATATTTACTATTTTAAATAAATTCAATACATTACATATATTTCAATGAATGATGAACTATGTTTATCTTATGTCACATGTAATAAGGATTTTCTTTGATATCTTCCATTACAAACAGAACCATGTTTTATTTTACAACAATGTACTGTTAATGTTATTATTTAATATGATAGTTACTGACTCTCCATTGTAATGGTGGTGTAAATAGTATTATAGAACTTATTAAAATATTTATTTTATATAATTTTATTCTTTATAATCACATAATAAATAATAATTTGCATCTTTTAAAATAAAAATAATTGTTTTCAAAATAACCTGTATTTTCCCAAAAGACAGTTTAGTCATATTTGGAATGCATAATTTAAAATACATTTTTACAAATTTTGGATGATTTATTTTAAAAAATATAATTAATATTTGAAATAAAATTATAATAATTTTCTTTGGGTGAATTTTTTGGATTTTTTAAGTTGTTTTAATTTTTTGATGAATAGTCAAAAAATTTGGATTTTAATTCAAAACTAACATTCATCTATATATTTTGTAAAGTTAAATTATATTTCTAATTATTTTAATATAAAAAATGATTAATTATATATGTTTTAATCCAATTTATATCATTGGTATAATTTTCATATTTAATTTAGATATGAAAACGTTGTAAACTTTTGAATATTTTCACTTGAAACCATATTTCTCATCCTGTTAGTAAAATTAATTTTAAATTACATTTTACCACTAATATGGCTTGAATTTGGAAAATGGATTACAAATTTTAAATCTGAATAATAAATAATTTTTATGAAGGGAAAATAATTATTTTACCAAAAATAAACAGTGAATGAAGTAAGAATTAATTTTCATGTTTAAGGTAAAAGTTGATTTACTAATGGGTTAACTAAAAAGATAAGGGATAAAATGGAATAACATTATTTTTTGAGAAAATTATTTTGTGTTGAAAATTTGAAATTTACACATAAATGGTTATATTAGGGTCTATTTTATACCGTTTTTACATATAAAAAAATGGGATCACTCAATTATTTAAAAAAATACCAACTATGTACTCTCCCCAATCATATAAAATACCACCCCACCCCTCTCTTATTTTCACCTTCACACCACTTTGGTTAGGCCAATAACTACCCAATTAAATTCCCCAAATACCTCCCCTAATTATATAATATTTTTTTTGAGAATAAATCCAATGTTTTAATGATTTAGTGAAAACCAATAACGGATTCCAAAAGAAGATGTAATCTTATTCAACGTGTGTCTTTATAATACTTATTTATATACCTCATTAAATTTTGATTAAACCGTGATAACATAATTAATTTTCCATATTAAATATAATGGTATGTTTGTAAAATAATCATATGAACTAAAACCATCAACACTTCAATAAAATGGTTTACGAAATCATCATTAGTGTGTATGGTGAACTATTCCCTCACGAAGCGATGTCGTTGTTTTTTATGTTTCCTCTTATCAAGGTTAAATATGCTAATTAATATAAAGTAAATGTTTATATATATATATATTGGAGCCACAACCATTCTTTTCAAGAAATGAATTTTGGTTTGTGTTTGTTCTCAATCCTCATTGGAAGATTAGAATGTTTACTAGGAAAGGTATTATACTCTTCCACCAGACAATTGTATTGAAAGTGGTATCAGTTTACAATGTTTACAAATATTTTTGTCCATGAAATCAAAAAATGGTGAAATGTTTGTTTGGTAAAGGAAGTTGCATGCAAAATTTTAGGTGGTATGGAATCTTTCCCACAAGTCATGTTTTAGGAATAGAATATCGAAAAATAGAAAATGCATGAGATGAGTGAAAAAACTGGATTTTTTGTGGAAACAAATCCCTAGTGTGAAAAACATTTTCACACAAAATGATGGGTTTTGTGTGACACAATGGGTTTTGAATGTGGGGGTCAGTGAATCCTATAAATATTATGTGCCCCCATCATTAGGTATGGATAAGGAATTAGAGAAGACCCATGTTCTGATTCATGTAAAAGTTATGAAAAAAGGGAGTTGCGTAGAAAGGTTATGTTTGTGTAGAAAAAATCAAGCTACGTGGAAAAATCAATGTTGTGTGGAAGAGATAATGATGTAAGGAAATGATAAATTTATTCAGAAAATATTAATTTGCGTGTAAATGTTTATGTGTAAAGGTTCTAGTTTCACAATATATTTTCCACGTGAAAATAAACTCCTACATGAAAAAGTGAGATCTTATGAAGAAAATGAAACGGTTGTGTGTAATTGTCAGTATAAGATGATTGCATGTTCTGAATATCTGGTTCAATGGTTCAGTGCGTTCAAGTGAATAAATTTAGGACATAGATGAAATTATTATCTCGTATTTAACATAGAAAAATAATTCAATTTAAAATCTATTTATGAGTCCTTAATGTTGATAAACTGAGTTTGTCTTCTCTCAAGGTAGTGAGCTTGGTGGAGTTAACAGAAGTGATCTGAGGGACACATAGAGCTTTCCCAGAACCATTGTAAAGTAAGTGTTTCTAGAATAGAGTGAGTTTAAAAAAATCTATTAATCTCCAAACTTATAAAGATTAGTGGATTTAGGTATGACCAACACACTATTGACATATACTCTTGGATGTATCCCATTGTGCTAAACTATGTAAAAGTGTTTTGTCATCTCCCTTCTTTCATTTTTTTGACAGATTTAAAAAGTTCCGACCAACATGGTAACAATATCCTAAACATTAAAAAGAAAATTTTAGCAGCCTAATTAACCCCTCCCATCATAGGGTTTTTCGGGGACCTTTAAGTGGTATCAGAACCAGGGTGATGGGGTTTGATTAGTCGTATACCATCATTGATAATTCAGCCATTGTCAGAGGATTCCCTCTCTTTGATGGAAGTAATTTTAATATTTGGAAGAATAGAATGAGATATCATATAAAATCCTTTGTAAAAGAAGTCTTATTCTCAAATATTTAGTAAATATAATTTACTGATCCAATAGGTCATGTTATGACTGATACAGATAGGAAAATTCATTATGCATGTGCTAAAGCGTTGAATGCTCTCACTGCAGCGCTTTCTGATCAAATCTATATAAAGGTAATGAGTTTCCACTCAGAAAAATTCCATGTGGGATAAACTTCAAAACATTTATTAAAGTGATAGAATAGTGAAGGAGGTGAAACTAAAATTCATGCGCAATAGGATTGATGATATAAAGATGCATCCTAGTGAGAATATATAATTCTTCATCAATTGAATTACTGATGTAGTTAGAGAATTCAGGGTCTTGGATAATAAATCAAAGATGTTGATATTGTATAGAAAATATTGAGAAGACTTCCTGACCTATACAATTCCACGGTTTTAGCCCTCGAGGAAATAGATCTCTCTAAACATTTTATGGATGGTCTATTGAGCAGGTTGGTGGCATAAGAAATGAGAGTCAAACAAGAAGATCCTTTGACTATAGTGAGTAAGGAAATAGAATTCAAAGCATTGGAGAAACTAAAAAATTAAAAAATATATTACTGGTGTAGATGATGATTAAAAAGGAATTTTTTCTCTCATTTCTAAGAAGTTTGATAATGATATAGGTAAATTCAATGGGAATTTTCCTCTAGGTTGATTTTTTTGGGAAAATGTTGGGCACATTGCCACTTAGGGATTTAGAATGAACAATGATGAAGATAAAAAATATGAAATAATTTAGAAGCCTCATAAAATGTTTTTCAAAAATGGTGACATCAAATATAGAAATAATTTAATGAAGAAGAGTTTTTTTTGTGAAGAGGAAGATGATGATCATGAATTTTGAAAATGAAGAAGAACAATAATATAAAAATGGAAACCATGATTCCATGATGTCCAATGTTGATAAATCAAAACCATTAGAGGAAAATGGTGGATTCAATCAGTTGACAACTAATTCCAATCATGAGTTTCAACTTAAGGATGTTGTTAGTAAGATTAATATTAAATGTAAGAGTTTAAATAAGTGGATTCAATTGTATAATAATCATAAGAATATTTTGATCAACTCAAAGCTAAAATTGAAGGATTGGAATAATTTGTGAAATTTTAGTCTAAAATCCTTTAAAGAACTGATGATGTAGTAGATATGAAGCTATGAATTGAAGATCATGGAATGTTTATCGACGAACACACCTCCAGACTAGAGTAAATGTCCAAAACTGATGATGTTCTTGAAGATAAATTTGTTACTCTTAGAAGTAACATAATAGTGAATCAATTTCAAAAGAATAAAGGAATAAAATATAGTTTGGAAGGTTCTTAGATTCTGAGTTGTTGGAGAGAGAAAAATAACATTCTAATGGAGTTGAAAATATTTTGAATGATCATATACCTGCTTCAATAAAAAATAGTGGAACTGAATATGAGGCCGAATTGTCAACTGATGAAAATAAAGGTAACCAAAATCAAGGCTAACTGAAAGTGGGTCATGATCAAAAGGCACTTTATGTGATGAAAAATAAATCCCCAATTCAACCTGAAATAAAAAAAAATCTATCCTTGATCCTCGGGGAATAATATGCAATCAAACAATTATCCCACGAAATAAGGAATGTGGATAAACAGAAGTGAGAAGACATTTATACTCATGAGGTGTTAGTTCTGTGGATATCTGGGTCATTCAATGTCTTATTTAGAAGAGGTAAAAACCTATTTGAATAGAGAAGAGATGAGAGTTCAACAAAGGAGTACAAATTCATCACCAAATTATTTTAGAAAAAACAATTTCTATGGATATTGTTTTTATTGTTCTAACGTTGGTCATATGGACATTGATTAAAGGCAGAGGAGGGACATGGACACCTCATACATAAGCCTGAGACAAGTCAAATCTTTTCAACAAGATAGTGTTTCTCTTACAAATATGTTTTCTCCTCTAGAAAGAGATTTTGACTATATGGAACCCATGTACATGGAAGAGAGAATTGAATGTCCATCAGTTTCCCACACTCAATCGAATTTCTCATGGAAAGAAAATATGAAAATTTAGAAAGGCAACCTTTTATATCTATCCCTTAATGGTATAAAAAGAAATAACGCCTGGATTCTAGATATCCATTATTCATCTCATATGACAGATAATGCATGCTTATTAATGGATGTCAGGAGGAGGGTTTATGGAATAGTATGATTTGGAAATGATGGGGCTCCAAATATCAAAGGCAGTGGAAGTACTAAACTAGAAAATGGAGAGATAAATAAAAATGAAGTCCTTTATGTGGATGGCCTACGTCATAATATCCTCAACATGATTAAACATTATTACTCTGGACTTATATTTAATTTTAGTCAGAAAGGATGCACTATCAAGGGAAAGAACGAAAATTCACCATTGTAGAGATGATGAACAGAAGGATACCTTTATCAGGTTGATAGTAAAGAAAACATTTTCTTCATGGCTATTAATGAGGAAAATAAACTATGACATTGGAGACTATGGAACATCAATAAACCAGACATAGAGAAAATATAAAAACAGAAGAATTTCATAGAAATTCTCATCATAAACTGTGAACATGAAAATTCATGTGATTCTTTTATTCGGGGGAAGATGTTCTGTAGTTCATATCATCCAAATAATAAAATGGAATATCATCATTACGATTTCATTTTTAAAGATGTTTGTTTCCTGATAAATGTTTCCATAACTCATGGAGAAAGGTACATCATCATTTTCATAGATGATTACAGTAGAATGGAATGTGTAATGGTTAAACATGGGAAACAAAAAGTTCTTGACTACATGAAAATATATCTTCAAATCAACAATAATGATTCTGGAATAACAATCAAAGTGTTGTGACCTGACAATGTAGGGGAATACAAGTCCATTGAATTTGAAAATTACCTAGAGATGTATGGGATACAACATGAGGTAGCTTCTTTGATAACTCCACATCAAAATGGAGTTATTGTGTGCATGAATCAACTGGTGAACAACTTGTAATGAACTATAAATATTATGATTCAAGTTCCACATGATTACTGGAAAGAGGTCATTCAAGATATATTGTATATTCAAAATCAAATAGGGATTTATGTGGGTGAGATGAAGATACCATATAAATTATGGCATCGATGGAATCCCTAGTTGAAATAATGTCATGTTTTTGGAAGTAAATTCTTCATTAGAAACAAATAATGAAATCATGGGAAGTATGGTGACAATATGAATGAAGGAATTTTATTTGGATACTCAATGAATAAAAAAGCCTATAAGTGATTTTACAAGATCTTAGGAATGATTAAGGAAAGAAGTGATGTTAAGATCATTGAAGATAAAACCAAAAATGCTTCAAATAGTTCATATGATGATGTGATAGAAAATGAGAATGAAATTGAACATAGAATAAATGAAAACACAGAAATAGAGGAAGGTGTACACAACAATCAAGAGTCACATCATGATGTTGACTTAGAAGAATATTTTGAAGATGAAACCTAGCCTGGATATAATGCATCTAAATATCAAATGTTAAATCAAAGATAAAAAATTGACTAATATTAAAATTTTGGGGATTGTACTGCACAGAAATAAACTAGGAGAATTATGTTTAATTCATAATATTCATTCTTATATGTGTTGCAACCACCCTCATTTGAAGAAGCTGTAAAGGATTAATCATGTGTAAAATCCATGAACATAGAGTTAGATTCGATTGACAAGAATCATACATGGGATCTAGTCAGGAGACCAGATGGTTATAATGTAATTGGTAAAAATTGTATTTTCAAGAACATGTTTGATGGGCATGGAAGTGTTATCATAAATAAGGCATGATTGGTATATAATGGATATCTATAGAGTTAATGTGTCAATATTGAAGAAACCTTTCCACTAGTGGATAGACTAGAGTCAATCAGGATTTTTCTATCCATGGGAATCTATGGAGGATATAATGTATATCAAATGCATATCAAGACATCATTATAGAATGGTATTCTAGAAGAAGAAGTCTATATCGAACAACCAGTGGGTTTTATTCATGGAACTGATAAAACAAAGGGTTGTAAAGTAAAGTAGCCCTTATATGGGTTGAAGTTGGCACCACAAGAATGGTATTCCAAGTTTGATCCTTATCATAAAAACATATAATTCCAAAGAGGAGGAGTTGATCACAATCTCTATGTGAAGAATTCTCCAAAATATTAGTTAATGGTTCTAGTTTATCTTGATGAAATTATATTTGGTGGAAGCATGTAGAAATCCGTGAATAAATTTTATAATCACATGAAATTATAATTTAGAATGTCTACGATTAGGGAGCTCACATAATTATTGGAGTTTTATGTGATTCAATAAAAATATTACACTATCATTTATCCAGAAAAGTATGCAAGATAGCTGCTGAAGAAATTTAAATTGCATTCATCTAAACCAATGTAAACTCTTATTTAGGTTGGAACCAAACAAGGAAGGAATGAGGTTGGGACCGCTGTAGATCCTAACAAGCACAAGAGGATTATCAGAAGTTTATTATACCTAAAGCTGACATGGACTGATATTTTATTTTCCAACTTTCTTAGCTGCCTGATTTCAGAGTGATCTAAAAGAAAAACATATGACAGTAGTAAAAAGAATCCTGAGGAACATTCAAGGTACTCATAATTATGGTTTATAAATTACTTCAAGAAGGGAAAATTAATTATCAATGTTTTTTATTTAGATTTGGCTTGAGATGAAGGGGACAGAAATTCCACTAGTGGTGGAGCATTCTATATTTCATAGAAATGTGTTGAATGGTTGAGCAAGAAAAAATAAATTAATTCTCTTAGTACTAATAAACTCAGTATATCTCTGCTACTAAGGACTGAACTCAACTATTATCGATGAAGAAAAAATTGACAAATATTGGTGATGGGTTGAAACAACCAATGGTGATTTACTATGATAAAAAGAAAGAAATTGATATCGTAAATAATCGTGTTCAACATTCTCGAACAAAACCTATTGAAATTCAATATCACTTTATCAAGGAAAAATATGAACAAGGAAGGATTAAAATTGATCATGTGGGAACTAATGAACAAGTGGATGATATCCTAACCAAGTGAATGTCAGTAGATGTGTTCGAGAAACAACGGTTGAACCTCAGTGTTCATCCAACTCCAAGTTCATAAGCTGGTTACGAAATTACCCACTCTACAATTATGTTATCTTTTTTAATCTTATAAGGGATTTGATGCAAGTTTATGAGGGAGATACATTCCCGGTGTGTTATTGAACTTCACATAAAAAAATACCAGTCTATTGGTTTATTTTCAATAGAGGAGAAGGAATAAATTCCAATCATTTGATGGGCATGTAATGTTTCTATGACACGATGATAATTTTATATTAGGAGGAGAAGGAAAACATTGGAAATTTGATTGAAATGTAATTTTTCTGGGACACAATGAGAATTTAGTATTAAGAGGAGAAGGAAAACATTTCACATATAATGATTTTGTGACACAGTAAGAGAATAACATGGGAATTTTTATGTATTCTAAAACACGAGAACCCTTTTCAAGCTTCCCTTATTTTTTTATAAACTGATAATTGCTCATGTATGCTTAGAGTGTTGGGTGAGTTCATTCTTGTGTTTTAGGTTTTGCTTGTGGTTGGTCCTCTATTGTATTTATCTAGTGATTTCTAACAAACCCAAACGGGGATATTTTTGGAACCATGTTGTTCATTTCATGAAATGGATTTTTGTTCATGTTTGATATCAATCATCATTATAAGTTCATAATTTTTACCATGAATGGGATCATATATTTCGAGTGGACAATAGGATTGAAGGTGGCATCGTTTTCCAGTGTTTCCCAAATTTTTTCTCTTGAAGATCTGAAAATGGGGAAAATTGTGCTTGGAAAATGAAGTTGCATGAAAAATTGTATGTGTTATGGTAACTTGAATTCGAGGCTTGTTTCAGGATCAGAGCGTCAAAAACTAAAAAAGGCATGAGTTGCAAGAAAAATCGGGAGTCGTGCATGGAAAAAGGATCGTGTGTGAAAAGTGTTTGCATGTGAATGACATGTTTTTTGTGACATGGTGGGTTTTTCATTCAAGGTTCAAAGATGCCTATAAATAAGAGGTGACACCCCTTATTCATTATGGTTGAAGACTTAGGGAAGATCTGAGTTCTAATGTGCGTAAAAGGTGCATGAAAAGGGTTTTTCATGAAAAAGTTAAGTTTGCACATAAAAATTAATGTTTCATAGAAAAATTAATATTATGTGGAAATGTAAAAGTTGCACTGAAAAGATAAAGTTTCACAGAATATATAAATTTGTGCGCAAAAGGTTTCACATAAAGGGTGTAGTTGTGCAAAATATTTTTCGCACAAAAATAAAATCTTGTGTGAAAATGTGAGATCTTGCATGCCAAGGGAAGGTGTTGCATGAAATTATTATTATATTCTGATTGTGTGTTCTATATATCCAGTTTAGTGGTTTAGTGGTTTCAAGTTCATCAATCCAGGGCTTTGATGCAAGTAGTGCCTCGTGCTGAACAGATAAAAAGACTTAAATGAAAATCTCTTGACGATTCTTTAAATTCGATTACCTGAGTTTGTCTTCTCTTAAAGAAGTGAGCTAGGGGAGTTGACAAAAGTGATCTAAGGGACGTAATAAGCATTTCCTGAACCATTGTAAGTGTAGTATGCCTAGTATAGAGTGACTGTGACCGAATCTAGTAATCCTTAAACATGTAAAGATTAATGGATTTAGGTACGACAGACACACTGTCAGTGTATTCTCCTATGATGTAGCACTTTGCGGTGAATCATGTAAAAGTGATGTGTCATCTCCCTTCATTCATTTTTTTACATAATTAATATGTTCTTACCAACTTGGGAATAATATCCACAACATTAAAAAGAAAAATTTGACACCCTGATTCACCCCTCCCATGTCAGGGTGTTTTTGGGTCCATCAATATATATATGATTTTTAACGTATTTATGCGTATGGATTCACTATATCATAAAAATCATTTTAACATTAATTATATAAGATATATTCTAATTTCACTCATGTGTATAAAGGGTTGTGACCTCATGAAAAAATTTGATTCACTTTCAAAAATGCTTCACAGGGATGGTCATAAAGATATTTTTAGTGATTATATGTGATATAAATGAAATAATAATTATATTATAGACATATTTATCATTCCTTAAATATAATATATTTCATATTCATTCAATAATTTTCACTCATATAAAGATGATAACATCATTCGGGTATGTTTGGACTACCACCTTCCCAAAGAAATGTGACTACTTTTTCATCACCATGACTCATGTATGTCATATTTGAGTATATTATATTTTATATATGATATCATGTTATTTTTAAAGTTAATTTCTTACTAACCTCATTTTGATAATGATCGCTGAAAAATGGAAATGTTACTCATTCATAAGTATGACCTACCATCTCTATGATTGTAACATACATTATTTATCCTAAACATCATTAATAGTCGGTTAAAAAGTACAATTGATATAAAAATATGATAATTATATCCATATTGTTATTCTAGAGATGATTTAACTATATAATAATCTCAATAATTGGATTTTTAAAACAAAACATGCATGAAAAAACCAGACATTTAAAACCCAAAACAATGAAAATAATGAAATATTATTAAAAAAAGTGATAAAATGTTTAAAAAATATAATTTATTACATTATAAATACTAATATGATTATAGAATAAGTTGGTAACATGTATAAAACTAATAAACATTATGTTAAATAATATTCAACCAAAAGGAGCCATAATTTGATGGAATCTCTCTCAATTTCATTTCATTAGGTAATATTGTTAAATTATAAACATTAATTATTTTATATAGTTTATATAGTACCCCATTGACTTGTAATATCTGGAATAATTCATTAGTAAAGGTATTTTAAGTTACTATTTTATTTATTTAACATAACTATTTTTTTACTTAATGGTTGGAAAATGATTAAGAATTTCATAACTCAATATATGTTAATTTGGTTATAATACATCTTAATTATATTTGATATTACCTAATTATGTGTATAATGGATTTTAAATATGTATTGTGTTATTTCAAATTTATTTTATTGGTTTAGTGTAAATACACCTAATATATTCACTATTTATTTCTCAGTTTGGGGTTATGATCATTTTAAGAGTTTATTTCACAATCTCGTTTTCATTGAGATTATTTATTCTCGAATATCCATTAATGGGGTTTATTTGATCATTTTTAATCAAACCGTTCAGTTTATTCTCCTATATTTACTCATGTTACATCCAATTAATAAAAACTGTCTCCCACTATTTTGGTACATAATTTTTTTAAGCAAATATTACTTTATTTCTCTCTTCTTTCGGAAATCAATATTTCTTAAAAAAAATGTTTTCGAAAGATATTTTCTGAAAAAATTAAATTTTCAAAATGATTTATCAATTCGATTTTTACCCATTCATTAATATTTAAAAAAATTCAAGGTAATCTTATGTTATGTTCAAAAAAATTCCTTATTATATTTTACAAAAAATGTGAAAGGAATCTTCTTGTATCTTTCTGAACTAGGAAATATCCTACCAATATTAAAGTGAAAAATGAATATTATTTTACTTTTAAAACTCTTATAGAATTACCCATAATAATTTGATTGAAGCTTACTTTGTTGTTTTAATATTATACCTTAATGAAATTTTTTTTAAAATTGTTTTTCATTGAAATGGAATTTCGAAAATGTTTTTCAAAATAAAACAAAATATTTTCCTCAAGATTGATTTATATATATTTTTAGGTTATTTCTATTCATATATGGTAATAACTCTTTTTATTAATAAAATGGTTATATGTTTTATTAATATCATGCTTATTATTCCTCCATATTTTTTAAGATCATATTTACAAATCAATTTATTTTCATTCATTTCAATGATTCAATCTGGTATTCAGAAACATTACCATTAATTATTCTCTTTACATTCCACATTAAATATCCATAATATTTATCATTGATATTATTATTTAATAAACTATATAAAAGTATAATTATATGGTATATATAGAAATATATTTTACTAACATGAGAAATATTGATAAATCTGTTCCATTTACTCAATATAGAAATTTAATAAGGCATATTGATTCATTAAGAAAATCAATTATTCAATATATAAGGAATGGTTTGGACCTATAGACATGAGTGCATCATGGTTAATGATATCTCCTTGGTGCATCAGTATTCTCATGGGATGAATTATATGGACATCCTTAGTTATATGGATTTTTACTCATTATTTTTAATTAGTCTTGAAAATAGATTTTGATGGTATTAGTATAATGATCATGGAGAACATGACATCCAGTTATTAAGAATTTCTTTCATTAATATTTTAGTTATTAATTTCCAAGATATTTTCAATATGATATTATCTTTGGATTCATTTCACTTTTAATTTATTCATTAAATGAATATTTAATTAAATTATATACCTTTTCATATTGTTATTACTTATCATGTTATATAAATTTATTGTGTGTTTAGTTATTTTCCCTTCCATATTGATTATTTCTAATCTAGTTATTTAAATGGGATGTGTTTTTAATTATTTACCTTATCATATTGATTAATCATTATATAGTTATTTAAATAGCATGTTTTTTATGTTTCATACCCTACCATAATGATTCTGCATATTTATTCATGATAGATTCCATTGTTCATAACCCTTGGTGAGCACTTGATCCCATCCTTATGTTTTTTCATTTTGTACGAAGTCATAAATTGTACTGTATTTATATGATATGATATTATTGGGTGAATAATTATATTCATGGGAACAATTTTCTCATTTGGGATATAAAATATAAGCATGAATCAAATATCTGTCAAGTATACCAAGACTACAAACAATTTATTCACTCAGGATACATTTCATTGTATCTTATTCAAATTTTATATAGAATTCATTATTCTAAGATTCTAAGAATGGAGTTTTTATAATTGGTATCTGAGGGTGTTTAGCTAAAACCAAGGGAAATTGATTTTGGGAAAAAATAATTTAGTAGAATTAACCTATGATATACATTGAGGGTAAGTATAGAAGAACATCATATTGTTTTGGTAAGTAATATATTTTGGGGGGTTTGTCCTCCAAAATATATCGCTATATAGATACAAAACCTATATATGTTTCTAGAATAGAGGTACCTTGAGGTAATAACTCTAAAGAGGGTGCATTTGTATTGAATAGATCATTATTGTGTGTATGAAAATCAGCCTTACTATACACCGAGTTATACTCTTCTGGTGAATATGCTTAGAATAAATCACATTTTCATTACAAGGCATTCTGAAGGATTTGAGTACATAGTGACATCGAATGAACTAGATCAAACCTTAGACCATGGAAGGAATATTATTTGGGATAAAATAGATGAATTATTGGTTAATTGAGATTCAATAATTAAAGTGTAGAAGTATTTTCACTAATGGTATTTTTTATAATAATATTTAATTCTATAAGGATTATGTTAAATTTTAAATTATTATTTCTCCTAATTACCTAATTAGTTATGAATACCATCATGGGTTAATTATTTTATAATTTTTCTTATACTTAAATTCATAAATCTATATTTTTAGGTTTTACGTGATGGGAGTCTACAAATATTACGAGTATTTTTGTACAAATTTACCATTATCATTTTTTTAGTGGAATGATTTTTTAGGGAATAACACCTTAACATTTTTAAAAAAAATGATATAAATTGTAGAAATACTTAAGGTGTAATTAAATAATTAATGAAATTTTAATAACATTCATAAAAGATTATTAAGCATTATAAAAAATTGTTATACTAAAAACATTACTACAAATGCAATGTAATGATTAAAATTATTTTAAGGATGTCCATAATATTCAGTTTTTGGAATTCTATAAGAATTCAGATAATATAGTATATAAAAATCACAACTTATATGTTTGGTGACTGCCCACCATATTTGGTAGGTTCACAGGGCATGAACCCGCAACCTAAGGATGATAAGGGTTTAGAACCTACTACTAGCCTATGAAAAGTACTTGTTAATATGTAAATTTTTTAGGTAAATGATTTGAAGAAATTTAGTACTTAAAACATGGTGTTAATTTTTAGGTTTATATATTGATTTTTCATATCATATAATATTTTATAACCATTTTTTTCCAAAAAAATTATAGAAATTGGTAAGGAATTATTTTATAGATCTTACAGTATTTTAAAAGTAAAAATTAGTACTTCAAGAATAAAAAATAATATATTTTATAAAATAATTTCATAGTGTAAGATATGAATTATAAATTGATTAAATCACCACTAAGGAATGAAATTACATAGTGGAAAAAATAACTCAAAATTATTATAGTTATCTTAAAATGAAAATGTTATCCTAATACATTCTTTTATGTTGACCCGATTGTCTTTCAAATCATTATATATTTTCTGATTTGAGTTCCTCAACATTTATTTAATGATTACCAATACTTTGATAAATTACCAAAATCACTCCTTATAAATATTTATACTTTTCCTTCATGTGAATATCATCACATTCCACCAATGGTATCCTCCCTAGAAACCTGGATATATGTTATTCCATATAACCCTTATACTTCTGATTCTCTCTTATTTAAGGGATAGTTTACTAATTAATTTTTAATATTGTTTTATCAATAGTATAATTTAAAATTTTTAAACCCTTTAATATGGATATGATGTTAAAATTGGGATAAAGTGATTTATTTAATGTCAGAATAATATAACACCCATGAATTTTAAATATGAACATAATATTTGATAGCATGTTTGACACACAACACCATGAATATAGAGGAATACAATATCTAGAGTCTTTATGATATCGTTAATATATTAATTAAATAAAATAAATCCTATATATTTATATGAACAAAAAACTTATGTTATCTTATGTTACATGCAACAATAATTTTTTTCTATAGTTTTTATTTCAGGCTAGGCAGAGTTTTACCAAACTATAATATACTATTAATATTATCATTTAATTTGATAATTATAACCTAGTTGTTGTAAAAGTGGGTATTAAAATTATTGTATTAAATTATATATATATATATATATATATTAAACACATTAATTAGTTATATATTTATTATAAATAATAATAAGAATTATTTTTAATTTTTTTTGGAAAAATAGTATTTTTATAAAATACATATTAGTCATGTTTGGTGCACATAATTTAAAAATAATTATTAGAAAATGTCTAAATATTATTTTAAAAAATTATAATGATTTATTATATCAAAATATTGAAATTATCTTAGGGTTATTGGTATTTATGTTTCTGAGAAGTTTCATTTTTTTATGAGTAGTGTATAATATGGGGTTTTAATTGAAAATTGCTTTTTAGTCTAAATAATTTATAATTTTAAAATATATTTAGAATTTTTTATCAAAGTAAAAATAGTCCAAATATAAACCTGTTAATCCAATTTAGGATATTATGGAATTTTTTTTAAAGAATTTAGTTATTAAAACTTTTTAAACATTATAAAAATTTCAATTTAAAAACACGCTTTCTCATCACGTCTATGTGATTACTTTTAAATTAATTTTTTACATTTTTATAAATTTAATTTTAAAATAAAGATTAAATATTTTGATTAAATAATAAAAAATTATATTAATTTGAAAAAAATAGACCTATACGAATATTAAATCAGGTAAAAATTAATTACAATGATTAATGTGAACATTGATTTACTTGGGTTTAAACTAAAACAATAAGTGTAAAAATGACCAAACCACTTATAGAAAAATATAAATATATATTTTGACTTATGTTGACCATTACATATCCATAGTTTGATAATGGTCCATTTAATACCATTTTAACATATGAAAAAACATGGGATAAATAATTTTATTTCAAAAATAACATGTGTATCCACTCCCCAATTATACAAGGCCACACTATCTTCTCTATTATTTACACACTAAAACCTATATAGATCAGAAAAAACAATCCAAAAACACTTCTTAATTTCCCTCCCCTAATCATAAAATCATTATATTTGGTATAAATCCATCTATTTAAATACTTATCAATAATATATAAAGGATACTCGAAGAAGTGGAAATATTCTTCAATAGTCATCTTTATATAAATTCATTCTCTACCTAAAACATTTTTAATTAAAACATGATAATATAATAACCTTAGTATCTTTCATATACTAAGATGTATTTCTAAATATTTATTGAACTAACACTATCTCCACATCCATCAAATGGGTTATGAAGTAATCGTTCTTGTATACAGCGGACAACCACATTAAGAACATATGTTGTTTAATTTTCCATTTCCACATCTCAAGGTTGAATATAGTGATGTATGAAAAGAATGTATCTGATATTTATAACATCAGCCTTCTAATATACCGCATATCCTCATTTGAATTGGAAGGTTGGACGATTCTATATAGCCATAAGGAACATTTCCACAGCACCTGTGGTATGCAATAATTTTCAAGGGATTCACTTACAGCAGGGGTGATTATCCCTTTGAAAATAAAAAAACTAACCAATAATTCAGTTTCCAAATTAAACTCTACATGATGGATGATATCAATGAAGTAAAACTCATGAAATACATCTATATCAAAAGTAATAACAAAGAGTGCAATAGAGGAATATAATAAAACATCCAAGTAATTATTGGAAGAATAAAAAACGAATAACAACTCAATGAAAACCTCATAACTGTGAAGATACAATGAGCTCCATGGTCCAACTCCTGAAACATACCATTTATCACTAATAAGAAATATAAAAGTGTGATATGTTACATTTTCATGTGTCTATATAGTCAATGTCATCAAGAACCACATAAGTTCCAATAGAGGGGCGAGTAATGAAACTCAATAGGTTTCCCCAAAATTACATCCCCAATCACACCAATAAGATATAACAAGTGAAAAAATCCATATTAAATATATCAGATAAAAATATTGAACAGTTTATAATGAATCATATCAATTCAATACCAAAATAGTTATCTATACAAAAAAATTCTCAAAAACAACAAATTTATAATGAAAACAACCTAAAAATTACGTAAAACTATTTTAAAAGTTCCATTTGAAAAAACCATTTCATTCCATGTATCCACACATTCAAACATGATTGAAAACCTGAACCTCCCTATACTCATGATCGGTGAGTCATCCTTTCACTATGATTTCACTTAATGAACCATTTAATAAGGGAAAGGCATGACCCTTATCCATCCCACTAATGATGGTGGAGGCTTATTACCCTTATCCATCCCAAATTCACATGATCATTCACAACCATTATTTTAAAAACCAATACCACAAAAACCATGGAATCTATTTCAATAAAAGAGTTTTTTTATTGAAATCCATTCCAATGAAAATTTTCAATAAAAGAAAAAACAATTTGAAAACTTTTGAAATAAACCATTTCAATAATTCCAATAATTTAATGAAAACACTTTCCGTTAAAAAACAATAATTAATTCTGAAATAATCATTTTAAAATCATATTTCCCATTTCACATTACACAAAAATTCCCAATTCCCACAATTCTATAAACAATCACAGAAAAGGGTTTCCAACAAGACATTAAAAACATTTACAAAACCAAATTAAATAAAAAATATCAATTTGATATTAATACTTCATGTTCTTATAATGGGAGTTGAGATTTATTCCACCTACCATATAAATCTAAGTAAAATGATATATGAAATGAAAAAACATCGATGAAACCCAGTTAAATCTCCAAAAACACACCTCATATCTCTTCCCATAACATCAAAAATTCCAAATCTATTTCTATTCCGAATCACCTACCTTAGATATATCCATAGAAAATGTTTATCTAAGAATTATAGAAAGAGGTTTAATTAGATCTATGGAAACCCAAGAAAAACAAACAATAATGATAACCTTCCATGAGAATCCAGATTATGTGAATAAGAGAAACCTTTGGATTGCCAATGGATTCATGGGAGAGGCCACTAATTCCTTTTGGAGGAGAAAATATCTATTTATTGATATTTAGGGAAAAAGTGTGGTTCAATTGTAATCATGGCCAATACAAACAATTATTTGATATTGTTTTTAAACCCCACACAGTTAGATATACTATGTGCTAAAAATTCACCAAAATCTCTCCCAAGGGGGGCCTCACATGGTTGTCCTACACAGTTAGAAAAACCATGCTCCAATCATAAAAATCTCATTGTCCTACTTTGAATGGTTTTTCTGAGGTGGACACATGGTTTTTAAAACCAGTGCACCTACCCATGTCCCTTATGATGTTCACATATCTCATTGTGAATGGTTTCCTGTAGGTGTTTCATGGATTCCCCAAAATGTTAACGAAATGTGAACCTTTATTAGTGCCCAAAAAACATTACAAAAATCTTCCAAAACCTCCAAAACATCACCCAAAAATTTATATATATATATATAAATAACATATAATGTGTTACTTACTTGAAACTGTGGGTTCTATATTCTCCCAACCATTTCATTTTCCATCCCCAAAAATTATAAAACCACTGTTCTATTGAAATAGTTAATGCCATTGTTCATTCATTTCATTCTGGCCTTTCCATGTCTCTTCCTAAATATGGCCTTGTTTCCACAAAACCTAAAATAGAACGATGCTTTTTCCATGAAATAATTTCTCTTTCCAATCCAAAATATGCACTGGCATAGAAACCAATGAATCATATGACTCTAAAAAAATGTGATCTCATCGAATCACATGGTTAAGAGAATGATGATACCTTTTCAACAGATATACATGAAAAAAAATGCACAACACTGAAATGTGGAAGCGAGGCCAACTGATTTTCTATATCATAAACATGTTCATCAATCTCTAAAGGGTCTACATATCGAGGAGATAACTTTAACTAAAATCCAAAATAATGGTGTCCAAGAATTAGAGAGATCCTTGATAACAAATTATCACACACCTATAATAAAAGTGGCCATCAACGGTGATCCACATATGATTTCTGATGGAATTTTGCCCTCTCTATGCGTTTTCTGATCAATTGAATATTCTCTATTTTTTCTTGGAAAACACTCAACCCAGTGAGTGAAGTATCACCCATTTCAATACAAAAAATTTGGGAAGGAAAAGGATATATTTGTAATGTTTTAAAATGATCCATATGTAATGGGGATTGATAACTACTATTATATGACAACTCCAGAATGGTCACATTCTTTTCCCATGATCCACCATAATCCTTTACGAAATCCTGCAACATGTATTCCAATGTTTTTATCGTTCATTTTTACATTCCATTCCTCTAATGATGATATTCCATGATCATGGTAAACTGAATCCACATTTATTTCTATAAGGATTTCAACAAACAATAGGTAAAACTCAAATCTATATCGGACACTATCGAAACTAGTACACCATGTCTCTTTACCACATCTTGTATATATATTTTTTACAAGTCCTCCACTATATGGTATTCAAAAATAAGGTTAAAATGATTCAAATTTTTGAGATTATCTAGTATCACACATATGAAATAGTGTTTTTTAACTGTTCAGGGGAGAGTTTTTTTGAAATACTGTAATGACCCAAAATTTTGAATAAATCTTGTTTCCTAATTTTATGTGTTATTTTATTTTATTTTTATACTCAAAAAAATGTTTCATTTGATAACATGAGTATAATTAAAATGAGACTATTGGGTTTTGACTGGTATATGACCATTGGTCAATATGACTGCTAGAAACTAAACGTATTGATTATTGTCTCTAAATACAAGTAATCTTGGTTAATTATTATAGAAAGAAGATTTGATGGCCTCACCTAGTAGTCTTGGACCGATCGAAGCCCATCTAACAGAACTTGGGAAGGAGGTAGCACCACTGGGCTTTTCTCTGGACCAAACCCAAGCCGAACATCATCGTGTGAAGCAAGAATGGAATCGCCTTTGTGAGAAGTTCAACCTGATAGAAATTACTACTCGTGCGATGTTGGCCGAGCCTCCCTCGGATTCTCTCACCTTAGCACACCTTACACAAAGGTCCTATGCTGGGGTGATAAGGGGATATGTAAGGAGACCGTAACTACCTTGTGTAACCCTTTGTTTTAAATAAAAAAATTTATTTCTTCTTATGATGAATTGTATGAATAATCAAATGTCCGGACAAATATAGTATGCATATTTTTGATGAATGTTAGAAAGAGGATATTTTAAAAATGTTTAGGTAAACCTTAAATAATTAAAAATGTGTAATGATTTTCAAAAAATGGTCTTCTAAAATTATGTTCAGTACAAAATTTAGAGTCTAATAAGATCAACTTGATTTTTGATGAATAGTTAATTATGAATAGTGATTTTATGATTAGGATTAGTAATGTGACCAAATGGATTTGTAATCTCACTTAATTAAAGTATTAATATAATCTAGGCACCTTGATTAAGTAATGTGATTCAATAAAATGGTTAAATAACGATTTCATAAATTATTATTCAAGTATTAGTTTTTTCGGGTGAATAGTGCTTTTTTAATTAAAAATTTAATTAAAAATATTTAGAAAATTATTTTTTTAAAATGGATTTCATTTTTGAACTCATAGCATCAATATTATGTCAAGGTAATTTTTGGGGATTTTTCTGAATAAAATGAATTTTTGGTGAATAGTGTATTTATTTAAAAAATAAATTAAAAATATTTAGAAAAATATTTTTAAAAAATGGATTTCATTTTTGAAATCAGGGCATTGATATTTGGTTAAGCTGAAATTTTGGGATTTTTCTGAGAAAGTTGAATTTTCAGTGAATAGTAAAAATACAGTTTTAGGGTTTCGGTATGTTTAATGACATCATAATTGTGTCATGATGATTTCATGAGATATTTTATGGGTTGGACGGCCAAAGGTGATGAATTATCGTATGGGAGCCCCATGTGGCCTAACTCCATGGGAAATACCATGGGAGAGCACATGGTTTTGAGAAAACCACTTTTGAGGTGTCCCTTGGCCATTAATGCCTTGTCCCCTCACTTTCCCTATAAATACCATGCCATCCTCTCATCCATTTCGACCCCCCACTCTCCCCCAACGAAGTTATAGTCTCATTATCTCCCAAGGAGTCCTCCCAAGGTGCACCCAATCCATCAAGGTCCCAACCTTTGAGTTTTAAGAGTTACGTTTTAAGGTAAGGGATCCGACCTCTCTCTTTCTTTTCAAGAAATTCATTTTATGTAATTTATTTTATGATCCTTGTTCTTATGTTAAAGAATGTTATTTTATACTCCTATTACTGAACTTTTCATGTTCATATAATGATAGATCCCATCTTACTCTCCTTATTTCGTTTTACGATGTTTTATGTGGCGCTGTTAGGCTGCCGAAATTTTTGTAACGGATTCTTTCTGCTTTCTCATTTTTCAAGATCTATTTTCATGTAAAGTATTTCAAGTTCCTTTTTAATATGTTTCTGTATGATCTCTAAATTTATCATACAGATCTTTTATGATCATATGATGAGAGACCCCATTCTATCTCTTCAATTCAGTATTTTGATGTTTTAAGTGGCGCCATTAGGCTGCCGAATTTTTAAGTGGTCCTTTCACCTTTCTCCTTTTTCAAAGTTCTAATTCCATGTCAAGTCTGGAAAGTTACTTTTTATTATGTTTGGGTATGATCTATAAATCCATCATACTCATATTTTATGTTCATATGATGAGATACCCTATTTGATCTAATCAATTCATTTTTGATGAAGTTTAAGTGGCGCCGTTAGGCTGCCGAATTTCTAAGGGGTTCTTTCACCCTTCTCGTTTTCAAGATCTACTTTCATGTAAAGTCTTTCAAGTTACTTTTTATTATGTTGGGGTATGATCTATAATTATATCATACTTATCGTTTATGTTCATATGATGAGAGACCCTATTTGATCTCATCAATTCATTTTTGTTGAAGTTTAAGTGGCATCATTAGGCTGCCGAATTTCTAAGGGGTTCTTTCACCCTTCTCGTTTTCAAGATCTACTTTCATGTCAAGTCTTTCAAGTTCCTTTTTATTATGTTGGGGTATGATATCTATATCTATCATACTGATCATTTATGTTCATATGATGAGAGACCCTATTTGATCTCGTCAATCCATTTTTGGAAGTTTTAAGTGATGTCGTTAGGCTGCCGAATTCTCATAAGAGAAATCTTATTTTTGTCTTCCTTTCATGTTCTTTGTTACATATGGTATATCATTCAAATTCCATTACCATGTTCTTAAATACTATATATTATGTTCCCCTACTATTTTATGTATCATTTTTGAGTGGGTGACCCTTGTCCCCTCTCTTTTCAATGTTTTCTAAAACCATGTATCGTAGACGTTATGCTGCATAGTTTTCATCTCAAAATGCCTCCCTCTTTATCTCAAAATTATTTTATGTTATTAAGTGAATACTCAAAGCTCTTATTTCTACAGGGGTATTCACATATATATCAAAATGTTCTATTTTAAATTCTGGTATTTACATACATGAAACCCGGTTTCCCTTTTCCGTGGGTTTAAAGTGACATAAAGATCATGTCTTTAAAGCAGTTTTTAAAACATTATGATTATGAAATGAAACCCATTTCTTTTATGAAATATGGGTTGTTTATGAAATTATTGATGATGATATATGTTGCTCACATGATAATAAATACATGTCAAGGGTGTGCCCAGATACTGCTCATTGCATTGGGTAAAGACTTAATCTCTAGAGATGACCTTTTAGACTGATACCTTGGTGAATAACCTTGGTAATTTTTAATGACACCTTGGGAATGGAACCTGGTGAAACAAAAAGATTGTCAATATTAAATGTTGTAGCCACATATTTAAGTTATGAAAAATGTTATTTTTATTTTGATATATCTCATTATTTATTTCTCATTCCTTAATGTTCCTTTCATGACATTATTGATGTATCCCAAGTTCACATGTTAAATGTTTCCCCTTGTTTTCCTTACTGGGACTTCTGCTCACCCTTTCTTTTGATGTATATCCCCAGGTTTGAGATGCAGTAATGAACCTAGGATGAACATGAGGAGAATCCTTTTATGTGTTTAACAATAATGTTTTATGTTTTCATGTTTTAAGTTCCTGGTTTCCAAGACACTAAACCTTAAAGATCCTCAGTTTTGTAAAATGTAGTGAAAGTTTATGTGATAAAAAGGAGGGATGCTTTAAATACATAACTATTTTTTTATATTTCCAAACAAGAATAGATAAAAACTAAAAAATACTTACTGGTTGCGGATTCTATAACTTCACCTACTTACAAGTTATGAATATCAAACCAAACATTGCTACATTCAATTTTAAACTGGACTGTCAAATCTATAATTTCAATGTATTTTACATATTTTATATTCAAGGATGAACAACCCATCTGGAATAGTGGTAAGAATGAAGAAGTTTTTCCTGACAAGTTATAGGTATGAGTATTCAATTTCAAAGCCACAACACTGATCTCTTATCCATCTTTCATTCCTAAATGGTCTCTCCACCATGGAGATTGGACATCATAGATACACATTCTACATCGAATTTCTAGTCCTCTTTACACATATTTACCAAATTTGAATCAAGTGAAACTATAAGTAAATTATCAAATTCACCTTGGTCTTTACATTCCATGTTCATTTTTTCTAGGGCCAACATCAAATACCACATATCGGATGATTCTATGGCCAACTAAGCATTTGAATTTATTCTTAATTCAACCTTCACTAAATACCCTTTACATAGTGCATACATAAATTCAATATAAAACATTTTTTGATACTTCATCCATCTTTTTTTCACAACTTCAAATCAGGTTGTGATAAAATATGTTTCAAACTCTTATGAATCATAAAAATTGTAAATTTCTCACCAAATAAGTAATGACGATAAGTCTTCAATGCATAGTCTATGGAAGGAAAATCCAAATCGTGTGTTGGGTTGTTATTCTCATGAAACCAGAACTACCTTTATCCATAAGGAAAAACATTACCTCCCTATAAGAAAACACATCCCAACTATCATCATATAGTATCATAATGCACCATACCATTGTTTAGATTCCAAATATATCAAGAGATTTTCCGATGTAAGGTGAAATTTAAGACCATGAACAAACTTCAAAAAATCCATGTTCAATTGGAATGGAACATTCTTCAATGAAAACACTATCATTGGTGACTCTAGATATGAAAATTAATGAAACAAGGTATAGTGATAACCATTTAGACCAAGGAAATTGTGTATATCAAAGTCATTATTCGGCGGTTTCCAAGAGATAATCACCTTTATATTTTTTGGACCTAAAGAAACACCAGATTTAGTGATTAAATTTCCTAGTAAATGTACCACATGTATTAAAAAATCACACTTTGATTGTCTAGAATACAACTAATGTTGCCTTATGATTCTCAACAATGATTCCAAGTGTTCCTCATGCTCAGCCCTAGTCTTTGAATACAAAATTATGTCATCCATAAACACCACCACAAAAGAATCCAGATATCACTAAAATATATGATCAATCAATTCCATGAAGACCATTGGATAATTAGTAAGAAAAAATGAATTATAACATAACCATAATATCCATTCATAATTATGAATGTTATTTTTAGAATATCCTACTTCTGATCCAGTAATTGATTGAACAATTCACTCAGCTCCCCTCAATTGAACATATACCAATTTTTTTGAACAATTCATCTCCTGTAAATTGATTTAACAGATCATTAATGCATGGATGTGGATACCTATTGTTTAACTAGACATGGTTTATCTTATGATAATCCACACATAGCTGATGATTTTCATCCATCTTTTTTACAAACAAGACTGGTGTCACCCATAGTGGCATGCTAGGTTGAATAAACCATTTTCTTTCTTGATCATCCAATTTCACATTTGATTCCATTAATTCTATTTGTGATATCCAATAAGATGGAAGGGAAATAGTGATATTCCATTTGAGAAGATCAATTATAAATTCCACTTCCCTTATAGGTGGTATCCTTGATAACTTATTGAGAAATATATATAGAAACTAATCCAAAAACTTAAGGAAAAAATTATATTCTAGATCTCATCCATTGATGCCAATTTCAAATACAAAATCTGGTAGGTGATCTTTCCAACTATTGATGCCAACAAGCATGTTTCACCATTCTTTATCTTCATGTCTCCTTGAAAGAGATGCTCGATGCCATATTTTGTTTTAAAAATGACTATTATGGTATAATAGTAAATGTGAGATCTAAATGTTTTCATCCAATCCATACCAGGGATTGTATCATATACATTTATCTCAAGCACATAGAAATTCCATTTTATCTCAACTCCATAAATAATATATAGAACGTTTTCTTCACACAATGGGTTGAAATTTTTTTGACCCTGATGTGATTGGAGTTTTAATAATAACCACATTGTCTAAACTTTTAAATTAAATAAATCAATCACACAAGAATCACTTAATGATTATGATGATCCCACATCAATTTTTTGTATAATTTTAGAATTTCAAATAATCATACCTCACACAATCAATGGTCTAGACTGATCATCCATAATAACCATACCATCTCAATATAATTGCTTTCTCTATGCACATTGTTCATTATTTCCCTATTGATATATCCCTCGTGAAGTGTCAGGGTATATCTAGAATCAACACGGTTGTCTTTGGTCTTCAAATAAGACTAGTTATACTTCCCATATCCCATTGAATCATACAATTATTTCAACAATTGATATGGGTCCCAAACACCCAACCTCTACGAACTGAGACAATTGTGCCGAAGGAGTCCCACCTTGTAAATGTTGAGGAATGATCTAGGTGGTTCTTCAAAATCTCGCTTGATATGGTTTGAATAACCACACTGAAAACATTAAGGATTTCTCTAAAATTTTGGAAGAATCATAATTGATCTTGTGGTGTAACTACGATGTTTTCCAATTCATAGAAAATAGGTCTCACTATTCCTCTTTCATTTTGTGTTATATTTCTCCCTTCCTCTCATAAAGACAACAATACTTACTCATCTTGAATTTTGAGTAGTGGGAAATAACATAAAAATATTATCTAGTTGTAGTCCTGACACAATGGTTTGAAAATCTTGAAAGATTCTCTGAACTAACTGTTTGTTTACTTGTGGCTCAGGTGGAACTACATTCTCAGTAGCCTCTTTTAGCTAGTTCATAGGATGCCTCAAGGGTTCCATTTTCAATAAATACAACACCTGCCATAAGTCTTACTCCACATCAATGGAAGGCTTAAAATTTCCAGTTCTTCCACATTATAATATCATTAAAATGATCTCAAAAATAAAACATTTCCATGTCCAATCATATTTTAATAATGTATACTTTCTCTTGAAAATCAAACCATTATCAAAATACCATGACCATGATCCTTTACAAAATATATCATTTTAATCAATTTCAAAATTTGTAAAAAATCTTCAAATTTCACAAAATCATATATCATTACTCAAAATCAAATATTCAATCATGTTGAGAATTTATTTGTACAATGCATGTGATGCTCACCTCATCGGTTGAACCCATGAAAATTAGATTTCAAACCCTATAATGTCACCAAAAAACATATGTACCCATCTCCATAGTAATACAAATTTGAGCATAAAAATGTATGATACATATTTTTATGTCATATATTTCACGTCCCAACAATCCTACTCTTTCCTACTAACCCAATAGAAGGTATAAAAATAATTTAATATCAACACCAAGAATGAGATATATAAAGACCACTTGTTAGGGATGGACTGAACGTGATGATAAAACCAGTAACATATTGTCCCTCCTCATTATTTTTAGAATGATAGAGGATGTTACAGGGAATTAAGAGACATCCCCAAGGTGCCAAAAGATAGAAATAAAATCCAAGGTATTTATGTACAATATGGGATGAGTTTTCATTTGAAAATATAAACATCCTACTAAACCTGATATTTCCAAATAAACCACCACAAGAGAAATGATATTAATAAAATTAAAGTCAAGTAATAAAATTATATCAAAACCAACTACAAAGAGTAATATAACGAAAGACCACAAAACATCTAAGTATACAATATAAGATTACAAGACCAAAGAAAACTATATGAAAACCACATACCTCTAAATCTCAAATGTTCTCTATGCTCCAAATCCACAAACATCCCATGTACAACAAATTACTACTAGATAAGTGTGATACATTACCTTTTATTATTGCCCAATAAACAATATCTGCAAACCCATCAAAGTGACAATGTAGGGGAGAGTAATGAATCTCAGTATGTTTTCTCCAAATGAATTCACCTCTCATTCCACTATGGTAAAAAAAGATATAAAACTTATATAAAGTATTTTAAATAAAAAAATTAAATTTTTATAGAAAATAATAAAAATTTAATACCAAAAAACGTTTCCATAGTAAAATATATTTCTCAAAAACTACCAATTGCAAAGGAAAATTACTAAACAGTACCTTTGATCTATTTTACAAGATATATTTTTGAATAACCATTCCAATACACATATCCCCACATCAATCAATATTGAAAACATAGACCTACATATACTCGTTAGTGGTAGTGTTCAACTCCCTAAGCCTTCACTTAATGAACCGTTTGATTGGGTAAATCCATGAAACATATCCATATTTAATTCACATGAACACACCAAACTATTATTCAAAAAATAAATTACAAAACAAAAAGTTCAACTATTTCAAAAAATATGTTCTTCAATTGAAAAATTTTCCTACAAACCATTACAATAAAAATAACCTTTTATTGAAAATAATTCTAAAGAACCATTTCAATGAAACCATAAATTTTTTTGAACACATTTTCATTGAAACAAATAAAAAACTAATTTTAATATAATCATTTTTAAATCATGTTTATAATTTCACTTTACCAAATAATGAAAATTTTCTACAATTATATAAACCATCACCAAAGACGGTCTCGAACAAGAAATTCACAATAATATCAAAACTAATTAAAATAGAATCAATAAATTTGAAACTAATACTTCAAGTAGTAATATGTTGAGTTGAGTTTTAATCCATCTTCCTCAAAAACATTGAAAAAATAATAAATGGCATGAAAATTCCCACGAAACTAGGTCAAAACTCAAAAAACCCATCATTGATATCTTCCCCTATCATTAAAATGACAAATATACTCATATTTGAAATAAACTACATTAGATATATCCATGGGGAATGCAGATCTACGAAACTGGGAGGGAGGGGGAAGTAGATCTATGGAAAACCAAGAAAATATACAAATAATGAAGACTTACAATGATAATTAATCTTTAGCTCACCATGAGAAGCCTTTGGATTAACTTATGATCAATGGGAGAGGCCTCTAACGCCTTTGGAAGAAAAAAATCATGAGTTAGGGATATTTTGGGGAAAATGAGGGTTTAATTATTAATCATAGCCTTAATCCACACATTATGTACCCATTTTTAAATCATTTATGGTTAGTTTCATGGTTAGAAAAATCATGTGATAATAGTGTGCCATCATCAATATCTAGGGAGACCTCGCACCGATCACCCACACAGTTAGACAAACCATGCTATAATCATGAAAATTATCACTGTTCAACTTTGGCAGGTTTCTCCTAGGAGGTCACATGGTTTGGAAAAACTATGACCCAAAACTGTACCCCTTCCATTAGTATGCATGGTTTCATGTAGGTTTTTCACATTTTTCACAAACAATTCATCAATAATGAACCCATATAAAATCTCACAAAACTTTACAAACCTCTTTCAAACCCTCCCATACTTCACCTAAACATTTTATATACTTAAAATTCTTATATAAAGGGTTGAATAACATAAACCAGGAATATTAAAATATTTATAAAATATATATAAATATTTAAATACTGTATCATTTATATATTCTTACATTCCATTATGTAGGTTTTATGATAATCTCTCTCATATTTACTATGCACAACCACCTCCCGAAGTGACGTGATTCACCTTTCACTAATGCTTCGCATGGAAGGTGATAAAGATAATGTTCATAATTATATGTGATATACACTAAATAGTTTTAATATTAATGAAATATATATAATTTTTTAAAGATAATATATGTTATTATTTTTCTTTCATTTTCACTCACATAAGGATTATAAAATCATGCATGTATGTGTGGACTACCACCTTCATAAAGCGATGTAATTATCTTCTTCACCACCACACATGGAAGAAATATGTAAGTATATAATATTGTATATATGATATCCTTTTAATTTTTAAATGAAATTATAATACTTACATCCATTATATAATGATCAATGAAAAGTGGAACTGTTACTCATGCATATGTATGTTCTATGGTCACCATGAACGTAGAGTAAATCATTTTTCATAACCATAATTAATGATTGGTTTTAAAAAGTATAATTTATGTAAAAATATAAAAATAAATTGTTAATTATTTTTATGGATATTACTTGACAATAAAATATACTCATTATCTAGATCTTTCAAAAAAACATGCAGGAGAAAACAAGGAAATTAACACAAAAATATAAAATATAAAATAAAAAATTATTAAGAAATGAATAAATATATATTATTAAAGGATTTTATATGATTTATAAATATTAATAAAAATCTAGAATAAGATTATAAAAAGTTTCAATCCACTATTAAGTAAGTTAAATATATTTCATCCAAAGGAGAGCATAATGTAAGCGATTTTATCTTAATTTCATTTCATTGAGCCATATTGTAATGTTATGCACCTAGTTTCATTTATATGGTGTACATAGTGCCCATTTTAAATGTAATATAACGAATAAGTAATTATTCATTGTATTTTATGTTTAAAATTTAGTTTTTTATCTATAGTAATTTGAATAAAAATTTACCATGTTGTATAGAATTTCATAACTCAACTTCTTTCCCGTGATTTGTATTACTTCTTTTACAATCATTGATATTTTATGACTATCTTAATAATAAATTTGGAATATATGTTGTTGTAGTTAAAGTTTTTTATGTAGATTTATTGTTAATACATATACTTAGTTCATTTATTAATTATCACTTCACTGTCATTTTAATTTTATGGGTTTATTTTACAATCTCATTTTCATTGAGATTTTTTTTTCTTGAATATCCATTAAAATGAATCATTTAATCATTATTTAATAAGATCTTAATTTTATTATTTTATAGTAATATATTATATATTCATGAACTATTACCATTTTCCCACTATTTAGAAATTAAAATGTTATTAAAAATATAAGACTCTATTTCCCTCTTCATTCAAAAAAATGTTTTTCTTGAAAAACCATGTTTTCCTTAAAAAAAATATATTTTTTCAATTTTTGTGAATTATTTATCAAAGGAGTTTTAACATATTTTCTACTATTTATTAAAATATTTCAATGTAATATTGTTTCATTTTGAATAAAATACTCTTTCATATTTTACTACAAATGTGAAAGGATTCTTCATGACATTTTTAGGAAAAGGCACTTTAGTAACCTCTTTACAGTGAAAAAGAATGTTTTTTTTAAAATTTTAGGGAATATTTGGAAGTAACTTCCATCATGAACATCATTTCATTAAATCTCACTTTTATGTTTTACAAGGATGATTATAAATAAAATATTTTTAATATTTATTTTTAAATAAAAGGTTTTTAAAAGGTTTTTTAAAATAAAATGTAATCCTAACTCACGAATGCTTTTAAATATCATTTTATGGTATTTATATTCATTAGTGATAAAATCACTTTATCTTTATACAAATGGGTATATGTTTTATTGATACCATAGTTATTCTTCAACTAGAATGTTTATGATGATTTTGAATAAGGAATGCAAGGATGTTCAATTCAATGATTTTTTATAGTAGTCATTAAGATTACCTTGAATTATTTAATTTCCATTTAACATTAAATTTCCCCCAAATATTTATATTATTTATCATGGGTATTTTTATTTCATAAATATTATAGAATCATTATAAATAGTTTTTACTTGGAAAATTATTTGATTAACTAGGTAAATATTGATAAATATGTTTCATTTACTCATTATGGAAATTGGACAGGGCCTATTAATTCATGAATTAAATCAATTATTCTATATAAGAGGAATGATTTGTACCTATAGACATGGGAGGGGCCTGATTAAAGAATTTCACTCGATGAATCGGTATTAGCAGGGGATGAATCAATTGTCTAGCATTAGTAAAATTGATTTCTACCCATTGGTTTTGAACTGTCTTTGAATAAATCTGAATAAAAAAGGTATCATGAACCTTGAAAACATGACATCTAATAATTATGTATTCAATTAATTTAGATTTTAGTTAACATTATCCAAGATATAATCACTATAAAATTTACACTAGATGCATTTCATCTTTATTTTATTCATAAAATGGAACATCTTTTCAATTATTTACCATACCGTGATGATTATACCATATCTGGTTATTTATATTTCATATATGTTCAGTTATTAACCATACCAAATTGATTATGACTTATCCATTTATTTAAATGAAATGAGATTTCATTTATTTCCCTTTCCATATTTATTATTCTATATACAGTTATTTAAATGGAATCTGTAGTTAGTTATTTACTATTCCATGTTGATTATTCTTATTGATTCCTAATAGCCTCTATTATATGTAACCCTTACTTAGAATTTTTTATAACCAATATTTTTTCCCTTTCTCATGAATCTATAAAGGGTACTGTTTTTTAAATAAAAGGACATGATAAAGAGAATATTGATGTTTAAAAATTTTGAAATTTCTATTTTAAAATGTAATGAGATACTCAATTATATATCTTGTTTAACAATACTACTAAACTATTATTTCCTTTGGGATAAAATTAATTGTATCTTTCACTAATGTAATATGTTAGGAACCAGATCCAGGTAACTCGCCCCAATGCTTTTATATAACACCTCTACTCAATTATGTAGTGGGAGTTGTTTGATTAATATATAAAAGAGAATGTGATTTGATTTCTCCCATGAAAGTAGAATGTTTTTTGGGGGTTTGATACATGATTACTATCATTAGAGATTTGAATGAGATGAATGATAACAATTTTTAATATGTGGAATTTGAATACTTCTTGAGAACTTTCCCTGAATATCCTCAAGCTTAGCAATATTTCATGTTGGGATACTCGATGTAATCATGCAGTGCATCAGTGGTGGAGTGAGATAACCCAACCATAACACCTATAAATATTATATTATTTTAATGTAATATTAATTTTTGTCTCATAATAAATCACACAATAAGAAACATTAGGTTTTGTGTGTTTTTTAATTAGATACATAGCCAAAAAATTTTAAAATAATTATTCAACATATCAAAAAAAATTATTCAAACATGAAATTATTTTAAATATATCCCAAATAAAAATTTTCAACATGACCAAGGTAAAGGGAAACATAAGAAATTTTGATATTATATTCTCATTAAGGAGTGAACATAAGAGATATCAACCTTTGATAGTAAGTGATCATAAGATAAACATGTGGGCATGAAGACATAATCATGGTATGTGAAAAAAATAAGAAATTTATACATATGTGTGTTCCGTGAACATTTTAAAATTCATTATTCCATTATGGATATATAATTTCATGCCCCACCATCACAAAATGAAAACGCTATATATGTGTGCTACATGAAAATTATAAAATTCATAATTCCATTATAAAATAATTTAATCAAAATAATTAAATAGATTTCATGAATATTTATATACATCAACATCATAAAATAACTATATAAACAATATGGATGATATAATTTGATAATATAACCAATGAATCATAAGAATAATTAATGAATATTGACATTTATAACTAAAAATTAAAATAGATTTATAAAATTACATTGATATATAAGAAAAAATTTCCTTTAATTTTTTATAACCATTGTGTGGGAAATAATGTATAAAAATATGTGTCAAAAATGAATGACAATGTAAATAAAAATTATTTGGTTGAACTGTGAAAAATTGAGAAGGAATGTTTTAAATGATAACTGATAAAAGGGTGAGGATAAAGATTCCATATATAAAATGTTAAAAGATTTTCCTTTTAGTTTTTTTAAATAGTTTCGAAGTGACTTTAGAATGTCATTATCAAATCTTATATGTACTGATATGTACATATATAAAATCATAACAAAAATATGGTTGTGGAGGAGAAAGATTCTCGATAAAAATGGGAAGACCAGTTTAGCTCTACAATCAATAATTCATTTAGATAAATATTGAACCAGATGTAACATCTGACGAAATTTGAGAATAACTAATTTTTTTTTCTTATTAATATTTATTAATTATATTTTATAGAGTTATGAAAATATTATGTGACATATAAAATAAAATAAAATAACCATTATTTAAAATCAAATTCTACGTACATTGATAATATTGTTTTATTTAAAATATAGATTTCAAAATTATATAATTTAAATTTAAAATGAACTTATTTTTTAAATTTATAATGTGAAAATAAGGATGGGGTGAATTTTTAAGATATTTATGGAAATTAAGGAATAGTTAAAATACTAGTTTTTTTTGAAAAATGTATTTTAGTTTGAAAAATTTATATTGT
Organism: Viscum album; assembly: GCA_963277665.1. Lineage (NCBI taxonomy): Eukaryota > Viridiplantae > Streptophyta > Magnoliopsida > Santalales > Viscaceae > Viscum > Viscum album. Next base: position 626,121,317 of record OY728151.1, on the reverse strand, counting down.
TACACATTGTTATAAAATGGTTTCGTGTAATAATTTAATAAATTATACTATTAAGAATCCAATTATAATATTTTTAGTGAATTTTATTCTCAAATTTATTATATAAATATTTAATAACTTAATAAAGATTTCTTCTAGGGAACATTTTTCATCTTGTTTTCTAGGTTTATATTTAAATTAAATCCTTCCATTTATATGAATTGAATTTGATAAAATTTATTCCTTATTTGGAATAATTACAATCAATATTAGTTAATAAGTTCAAAATAATTGTCGTCATAAAGAATCGTATAAATAATTAAAATCTATTACCATATTTTATATTAATACTATTTTTTCGGGGTGTTAAACTAATGAGATAAGGGTTAAAATGATCTATTCACATTTCTAATTTCAATTTTCCTACCATATTATACCCTATAATCTAATATTTTAAAATTTTCCACATTTAATCCATTCTATATGTGTAAAAAAATAATATATTTCATTTTCATTAAAAACATGGAGTCCTCTACCCAACTTATAAATAAAGACCACCACTCATATCCTCTCTATAATTTAAGATAAATATGGAAAAGGGAAAAAAACAAAAAAAATTACTTTCACCCATATCTAGGACCTTGACTACATAATTTGATTATAAAACCATCCTTGGAAGTATTTATTATGAACCTATGTAGTTTTTCTGAAGAATATAAATAGTTCATAACCATGAATTTTGTTGGGAATTCTTCTTCCACCTCCTTAAAAAAATTTCATCCATGGTGAAATAATAACACTATTATATTACAGAAAATAAAATTTTATTATTTTACATTAATATTATATTTTTATCTCTTCTTATATAAACTAAGAAAAAACTATCTTTTATATGTATGATAGACTACTGCCTCATGAACAGTTGTAATAAAATTAGCATCACTATCACTTAGTGTTTTGATAATGATGAATATGTTGTATATATATAATATTCATGTAATATTTATCATTATTTAGAAATAATTTAATCCATAATTTCTTACCATTCTATTCATTTAAAATGGATAATGAAATTTATGTGTATTTGTGGAATACCACCTTCACAAAGTGATGTTATTAGTTTTTCAAAACCAAATGAAATTACTGGTATGTATAAGTTTATTTAATATAATAATATGGTAGTTATAATTTTATTGTCATTAATATAAAATTATATAATACTTACCTTATATCCATAACGATCCTTGGAAAATGGAAACACAACTCATCCGTATGTGCAAATTTTCATCTCCATGATTTTAATATAGATCATTAATAATAAACTTATTAATAGATTGGTTTTCAAATATCATTGATATATAAATATTAAAAGAATTCCTAAATATTTTGGATAATGTTGAATAAATAACACAATTACCATTTTCACCCTACAAAATATATTTTAGAGTTATGAACTGCATATCACCAAAACATCTAACATGGATATAATTTATAAAGTAATTAAATATAACTAGGTAATAAATAAAATAAATGTATAATAATGTTTTTAATTTTTCTTAAATTATTTAAATAATTAACAAAATTTTAATATTCAAAAATATAAATTACATATGTGATTATTTAGACAGGAGGTAAAATATATATCTCAATTTCCATTCACATGATGCATATTAAGTATTCTTAAAGTCATTTATTTTATGTGGTGTGTATAATTAAACACTGAGTAATTTAATAAGAATATAAATTTATTATGAATGATTAATGTTTTAATTGGTTTTTACACATTAAAGGGTTTATGAATGAAATTTTAACATATAGGTAAAATTAATTTTAAAATCTCATTATTGGGATTCCTCTAACATTATTTGAAGTAATATTTTAATATATCCTTATAAAAATCCAGATATATTATTTTTGTTTTTATATTTTAGGGTTTCTATTTTTTCCTTCTAATATTTCTTATCTTTGGAACTGACCCAATAAAAGAATAATTTAAAATAAATGCAATTCTTATTTCCCTTTTTAATAGTATATATTTTTCTTCCTCGTACATGTTTTCAAAAAAAAGATACAAAATTCATTTTTATTAATAAAATAATATATTAAGGGCATTTTATATAATCCATGAATTATAATATGGGTTTAATGGAATATTTATAATGTTTTCCAGAATGTAAATTTTTTTAATATCATTATTAAATTCAAAATTAATGTTTTCTTTTAAAAATATGTGATGTTAATAGATGTTCTTTCCACCATAATCATTTACTATTATTATGTTATAATAAAATAATATAAAGATTTTTCAAGAAGAAATCTATTATAAAAAATTACCACATATATTTTCATTCTATTAAAATATATTATTTAAAAGAGAATATTTTACAATAAAATATACTTATCTAATGGTCACCACTCATCCCTTGATTAATTATTGAGAAGTTAAATTTATCAAGAACCATTAATTTCATGGGATAAATTTTCATTAGACATTATAATTATCTGAAATTTACATATTATTTTTATCATAAATTTTGTTATTGATTAAACCATATATCATTTTTATTTATCGTATTATAATGTAAAATTTATTTAATTAAATTGGGAAAACCTTTATAAAATAGTGTTATTTACTCAATATAGATATCATATGATAAGTAGTATTATTAATGGATGGAAATTTATTACTCAATATAAATAGTAAATGTTGGACATAAAATGATGGGAGGGGATTGGTAATAGATATCCCATCAATGCATTGATAGGTCTCATGACACAAACTAGTTGGTTAATCAAATTTAGATGGGTTATAGATGTATGACTACTAAAATTTTAGATTTCCATAGAAAAATTATTTATTGGTAGAGATATGATGATTTCTGATATCATAATTTCCATTAATACTTATTTACTTCATTGAGAATTTGGTTATTATTATCCATGAGACTATTGCATCTGATATTTTCCAAAGATGAATTTCATGCTAATATTATTGATTAAATTCAATTCATTTTTAGTAATTTACCAGGCCATATTGATTATTCCTTATTGATTATAGATAGATTATCATGTACTGGACTCTTATTTAAAATCTAAAATCACCCTTTATTTTTTCTTTTCCCCCTTGGTATGAAGAATGATAGTATGAATAATATCAAGGATAAAATAATTTTTCATACTTTGAATTTTATAATTCCAATGTAATATGTGAATCATGTATGTTTTTGTTTCACCAAAATTCATAAAATGATCGTTCATTCAATATGATTTCCTTGTATCTAATTACAATATAACAAATGATATACCATATATGGGTTACTAGAGATAGGGTTGTTACACCCATGTAATATGAAATTTATATAAGATATGTAAATCCAAATCATAAAAATATTATAATAAAATAAGTTGTCTTTGAGAGTGATGTGATATATAATTTCCATAAATAAGAATCTATAAAATGATAATCTCATTTTCAATTTGAGATTGGAAAAGAGAACCATGACCAGGCTTACCATTATTTCAAATTCACTTTAACTCTATATTTTATGAATTGAGAATTACTATTCATGTGTATGAGAATATAAATAATTTTAATTTAAATTAATAGCATTATTTTATAATTATCTAGTTCTAAGATTTTAAATTTTTAATACTAAAATAATTATTTGGGTCTTAACAGTTTCTTTTTTCCATAAATGATTCAATTTAGTGGTTCTAGTTCTTTATTCATGATAATGGGTTCATTAGCTAATAATTTCTCATTAATAATTTATATATGTGTCTAATATAGTGATATATCCCAATATTCATTTCATGGAACTTATACTATCTATTTACATATAGCTCGTAAAAATAAGATTTTTAGTGATTATTAAATTAACTAAATAATCGGATTTATTGGTGAATATACCATGAGATTTTATCAAACAAAAGTGTAATAAAGTATAAAAATTATAATTAAAATAATATATTAATATTATTTATGTTTCATTATTCATTCATGGTGTATAAATTAAAAAATCACTAATTCATTTATAAAACTAACCCAAACAAAAACCTGGTATAATGTCTAAATGGTTGAAAACATGTTATTTTATAGAAATAATATTATATTTATTGAATCTGAGTGATTTTAAAACATTTTATTAATATGATAAATAATATATCATAATTTTTTATATGGAATATAATTAATAATGACTATTTAAAGGATAACACTTACATTGAAGACTTAAATGTCCTCTGGGTGAGCTTTTTGAAAATATGGGATTTGAAACACCTTCTACTGAACAGAGGTTTAAAACATTAAGATGAGGTTTTTAGTGAGATAATATGGTATTTTATTCAGTATTAATTTGAATGAATTTAATTTTTTGACGTGGGATGAGTATTGGTTCTTTCATATGCCATCTTTAGTGACATTTTTCAAAAATAACCAATCCTTATGGTTTACGGAATGACTATTTTCTATGAAAGTGGACCAACAGATGAAAAATAATGGTAAAGGGTGGAGATTAGGTCCATAATTTAGTCATAAAATCATTTATAGATAATTTATTATGAAATTATATGACATTACTCCTTAATTTTCCCCATTTAAAAAGTTTAATCTTTAAAATGGTAATAAATATTTAACAAATAAACATATTTTAATTACTATAAATAAAATTAATCTTATTACATTATTTCAATATTATGATTAAAAAATTATTATTTTTTTAATCTAAATAAATTTATAAATTTTTGGGATTTTATCTTTTTAATGAGTATATATAATATATATATATATATATTATTTTTATAGAAAAATGAATTTTAAAAAAGTGTTCTTAATATTAATTCATATGAAATAATACATAAATAATAAATGATATTTATTTTAGGAATGGAAATATAAATTATTTTAATCATTCGTTCAATGTAAAAAATTTAATTTTTTAAGACAAAAAAATAACCAACACATACAATAATTATTTGCAAAATAGCACTTTTAAACATTAAATGATTTTAACCACATAACATTATTTATTCAATTATTCCAATCCATTTGTATTGTAATATTTCTATGAATTTTATAAAAAAATAAATATATAATAATAATAATACATAATGAGTATAGATAAATATTTTGATAATATATCTTATTTACAAATTATTATCTTTTTATTTCATTTCAAAATTATTTATTGTATTTGAATAATTTTATTTCTCAAAAATTATATCAAACTTGTATACCTATGATATAAAAATAAATCCAATGGATTAATGTAAGAAAACTGAATATAGAACGACCCTAGAAATAATGTTCATAACACATTCTAATATATAGCCTTCCAAATATCTAAAAATCATTTATTTTATTCCAGAATTTATATATCAAGTGTTTTTTTATAATTCTGACATGATATATTTTTTCAATGTTCACCATATGTTGTATGATTTTTATATTAAATCTTAATGTTTCGTATTTCAACCTTTTTGTAATTTTATTTACATTTGGTTTCATTCCATTATTATTTTTTAAAAAAAATAATAGAATGATAATTTTTCCAAAATTAAAAGCCGTATTTATTGATTAAAATAAAAGATAAAATGTCTAAATATGGTTATTTTTACAAATTTATCTTTTTAAAAAATGAATATAGATCAGTATGATGATTAATGAGCCATATTAATTCTGGAGTAGAAACACCTTCATATTCTTGAATGTCGCTTAAGGGTTTATGTTCATGCTAAACATGTGTGATAATAAAATTAATGGGAAAAATTGAATCCAATAAGATCATAAATTTTGTGGATATCTTCAATATAAGGTGATTATTTCCATTTCTAATATCTTCGAACAAAGTGGTGGAGTCACATTTGAGGCAATATTTGACCAATCCTGACAAATATTCCCTCCAAACCACACTAGTTATTGTAATCATTTTATCCTCAAGAGAAATAATGATTCATCCAAAAACATATAGACAACTCAATTCATCACCATTACGATTTCTAAAAAATGAACCTTTACTAGATGGAACTAGATTCCCTTTAGAAGCACCGTCCATATTTCATTTGAACTGATCTGGTCATTGAGGGATATAGATGAATTCAAATGTTCCATAAGATGGAAAATAATATTATTTAATGCTAAAGCACTAGGTCGTATAAAATAATGAACAGAATGATCAAAATAATTTTTAAGGGAATTTTCATTTTTCACATAAATAATGATTTGAGTAAGAGATGACTAATTGTGTAAAGTGATATTATCATGAAGAATTTTGTTAGGATATGTCCAAAGTAGATGTAAAATCTTATAGTAGGCCACTATGAAAAAATTTACCAGTTTTATAGAGATAGATATATTGGTGGAGAAAATAATATGCTCCTAAATACTTTTAGTGCATAGGACGATCACCTCAAACATTATAGAAGTGGATATCCATAATATATCATTGGTGCCAAAACATATGAAAATATTATTCATATGATAGAAATAATGGTGACATATGACACATCTTGACTATAAATTTATTCAAATTTCCTGTAGTAAATCGTTAATGGGATGTTTATAATGAACCACCCTCCTGGTTATTGATAATTTATATGTAAAGATCCATTCTCTACTAAAAATAGCTAACTATTTGTTTCCATTAAACTGTATCATAGTGAAAGGACTTAGAATAAATAACTCTGTCGTTGGAAGGTTAACATACCAAGTGATCATCACCATTAATGAAATTGTAACGCATAAAAAATTCATTTATTTCAACAGGAAGAAAATCTAAAGAAGTATGAATTTTTTATTTGACTTTCATATTTTTATCAAATAAAGGACCCTGATAATTTCAAATATTGAGAAGGGGAATACCTGACCATATTTTTAAAGTCTAATTTATTAAAAAGTTAGTGTTTTCCATCAAATGGGATTTCATATATATATGTAATTAAAGGTGGCGTTGAGGGAAATATATATTAACGATTAAATATAATTTAAAGTAAAATATAGAATAAATTGATGTGGTGTTACATTCAACACTATCAAAATAATTCTTCCCCAATTTTTTTCAATCTAAAGAAAAATATGAGGTTACTTTTTTCTCCATCTTCAATAAAAATCCCATATTTATTACATAAACATTTAATTACACAAGAAAAAATTTACCAGATGAGTTTTATTGTTCCTTTATATTTTATATCTATGATTAAAAAAATTTACCAATTGTTCTTGGTAAGAGAAATAAATTTCAAATTGTATTACCTTTGAGTTAAGTATATATTAAGGGTTTGGTATACACTTAATAAAAACGGGTACATGGAAAACATCATTAACTCACAGGATATTGATGGGAGTTCATTGAATTATGAAACCATCCCCATATGATCTATTATTAAAAAGATGATAATTTTTCAATGGTACAACTTTTAGTCATTATTATATCTCAATATCCTCTTCTATTTTAATTTTTAATTGAATATATTGTCTCTAAATTCAAAAACCATAATTTAAAAATGATTATCCTAATTTCACTTTTATTGACATTGTGGTGTTTCAATGATTTATTGAATAACATATATTTTCTCTAAAATTTCAAAAAGAAGAACTTGTGCATGTATATAACACTATAAATTTACCCTAAAATGATGGAGTTAAATAAATCTCTCCATAAAAACTCTACAGAAGTATTCATTTGAATCATACAATGAAAAATGTTGTTATATGATAACACTAATAAAGGAAGGTGTGATCATAGACGCATTTGAAACATATTTAAAAATATATTAGCATAAATTTTATATTTTTAATAAACCATTCATATTTACAATTAGTTTGAGGATGATAGGATGTGAAAAATCCCAAATACATATTTGATGGTTATTGAAGACTTCTCCACAACTTCAAGGAAAACCATTCATCTTTATAAAATAAAATTTATAGTGGTATTATTTTCAATATTAGTAATTTCATAATGTATATCATGGAATGTTGATTGAGTGATAAATATTTTCATGTATTATTGAATTGTAATAACTTCAGAAGGTGATGAAATACAACTGAAATGGAATATGTCCTTTTGAGTAGTTGGTAATACCTAATATGGAATACATTATGATATTATACCATTTTAATATATGTATTGGTAATGTGGGAATATTCATATTAAATTTATATCATTTTATTTATCTTGATTTCATACAAATCATTGTAATATATAATTCACAATATCCTTATTCATGTCATGGCACTATAAATGGTACTTGATATCACTATGTATCTTTATAATTTAGGGATGGAAAGAGAATCATAATATATGAGCATAACATAAAACCATTTATCTTCAATTCAAGAATTAATGTGATATAAATTCATTTACTAAATATTATAATTTCATTGATATCATTATTATACTTTCAAATATTCTATAAATTATTCTATAGATCTATATCCTTCTTCTAATCCTCTTAAATTTTTATAAAGATGAATTCTTTAGCCTTCTTTTGGTTATGATAGTATTTCCCCTTTACTTATGGATTTAAGGTTTATCCTTTACAAATCCACTAGTATGGGATCTCATTAAAACCATATCATGATATTTTATAATGATGTTTCCTTCTTAAAGCACCAAAAACATAGTTTTCCTTCCTATGGAGGTAATGTATTGAGTAGACATGGTCTTGATCAACTCTATCAATAACTTTTCACACTTTTTATAATCATTCTATCTCAATATATACTCTAAACTCTTGTTATATATAAATAGTTTACACTTTTCACTATAATGATAATTACACCATAACTATACTCAAAATATTATAGATGATAATTTAAAATTTTTTATTAATTAATTTTTCTTAGTGACTTTAAATTGAGGATATGAATAAGATACCACCATGTAAATTATAACAGGGACACATCCAAATACCTTTTTTAACACGTCATTATTGGTAAAATCCCTTTATATAGTACAAATTAATATGATTACTAGTGTTGTGACCAAACTTATATTAATATCCTTGAAATTGTATTTACATTTATCTATCTACGGAAACTGGACGCCCATCCATGTTAACATGGTTATTTGAAATAAAATCCATGAAAAATTTCTCATAAATATTTTGTAGTATATATTAAATACAATAAAAATACATATATGTATTGTAATGATTCTTTAGGGAATATAGTAATTACTACAATCATTAAGGGAACCATATATATTTTATCCATTATAATTACATGGCAATAAAATGATACTATTAGTAATAAGAATTTAAACATAATAATTTGGAATCAAGTCTACCCTTTCTCAAGTATATCAAAAAAACACAACGACTCTTGTTAAACTTCCCTAAACTATAAATATTTCATAATATGATATATAATGGCTACAAAAAATTTATCAAGTTATTCAATAAATAATTTATTCATTAAATACATGAAGATAATAGGGTAAGTTGAATGTTTTAATGATACCACTATGAATTAATAGTGTCCATATCTTATATGAATGGATTTACTTGGTAAATTATCTCCCTTCACCCTTAATTGAGGGTATCTAAATCAATGGTCAAACTTTTTTATGTATTGATATCCTCACTATTGATCAAATAAGTCCCAAATATATGGAATTTATTACATTTCCTTTAATGTGATCTTTTTATATTTATGATAATCATAATAGAGACTCAATGATCTGCCTTTTTTAAAAAACAATATCACTATTTCACTCCATTTTGAAACATTTGGGTGTATAAAAACAATATATATGTTTTCTTATAGTTTCTTATTTAATTCCTCCAATTAAATTATATCTTTTTATATGGAGCTATTTCCCTTGGCATAACATTGAGCATGAGTTTGACAAAAACAATCAACCACGTGATTTGGGGGAATACTAGACAAATAATTAGGAAATGTATTAGTATATTCATTAACAAACAACATATCTTCAATAGTGATTTTTCCCAAACATATACTTAATGTACTCCCCTCATTAGTGGGTATGTAGTCCCGCATAACCGGAGTAATTTTCATAGGGATTTCAGTATCAACCAAGAATCGACAGATGATAATAGTTTATTTTGGGACATTAAATGTAAATCAGGTCATGGGAATTATTATGGGATCAATTTAGAAAGATAATATATATTCCCAAGAAAATATAAAATACAACTTAAGGGGGAATACTGAAATTTACAAGAAGAAAATTCCCCCAAACTATAATCCAAGAATCATTTTAGGCAAGGGATGTAATCATTACACCCCCATATATTTTCACTAATAATATAAGTACCCAACCTTATACAATACATATAATGGTGTCTTTATATATGTCTTCATATTCTATCATTCCATGATATATTTTAGGTTAATAGTTTTATTGAATTACATAATAAATCCAAAATTAAAAACCAGTAAATCAAAATATTGTCACTTCAACTTAATATCCATTTTTCTGCAATATAAAACCTTTAAAATGAAACATGTTCTCTTTTCATGATTAATGAAAAATAAATTAAAATTTATTTCTTTATTTTTTAACCCATCCATAAAACATAGGATTTTTTTCAAAAAAATTATAGATGACCATAAAAATCTTATTAGGGGATAAAAAAAGTCAATCAATTTGGCTAATGAAAAACATGAAAATCCAAAAAAAATTACCTTTACCACAATGTTTATTAGGTGTATGTAATAAATTATTTCATCATGAAAAACACACACCCTATTCTTGATAAAACATTGAAAACCTGTAATAAGAAAATAAAAAACCATTTTATAAATCATATAGTGTTATCTTTATAACCTATGTCTGAAATAATTGAATCCCAGATGAATACATAGGAGAAACATTCCCTATTAACTCTCACATAATTTCATATAATTAAAAATAACATTAACCAATTTTTTTGAGCACTATCCTTGTGAACCCATTATATAATCTGTATTGAGATCACCTATTGTATATGTTGTATTGGGCTACCAATCATATAAGTCATGTTAGATTCAACTAGCACCTCTATATTTTAATGATCCCAAATATTTTTTATCGTTTTAATTTAATTTTTTCATGCTCTCCACTATGAAAATGGTTTACTATCATAAAATTAATAAAACATGGATAATTCTAGAGCTTATCAATCCACTATACCATTTTATGGTGAAGTGGAAATATCACCTTACCGCATGAATACAATTCGTACAATGAGTCATACGAACCAAATTTTCATATTTCATTTAATGAATTCATATTGAAGATTTAGAAAGTTTGCTATAAAAAATCAACTTAACACATGTATATTAAACTTACTATGAGGTGAAGTTGTACATACCGTGTACCTGACCAAAAGAAGGAAACTACCTACCACATGATGAAATTAAGATACCAAGTACTATCTCAGATTTTTCCATTTATAGTTTTAAAATTTTATATGGAATTAATAATGAGACCCAGTGTAGAGAAAACATGTCATTATGAGTCCTGGAGATCCCAAAATGGTGGTTTGAACTTTTTTTAGTTAAGTAGGTTGGTAGGTGTGTGTGGTTGTAGATGATTCCAAACAGATACCTGGATTAAAAATTTAAGGGAACTTTTGAGTTTGGAACGACAACGTTGCCTAAGAATGGGCCTAGTCACGACCAGCAAGGTTCCATGGAAAATGTTAATTTTCAAATGTTTTAAGTAAAATAAAATTATATAATTCGAAAAGTTTATTTAATTTTATTTGGAAACATTCACTACAATGCAACTATGGGGAATATATTTTGATAATTAATTGCAAGCCTTAATGACTCAGAAATAGAAACGTTGTCTCATTAATGTCATAGTGTGATGGAATGTAGAAACGTGTTCCCTCATTTTAATGGATTAGTCAATTGTTGGTCATTGGAAGAGCAATTGAGTGAAACTCTAGGAAATTCATAGAGCTTTGATGATATCTCTCGATAATGAACATCCATGAATCAAAAGTGTGAATCGCTATGCCAATGGAGTTGATGGAACAAGGAAATTGTGACATCATAACTCCATTGTTATTGATCGATCCCTTCTCAAGGTAGGGGTTGTTATTTCGATTCTTCTTTTCCCATTCTGGGATTAAAAAATGAACATGTATAAAACCACAAACAGGTTGATCCTCAGATCGTGCGTTCTTTCATGAGGGGTTTAATCGGGTGGATTTTTGGGATTAATCCACGATGTTAAAATCCATGTTTTGATATTCTCTATTTAAATCCTTCTAACTAGAGAGAATCGATGTAGTAATTAACAATGAGAGAGGTTCTTCCATCTTTTGTTTATGGATTTTTCTTCCTCCTCTTAACCCCAAGTTCTTCACATTCTTCATGGGGTTATGAACATCAGATCATTTCATGTCTGTTTCACAACACAATGATCCCAAGTTTGAGATTTGATATCACGAAGACTCAACGGAGGTGTGACGGAGATAGTCAGATCAACATGGCTTAGAAGAAACCGTTCATCGACCATTCTTCATGTGGATGATCAAATCAAATTCTTAAGGACGATCAACCCCCAGAAACCACCCAAAAAATTGATAGAATGCTGGGGAAACCTTGGATTTTGAGTTCCGGGGAAAACTGAATGCCATATTGAGAATCAGAACATCAACCAAAGCATGGTGGCGGAGATTCAAGATTCTAGAAATTTTCAGAACACATGGAATGTATCCTAAAGAACATAGCATGTGCGCCCAGCTAAGTGTTGGCTTGGGTTCTTATGGTACATGATGAAATGACACGACATGGTTTCCAAAGAATACGATGTGTCAGTCCTTATGTGGGACCCGACGTAAATCCTTGGCATTACACACACACGAAGTGAAGTATACAGATGTGTACTCCACCCCACTGCCATATGAGGCCAGTAACATGGATCACCATGTGTGCTGATTACACGATTTGATGCCATGTACATGCACATGTCCAATGTACACAAAGTGGACCCCAGATACTTTGACAAGACATGGGACCCTTCATACACGTCGTATAGTTGCGTTTTACACGACAAGCCTTATGACACAGGACATTGTAAATGGGCAGTACCTAGGGTCAGATGATACGACATGTGACATTTCTATAGGTCGTGTACTTCACAGTACATGGCTTGATATTTTTTCCATTATTTCATCAATAAGTTCTATTTGGGTTAGTGCCCCTTTTTCTAATTCCTCTGAATTTTATGTATTGTTTCCATTCACGGTATTCTGATCCCTTTAGTAGGAATTTCCAAGATAGAGTCAGGTATCCTTCTCAGATTCCCAGATCGGGATCCTCTATTCATTATTGACCCTAGGTAGAGTCAGGTATTGACATGACCATTCCCACAAGGCGCTGATCCTCTAATTAGTTGGTGAATATTGAAGAGTCGTGGTATCCTCCAAGGTCCTTGCGGGGATCCTCATTTGTGTATCATGGTCTTTCCCCACATAAGAGTGATTCTCCCAGAATGAGTGTGTCTATCGATCATGGATTTTCCCAAAAAATAGTACCTCTCGGATATACAACATCAAACCTATCATACTCGTAGAGTGTGTTCTCTCGGATGAGTGCTTTGTGGAATCTTCCAACTAAATCCCTAGAATTGGTATGCAGTTGTATGACATGTCTCTAGACGATGGGTCTGGGTTTCAAGTATATCTGGATTGTGTTTCTCTAGCTATATATTCTTGTACACTTATATTTTTTAGATATGACTATTCCTTTACTTTGTGTATTACTTTGCGGTTTTTGGGGCCCTCTACTGAGTATTGTTATACTCACCCTTGCATGGGCTTTGCCAACATGTGTCATTTCTCATGGAAACGAACGGTTTATTGATGGAGTCCAGGGTGGAACCAGACCCGACCGAGCATTTTGAGTTCCCTACAGGACGAGGTGTTCCTATGACTATGAGTAGCAGTCCAAATACCTCTTTGTTCTTATAGGTTGTACATTGTAGTTTTCATACTCTCTTGTTTTTGGTGGGCCTATTTTCTGGCCTAGTTTACATTCTAAACATTACTTTCATTGTACTCTGTTGTTTTAGTTTAGCTGTATGCATGCATATTGTTTCTTAGTGGCTTTAAAATTTCATCTTTTGTGGGTTTGAAGATGTGTGTGTATGTACAAGTACATAGGCAATGCCTCTAATTTTAGAAATGTGCATAATCGGTGCTAGTCACCAGCCCCTGGACTGTTATAAGTGGGCTTGGGGAGTCGCGGTGCAGGACCCACTGGGACGAGTCGTGACAGAGTAGTATCATTGGTGCTCGATTCTACCTTAGGACCTATATTCTATGAGATTGGTTTGGGGGAAACAGTGTTAAGTGTTTCAATCTCATATTTGAGGGTAAGGAATCTAGTGTTGGTGTGGGCAGCCAACATATCCATACACCAGGACTCTGATAACCTGGTTTTTGACTCAGTACAAGAAAACACCAGTTGCAGTGAAATAAGAGAATGATAGATGCATCATATAAGAATGGGTTTTGTTTTCCATTTCCTTTTTTTGATCTATCCAAATATACCCATTAACCATAATACATTTTGTTTCATTATAGGATTCCTCTACAATGCATACCCTCTAGGATCCAGTAGCATGATCATGTGGATGAACCCCTCAATGAAGAGGCGTTGATATAGGGACCAGTTCCCTAGTAGTTACCTCCTAGTAGTGCACCTACTATCCCACTACCAATGGAGTAGCATGTGGTACCTGTAGTACCGACAGATGAGGGGCGCAGGATGATTGTGATACATGAGTTCTAGAGACAGAGACCCCTCAGGTTCTGAGGTGAGCCCAAACCTTAGGCCGCTGAGGACTTTCTTGACACGGTGACCGGAGTTTTTCGTCTAGTGAGAAAATTAGTGGTACATATTGTGATTCTTTAAGTGAGCCTTATTCAGGGTTCGGTGAGACGATGGTGGATTCTGACCACACATATTGACGATGAGGAGACTCTTTCATGGATATAGTTTGAGGGAATATTTAGGAAGGAGTTCTCTCCAGTTACGTTTACAGCAGTGTATATCCAGGAGCTTATTCTTCTCCAACAGGGCAGTTTGATGGTGGATGACTATTCATCAAAGTTCACCAACCTCACCAGGTACTCGATGGATATGGTCATGGATTTGTACTTTAGAGCGTGGACCATCGAGCGAGGTCTACGATGGGACATACGAGATAGTGTCATCCCTTTGTGTATTTTGACTTATGATTGAGTTCTCTCATGGGTCTTGGTGATCGAGAGCTTCTTGATGGGGAAGAGACAGAAAACGATAGTTAGCAGCAGGTAGACATGTGGAGAGACCACCGTAATGGGGAACCAACATCATTCATAAGGATCTAGGCATGGGAGACATCACAAGAGGACCTAGGATAGGGAATCAAAAGTCTAGGTCTCTAAGGATGGATCCAGTCAACCTAGCGAGAGGAGATTCTACTCGTGCAATGGTAGAGGAAATATCGTTAGAGACTATCCAACCTGTCGAGCTACTGATAGGGAAGCGGTGGATGGACCACCGAGGCAGAGGCAGAGAGTGGAGCAGATAGACCCGCCAAGTGGTGGACTTGGCCGAGGAGAAGGGAGATATTCAAGTGGTGGAATATTCTTTGATCTAAATCCACCACCACCCATAGGAGGTTTGCACCATGCTCAGGGAGATGGGGGATAGGGGTGGGGACAGCTGCACGTGGTCGAGGCATACAACCCAGGGACTCCAGGGATGATCTGTGGTATGATGTATATCTTCTATAACATATATTTTAATATATATAGGTATAGGTAACTGTCATTCCTTCCTCTCCCCATGTCTTTTGCGAGACCTTAAGATTTTGGTAGAGTCTTCGAATCAACCCTTGCGCTTGGAGACACCTATGGGAGGGGACTCGATGATCACGTGCCTTTGAAGATAATGTGATATTACCCTTGGAAGAAAGAGTTTCATTTGGTACCTCTTGGTGGAAGTGTTAAGGCCTTATGATTATATTCTAGGTGTGGATTGGCTTTCATCATTCCATACCTAGATTGACTGCTTTAGGCGAAGAGTGCAGTGTGTCCTCTACAATGTGGCGATGTTTTCCATTATCGGTGAAAAGGAGACATAGGAAACACAGAATGGGATCATGCATAAGAGGGTCCATCTGATCACTCATGTGTTGGCTATCCTTACCATCAGAGCAGCATATGTCGTGAGCTTCCAGTTCCCAGCAGTAGTGGTGGAGTATGAGGATATCTTTCTCAAAGATGTTCTAGGACAAACTCCCTGTTGGGAGATCGACTTTTTCATCAACTTAATCCCTGGGATGATATTGATTTATTTACCATCATATTAGATGTTTCCCATAGAGATTCTTGATGTGAGGGTGTAGTTGGAGGATTTAAAAAAAAGGATTTCATAAGACCCCGCATTTCGCTATGGGCGGCCCCGGTTTTGTTTGCCAAGAAGGCATACGTGAGTTGGAGGTTGTGCGTGGATTACAGGTGCCTGAACTAGGTGACAGTGAAGAAAAAGTATCCATTGAAAAGTATTGATGACCTGTTTGATCAGCTAAGGGAGGAATAGTGGTTCTCTAAGGTTTACCATTGATCAGGTTACCACTGGTTACGATTACGGGATGGGGATATAATGAATACAGCTTTTAGATTCCGCTAAGGTAACTATGAGTACTTAGTGATTCATTTCTATGTGACGAATGCCCCCATATTGTTCATGGGACTTATAAACATGATCTTACAATGATATTTATATTGTTCCGTAGTGGTATTCATTAATGACATCCTTTTGTACTAAGCATCAGGGGAGGAGCATGTGAGACACCTATCGATGGTTCTAGATGTACTCTTTTCGAAACAGATATATGAGAATCATTCAAAGTGCCAGTTCTGTATTTAAGAGGTCTACTTTCTTTGACATGTCATCTTATATGATTGAGTAGTGGTGGACCCAGCCATGGTGGAGGCATTGTTAGCATGGGATCCACCACTGTGCGTAACAGAGGTATGGAGCTTCCTTGGGTTGGTAGGATATTAACAGAGATTCATCCATGATTTCTCCTGAATATCATCACCAAAGAAACCATTTCCCAGGAAGGGGAAACCCTCTCTATGGATGGAGAAGTTCCAGAAGTATTTCAAGCAGTTGATATGGAGTTTGACAAGTTCCCCGATTTTGGTATTGCCAGAGGAGAGTTTCGAGTACATGGTTTTCTATGATGCATGAGGGACCAGGCTTGGTTGTGTCTTGATGCAGAGACATAGAGTGATTGCTTATGGTTTGTGATATCATAGGCCACATGAGTAGAACAATTCAACCCATGTTCTCTATAAGGAAGTGGTAGTATTTTTGGTGAAGATTTGGCGACACTACCTTATGGGAGAGCAGTTTATTGTCTACTCTGAGCACAAGAGCCTCAAGTACATATTCTCATAGAAGGATCGGAATTTCAGACAGAGGTGTCGGCTACAGTTCCTCCAGGACTATGATTTTGAGATCATATATTCTCCTTGGAAGAGGAACAAGGTGGCAGATGATATTATCATAAGTTCAAGCTCTCAACTATTGAGTGAGGAGACAAAATTGGTGGCCTCGTTAAAATTATCCTTCATGGAAACAGAGGATGCATCATACCTTTAGTCGATGGTTTTCAACCCTCCACTCTTACAACGATTTAGGGAAGCACAGTTTGTGGATGTTGATTGTGAGGCTTTGCATGGTCAGTTATCCATTGGACATGATCTTGATGGATATTCTCTAGGTGGGGAGCACATAGTACTTTTTAGAGGATGCATTATTGTACCATTGGCATTGCGGGAGGAGGTCCTGAGGGAGTTTCATACATCCCCCATTGATGGTACATCCTAGAGTACCAAAGATATACCAGGATCTCCGACAATAGTTCTGGTGGTCAGGAATGAAGAAGGAAGTTGAAGGGTTCATTTCTCAATGCCATACATGCCAACAGGTGAAGGTGGAACCCCATCTTCATGTAGGATTAGCTCACCCCCTTGTTGTTCTAGTGTGGAAGATGTATGGAATGTTGATGGACATTTTGACAGACCTACCACAGACATCCAAGGGGCTTGAATCCATATAGGTGATCATGGACTGACTCGCCATGTTGGCCCACATCCTAGCTATCTAGGAGCAGATTTCCTTAGATATCATGGGAAACCTCTACATGTAGTATATAGTTCATCTTCATGGAAACCCTTTGAAAATAGTCTCAGATCGAGATGCTCAATTCACATCCCAGTTGTGGAATGTATTATATGATGCTTTTGGGACTCAACTACACATGAGCACAACGTTCCGACCCCATACAGATGGTCAGATTTAGATAACCATTTTGGTCTTGGAGGATATATTATGGGCATGTATCATGGACTATGTTTATAGTTGGGGGGTCCACCTACCACTGGTGGAGTTTTCATACAATAACATCTACCACTCCACCATTGGTATGGCACCAGTCAAGGCTTTATATGGGATACCTTTCCTATAACCTCTTTTCTAGAACAACCTTGGAGAGTCAACACTTAATGGTCAAGAGTTGGTGTGAGCTACCATTGATAAGTTACAGATCATATGAGAGCCAATGAAGACTGCACAGAGCTGGAAGAAGACTTATTCTGACCAATGATGTAGACCTCTAGAGTTCGATAAGAGGCCATGTCTTTTTTAGGGTCCCACATTGATGAGGGTTGCAGAGATATTGTTGGGGCATAATGATATCTATGTGGTTCATCAAACCTTTCCAGATACTACACAGAGTCGGCGAATGGCATACCACCTAGCTCTACTGTCGTAGTTGCACTAGGTACATGATTTCTTCCATGTTTTGTAGATGAGGAGGTAAGTGCATCACCTACTGCACGTCATCAACTAGGGTGAGATGGAAATTGAGGATGGGGAGTCCATTGGTGAGTACACTATAGAGATAGAGGATTGTTAGGGGAGGATCCTTTGTGGGAAATAATTTCCCTTGGTGTATGTTTCCTGGAATAACGAGAAGTATTAGGAGAGCACGTAGGAGTGTGAGTCTCAGATTAATCCACAGTACCCACATCTTTTTGAGTAACCTTATTTGGGGTTTTCGATGACGTAAATCCCTAAGGTGGGGAGAATTTAATGTCTTGGATTTTTCTATGTATTATTTTAAAATAATATATGGAATTTATTACGGGACCCATCATAGAGATGAAATTTCATTCCAAGGACCAGTGAGCCTAGAATGGTGGATTGACCTTTTTTAGATAAGTTAGTTGGTGGGTGTGTGCGGTTGTGGTAGTTTCCAAAAGGATTCCCAAATTAAAATTTTGATGGAACCATTGTGTTTGGAATGATGTAATTTCCTAAGAACATGCCTAACCATGACCATCATTGTTTGAGGAAACTGATAATTTTTTTGACATTTTTTAATAAAATAATATTATATAAAATAATTCTAAAATTATATAATATTTTATTTAAAAAGGTCACTACAGCGCAAAGACGAGTCAGCTGTTTCGGAAATTAATGTCATGCCATAATGACTTAGAAACAGCAATGCTAACTCATTAATTCTGCGTCTTGATAGAATTTTGAAACTTGTTCCATTTTTTATTTGTTTAATTGAATGTTGGTTGTTGGAAGAGAATTTTAGAGAAACTCTAGGGAATTCTTGGAGCATTGGAGATAACTCTCAATAATGAATGATGGAATATCAAAATTGAAAATCGCTACACCAACAGAGTTGAAGGATCTAGACAATGACAATAGAACAACCCCTTCATCAGTGATCAATCCCTAATTGAGGTAGGGGTTTTTTATTTCAATTATTCATTTCCTCGTTCTAGGATTAAATGTTGAATGTGGATCAAACCACAAACAATTTGATCTTTGGATCATGAATTCTTGTGGGAGGGTTTTTATTATGTTCTTCTTGGGATTAATCCACGATGTTAAAATCCATATTTTGATTTTCTATATTTAAATCCTTTTAATGGGAGGAAATCAACACCGTGATGAACGATGTTGGAGGTGCATTCCTTTTTTGTTTACTAATTTTTCTTCCTCCTTTTAACCTCTCATTCTTCGTGTTCTTCTTGGTGTTTTGAAAATTGGATAATTGTGTATCTTTTTAACAACCCAACAATACTAAATTTGAGATTCAACATTGTGAAGACTCAAAGGAGTTATGACAGTGATAAAGGTAGGCAGACTGACATGGTTCAAAAGAAATCATTCTTCGATTTTTCATTGCATGGTTGATCGAATCGAGTTTTCAGTGCCAATCAAACCACCTAAATGTACTGAAACAGTGATATCATTTTTGGGAGACCATGGATTTTGAATTTTGGGGGTAATAGATCATCAGATTGGGGATCAGAGCATCAACCAAGGCACATCAATGGAGGATCACGATTTTATAAATTTCAAGAGCACACGGTGTGTATCCCGAAGAACACATCGTGTGGGTTTGGCTAAGTGTTGACTACAGTTATGCGGTACGTGAACCAATTACATGGCATGTTTTCCAAAGAACATGGAATGTGGGTCCTTATGTAGGACTCATCTTGTATCCTAGATAATACGTAGAAATGGGGTGGAGTACACAGATGTGTACTCCACCACACTGCCATAGGAGGCTAGTAACGTGGGTCACCCCATGTGCTGATTACATTGGTTGGAATACATGGGTTGAGATCATGTACGTGTTAATGTCCAGCGTATATAGAGTGGACCCCAAATACTTTGACATTGAGTGTGATCCTTCTTAATTTACATGAATTGCTTTGTGGCTTCTGGGGTCTCATACTGAGTATTGTAATACACACCCATGTATCGACTTTTCCCGCACTTATCGTGTCTTCTGTAGACGAGCAGACTATTGAGGGAGTCTATGGAGGACCAGTACCTGACCATGATTTCTGTGTTCCCTACTGGCCGAGGTGTTCCTACGGTGATGTGTAGAAGCCCCAGTACCTATTTTTTATTATTGGTTGGAATTTTTAGTTTGCATAATCTCTTTTTTTTGGTGGGCTTGTAATCTGGCATAGTTCACTTTCCACGCAATTCTTTTATTTTACTCTGTGGGTTGGGTTTAGTTGTATGCATGAATATTGTTTCTTAATGTCTTTTACATTTCATATTTTTTGGGTTTGGAGATTTGTGTGTGTGTACAGGTACATAAGAAATGTATCCCATGTTTGAAATGTGCCTACTCAGTGCTTGTCTCCAGCCCCTGGCCAATTAGAGGTGGTCTTGGGGAGTCACGGTGCGGGCCCCATGGGGACGGGTCACGATATACCATTACATGGTTTACATAATTTTTCACAATTTAATAAAATTTCCATATAATTTAATGTAGTTAATTCCTAAATAAATATCTTCCTACTTGATGTCATGAACTTAACAAATGTGAAAATGAGCAGACATCATTAATAGATAAACCGACCATGTAAATTTCAATATCAATTGACCATGTCGAATGGATGTGAGATTCAATAAAATATTAATTAATTGAATATATCTTACCTTATTTGACATAGTAGTATATCTTTTCAAATCACTAATGTCTATTTTTGAATCATTAAATTAAGTTTGAGGGAATTTATTGAAGAAAGATTTTTCCCTAATGGATACTTCTAATGAATAACTCCTTAAAAGAAATATTCAATCATGTGGAGACATGATGGAATACAAGAAAAAAAATTCTCACACAAAGAGAATAATATTGGATCTTTTTGCAATCACTAGTGAAATAGATAAAATTTAAATATGCTCTATTTTCCATAATATTTTATGAAACATGTCCATACACCATTTAATTAGAAATTCAAAGAGTTAAGACAATATAAGTAACTCATATTGATATTCAATACATTTCCTATCTTTTTATGACATTATATTTCAATTTTATTTATTATTTAAATATTTTATTTATATTACATTATTTGTCTAAAAAACATAGTATCTTTTCCTAATATATAAAATACTTGATATTCTTTAAAATACTACCATTTTTTGTCAAACTAATATCATTTGAAGATGTCCTTCAGACATGATTCGTTTTTCTTCATATGTATAACTACTGAATATTTATTGTGAATGGAAATTCCTATGTAATTTTTTTAAACCCTGATCTTGGTTGTGGATCAATTTAATCATTAATAAACTACTTGGCAGTAGGTGATTTTCAAGTGGAGTTTGTTAAGCCTTGTGTTGGTATGGAACCCTTTATTCAAATTCCATTGTTTCTTATTTGTTTTTTTTCAAATTTTAAACCAGTTTCAGTTTTCTAAACTTTAAAAAAACATTACATTTATAGTTAGTCTTTATGTTTGTTTGTATAATGTATTTGATTATATAAATTAATTTAAAAGTTTAAATATTTTAAATATACTCTAATTTAGACATAATCCACTTTCTATGAAGTTATTTTAATGAAAAAAATTATATACTTACACTATTTTGATTAATTGATAATTTTACGAAAGTAGGGATTTCTTATGTAATTTTAATTTGAATATTAATTTTATAGGGAACTCAATTCATCCCCCACTTTTGTTTCCCACTCTGACCAACATGTGGTATCATATTTTATTCAAATATCTTTTTATATTTTATTTTGTTGAATTTAACGATCATAAATTTCCGTCATCTCAAAAAGAAAAAACCATTATTTAAAATAAAATTTGATGTACATTGATAATATGATTTTATTTAAAATATGGATTTAAAAATTCTATAATTTAAATTTAAATTAACTTATTTGTTGAATTCATTAGGTGAAAATTATGATAAGTTGAATTTTTAAGATATTTATGAAAATTAATAAATAGTTAATGTACTAATTTTTATTGAAAGCTTTTTTTAGATTACAAAATTTATAATGTTACACATTGTTATAAAATGGTTTCGTGTAATAATTTAATAAATTATACTATCAGGAATCTAATTATAATATTTTGAGTGAATTTTTTTCTCAGAATTTATTATAAAATCATTTTAAAACTTAATAAACATTTTTCTAAGAACCAATTTTCATCTCATTTTGTAGGTTTACATTTAAATTAAATCATTCCAATTATATGAATTGAATTAGATAAAATATTTTCTATTTGAATAATTATAATCAATATTATTTAATAAGTTCAAATTAAATTTTTTCATAATGAATAGTATAAATGATTAAAATATATTACCACAGTTTATATTAATACTATTTTTTCGGGGTGTTAAACTAATGAGATAAGGGTTAAAATGACATAAGAACATATGTAATTTCAATTTTCCAACCATATTATACCCTATCATCTAATATTTTTAAAAGTTCCACATTTGATCAATTCTACATGTGTTAAAAAATAATATATTTCATTCTCGTTAAAAAGTCTGAGTCCTATACCCCACTTATAAACAGAGACCACAACTCATAACCTCTCTAATATTTAAGAGAAATATGGTTAAGGGAAAAAACAAAAAAAAAATTACTTTTACCCGAATCTAGGAACTTGATTTCATTATTTGATTATAAAACCATCCTTGGAAGTATTTATTATAAACCTATATAGTTTTTATAAAGAATATGAATAGTTTATAACCAATTTTTTTTTCAATTCTTATTCCACCTCCTAAAAAATCATCCATGATGAAGTAATAGCACTATAATATTACATAAAAAGAAATTTTATTATTTTACCTTAATATTATATTTCCATCTATTCTTCTATCAATTAGGAACAAACTATCTTTTATATGTATGATAGACTTCTGCCTCATGAAAATTTGTAATACAATTAGCATCACTATCACTTAGTGTTTGTTATAATAATGAATATGTTATATATATATATAATATTCATGTAATATTTATCATTCTTTAGAATTAATTTATTCCAAACATTCTTACCAGTCAATTAATTTAAAATTGATAATGTAATTTATGCATATGTGTGGAATACCACCTTCATAAAGCAATGCGATTTGTTTTTCAAAACCAAATGAAATTACTGGTATTTATAAGTTTATTTCATGTAATAATATGGTAGTTATAATTTTATGTTAATTAATAAAATATTAAATAATACATACCGTATATTCATAATGATCCTTGAAAAATGGAAACACAACTCATGCGTATGTACAACTTTTCATCTCTATGATTTTAATATAGATCATTACTATTAGCCTTATTAATAGATTGGTTTTAAAATTCTCATTGATATATTAATATTAAAATAATTCCTAAATATTTTGGATAATATTTAATAAATAACATAATTACCATTTTCACCCTACAAAATATAATTTAGAGCTGTGAACTGAATATCACCAAAACATCTAACATTAATATAATTTATTAAGTAATTAAATATAACTAGGTAATAGATAAAATAATATCCACAAAAAACTTTTTAATTTTTATTAAATTAATTATATAATTAACCAAATTTTATTATCCATAAATATAAAGTACATATTTGATGATTCAGACCGTAGGTAAAATATTTATCTCAATTTCCATTACATTGAGGCATATTAATGTTATTAACATCATTTATTTTATGTGGTGTGTATAATTAAACATCGTGTTAATTAATAAGAATATAAATTCATTATTAATGATTAAGGTTTCAACTATTTTTTACACATTCAAGGGTTTATGAATTAAATTTTAACATATAGGTAAGAATTCATTTTAAAATATCATTATTGGGATTCCTCTTACATTATTTGAAGGAATGTTTTAATATATCCTTATAAAACTCCACATATATTATGATAGTTTTTATATTTTAGGGTTTCCATTTTTTCTTCAAAAATATCATCTCTTTAGAACTGAATCAATAAAAGAATCATTTAAAATAAATACAATTCCTATTTATCTTTTTAATAGTGGATATTGTTCTTCCTCATACATGTTTTCCAAAAAAAGATACAATATTCATTTTTATTAAGAATATAATTTATTAGGGGATTTTTATATTATCCATGAATTATAATATGGTTTTAATGGAATATTTATAATGTTTTCAAAAAAGGATAATTTTTTAATATCATTAATATAGTCAGAATGAATGTTTTATTTTAAAAATATATTATGTTAATATATGTTCCTTCCACCATAAACATTTACAATTGTTATGTTATCATACAATAATAGAATGATTTTTCAAGAAAAAATATATTATAAAAAATTTCGTCATATATTTATATTCCATTAAAATATATTATTTAAAAGACAATATTTTAATAGAAATATATACTTATCTAATGGTAACAAATCATCCCTTGATTAATTATTTAGTGGTTAAATTTATCAGGAACCATTAATTTCATGGGATAAATTTTCATTAGACATTATAATTATATGAAATATCCATATTATTTTTATCATGAATTTTCTTATTGATTAAACAATGTACCATTTTTATTTATAGTATTTTACTATGAATTTTTTTTAATTAAATTGGGAAAACCTTTATAAATTGTGTTATTTACTCAATACAGATATCATATGATAAGGAATATTGTTAATGAATTGAAATTTATTACTATAAAAATCTGGAATACTTTGGACATACTGTGATGGGTGGGGATAGGTTATAGATATCCCATCAATGTATTGATATGTATCATGACACAAACTGGTTGGGTAATCCAATTTAAATGGGTTACAGGTTTATACCTACTAAGAGTTTAGATTTCCATATAAAAATTCAATATTGGTAGATATATGATGATTTTTGATATCATAATGTCCATTAATACTTATTTACTTCATTGAGAATTTGGTTATTATTATCCATGAGGTTATTGCATCTGATATTCTCCATATATGAATTTCATGCTCATATTATTGATTAAATTCAATTCATTTTTAGTAATTTATCATGCCATATTGATTATTCCTTATTGATTATAGATAGATTATCATGTACTAGACTCTTATTTAAAATCTAAAATCACCCTTTATTTTTTTCTTTTCCCCCTTGGTATAAAGTTTGAATTTATAAATAATATCAAGGATAAAATAATTTTTTATACTCTGAATTTTATACATCCAATGTAATATGTGAATCATTTATGTTTTGTTTCACCAAAATTCATAAAATGGTCATTCATTCAGTATGATATCCTTGTATCTAATTCCAATGTAAAAAATGATATACCATCTATGGGTTACTAGAGATAGGGTTGTTACACCCAAGTAATATGAAATTTATATAAGATATGTAAATCATAATCCTAAAAATATTATAAGAAAATAAATTTTGTTTGAGAGTGAAATAATATATAATTTCCATAAATTACAATGTATAAAATTATAATCTCATTTCCAATTTGAGATTGGAAAAGAGAACCTTGACCAGGATTTCCACTTTTTCAAATTCACTTTAAATCCATATTTTATGAATTGAGCTTTTCGATTCAGGTGTATGAGAATATAAATAATTTTCATTAAAATTAATTCCGTTATTTTATAATTATCTAGTTCTAACATATTAAATTTTTAATACTAAAATAATTATTTGGGTGTTAACAGTTTTTTTTTCATTAATGATTCAATTTGGTGCTTCTGGTTCTTTATTAGTGATAATGGGTCCATCAGCTAATAATTTTTCATTAATAACATATATATGTGTATAATATAGTTATATATCCCAATATTCTTTTCATGGTACTTATACTAGCATTTTATATATAACTCGTAAAAATATGATTTTTAGTGATTATTAAATTAACTAAAGAATCGGATTTATTGGTGAATATACCATGACATTTTATCACAAAAAAGTGTAATAAAGTATAAAATTAATAATTATAATAATGTATTAATATTATTTATGTTTCATTATTCATCCACGGTGTATAAATTATAAAATCACACATGTCTTTATAAAACTAACCCAAACAAAAACCAGGTATAATGTCTAAATAGTTAAGAGAATGTTATTTTATAAAAATAATTTTATATTTTTTGAATCTGAATGATTTTAAAACGTTTTATTAATATTATAAACAATATATCATAATTTTTTTATAAGTAATATAATTAATAAAGACTACTTAAAGGATAACACTTACAATGAAGTCTTGAATGTCCTCATGGAGAGATTTTTGGAAATAAGGGATTTGAGACACCTTCTACTGAATAGAGGATTAAAAAAATAAAGATGAGGAATTTAGTGAGATAATATAGTATTTTATTCAGTATTAATTTGAATTAATACAATGTATTGACGTGGGATGAGTATTGGTCCTTTCATATGCCATCTTGAGTGGAATGTTTCGAAAATACCCAATCCTTATGGTGTACAGAATGTCTAATTTCAATGAAAGTGGATAAATAGTTGAAAAATAATGGTAAATGGTGGAGATTAGGTCCATAATTAAATCATAAAATCATTTATATATAATTTATTAGGAAATTATATAACGTTACTCTATAATTTGACCCATTTACTAAGTTTAATCATTACAATGGTAACAAATATTTAACATAGAAACATATTTTTATTTCAAAAAATAAAATTAAACTTAATACATTATTTCAATATTATGACTAAAAAAATAATATTTTTTTAATCTAATTAAATTTTACAATTTGGCGATTGTATCTTTTTAATGAATATAATATATATATATATATATATATTATTTTTATAGAAAATTGACTTTAAAAAAAGGTGTTCTTAATATCAATCCATATGAAATAATACTTAAATGATATATGATATTTATTTTAGGAATGGAAATATTAATTTTTTTAATCAGCCTTTCAATGTAAAACATTTAATTTTTTAAGAAAAAAATAATCAACACATACAACAATTATTTTTAAAATATCCCTTTTAAACATTAAATGATTTTGACCACATAACATTATATATTCAATTATTCCAATCCATTTGTATTATAATATTTCTTTGAATTTTATTAAAATAACAAATCAATATATTATTATAGTAATAATATGTAATGAGTATAAATAAATATTTTTTATAATATACCATATTTATAAATTATAATCTTTTTATTTCATTACAAAATTATTTATTGTTTTTGAATAATTTTATGTCTCAAAAATTATATCGAACTTGTATACCTATGATATAAAAATAAATCCATTGGATATATGTACGACAACAGAATATAGAACGACCCTAGAAATAATGTTCATAACACATTCCAATATATAGCCTTCCAAGTATCTACAAATCATTTATTTTATTCCACAATTTATTTATCAAGTATCATTTCAAAATTGTGAAATGATATATTTTTTCAATGTTCACCATCTGTGGTATTATTTTTATAATAAATCTTAATTTTGAGTATTTCAACCTTTTTGTAATTTTATTTTCATTTACTTTCATTCCATTATTAATTTTAAAAAAAATAAGAGAATGATATTTGTCCAAAATGAAAAGCCCTATTTATATATTAAAATAAAAGTTAAAAAGTCTAAAAAAGTTTCTTTTTAAAAAATTCTACTTAAAAAATGAATATAGATATGTATGATGAATAATGATCCATGTTAATTTTGGAGAAGAAACACCTTCATTTTCTAGCATGTCGCCTAAGAGTTTTTCTTCATGATAAACACGTGTGATAATAAAATTAATGGGAAAAACTGAATTCGATTTGATCATAAATTTTGTGGTTAACTTCAATATAAGGTGAATATTTCCATTTGTAATATCTTGTAACAAAGTGATGGAGTCACACTTGAGGCTTAATTGGACCCATCCAAAATTCTTTTCCCTCCCAAACCCACTAATTATGGTAATCATTTTAGCCTCAAGAGATAGAATTATTCAGCCAAAAACATATAGACAACTCAATTCATCTCCATTAGGATTTCTAAAAAATGCACCTTAACTAGATAGAACTAGATTCCCTTGAGAATCACCATCTATATTTCATTTGAACTGGTCTCAACATTGAGGGATATAGATGAATTCAAATGTTCCATAAGAAGGAAATAATAACATGTATTTCCAACGCACATGGGCATGGTAAAATGATGATCATAATGATCAAAATAATATTTTTAAGGTAATTTTCATTTTTCAGATAAATAATGATTTGAGTAAGATATGACTTATTGTGGAGGGTGATATTATAATGAATAATTTTGTTTAGACATGTCTAAAGTAGTTGTAAAATCTTATATTAGGCCAAAATGAAAGGATTAATTAGTTTCATGGATATAGGTAGATTGGTGCAACAAATAAAATGATCCTAAATTCTTATAGTGCATAGGACAATCACCTCAAACATTATAGAGGTGGATATCCATAATATTTCATTTGTTCCAAAACATATGAAAAGATTATTCATATGATAGCAATATTGGTGACATATGACACATCGTCACTATAAATTTATTCAACGTTCCTGAAGTAAATCATTAATGGGAAGTTTATAATGAACCACCCTCCTGGTTACTGATAATTAAGATGTAAAGATCTATCCTCTACTAAAAATAGCTTACCATTTGTTTCCCTTAGACAGCCTCATAGTGAAAGGACATAGAAGAAAGAACTCTATTGTTGGAAGGTTACCATACCAAGTGATCATCACCATTAATGAAATTATTACTCATAAAAAATACATTGATTTCAATTAGGAAGAAAATCTAAATAAGTATACATTTTTTATTTACTTTCACATTTTTATCAAATGAAGGATCCTGATAATTTCAAATATTGAGAAGGGGAATACCTAACCAATTTTTTGATGTCTAATTTATTAAAAAGTTAGTGTTGTCTAACAAATGGGATTTCACATATATGTAATTAAAGGTGGCATTGAGGTAAATCCATATTAATGAGTAAATATAATTTAAAGTAAAATATAGAATAAAATGATGTGGTGTTCCATTCAACACAATTAAAATAATTCTTCCCCAATAATTTTCAATCTAAGGAAAAATTTGTGGTTACTTATTTCTCCATATTCCTTAAACTTCCCATATTTATTACATAAACATATAATTACACAAGGCCAAATTTACCAGATGAGTTTTATTGTTCCAGAATAGTTTATCTCTATGACTAGAAAAATCAACCAGTTGTTCTTGATAAGAGAAATTATTTTCAAATTGTATTGAGTTAAGTATATATTAAGGGTTAGGTATAAACTTAATAAAAACAGGTACATGGAAAACAACATGAACTCACAAGAGATTTATGGGAGTTCATTGAATTAAGAAACCATCCCCATATAATATATTATTAAAAAGGTAATAATTTATTAAAGGTACAACATTTAGTGATTATTAAATATCATTCTCCTCTTCTATGGTAGTTTTGAAGTGAATATATTGTCTCTAAATTCAAAAACCATAATTTGAAAATTATTATCTTCTTATCACTTTTATAGACAATATGATGTTTCAATGATTTATTGAATAACATATATTTTCTCTAAAATTTTAAAAGGAAGAACTAGTGCATGTATATAACACTTTATAAATTCACCCCAAAATGACAGATATTATTAAATCTCCCCATAAAATCTCTGCAAAAGATTCCATTTGAATCCTGAAATGAAAAATGTTGTTATATGATAACACTACTAAAGGAAGGTGTGATCCTAGACTCATTTGAAATATATTGAAAAATATATTAGCATAATTTTTATATTTTTAATGGTATATTCATATTTACCATTAGTTTGAGGATGATAATTTGTGAAAAATCACAAATACATATTCGATGGTTATTGCATACTTCTCCACAACTTCAAGGAAAACCATTCATCTTTATCAAATAAAATTTATAGTGGTACTCTTTTCACAATTAATAATTTCATAATGTATATCATGGAATGTTTATTGGGGGATAAATATTTCCATGTATTAGTGAATTGTAGTAACTTCCGAAGGTGATCAAATACAACTAAAACGGAATATGTCCTTTTGAGTAGTTGGTAATACCTACCATGGAATACATTATTATATTATACCATTTTAATATATGTATTGGTAATGTGGGAATAATCATATTAAATTTATATCATATTTCTTTAACATGATTTCAGAAAAATCATTGGTATATATAATTCACAATATCCCTCTTCATGTCATACCACTATTAATGATACTTGATATCACTATATATCTTTATACTTCACGGATGGAAAGAGATTCATTATATATGAGAATAGTATAAAACCATTAATCTTAAATTCAAGAATTAATGTGATAGAAATTCATTTACTAAATATTATAATTTCATTAATATTAGTACTATACTTTGAAATATTCCATTAATTCTTGTAAAGATCTATATCCTTCTTCTAATCCTCCTCAATTTTCTTAAAGATGAATTCTAGAGCCTTCTTTTGGTTATAATAGTATTTCTACTTTCATTCTAGATTTATGGTTTATCCTTTACTTATCCACTTGTATTGGGTCTCATTAAAACCATATCATGATATTGTTTAATGATAATTCATTTTTAAAGCACCAAAAACAAAGTTTTCCTTCCTATTCAGTTAATGTATTGTGTAGACATGGTCTTGATCAACTCTATCAATCTCTTTTCACATTTTTTTCAACTCATTATATCTAAATATTTACTATAAACACTTGCTATATATAAATAGTTCTCTGTTTTAACTATAAAGATAATTCCACCATATCTATACTGAAAATATTATAGAAGTTCATTTGAAAATTTTAATAAATTAATTTTTCTCAATGACCTTTAATTGATGATAGTAATAAGCTACCACCATGTAAATTGTCACAAGGACACATCCAAATCACTTTTTTAACACATCATTATAGGTAAAATCCACTTATAGAATATAAATTAATATGATTACTAGTGTTGTGACCAAACTTATATTAATATCCTTGAAATTGTATTTACATTTATCCATCTATGGTAACCAGACTCCCATCCATGTTAACATGGTTATTTGAATTAAAATCCATGAAAAATTTCTCATAAAGAATATGTAGTATCCATTAAATAAAATAAAAATACTTATATGTATTGTAGTGATTCTTCATGGAATATAATAATTACCAAAATCATTAATGGAACCATATATATTTTATCCCTTATTATTAAATAGAAATAAAATGATACTATTAGTAATAAGAATTCAAACATACTAATTTGGAATCAAGTCTACCCTTTCTCAAGGTTTTCAAAAAAACATAACAAATATTATTAAACTTCCTCGAACAATAAATATTTCTTTATATCATATATAAAGGCTACCCAAATTTTTTCAAGTTATTCAATAAATAATTTATTCATGAAATCCATGAAGATAATAGGGTAATTTGAATGTCTTAATGATACCACTATGAATTAATAGTGTCCATATCATATATGAATGGCTTTCCTTGGTAAATTATCTCCCTTCACCCTTAATTGAGGGTATCTAAATCAATGTTCAAACTTTTTGAAGTATTTATATCCTCACTATTGATCAAATAAGTCATCAATATATGGTATGTATTACATTTCCTTTAATGTGATCTATTTTTGTTTATTATAATCATAATAGAGACTCAATGATCTGCCTTTATTTTCTAAAAAATATGACTATTTAACCCCATTTTGAAACATTTGGGTGTATAAAACAATATATATGTTTTCATATAGTTTCTTATTTAATTCCTCCAATTCAATTTATCTCTTTTCAGATGGAGTTGTTTCCCTTGGCATAACATTGATCATGAGTTTTAAAAAAATAAACCATGTGATTTGGGGGAATACTAGACAAATAATTAGGACACATATTAGTATATTCATTCACAAACAACATATCTTCAATAGTGATTTTTTCTCTAACATATGCTCAATATACTCCTCCCATTATTAGGTATATAGTCCCACATAACTAGAGTAATTTTAATAGGGATTTCACTATCAACCAAGAATCAACATATGATAATGGTTCATTTTGGGACATTAAATGTGACTCAGGTCATGGGAATTATTATGGGATCAAAGTAGAATGAGAAAATATATTCCCAAGAAAATATAAAATACTACTAAAGTCTGAATACTGAAATTCCCAAGATGAAAAGCCCCCCAAACTATAAACCAAGAATCTTTATAGACAAGGGATGAAATCATTACACAGCCATAAATTTTCACTAATAATATAAGTACCCAACCATATAAAATAAATATTATAGTGTATTTAAATATTTCTTCATATTCTATCATTATATGATATATTTTAGGTTAATATTGTTATTGAATTACAAAATAAATCCTAAATTAAAAACCAGTAAATTAAAAAATTGACACTTCAACTTAATATCCATTTTTTCTGCAATATAAATCCTTTAAAAGGAAACATGTTCTATTGTCATGAATAATTAAAAATACATTAAAATTTATTTCTTTCTTCTTTCTACCCATCCATAAAACATAGGATTTTTTTCAAAAAAATGTTAGATGACCATAAAAATCTTAGTAGGGGATAAAAAAAATCAATCAATTTGGCTAGTTAAATACATTAAAATCCACAATTTTTTTTCCTTTACCACAATTTTTATTAGGTGTATGTGATAAATTATTTCATCATCAAAAACACACACCCTATTCTTCATAAAACTTTGAAAACTAGTAATAAGTAAATAAAACACCATTTTTCAAATCATAGGGTGTTATCTTTATAACTTATGTTTGAAATAATCGAATCCCAGATGAATACATAGGAGAAATATTCCCTATTAACTCTCACATTATTTCATATAATTAAAAATAACATTACCCAATTCATTTGATCATTATATAGGTGAACCCATTATATAATATATATTGAGATCACCTATTGTATAAGTTTTATTGGGCTTACGAGTCATATAAGTCATGTTAGATTAGGCTAGTGCCTCTATATTTTGATGATCTGAAATCTTTTTTATCCTTTTTATTTAATTTTTTCAAACTGTCTATTATGAAAATGGTTTACTAGAATAAAATTAACAAAAATGGAAAAGTCTAGAGCTTATCATTCCACCATACTGTTTTATGGTCAAGTGTCCATATCACCTTACCAATTGAAAATAATTAGTACAATGGGTCATATGAACCAAATTTTCATATTTCATTAAATGAATTCATATTTAAGATTTAGCATGATCGTTATAAAAAACCAACTTAACAAATGTAAATTAAACACAATATGATGTGAAGTTGTATATATCGTGTACCTAACCAAAATAAGGAAACTACCTACCACATGATGAAATTAAGTTACCATGTACTGTCTCAGATTTTTCCATTTATAATTTCTAAATTTTATATGGAATTTATTATGAGACCCAGTACAGAGACAAAATGTCCTTATGAGGCCTGGTGATCCCAGGATGGTGGTTTGAACTATTTTTAGTTAAGTGATTTGGTGGGTGTGTGTGGTTGTGGAAGTTTCCAAAAAGATACCCAAATTAAAAATTTGAGGGAACATTTTTGTTCAAAATGACAATTTTTCCTAAGAATGGGCCTAATAACGACGAACATGGTTTGTGGGAAAAAGTTTATTTTCAAACGTTTTAATTAGAATAAAATAAAATAATTTGAAATGTTTATTTTATTTTATTTGGAAACATTCACTACAACACAACGACGAGGAAGATATTTTTATAATTAATGGCACACCTTAATGACTCAGAAATAGTAACACTATCTCCTTAATGTCATAGCATGATGGAATGCAGAAACGTGTTCCCTCCTTTTAATGGATTAATCAATTGTTGGTTGTTTGAAGAAAAATTCAGTGAAACTCTGGGGAATTCATAAGAGATTTGATGATATCTCTCGACAATAAACTTACACAAATCAAAAGTGTGAATCTCTATGAAAACAGAGTTGAAAGAACTAGACAATGACGACATCATAACCCCTTTGTTCGTGATAAATCCCTTCTCAGGGTATGGTTTGTTATTTAGATTCTTCTTTTCACCATTCTTGGATTAAAAATCAAACATGGATAAAACCAAAAACAGGTTGATCCTCAGATAGTGTGTTCTTACATGAGGGTTTTTATTGGGTTGATTTTGGGGATTAATCCACGATGTCAAAATCTATTTTCGATATTATCTATTTAAATCCTTATAACTAGAAAGAATCAAAGTAGTGATGAACAATGACAAAGGTTCGTTCATCTTTTCTTTGTGGATTTTTCTTCCTCCTCTTAACCCCACGTTCTTCACATTCTTCATGGGGTTATAAACATCAGATCATTGCATGTATGTTTCACAACACAACGATCCCAAATTTGATATTTAATATCATGAAGACTTAACGGAGGTGTGATGGTGATAGGAGACTCAACATGGTTTTGAAGAAATCGTTCATCGACCATTCTTCATGTTGATGATCAAATCGAGTTCTTGAGGACTATCAAACCCCTAAAACCACCCAAAACATTGATATTATGTTGGGGAAACTGTGGTTTTTGAGTTACAGGGAAAACCAATTGTCAGATCGAGAATCAGAGTGTCACCCAAGGCGTGGTGGCGGAGATTCCTGATTTTGGAAAGTTTCAGAACACACAGCATGTATCCTGAAGAACACAGCGTGTGGGTTTGGCAAAGTCGTGTCTTGGGTTATGTTCTACATGAGGAAATGACACAACATGTTTTCCAAAGAACATGGTGTTTGGGTCCTTACCTGGGACCTGGTGTGAATCTTTGGTGATTCACGTACATGAGGTGGAGTACACGGATGTGTACTCCACCCCACTTCCATATGAGCCCAATAAAGCGGATCACCTTGTGTGCTGATTACACGAGTTGGCATGAACATGTCCAATATACACGAAGTGGACCCCAGATACTTTTACATGACGTGTGACCCTTAATACACATTGTGTAGTGGCATTTTACATGACAAGCCTTATGACATGGACATTGAACATGGGAAGTACCGAGGGTCAGATGACATGGCATGTGACATTTCTAAAGGTTGTGTACTTTATAGTACATGGATTGATATTTTTTCCATTGTTTCATCAACATGTTTTGTTTCGGTTAGTGACCCTTTTTCTCATTCCTCGGATGTTCATGTATTTTTTCCATTCACGGGAGTATGATCCCTTTAGTAGGACTTTCCAGAATAGTGTCAGGTATCCTTCTGAGATGCCTGGAGCGAGATCCTTTATCCACTATTGACTCTAGGTAGAGTCAGGTATCGACGAGACTATTCCCACAAGGCGCGAATCCTATACTTAGTTGGTGAATCTGGATGAGTTGTGGTATCTACCAAGGCCATGGAAGTGATCCTGATCTGTGTATCATGGTCTTTCCCCTCATAGGAGGGTATTATCTTAGAATGAGTGTGTCTATCCAGCATGGATTTTCCCGACAAACAGTACTTCTCGGATAGACAACATCAGATCTATCATACTCGTGGAGTGTGTTCTCCCGGTTGAGTCCTTTATGGAATCTTCCAACTAAATCCCTAGGATTGGTATACAGTTTTGTGACATGTCTTTAAAACATAGGTCTCGATTTTGAGTATATCTGGATTTTTTTCCCTGGATATATATTCTTGTAGATTTATATTATGTATAGATGACTATACCATTACTCTATGTATTTTTTGTGGTTTTCGGGGTCCTCTAATGAGTATTTTTATACTCACCCTTGCACGGGCCTTTCCCGCATGTGTAGTGTCTTGTGTAGATGAACGGCCTATTAACAGAGTCTAGATCGGACCCAGAACCGACTGAGCATTCCAAGTTCCCTACATGTCGAGGTGTTCCTACGACTATGAGTATCAGTCCAAATAACTCTTTGTGCTTACAGGTTGGACTTTGTAGTTTTCATACTCTCTTTTTTTTGGTGGGCCTGTATTCTGGCCCAGTTTACATTCTGAACATTACTTTTGTTGAACTCTGTTGGTTGGGTTTAATTGTATTCATGCATATTGTTTCATAGTGGATTTTACCTGTCAACTTTTGTGGGTTTGGAGATGTGTGTGTGTACATGTACACAGGCAATGCCTCTAATTTTAGAAATGTGCATACTCGGTGCTATTGACTAGCCCCCGTCCAATTATAGGTGGTCTTGGGGAGTCACGGTGCGGGCCCCAATAGGAGGATTTGTGATAGAGTAGTATCATGGGTGCTCAGTTCTATCTTAGGAGCTATAGTCTGGGAGATGTTTTTGGGGGAAACAGTGTTAAGTGTTTCAATATCATATTTCAGGCAACATAATCTAGTGTTGGTGTGTGTAGCCAATGTATCCATACACCCGGACTCTGATAACCTGTTTTTTTACTTGCTACATGAAAAGACTAGTTGCAGGGAAATAATAGAATGGTAGATGCATCATTTAATAATGGGTTTTGTTTTCCAGGTCATTTTTGTCATCTATCCAAATATACTCGTTAACCATGATACATCTTGTTTTATTATTGGATTCGTATGTGATGTATACCCTCTAGGATCCAGTAGCACGATCATGTGGATGAACCCATTAATGACAAGGCTTTGATACAAGGACTAGTTCCCTAGGCATTACCTCCAAGTGGTGCACCTACTATCCCACTACTAGTGGAGTAGCTTGAGGTACCCGCAGTACCGACAGATGAGGGGTGCAGGCTGAGTGTCCTCCTTGAGTTCTAGAGACAGAGACCCCTTAGGTTCTGAGGCGAGCCCGAACCTCAGGTGGCTGAGGACTATCTTGAGACGGTAACCAGAGTTTTCTATCTAGTGAGGACATTAGTGGTCCAGATTGTGATTCTGGGAGTGAGCCTTCTTTAGGGTTTGGCGAGACGACGGTGGATTCTGACCACACATATTGAAGATGAGGAGACTCTTTCATGGATAGAGTTTGAGAGAATCATTAGGGAGGAGTTTTCTCCAGTTATGTTAAGAGCAGTGAGTATCTAGGAGATTCTTCATCTTCAACGGGGCAGTTTGATGGTGGATGACTATTCATCAAAGTTCACCATCCTCACCAGGTATTCGATTGATATGGTCAAGGATCTATACTTTAGAGAGTGGACCTTTGAACGAGGTCTATGAGGTTACATCCTATATTTTGTCATCCTACTATGTATTTTGACTTATGCATCAGTGATTGAGTGGGCCTTGGTGATCGAGAGCATCTTGGTGGTGAAGAGATAGCCAATGAAAGTCAGCAGTATGTAGAAAGGTGCAGAGACCACGGTAATGGGGAACTATCATCAGTCATAGGGATCTGGACATGGGAGACATCACAAGAGGACCCAAGATAGGGAATCGAACGTCTAGGTCTCTAAAGCTGGATCCATTTAACCTAGGTAGAGGAGATGATACACATTCAATGGTAGTGTAAATATCTCTAGAGAGTATCCAACCCATCAAGCTGCTGATAGGGATGCATTGGAAGGACCCATGAGGCAGAGGTAGAGAGTGGAGCAGACAAACCTGCCAAGCAGTGAACATGGATGAGGAGAAGGAAGAGATGCATGTGGTGGAATATGATTCGATCTACTTCCACCACCACCCATAGGAGGTCCACACCAGGCTCCGGGAGCTGGGGCATAGTGGTGGGGACAACTGCACGTGGTCGAGGTGTACGACCTAGGGAATCTAGGGATGATCTGAGGTATGATGTGTATCTTCTGTAACATATCTTTCGTACATATAGACACAGGTTCCAGTCATTCCTTCCTCGCCCCATGACTTGTGTGAGACCTTTAGATTTTGGTAGATCCACTGAATCAACCCTTGCACTTGGAGAATCCTATGGGAGGGGACTCGATGATCACACACATTTGAAGACAATGTGATCTTACCCTTAGAGGCATTAGTTTTTTTTGGTACCTCTTAGTGAAAACGTTATGGCCTTATGATGTTATTCTAGGTGTGGATTGGATATCTTTGATCTATTCCTAGATTGACTACATTAGGTGAAGAGTGCAGTGTGTCCGCTACAATGTGGCAATGTTTTCCTTTGTCGGTGAAAAGGATACCCAGACAACAAAAGAATGGGATCATGCATAAGAGGTTATAGCCGATCACTCATGAGTTGGCTATCATTACCATTGGAGCATTAGGTAACGTGAGTTTACAGTTCCCATCAGTATTGGTGGAGTACGAGTACGTCTTTCCTGAATATGTTCTAGGACTAACTCCCCGCTAGGAAATCAAATTCATCATCAAATTAATCTCTGGGACGATACTGATTTCTTCACCATCATATCGGATAGCTCCCGTATAGATTCTTGATCTGATGGTGTAGTTTGAGGATTTTCAAAAAAGGGTCTCATAAGACCCAGCATTTCACTCTGGGTAGCCCCGGTTTTGTTTTCCAAGATGGAATATGGGAGTTGAAGGTTGTGAGTGGATTACCAGCTCTTGAACTAGGTGACAGTGAAGGAAAAAGTATCCATTGCAAGGGATTGATGACCTGTTTGATCAGCTAAAATGGGAATAGTGGTTCTTGAAGGTTTACCTTTTATCACGTTACCAACGGTTATGATTACATGATGAGGATATAACGAATACAACTTTCAGATGCCAATACGGCAACAATGCGTACTTATTGATGCTTTTCTATGTGACGAACACCCCTGTATTTTTCATGGGACTTATAAACCTGATATTATAGCTGTATTTAGATTGGTCCATAGTTGTCTTCATCGATAACATCCTTTTGTACTAGGTATCAGGGGAGGAGCACATGAGACACCTACGGATGGTTCTAGACATACTCTGTGAGCACCAGATATATGGAAATCATTCAAAGTGCCAGTTCTGGATTTAAGAGGTCTACTTTCTTTGACATGTCATCTTAGAAGACTGAGTTGTTGTGGACCCAGCCATGGTGAAGGCAGTGTTATCATGGGAGCCACCTCTATGTGTAACGTTGGTATAGAGCTTCCTTAGGTTGGCAGGATATTACCTGAGATTCATTCATGATTTCTCCCAAATATCAGCCCCAGTGACACCCTTGACCAAGAAGGGGAAACCCTTCCTATGGACGGAGAAGTTCCAGAAGGCTTTCAAGCAGTTGAGATGGAATTTGACGAGCGCCCCAATTTTGATATTTTCGGAGGAGAGTTTCGAGTACATGGTTTTCTGTGATGCATCAGAGACCAGGCTTGGTTGTGTTATAATGTAGATATAGAGAGTGGTTGCTTATTGTTTTTTCTAGCGTAAGACACATGAGTAGAACAATGTGACCCATGTTCTCTATTTGGAAGTGGTATTATTCATGTTTATGATGTGGCGACACTACCTTATGGGAGAGCAGTTTATCATCTACTCTGAGAACTAGATCCTCAAGTACATATTCTCATAGATGGATTTGAATTTGAGACAGAGGTGT
This sequence comes from Viscum album, assembly GCA_963277665.1. Classification (NCBI taxonomy): domain Eukaryota; kingdom Viridiplantae; phylum Streptophyta; class Magnoliopsida; order Santalales; family Viscaceae; genus Viscum; species Viscum album. The sequence continues at coordinate 626,081,061 of OY728151.1, read as the reverse complement.
TGGATAGAGTTCCTCCAGGACTATGATTTTGAGATCATCTATACTCCCTGGAAGGGGAACAAGGTGGAAGATGATATTAGAATAATATCAAGATCTCAACTATTGAGGGAGGTGAAAAAATTATTCCTTCATGGACAGAGAGGATGCAGCTTACCTCCAGTCGATAGTTGTAAGCCCTCCACTCTTACAACGTGTTAGGGAGACATGGTTTGGGGATGTTGATTGTGAGGCTTTTCATGCTCAGTTATCCATAGGACATGATCTGGATGGATATTACCATGGTGGGGAGCACATAGTACTTTTTAGAGGATGCATTGTTGTACGAGTGGCATTGCGGGAGGAAGTCTGGAGGGAGTTTAATACATCCCCAATTGATGGTATGTCCTAGAGTACTGAAGATATACCATGATCTCCAATGATAGTTCTGGTGGTCAGGAATGAAGAGGGTAGTTGAAGGGTTCATTTCCCAATGCCTTACATGCCATCAGGTGAAGGCGAAACACTAGCTTCAAGTAGTATTAGGTCACTCTCTTGAAGATCCTGTGTAGAAGTGGGATGGAATGTTGATGGACATTGTGACAGGACTACCATAGACATTCAATGGGAATGTTTCCATCTAGGGGATCATTGACTGACTCACCATGTTGGATCACATCCTAGCTATCAGGGATCAAATTTCCTTAGAGAGCATGGGACACCTCTATGTGCAGGAGATAGTTTGTCTTCATGGAAGCCCATTGATAATAGTCTCAGTTTGAGATGCTCACTTCACATCCTAGTTGTGGAATGGATTGAGATCACCATTTAGGTCTTGGAGGATATGTTGTGGGCCTGTTTCATGGACTTTGGTCGTAGTTGGGGGGACCACCTACCACGGGTGGAGTTTGAATACAATAACATCTAAGACTCCATCCTTGGTATGGGACCGTTCAAGGCTATATATGGGAGACCTTTCCTATCACCACTTTTTCTTAACGACCTTGGAGAGTCAGCTCTTAATGGTCAAGAGTTGGTGTGAGATATCATTGATAAGTTGCAGATCATCTAAGAGCGGATGAAGACTGTACAGAGCTTGAAGAAGACTTATTCTAACCAACGAAGGAGACCTCTAGTGTTTGATGAGAGGCCATGTCTTTTTAGGGGCTCACATCGATGAGGGTTTCCGAGATATTGTCAGGGCGTAAATCTATCTTTCTTGTTCATTAGACCTTTCTAGATACTACGTAGTGTTAGTGAATGGCATACCACCTATCTATACTACTGTAGTTGCACTAGGTACATGATTTCTTCCATGTTTCATAGATTAAGAGGTATGTTCATCACCCGTCACACTTCATTGACTAGGGTGTGATGGAAATTGAGGATGGGGAGTCTATTTCTGAGTACCCTATAGAGATAGAGGATCTTAAGGGGAGGATCCTTCATGGGAAATAATATCCCTTGGTGGATGTTTAGTGTCATAATGAGAATCTTTAGGAGAGCATGTAGGAGTGGGAGGCTCAGATTAATGCACAATACCAACTTCTTTTTTAGTAAACTTTTTTTGGCTTTTCAATGACTTAAATCCCTATGGTGGGGAGAATGTAATGTCTCAGATTTTTCTATGTATTATTTTAAAATATTATATGGAATTTATTACGAGACCCATCATAGAGATGAAACGCCATTCCGAGGACCAGTGATCCTGGAATTGTGGATTGACCATTTTTATATATGTTAGTTGGTGGGTGTGCATGATTGTGGTAGCTTTCAAAATGATGCGCAGATTAAAAAACTGAGGGTGCCATTATGTTTGGAATGATGGAATTACCTAAGAAGAGGCCTAACCCTGACCAGCGTTTTTTTGAGGAAAAATATAATTTTTTGACATTTTTACGTAAAAAATATTATATAAAATAATTTGAAAATTTTATATTATTTTATTTAGAAACAGTCACTATAGCACAATGACGGGGCAACTATTTCGGTAATTAATGACATTCTATAATGACTCATAAATAGAAATACTAACTCATTAATTCTAAAACACGATGGAATGTTGAGACGTGTTCTATTTTTTAGTGGTTTAATCGAATGTGGGTCGTTGGTAGAAAAATTGAGAGAAACTCTAGGGAATTATTGGAGATTTGGAGAGAACTATCAACAATGAATGATGGAAAATCAACAGTGAAAATCTCTACACCAACAAAGTTGAAGGATCTAGATGACGACAATAGCACAACCCTTTATCGGTGATCGATCCCTAATAGAAGTATGGGTTTTATTTCAATTCTTATTTTCCACGTTCTAGGATTAAATGTTGAACGTGGATCAAACCACAAACAATTTGATCTTCGGATCATGCATTCTTCTGGGAGGGTTTTTATTGGGTTGATTTTTGGGATTAATCCACAATGTTAAAATCCATGTTTCGGTTTTCTCTATTTAAATCCTTCTAATGGGAGAAAATCGACACCATGATGAACAATGGCGGATGTGCGTTCCTCTTTTGTTTACTAATTTCTCTTCTTCCTCATAACCTTGCATTCTTCACGTTCTTCGTGGTGTTATGAAAATTGGATCATTGCGCATCTATTTAACAACCCAATAATCATAAATTTAAGATTCAATATCGTGAAGACTCAATGGATGTGTGATGGTGATAAAGGCATGTGGATTGACATGGTTTGAAAGAAATCGTTATTCCATTTTTCATCACATGGTTAATCGAATCGAGTTTTCAGTGCCAATAAAACCCCCTAAACCTATCAAAACATTGATAGCATGTCGGGGAGACCAAGTACATTGAGTTATGGTGAAAATAGATAATCATATTGGGTATCATAGCATCAATCAAGGCACATCAGTGGAGGATCACAATTTTATAAATTTCCAGAACACACGGTGTGTATCCCAGAGAACACATCATGTGGGTTTGGCTAAGTTCTTACTACAGTTCTGCAATACGTGAGGCAATGACATGGCATGTTTTTTATGGAGAATGGAATGTGGGTCCTTATGCAAGACTCTGCGTCAATCCTCGGTGATACATAGACATGGGGTGGTGTACACAGATGTGTACTCCACCACACTACCATACGAGGCTAGTAACACGGGTCACCCCATGTGCTAATTACATGGGTTGGCATACATGGGTTGATATCATGTACGGGTTCATGTCCAGTATACACAGAGTGGACACGAAATACATTGAAATGGAGTGTGGTCCTTCCTACATGCCCTTTATTTCTTTGTGGATTTTGGAGTCCTCTATTGAAAATTGTTATACTCACCCCTACAACAGCTTTTCCCACACATGTCGTGTCTTGTGCAGACGAGCTTCCTATTGAGGTAGTATAGGGAGGACCAGGACCCGACCAAGATTTCTGAGTTCCCTACAGGTCGAGGTATTCCTATGGAGATGTATGTTAGCCATAGTAAATTTTTTTTATTTTAGTTTGGACTTTGTAGTTTGCATAATCTCTTGTTTTTAGGGGGCTTGTATTCTGGAATAGTTTACTTTCCACACATTACTTTCATTATACTCTATGGTTGGATTTAGTTGTATGCATGCATATTGTTGCGTTGTGGCTTTTACATTTTATCTTTTGTGGGTTTGGAGATGTGTGAGTATGTATAAGTACTTAGGAAATTCATCCCATGTTTGTAATGTTCCTACATAGTGCTTGTCACCAGCCCCTGGCCTGTTAGAGATGGTCTTGGGGAGTCATGGTGTGGGCCCCATGGGGACAGGTCACAACATACAATTACATGGTTTATATAATTTTTCACAATGTAATAAAATTTCTATGTACTTTAATGTAGGGAATTCCTGAATAGATATCTTCCTACGTGATGTCATTAACTTAACACATGTGAAAATGAGTAGACCACATTAATAGATAAACCGGCCATGTAAATTTGTAATATCAATTGACCATGTCGAATGAATGTGAGATTCACTAAAATATGAATTAATTGAATATACCATACCTCTTTTGACATAGTAGTATATCTTTTCAAATCTCTAATGCCTAGTTTTGAATCATTAAATTAAGTTTGTGTGAATTTATTGAAGAAAGATTTTTCTCTAACGGATACTTCTGATGAAGAACTCCTTAAATAAAATATTCAATAATGTTGATACATGAGGGACTACTCGAAAAAAATTCTCACACATAGAGAATGATATTGGATATTTATGCAAGAACTAGTGATACAAAGAAAATATTAATATGCTCTATTTTCCATAATATTCTATATAACATGTCCAGACACCATTTAATTAAAAATTCAAGGACTTAATACAATAAAAGAAACTCATATTGATATTCATTACATTTCATATCATATCATTTTATGAAATTATATTTCCAGTTTATTTATTATTTAAATATTTTATTTATATTAATTTATATGTCTAAAAAAACATAGTATCCTTTATTAAAATAGAAAATACATGATATTCTCTAAAATACTACTATTTTTTGTCAAACTAATATCATTGGAGACTCTTTTTTCATCCTATGTATAACTAGGGAAGATTTATTGTGAATGGAATGTCCTGTGTAATTTTCCTAAACCCTGATCTTGGTTGTGGATCAATTTAATCATTAATAAACTACTTTGAAGTTGGTAATTTTCATTTGGAGTGTATTAAACCTTGTTTTAGGACGGAACCCTTTATTCAAATTCTATTGTTTTTTATTAATTTTTTTTCAAATTTTGAACTCGTTTAAATTTTATAAACTATAAAAAAACATCACATTTATAGTTATTCTTTATGTTTGTTTGTATAAAGAATTTGATTATGTAAATTAATTTAAAAAGATAAATATTTTAATGATACTCTAATTTAAACATAATCCACTTTTTATGAAGTTATTTGAAAGAAAAAATTAAAATACTTACACTATTTTGATTAATTTATAATTTTACTAAATTAGGGATTTCATATTTAATTTTAATTTGAATAGTAATTTTATTGGGAACTCAATTCATCCCCCACTTAAGTTACCCACTCTGACCAACATGTGGTATCATAGGTTCTTAAAATATCTTTTTATCTTTTTTTTAAATTTAATGATCATAAATTTTCATAATTTTAAAATTTAATTCATTATGGATGTTAATAGATGAGTGAGGTTTTCATTTAATTAAAATCCTCATATTAATGTAATTAATTATTATAAATACAGGATTAATATGAAAATTCACATACAAATTATGGTCTTTTATATGTTGATATTAATTGAAAATATATATATATAACCTCAAGAATCTAGTGCTGGTATGATTAATGCTACTAATATGATTACAATTGTAAAGATATAAATTCTTTTTTTCTATACTTTAGGATAACATTAATTTAATATAATATGTTCTTGTGATAATGCTTATGAAATTTGGGACACCCTTTCTATTTGTCAAGAGGGAACAAGTGTTGTAAAATAAATAAATTTAGTTACATAAAATATTAAATATGATACTATGTTAATATGATTGATGAATTTTTATCTAACAAGTATCTAATATTTAATGAGATAGTTTATATGATTCCCACACAATATAAGAATATTATTAACAATGATATTGACCTGCAACTTCCCAATTTCTTCCCATAGAGGAGGATAAGAATATTTTTATCCATAATAGAATCATGTGACATTAGTATACTTCTAATGAAGGAACTAATTGGAATGATAATTATGTTTTTGGAATAACATTAAGTAAACAAAGAGATTGTGGATGTCCTTAAAAAGATGATTGAAGGCATTTAAACTTCTTAAAAAAATAATATCAAAGATTAAATCCTATGTGATGAAGAATCAAATTCCTAAAATTATGAGGAGGTATAACATCTCGTAAGGTATATAAAAAGAAATCTATAAGAAGAATAAGGTCTTTAAGAAACCTAATTCCATAGGTAAGTATGACAATGTAAATTAGAGAAAATACTGGAAGAAGGATCATTTTAAAAATAAAAAATATATAATATGCATGTAAAATAAAATGGAATATAAAACAATATTTTCCTAAGATAAATTGTATATAAAAGTATGATGAAAAAGTTAAACACATAAAAGTGAAATGAAATACAATTAGAGTGCCTCAGGGGACAGTACAAGTGAATCAGACTCAAACAAAGGAGAAATAAGAGATAAAGCTAATTTGTGTTTTATAAAAACACATCATAAGTATTAATGGTATTTCATAATTCAAATTCTCACATTTCAAAATAATCTAAGACTGTTAGTGATTCAGAAAATATGTCCAATGATAAATTTTTTCAATATTGTAACATGATGAAAGTCAAATTTATTGAATTAAAAGATAAATACAAAATATAAAAGAAGTAAAATGATATGTCTTATCAAAACCAATATTATAGTAGATAATGATAATAATACTCAACTACATAAGGAAAATTATCTGATAAAATTATAAAATAAAAAATTAAATAAATATACTGTGTGATTTACAAATTTAAGAAAAATTATTACTTATATTATTGTTAAATAGAAAACTATTAAATATACAATTGGATTAGGATATCATATTAGAAGGATAATAATTATTAAAACGAATTTTATTCAATAACTTAATTGTACAAATCCTACCAATAATAGTTCTTGTAGTTGGAAAAATAAAGTCTTTGTTTCTAAAATTTTAAGATTGTTTTATAGGAAACCAAAAAATTATTTGTGGACTCCAAAAGATCCTATTTCAAACATCTCTAAACCTAGGGATATATTGGTACTAAAAATTTTTTTGGTATAAATATATCTTTTATGAAACCTACTTATAGAGTTACATTAAAAAACTATGGTTTCTTGATAGTGGAAGCTTCAGACACAAGACTGGAGACTACTGAAGATTCAAGAAATAGAATAAGGTGGATAGTGGACATGTCACTTTCATTTAGAATTCCAAATGAGGTATAAATTGTCTCGGAAAAATTGGTAACTATAATATATTTTTGATTTTTAATGAATATTTTTTAGATGGATTGAAATATAATCATCCAAAAATTTCACAATTATGAGATGGTGGTTTTCCAGATAAATATTAAAATAATGCTTGTAAAGTTGTTAATTCCAAACATTATTCTGTTTTTATGTCATTTATAAATGAAAATGTTTTGATAAAAATTGAAATTATTTTTTTCTAAAAATGATTCTTGTTTATGTCACTTTAACAAAGAATATTGTATTTGAAATATTAGACTATTCCATTTAAATAGTCTCTCTTTTAGAAAGATAACATAGATTTGACAAGATAAGGATCTTCCTAAGTTAGGATTAACAATAGAGAAATTCTTTAATCCATTTCAATATGGATTGATACATAAAATATATTTCAAATAAATAAAACATGGGGAAACTTGTGAATGTTCAGATTTGGTTCACTTTTATCTTTTTAGATACATTATAGTTTCTAGTATCTCATGAAAACATTATGCCTATGTTATAGTGGATTTTTACTCAAGATATACATGTTTCTTTTTCCATGCACATAAAAGTGAAACTCTTTGTTTTTGTAAAAAAATAGATATATTGAATATAATAGTGGTCATTAAAATAAAACAATAAGAATTGATCATCATCTTCATTTCAAAAAACAATAATTGGAATTATTATTCTCACAACATGGCTATAATCAAAACATTTCTTATTCTATGACCCCAGAATAGAGTGGTGTAGTAAAGAGAGGAAATATAACCCTTAATGAAATATCATGAATTAGGATCAATGACCATGATTTACCTATTTATTTGTGGGATGAAGTTATAAATAAAACTTTTTATAAAATAAATAGAGCTTTAATTAAACCGATATTGAAAAAAAACCATTGGAATTTTCAAATTAAAGGAAAAATGATTAATTACAATATATTTTTTGTGTAAATAATTTATACTTAATGAAAAACATAATCTAGATAAAATTTTTCCAATATTGATGAAGGAATTTAATTGGGATATTCTATAATACATAAATCATATATGGTTTCTATTAAAAGCACTAATATTTGGTAAGAATTTGTACATGTTCAATTTTGTGAAACATATTGAGAGGATCCTAATAACTCTTTAGAAAATATGGAGGAACACTGTTATAGTATGAACATAAATTATAAAATTGATGACAATTTTTCTTGATCTCATATAAATAACTCACTCTTTTATAATTAAAAACTTGAAACAAACCATGTATAAGAGAATAGAATGTCAAGAACTTATATTTCTAGGTTTATTAGGACTAATAGATATCATCACATAAATTATGCAGTATTCAACCTAGATAAAGGTTCTTAAACTGGATATTTTCTATGAAATCAGGTTGAAAATCATGATTTATTTTCACGGTTGAACTAAAGAACATTTGTGATGCAATTAATGATGAATTTTAGCTAACAACTATGAATTAAGAACATCATCATTTTGAATGAAATTGTGTCTTTGAACTAGTTAAAATGCACAAATACTTCCAGAATATTTAAAATAATGGATGAATAGAATCAATGTTGATGATTTATGAACAATAGTAATAAATTCATAAATATTGGTTACACAGGTATATATTCAAGATTCAGGTATTGATTTTGAGGATACCTTCCAACCAATAGCTTGACATAAACACATCCAAAATTTTTATTCCAATGAAAAAAAATTATTTCATATTATTTCTAATGGATGTAAATACAACATTATTAAATAGTTATATTATAGTTTATTTTTTGTTGAAGAACCCCATAGATTTAAAAACCCTCACATTCTAAATAATTTTTATAAAACAACAAAAACATTATATGGCTTAAAATCATATCCTCAAGCATGGTATGGTAGACTCAAATATTTTCAAATTTCCAATGGTTTTATAAAAGGTATTTCTAAACATACTTTATTTTTTAAATGAATTTCAAAAGATGGTTTAGTTAAAAAATTGTGTTGTTTATATGTTTTTGGATTTTCATGAAATTATTTTTGTACTAAATTTACCCAAATAATAAAATTTGAATTTGGAAAGAGTTTTATGGTTGAACTATTATTATTTTTAATCATCAAATTTATCCAAAAAAATAAGTTATTATTTCAAATCAACAGACATACATCAATGATATATTAAAATATTTTGACCTAGATAGTGCTAAATTTAGTGATAATTTGATGAGTGTTAGCTATATGTTAGATATTGATGAAAAACGTAAATTTTTTGAACAAACCACTTATTGATGTATGATTAGAAGTATTCTATAAATGTCTTCTATTTGTCTTGTTATAATTATTATTGTGTGTATGAGTTCTTGAATTGAATAAAACCCTAAAATAGTCACACCTATTAGCTATGAAAAATAATTTTCAAATATCTCATGAATATAACTAACATATAATTATTTTACTCTAGAGGAAAGGAATTTTATTAATATTTTTAATCATATATAGATTTTTATGGATAAAAGTAATAAAGAAGAATCACTTCTAGAACATTCTATATTTTGGAAGAGTCAGTAGTTTCATAAGGTAGTAAGAAATATAACTATATTGAATTATGCACTTCTGAAGCAAAGTACATAGATTCAATCTGTTTCCATACATATGTATGTGGATAAAGCAAACATTACTAGACTATGGATATCAATTCTGACATGTACTTATAAATAGTGATAATAAAAGTGTGATAAATATTTATAATAATTGTATATCTCATTCCAGAACAAAGAATATTTATTTTGTACATTACTTTTTCAGGGATAATTACTAGAAAGGTTATATAACTCTATTATTCATTGATATTTTACCTTGTCTTGATGATATATTTAACATAAATTTTATTATTTAGATAATGAATTTTACCTTACATGAACTGGGAATTATGAATTATGTATAATTATTTTAATTTAGATTTAGTTAATAATTAATGTGTTAAATTTTTTAACTCTTCTATTATATATGTTTTACTAAAACTAAACATGATTTATACTTCACACAATTAGTATGTTTACTATGTTTTATTGTTCATAAGTCCATCATGAAAATAATGAAAAAATACAAATTTGGACACCATTCTCACTATGAGAAGTTACTAACATATTTACTATGAATACTGTGAAAAAACTATTTAAATATTCAGTAAGTACATATCATGAACATCTTAAACATATAGTTAACATACGTACCATATGTTTATAGATATAATTCAAAAATTTCTCATTTTATTCATGGATACATGGTATGTAGACTTCTCATTTCTATTTACTTTGTGTTTTTGGTAAAATCCTTTGGGAGGATTTATTTTAGGTTTCTAAATATTTTAATTAATAAATAAATTAAATTAAAATCTAGAACATAATTTAAATAGTTACATATGTTTTTATTTGGATCAATTATATCCTTTTAATATATTTTGAGAGAATTTATTTATATCTTCTAGAAACTCTTTCTCTCTTCAACTCAAACTTCTCTATTTTACCTCTCATTACATAACCTTTAAAGACATCGAATCAAATTTGAATGCTAAAGGGAATGTGTAAGTTGGAAGCCTCTATTCCTCTTTAGTCAGATCCTTCAAATAAGTGAAAATCTATGTTGAGTTCATCAGTAATGAAAAAGAATCCACATATCATTGATCATCTAGTTTTATTAGAAAAAAATGGATTCTCAATGGGTGAAGTGGATCTGATCACTAGTTTGGAACATGATTTTAGAATAATAATGGGATGGTTTGTTTAAATAAAATGGTAGAATATTCTATCTAAATAAAATCAATGAGCTTTTTGAAAACCTTTATTTCATCAGTATAAAGATAAGAGAGACAATAAAATCAAGGATATATAATGAATTTTTTTAATCCTCATTAAAGAACTGGACAAAGTGTCTAATCATTCCACATATAAGAAAATTTGAATATTATCATTTTATATTTCAAATTAATCATGAAAACATTGAATTTAGAAATTCCATGAAAAAGAATACTTGGAATGGGACTCCCAGAAAACACAATTATATCGAGCTTAGTGGTTAATATGGGCTCTTGGTTTAATTTACCCATTATTTATTATTCCCATGAAATGGTTACTTTAGTATCCTTTGAAATCAAGAAATTTATTTCTTATTTTAATTCAAAAGTGGTTCTCAATTCTACCATTTTATAAAATTTAATTAGTGGTGTGGTTGAGATTTTTATTCTAGATTTACATTTTAGTTCCTTAACAAATCCAATGATAATTGATTCATTTCTAGTGTAATTTTTTTTCAGGGGAATGAATCTAGTACATTTTCTATTTCCCAAAATATTTTTATGAAACTGATATTAAACTAGAATCAATCGAAATAGAATGACTGGTTGAATAGATATAAAATATGAACACTTTAACCAAATAAAATAATATGTTAAAACAAGGGATATTTTAGCTATATATATTGATTATGATGAGGTTGTAGATTGTACATTTGACAATTATTTTCCTTATAAAGACAAATATGTAGCTACAAAATAAGAAGAAGAAATATAAGTTGTAAACCTTAATGAATAAGATATATTATGATATGAGGATGATCCAAAATAGGATCGATTGAATGGGTTACATAAATTTAGAAATAGAATATAAGGATGTCTTATTATTATAAATACCCCTATAAAGAATATACACGATTCACCATATTTGGGGAAGAAGTCCCATAGGTATCATGGATTGGGATTAGAATGTCCTGATTCTAATAATAATGATCATGTAGGTCCTCTACCTAGGCATGATGGAATTTCCATTATCTGTATTCATAGGAATTTTGATGGATATTTCATCATTGTGGTTGAAATTAAAGAGAGAATTGAATATTACTAGAATTTTCATGGACAATTTTTTTGAATATTTTGATAATGTTGATGTTGATGCTTTTTCATTGATAAGGATCAGAATAAGGGAGTTGGATGAATGGAGTATTCTATTGAGGTAGATGGTTGGAATTTAGATAGTGATGCATCTCTCTACTCTTATTCCATCCATTCCATCTTCTTTGTATTCTTATAAAGATGAACTAGTTGGTTTAAAATCAGAGATGTTGAAGATACTCAAACAAGAATTTTATAATTTTTACAACTCCTTGCAGCAAGTAAGAAAATATAATATTTATAATGTGGTTACTTTATTAATATACCATATTAATCCCATATTTAACTTCAAAATAGCGGCAATTCAGATTGAAATTGATGATTTGAGAGTACAGGCTGGTTCTATTCAGGAAGATCTATCTAATAAGATGATTGAGTTTGACTATAGGTTCATGAATACTGTGTTTCATCCTAATATTTTATATTCTACTCCTAATTACAAAGATATCAATAAATACACAATCAAAATATTTATTTATGATGACTTGATAGTTTTATTTTATGATTTCCACAAGAATCCTACATCTATGTCCAGTTAGTTTCACAACCATTATTCAAGCAACCTAAATATAGTTTTTGAGGATATTAAACAATCTAGTCAAGATTGAGAAACATTCAAGAGGGTGAATAATAATTATATTTTCAGGATCATCACTAATACTGATATGAAAGGGATTGCTATAAATATTGAATTTCATTTAAATATAACCCCTCTAACTCAAGATTTTATGTCATAGGTTGAGAATATAAGATCAACGATTCATATTTTGTAAGGTTTCAGAAATAATTGGGATAATTTCCCTCATTCGTTAAGGAACAATTCATGTGTTTTCATTGATTTCACTTGATGTATTGGACCCCATGTGTATGAATATCAGACATCTATCACATTCCCTATATCCACTCCTTTGTCTCAGCCTACAACCACTTCTACTATCAATCCTTTTTGGCTAACCATTAGCTAATCCTTTCAATAACTAAGAACAATACACATGTGTGTCTTTATTAGACACCCTTCCTCATCATATACTCCTAATACTACTTTTAATCCCACATAAATATCCAACGTAAATGATATTATACTTCCAATATATATATATATATATATATGACACTCATTCAGGTTCATTTTATGATTTTTGATGAGAATTTAATATAGCATATTTTCACCTTTTTTTACTTTCATTCAATATATAAATTCCATGCTATCTTTTTATTCACATTTAACTTTTATCTTAATCATTATTTTGGGTATTTTATATTCTCAAAAGGGGTATTAATCTGATAAATTAAAACTAATATTCAAATATGTTGGAATTTTTATTTATTAAATAAGCATATTGTACGGTTATTTCAATATCTTTCATATATAAATTTGAAATATGAAATTAACTTTAAACTAAATGTCATGATTTATAGTCATAAAAATGTTGTAGAATATAGGATTACACTATAATTCCCAGACCCCAGTTACCCAGAGTTTGTTAATTATTTTAATACGTTGGCATGATTACAAGGAATCAAGTCCTGAAGGACCGATCGGTTTAGCAGTCTTGGAAAATAGATTACATACATGAATGTTACATTAAAATTAATTACATACAAAACCAAATAAATAATCTTTTATGAATGCTATTATTCCTTTGGCTTAACCCTGAATATCAATCACAATACACTTCTTGGAATCCTGAGAATAATAAAACATAGAAAGGGGTGAGCTCAGATGCTCAGTAAGTATAACAATACATCGGAAACTTTAATAAATAAGCATAAACATTTATGCCAATGTATAACTAAAACAAAAGCCTTTTAAACTTGAAATTAAGCATAATATGTCAGAAATAAAATGAAATAATTCCATTTACTTATTCACATTGATATTGTACTAGTCGAATAATCGCATACAATATCACTAACCACTTTCATAATGTTGGAATGCATAATGCCAGACTATCATAACCACATAGCCAAGGCCTCATGCCAAGAATACAAATAAAATTTTTGTCAAGTACTCATGCCAAGACACTAGTTTGTCTCATGATACCTACCGATGCATCGAGGAGCTATAGCGGGCACCACCCGTCACTTATTAAGTCCAATGCATTCCTCATATGAACAGGTTTAAACAGAACATAAACATTTGTATTAAAACTAGAATACGAAATGTCAATACATTCTCCATAGACCATGAATGGTATAAAAATAACACATACACATTCAAACATATCATAACTCATTCAATATAATAATGAATATTGTATTATAATAAATCAACCTCAATCCAAAGTAATATCTAGTAGAGGATGCTGACATAGTTGAAAATGATGAGTAAAACATTTTGAGAGAAATATCCTTTTTGTAAAATCATCTAAAAGTCACACATTTATAAAGGAAGTAATTTAAAAGATATTTTTGAATCAATGTGTCCCATACCACATTGAAACTTTTGAAAATAATTATCATTTCAAAACATTCATGTCCACGTAAATAAATCCTTAAAATCATTTTGAAAACATGGACATTAATTAAAAAGATTTAGAAAGATAAATCTTTAAAACATTTGAAATGATGTTTTAGTATAAAGTCAAATAAAATAATCACTTTAAAAACTCTTTCATAAAACATGAACATGGATAATAAATATGTCCCAGTAGATACTTACGCAAAACAATCTCGGATAATAAAGAGATAGAGGATTTTAACCATTACCAATTTGGTAACTTACAAGACATACAACCCATGAAAGAGGTATCATACAATGAATTTGTAAATACACATAAATTAAAGTGTATTAAACAAAGAATACAATTATGGTCTGTACATACACCACACAAATGGTAATAGTGGCAATATGGCATGAATCTCACAGGAATAAAGAGTGAGATGAAAACCCCTTTCCTTGCACTTTCCTTTAGTCGAGAGTACGTTTAACCTCTTGTAAGAAGATCGTGGTATGTTATTAAATTATACCAGAACCATATTATTATTTATGATATTATACATGATTCATTTATGACTTTATAATACCCATTTAATAATCATTTCCATGTTAAATTAACATTTCGGGTAATAATCGATTTCTTTAGCGTATGTGTTTTAACTTGTTACTCTTGATTGTATCACTTAGATCATGATTTAAATATTTCCAGAATATAAAACATGATAAATATATCATATATATTTAGAATATAAGTATGTATAACAGACATATATTTGAAATGAAAAACACTATTTATGGATATGATAGTCTGTACGTACGCATAAACACTGTTTCTGTTTTCATATAGTATTGAATGGAAGTAAGTGAATAAGATATATGTAAGAACATAAATAATTATATATATATCTCCATTAGAATTATAATGTCATATATTACATACTTATTAGTAACATATATTTTTATAATTGTCGATGAATGGTGAACTTGGAAATTAATCTCATCGCGTCGTGGAGAATGTAATACGTACGTACGCATGAATGAAAAATATCATTATTTGAATATTAAAATAATATATAATTGGATGGTATATCATATAGACAGAATCATTATCATGTTATATTTATTATTTACATGAATTATACATCATTATTATACCAATCTAAATAATAATATATTGAATAACAATTACACCACAACGTGGAGACCGTAGGTCATACGTATGTACGTATGGTGACATGTAATTAAAGGGATGGATAGAATAATGAATTTATTTGTTCCATAATTATAATAAAATAACAGTATATATAAGATACTGGAGTTATTATTTTAGAATGGAAATAACAATTAAAGGAGAAGTTTAAGAAGAAAGGAACTTTAAAGAGGGTGGTGAAGATGTTACCTCTTCTTCGGGTTCTTCCTTTTGATTTGATCAAAAGGGATCCATAGTTTGGATTTATGGTCAAAATAAGGCCTCTATGATGAATTGAGGTAAGTTTAGAGAGCATTTGGTCAGGGGTTTTCCGAACCAAAAGTCATTGAAGGTGTGAAGAATTGGTTAGAAGTTGGGTCCTTTTATAAGGGGAGGAGGGGCTCTTTAGGAAAAACTTAAAGTATTAACTTATAATAAATTCATATTAGGTTTCTAATGGATCCAAAGTTGATTATTAAAAGGATAAGGTTGGTATAGGTATAACAACACTCAAAAAATAGGTTTTAGACAGTTTTGGGTCTCTATATTAACCTTATATTTTAGTTTTAACTCTTAGTTATTAGTTTAACATTTACCATGTCACTTTGTATTTTTATATTATATTGTTAATAAACATAATATATACATCCAAGAGACCCCCAAGTGGTCAATTAATGATACACCTATAATGATATAAGTCTCTTGACCGAACCTTAGATTTTTAGAAATTTAATATCAATTAATTATATAATATTTTTTTTAAAAACTCTTTTATGTGAATTTTGACACTATTCAATAATTGATTTTGGTTAAAGTCTTAACAACTTTATTAATTCGAAACAAATTCATTTAATAAATATTAACATGTCATATTAACCAATAAAATTCGTGTATGTCATCAAAACTTTCAAATTATATTTATTTTAACATTTATAATACCCATTATTTGATTCTTTCATTAATAAGGAAAATACTGCATCATTATTGTGTCATATATATTTTTACTTTTTCAATGTCTAAAAATTATAAATAAAATATGATTATGTAAGAAATATTTTTATATTTGTAATGAATATTTAGAATCGAATATATAACATATATAACCCTATGTAAAAATTGTTTTTCTAAAAGATATAAGCCTATGTCATTTTTGTATTTACTTTATCTTAATTAAAATAAAGTGTCCCTATCACCTACAAGTGGCTCCATGGGGTCCCAAAAATCGACCCAATGATGCCAATAGTTGGACATGTATCCACAAATAAGGTTGGGACTCGTTTTAGGGTAATTTATTGTTATTATAATATTATTTTTTAACCCTTATTTACCAGATTTACCCTTTAACCATGGTAAATAAAATATTTATCGAAGTAATTATTCAAAATGTCTAAAAATAAAAGTTACCCATTTACACAATTTGGAAATTCTGATTCGAAATATGGAATCAATTTTTCCAAATTCAAAACACAGAAGTGGTTGAAATTAATTTAAAATTAACTCCCGCTGTCACAACAAAAAGCATTCTTTTAAGATATAATAACTATCAAAAGATTGACACCTGTTTATGTCCGGTTTAATTGTGAAATTATGTCCAATGACCAAAACTGTATTAAATGGTAAAAATATATTCTAAATATACATTAAAACCACTCAAATTCATTATTTATCACTATTAATTATTTAGATTAAAAAAACGCTTTTAATTAAAATTTAGTAATTTTCACTATTCATCAAAATATAAAAGTTATCTGAAAAGTAACAAAATTTCACCCTAGGCTAAATTCGATATTATGAATCCAAAAATGAATTCCATTTTGAGAGTTAAAATTTATAAAATTTCAAAAAGTAGGTATTACTATTCATAACAGCTAGTTTGATTGGTTGTGGTGTGTGTTAGAACTTGAAGTTGTGTACAACACACGCTACTGTTTTATTCAAAGAGAAGCGTATCGTGGAAGCTTGGGGTGTTTCATGGAAATTTTTTGATGTCCTAAAAATAAATTTATTTAGTCAAATTGAATATATAAAAGTTTAAAATATTGGATTTAAAAAGGGTTCACTATTAAAAGTTAGTAAAAGTGCATTTTTGAAAAATAATTATTTTATCTAAAAAATGAATTTGTTCATAAATTATGTACTAGAAACTCATAATAAGGATTCTAAATTTATACTGATTATATAAAGTTCACAATTTATTCAATACTATTCATAACCTCTTTTCAACGGCTTGTTTGGTAAGTCATGGTGCGCTTGAACTCTGTGTTGCATGTAGTCAAAGTTATTGAATTATTTTGAAGAAGTAACACACTATGAAATATTGGGGTGTTAAATTCTTCCCTCCTTCAATAAATTTCATCCTTTCAATTTGATATTTATTTTAAAAAATAAAGGTTGAAAATAGAAAATATCTTTGTGGGAAAACCCACATCGGAAATTTGGTTAATAAAATTTAGTCTTAATAAGAAGAAAAAGAGAAATGAAAGGGTCACCACCAAATTATGATCTTGATTAGGAGAACATTGGTTGAAATTAGAGACATATAATTGGAGGAAAGACGTAAATATTTATAGGTGGTGATTGAGGTCATCAATCACAAACAATTTTAAAATTGAGGTCCTTAAATTCATCAATCTATGATGATTTAAAATGCCATCGGTTCAACAAAACATAAGGTATTAGGATAACACATTTTTGGTTTTAATATCCCTTCAATAAAGTATAAGAATTAATTTCTTCATAGAATAAGAGGAGAAGAAAAATATATACTTGAAAAGTAGAGTTTCATCTTCTAACTAATTTCTACCACAAACTCATATTTCACTCTAAAAGATAATAGAACTTAAAAAATATTCTATTTATCCTATTCGTTTGGGGTTAAAAAAATGAATTTATAATTTATCTACTATACCTTCTTAAAAAACTATATTATTTAATCTAGGACATCTCGTGGGCCAGTGGCAGGTGATACACCCTTGTCACCATTCGGTAGCAGTTTCAAGTCTTGCGGCCTTGCCTGTCGCGACGGGTTGTCGCCCTACCTTTGGGTTGTCCTTTTATAGAAATCCAAAATTAATCTCAAACTAGAATTATACAAAATAATTCTATCCAAACTCACAGTCCAACATTTATAAGGAAGGTAACCATAATGAAGATCATTTTTCCACGTAATAAAATGTGAACACTTTCATCCTTATTCTTTTAGAACACTGCAACATCCTGAATTACCTTAAAACATTATTGATTACATTCAAGATCCCTTATTCCTTAAAGAATAATGGATATAATCCTTCAATCCAAAAATGTTGTTAACCCCAACAATGATGGAATATACAAATCATTAATCAGTTTCAATGTAGTTAAGAATATCCATTATAATTTATCCAAATCAATCATGTTTTATTCTAAAATCACTACCTCAGTATCAGAACCATATTATGGTTTATCTTTCTCTCAACCATATATTTTCCAAAAATTTAACCTACTATTTATTCACTTTTCTTTGTTCCACACAATCTCATGTCCATAATTAAAAATTACTGTAGTACAATCCTTATATACTCCATAATTATTAAAACAAGTACGTTGTTTATACAACACTCAAATGACATAATCAACAGAAGAACTCTAATCATTCCTCTTCATCTGTGGTAATATCATAACCTGATTATTATCCAATAGCATCATTTGCAGCATAGTCTGATGACTGGGACAAAGGTTCGCATAGTGTCCAAACTCCTTGCAAAGGAAGCATTCTACATTTGAAACAATTTTCTTACCCTTGTAGTCAAGTACTTGGTGCCCTTTTCCTCCACACTTATAACAAACTCACATTCCTTTCAGGAACGTTCCAGGGTGTTTCCTCCCATTGTTATCACATATGGTAAAATTCTTCTTTTCCATCTTCCCTTTATCCATCTTTCTCTCTTCCATCCTTTTCCTCCCTTTCCTCCCTTCAAATCCATAAGACTCGGTAAAATCTTTACTTATCTTATCAACACATGGTACTATTTCTTCATATGATGATAATATGTGGGGGACTATTTCCATTCTAAATGATGCCTTAATACCATGAAAGATATGATCCTTCTTATTCTTTGGATCATACATATTACTGGAGCTCACATTCCTTCTACTGGGCGCCATTTCTATACAATAGTACAAACTAGGTCATTTTATGAATTGCAATGAATAATTTCAAACTTGTAAAATACCTAACGAAAATTGAACAGTTTATGGATATAATCCATAATCATAAAAATGTTTTATTTGAGTAAGTATATACTCATGATACCTTCATAATGGTTTGAAATGAAAATGAGAATTATCATAAGCATATCCCCAAGGAGTGTCATAACCAAGTGTGCATAAAGGCCCATTGTTGTGCACCATTTCCCATTCGAGTCTAGCTCTAATAGGTGTTTTTCGGTTTTACCCTTAGTAACATCTGTGCCCGAGCCACCTCTACCTGCTCATATCCAGACAGGGATGTATTGCTCGGAAAACTCACAAAACCTCTACAATACCAAAATTCAAGGAAGTTCTTCTATACTAGTCCTCAAAGTCTATCTGAGGGCTATGTGCTCTAATCAGAGTTTATCTAAATCTAGTTTCCAAGGTTATTGCTAAAATTCCTCTGATACCAACTGTAACGCCCCGATCCCACTTACCCAGAGTTGGTGTATTATTTTAATACATTGGCATGATTATAAGGAATCAAGTCCCGATAGACCGATCAATTTAGCAGTCTTGGAAAATAGATTACATACATGAATGTTACATTACAATTAATTACATATAAAACAATATAAATAATCCTTTATGAATGCCATTATTCCCTTGGCTTAACCCTTCATATCAATCACAATACACTTCTTGGAATCTTAGGAAAAATAAAACATAGAAAGGGGTGACCTCAGATGCTCAGTAAGGATAACAATACATCAAAAACTTTAATAAATAAGCATAAACATTTATGGTAATGTATAACTAAAAAAGCCTTTTAAACATGAAATTCAGCATAATATGGTAGAAATAAAATGAAATAATGTCATTTAATTATTCAAATGGATATTCTACTAGTTGAATAATCACATGCAGTATCACTAACAACTTTCATAATGGTGGAATGCATAATTCCGGACTATCCTAACCACGTAGCCAAGGCCTCGTGCCAACACTAAAAATAAAATTTTTGTCAAGGCCTCGTTCAAAGACACTAGTTTGTCTCATTAGACCTACCGATGCATCGAGGAGCCATATCAGGCTCCACCCATCACTTATTAAGTCCAATTCATTCCTCATATGAACAGGTTTAAACATAACATAAACATTCGTATTAAAATTAGTATACGAAATGTCAATACTTTCTTCATAATCCATGAAGGGTATAAAAATAACACATCCACAGTCAAAAATATCATAACTCATTCAATACAATAAGGAATATTGTATTATAATAAATCAACCTCAATACAAAATAATATCCAGTAGAGGATGCTGACATAGTTTAAAATGATGAGTAAAACTTTTTGAGAGAAATATCCTTTTTGTAAAATCAATTAAAAGTCACACATTTATAAAGGAAGTAATTTAAAAGATATTTTTGAATAAAAGTGTCCCATACCACTTTTAAGCTTTTGAAAAGAATTATCATTTCAAAACATTCATGTCCATATAAATAAATCCTTAAAATCATTTTGAAAACATGGACATTAATTAAAATTATTTAGAAAGATAAATCTTTAAAACATTTGAAATGATGTTTTAGTAAAAAGTAACTTAAAACAATACCTTTAAAAACTCTTTCATAAAACATGAACATGGATAATAAATATGTCCCAGTAGATACATACGCAAAACAATCTCAGATAATAAAGAGATTGAGGAATATAACTCTTATCAATTTGGTAACATACAAAACATAAAACCCATGAAAGAGGTATCATACAATGAATATGTAAATACACATAAATTAAATTATATTAAACAAAGAATAAAATTATGTTCAGTACATACACCACACAAATGGTAATAGTGGAAATATGGTATGAATCTCACGGGTATAAGGAGTGAGATGAAAACCCCTTACCTTGCACTTTCCTTTAGTCGAGAGTACGTTTAACCTCTTGTACGAAGATCATATTAAGTTATTAAAATATACCAGAACCATATTAATATTTATGATAGTATACATGATTCATTTATGACTTTATACTGCCCATTTAATCATCATTTCCATGTTAAATTAACATTTCGGGTAATAATCGCTTTCTTTATCGTACGTGTTTTAACTTGTTACTCTTGATTGTATCACTTAGATCCTGATTTAAATACTTCCATAATATAAAACCTGATAAATATATAATATATATTTAGAATATATGTATTTATAATAGACATATATATGAAATGTAAAACACCATTTATGGAGATGGTAGTCCGTACGTACGAATAAATATTGTGTCTGTTTTCATATAGTATTGAACGGAAGTAGGTGAATAAGATATATGTAAGTACATAAATACTTATATTTATAAATATATATATATATATATCCAGTAGAATTATTATGTCATATATTACATACTTATTAGTAATATATATTTTAATAATCGTCGATGAATGGTGAACTTGGAAATGAATCTCATCGCGTCATGGAGACGGTAATCCATATGTACGCAGGAGCGAAAATATCATTATTTGAATATTAAAATAATATATAGTTGGATGGTATATCATATAGAAAGAATAATTATCATGTTATATTTATTATTTACTTGAATTATACATCATTATTATACCCATCTAAATAATAATATATTGAATAACAATTACATCACAACGTGGAGACGGTAGGCTGTACGTATGCACGTATGGTGACATGTCATTAAAGGGATGGATAAAATAATGAATTTGTTTGTTCCATAATTATAATAACATCACAGTATATATAATATAGTATAGTTATTATTTTATAATGGAAATAACAAGGAAAGAAGAAGTTGAAGAAGAAAGGAACTTTAAGGAGGGTGGTGAAGATCTTACCTCTTCTTCGAGTTCTTCCTTTTGATTTGATCAAAATGGATCCATAGGTTGGATTTCTGATCAAACTAAGGCCTCTAGGATGAATTTAGGTAAGTTTAGAGAGAATTTGGGGAGGTTTTGTCCAAACCAAAAGGCTTTGAAGGTGTGAATAATTTGTTAGAAGTTGGGGGGTCCTTTTATAAGGGGGAGGAGGGGCTCTTTAGAAAAAACTTAAAGTATTAATTTATAATAAATTCAGATTCGGTTTCTAATGGCTCCAAAGTTGATTATTGAAATTTTAAGGTGGGGATAGGTCTAAAAACACTAAACCAAAAGTTTTTAGATAGTTTTGGGTCACTATATTAACCATATATTTTAGTTTTAACTCTTAGTTAATTAGTTTAACATTTACCATGTCACTTTATATTTTTATATTATATAGTTAATAAACATACTATATACATTCAAGAGACAATCAAGTGGTCAATTAATGATACAAAAATCATGATATAATTCTCTTGGTTGAAACTTAGTTTTTTAGAAATTTAATATCAATTAATAATATAATATTTGTTTTGAAAACTCTTTTATGTGAATTTTGAAACTATTCAATAATTGATTTTTGTTAAAGTCTTAAAAACTTTATTAATTCGAAAAAAATTCATTTTAGAAATCTTAACATTTCCTATTAACCAATAAAATTGGTTTATGTCAACAAAACTTTCAAAGTATATTTATTTTAATATTTATAATACCCATTATTTGATTCATTCATTAATAAGGAAAATACTGCATCATTATTGTGTCATATATATTTTTAATTTTTCAATGTCTAAAAATTATAAATAAAATATAATTATGTAGGAAATATTTTTATACTTCTAATGAATATTTAGAATCGAAATTATAACATATATAACCCTATTTAAAAATTGTTTTTCTAAAAGATATAAGCTTATGTCATTTTTGTATTTACTTTATCTTAATTAAAATAAAGTGTCCCTATCAACTACAAGTGGCTCCATGGGGTCTCAAAAATCAAACCAACGATTCCCATGGTCGGAAATGTATCCATAAATAATTTTAGGACACGTTTTAGGGTAATTTATAATTATTATAATATTATTTTTTAACCCTTATTACCAGATTTACCCTTTAACCATGGTAAATAAAATATTTACTGAATTAATTATTCAAAATTTCTAAAAATAAAAGTTACCTATTTACACAATTTGGACATCCTGATTCCAAATATGGAATCCACTTTTACAAATTCAAAACATATAATTGGAATAAATTAATTTGAAATTAATTCCTGATGTCAAAACAAAAAGCGTGTTTTTAAGATATAATAACTATCAAAATATTGACACTTGTTTATGTCATGTTTAATTGTGAAATAATGTCCAATTAACAACATTGTATTAAATGGTAAAAATATATTCTAAATATACTTTAAAACCACTGAAATTCATAATTTGTCACCATTAATTATTTTGATTAAAAAAGTTGTTTTTAATTAAAATTTAGTAATTTTCACTATTCATCAAAATATAAATGTTATCTGAAAAGTACAAAACATTCACCCTAGGATAAATTCGATATTCTGAATCAAAAAATTAAGTCCATTTTTAGAGATAAAATTTTAAAAATTTTAAAAAGTAGGTATTACTATTCATAACGGCTAGTTTGATTGGCTGTGGTGTGTGTTAGAACTCGAAGTTGCGTACAACAAACGCTACTATTTTATTCAAAGAGAATCATATCGTGGAACCTTGGGGTGTTTCATTGTAAATTTTTTATGTCCCCAAAATAAATTTATTTAGTCAAATTGAATATATAAAAGTATAAAATATTGGATTTAAAAAGGGTTCACTATTAAAATTTGGTAAAAGTGCATTTTTGGAAAATAATTATTTTATCTAAAAAATGAATTTGTTCTTAAATTTTGTACTAGAAACTCATAATAGTTATTCTAAAATTATAAGGATTATATAAAGTTCAAAATTTATTCAATACTATCCATAACCTCTTTTAAACGGCTTGTTTGGTAAGTCATAGTGCGCTTGAACTCGGGGTTGCATGTACTGCAAGTTATTGAATTATTCTGAAGAAGTAACACACTATGAAATCTTGGGGTGTTACATAGACCATAAAAAATATATTTTAATGATTGAAATTAATTATTATCTTCTTACATTGTTTTTTATTCTCTCTGTTAGAAAAACAGTTTTCTGGAATGAATTGAAAAAATTGAAATGTATAGAGCTTAACATTCCACCTTACCTATTGAATGTCAAGTGGTCACATCATCATACCACACATTGAACATCCCCTTAATGCATGAAAAAATAGCATACCATGAGTCGATGAATAATAATTTTCTATGTCATTAACTGACCACACATTGAAGATTCAACTTACCATGGATAGAGAATCAACTTACCATATATATAATCAACCTACTATGAGATGTTGTTGTAAATACTTTTTTCCAAATCATATGAATAAAAATACCCAATACATGAATAAATTATGTTACCATGCCATAGTGTGTAAATTTTTTCATAAATTGATATACAAAAAGTGTCTCTAAATACAATGAAAACACAAAGAAAAAGATTACCTCATCGACTCATGACCTTACCGCATGTTAAAATGATCTAACCACATGAAGAGATTAACTGACCATGTCAAATTGTTTCATTATCTAACTATGTCAGGTTTCATTAAAAAAATGATAATTTTCTTGAATACTGTAAATTCTGTATGATATAGAAATGGAGTATTTTAACTATATAAAGTCTATTTTTAAAGCTTTGAATGAAGCATCAATGTATTTAATGAAGAATGGTTATTCTGTGTTGGATAATTCTAATTATGATAAATTCAATATAAAAGTCAATGGTGTATAGGTATTATAGAATACATATACCTTTTTTCACAAACACAGAGAATAAAACTGGATCATTATATAAGAACTTGTGCTATAAAGAAGACTTTATGGTGCATTATTTTCTGAAATTGTCATTGAAACTTTTCCAAACCCCTTTCAAATTTAAATTCAAGAATATTAGTCAATGAAAGATTAATTTATTTGTCTTTATTACATATACTATATTTTTTCTCTTTCTCTTTTTTAGTTATTTTTTTAATATATGATTCAAATTAATTTTTTTTATTTGTAAAAACATAGTCTCTTATGCTAAAATAAATAACATTATATATTTTTTGAAATTCTTTTATATGTATTCCCATGAATAATTTTGTAAGATGTCTTGCATGGAATGGTACCTTTTTCATCACATATATAACTATAGAGGAGACTCTGTTCTAGGAAAATATTTTTTTATTATTGTTTTTAATACCCAATTTGGTTTAGGGATCAATTTATTAACTAATAAAATTCTTGGAAGAAGGAGATCTCCAATAGGAGGGGATAAGGACAAATCTTAAGCCTAAATACATTATTTAAATGTTTTTCTATTTTTTCCAATTATGCATAGGTTTCTTTCTTTTAAACTATAAAAAATCATTACATGGATAGTTAGTTTAAATTTGTGTGTATGTAAAGTATTAATTTATATAATATAATTTCAAAATATAAAGTGTTTAGAATATATTTTTTCTTATAAATAATAAAACATTAATGAAGTTTTTTTAATGATAAAAAATTATATATACCTACTATATATATTAACATGGTGTGTTATTCAATTGAAGTTTTTTAAATTTATTTTAAATACAAATTTGTTTTGGAACTAAATTCACCCCCACCCCCTATTGAGTTACTCACTCTAACCAACAATATGCTTCAATCACACCATCAATATATATAATTCGTATATACCATGTTAGGAATAATACATTTCATTGCATTCAACTTTTGTTATAACCATTGAAAATCTTTTTTGATCCTATACGGAAAACACATCTAGATATTTAAATTCCCAATATTTTAAAAAACCATTTTCAAAACAAAAATATACTAGAAATATTTTATAAAGGATTTTTCATTGAAAAAACCTGAAATCATGTAAATAAATAAAAAAACAAAACAAAAACAAAAAAACATAAAAATTCATTACTTTTATATATGTTAAAATAGAACATTCATGTTACCTTTGGCAAAGGAAATGAAAATTATATATATAAAAATTTATTTTGAAAACCTCTTAAATAATGGTAAATGATATATAAAATGTCATTTTGAATTATATGACATAAATAAAGTAATAATATAATTTATAAAATATTGACATAGAAGAAAAATAGTTGGAAGGGAAATACTAACAGATAATTTTATGATGAACGTCTCTTACCTTAAGAATAGCTCATCACATACGTTATTTGTATTCCAGAACAATAAATATAAGTTCATGTTTTGTTTTTATAGGAAAATTTTTCAGGATTATTTTTTATTTTATTTTATTTTTTATCATTTTTTTCCCACTACATAATCCACTATGTTTAGGTTATACAATTTGATGAGATTCAGCTCATATGTCCAAAAATTACATCGAAGGGGTTAATATAGTCAAATAAGACATTGTTCAATAATATATAGAATAATAATTAGTAAATAATTATCATTTTAATACATACATAATAATTTCAAAACCTACCATGATATTTTCTTATAAAACAATGAACTATGTTACAATCTGGGAGAAGGTGGGTCATATGTACGCTTGAGTAATGTTTCCATTTTTATCCATCATTATGGGAAGAAGCTATGTATCATTGTATCTTTCAAGAATTTTAATAATATCATAAATAACACATTACTTATTTAAATATTCCTATATATATCGTTAATGTGATGTGGTGATGAAAAATGAATCAAATGGCTTCGTGGAGGCGGTAATCCACATGTACATAAAAATAATATTATCATTTCTCAATGTATGAAATGGTAAGAAATTAAATGATATATTATATTTTCGTATTTATAAATATTTCCTTCATTTCATATATATATATACACACATTAAATCCATCATTATAAAAATCCTTAATAGAATGTAATGGAAAATGAATTACATCTATTCGTGACATGATAGTCCATCATTAACATGAATAACTATTTCATTTCCCATTTTATGGAAGAAGGATTGGGATATAGGTCATTCCATTAACATAATAAAATAATTATATATGTTTTATAGTTATGAAATAATATAATTTTGGTGGAATAATATTTTAATAAGGTATAAATAGAAATAAAATGAAAAAACTTGTTTTAGAACTACACTACTTCTTCATAAAACATTTTGATGTTTACACCAAATGTAATCTTAAGTTAGTTTTATGAAGAAAAAAAATTGTTCTAAGAAGTTGGGATAAATCATATTAAAGTATTTGGGTAGTAATTGTATGATATAAATTGTTATTTAAGTGTTATTAAAATTTAAGAAGAGGATATATTTTATAATAGAGAGGAGAGGGACTCTTGAAAATTTATAAAATATTAAATTACCAAAACATAATAAAAATATTATAATGGATCCATATTGTTAAAATTATAATTCATGATGATTTTCTGTCTAAATTATACCATAAGAATTTATTGGAAATGTTTATGCGATTTTTTCATAGTTTTCATTTCGTTTATAACTTGGTTTAACACTTTTTGGTAATTATGGTGGTATTAATGTTTTTAGTCATTAGGGGTCAAGAAAGATATGGAAAAATTGAAAAAAAATCCCTAAATTTGACATGGCATTTATTATAAACCATATACCATTTACATGGACATATATTTTATTTTTAGGAATATTAATTTTTTTTTAATGAAACGATATTTATTATAAAATATAATTAATGTCAATTTAGATATTATTTATTTAATTATACTTAAAATATATATATAAAGAAAAGAAGAAATTATAATATCACATTTTAAACATACATAAAAATGTTATTTTTATCTAAAAATATTATCTAACATTATAATTTATTCAAAATATATTACTTTTAATATTTTTGAAATCATTTATTTTTTTTCTTTTTAATTAAATAATTACGGTGTCCGTGTTTTGAATTTTATTAAGGGAGTTATTTAATAACTAAATATTATAAATTAAATACCATATTAACAATACCTATTTATCATTAAAATAAAATATTATAATAAAAAATTTCTTTTTTATTCACTATATCAAAATATGAAAGATAATAAAACTATGAAAATGTAATCATTGACGTTTCATTACATAATTTATTATAAATCAAATAAACATTAAAATATTGAAAAAGTGTCATATATTTGAATATTTCTATTCTATAGATAAAATATAATCATTTAATAAAATCAAGGAATGTTTTAGTGTTACCTTTTATTTTTTATCAATTTATTTTTACCATTAATGAACCCATTTTACCTTTACGATGGTATAAAAATTTACCACTATTACTCTTGATAAAGATAAAAAATAAAAGGGACCTATTTCATAAATATGGATATAATGATTCTAAATATGGAATTTATTTTGAAATATTAAATTAATATAAGTGTGTATTTTATTATAATATTAAACTCAAAAAATATGATGAAAATCATTTTTCCAGAAAGAAGCATTTTTTAAGAAATAGATGGTCTTATATAAACTCTATGACAACAAATCATAAGTATATAAATTTAAATTAATACAAATAGATAAATAATACATAAAATTCATTTAAATATTTCCCTATTAGTGATTATTTTAAATAATTAAATTGGTTAAAATTTATGCACTTAAATATATATTTCATCACATAAAATTTCAAAGTATAAAAATAAACATACACAAAAATCAAGAAAATATATGATTCTAATGAATTTAATTATATTATTTTTTAGAAAAATTTATATCTCCTTTTAAAAGCAAATTCAAAATATAATGATACTTTTTTATTAATTTATTTAATATAATGAAATGAAAGAATTTGAAAAATTGATAATTTTCGCCATTCAATCAAAAAGAAATCATTTAAAGAAATCAAAAAAAATTATCCCTATGTTATGTTATATATATTAATTTAAAAAAAAATATTTTAATTTTAAGAAATAACATTTCTAATTGTTCATAAAATTAGTTATGAAATTTTCTCACAATTATTAATGACAATCATTTTTTAAGATGTTTTTTTCAATAATAAAATGGAATTAATAATGTATGAGTGATTTTTCACTAAATTTTTTTTGATACATTTATGTTTATTAGGCCCTTCGAATATATTTCATAAATAAGTTAATCTTATTTATACCTACTAAATTAATATATAGGTTATAAGAATCATATTAAAATTATAATATTTTACAGTTCATTTAATATCAGTATTTAATATCTTATACACTATCAAACATAGGTTTCATTTTTAAAATATTGGGGTGTTACATTCTATATAATTGATAAATTTCATCCTCATAATTTGAGCATGATATTGGTTATGAATGTTTTCAGTCTGAATATAACTTTTTTAGAATCACACATTGTAATATGGGTTAATAAAAATTCATCCTGATAATTGGTAAAGATAACTACAATGACCATTTTGAATAATACATAACAAGGTCTCCAAATATAAAAATTGTAGAATGAAGTAAAAATATTGTATAATATTATTATGACCAAGTATTTTTTTGAGAGATATATAGATCATTTATATTAAAAAAGTGAATGACCGGGATAAATTCTATAACTAGTAAACCATAAACCTTATATGTGTGAAAAATACCATCGACGCTTCCGAAATAAAGGTAAAATGATGATTTTTTCTTTATCCTTTCTTATAGTTGAGTAATTATTTAGACATTAGATAAATAATGCAAGTAAATACACTTATTTTATAAGTATAATTTAATCCATTGATCATTTTCCAACACAATTTAATCATTTCTTCCAAATAATGAGTTTTCATGATGACATTTTTAAGCCTGAAGAACTAAAATAAAATTCTAATATATCAACAGTTTCTCAAAAAAATAATAAATTATTCCTCATATCATTAAAATTAACTAAAACTATAGTGTTTATCCCAAGGTAAAATAATTCCGAAAATGAATGAACCTTCATATAATAAAAAATAAAATTAATCTCAAACCCCTCAACAGCAACACCCAATGTTCATCTTATATCATTTGATAAATACCTCAACCAGAAATTCATCAAATTATTTTTTACCACGTTGAAAACATAAAAATAGAATGATTTGTTCAAATATTCTTCCAAGATTAATTTATTATTTATCCCTAATAAAAATTAGTCACTCATAAAATCATATACCCAAAACATCATATACCCTAATCATATAATATCCAAAATAACAAATTCATTTTAAGAAATTACATGAATACCCAAAAAGTTACATTGAAAAAAAATTCTTCAAAAAAATAATTTATTATTTAATTATGAAATAAAATCCCAAAAGATTCTGTTCACCTCAATCATATAATGTTCCCCAAAATATATTTATATTTTTTCTAAAATAACTTAATTGCTAAACAATTTTTTAGACCCAATGTTGTTTATACAATTAAAACATATTTTCCCAATATTGAAATAATATTTATTTGTAATTTCATACTAAATTTTACATCACATAGTCTAGTGTTAGCAGATGTACTCTTCGCACCATTCAATTTTTTTCAATTTGTAGATAGTATCATAGACGAACTGGATAAAAAGGTCACATATAATTCCTAAAAAATATATAATGATGTCTTTTTCAGTATTTTTAATTTTTTCATTAATAAATTTTTTTCTCTTGTAGTGTTTGATGTTCTTGTTTGAAAATGAATTTTTCATACTTTTTTCATAAAACTATATTATAATAACAAGTTATATTTGAGTCACTAATCCACTCTTGTCACCCGTTGGTCCTGGGTTCAAGCCTGTACAACATGTTGGATAAAACATGTTTTCCTTTTTAATAAAACTATATCATTATAACTCTTAAAATTTTCCATGAAATAAGGATAACATTCTAAA
Organism: Viscum album; assembly: GCA_963277665.1. NCBI lineage: Eukaryota > Viridiplantae > Streptophyta > Magnoliopsida > Santalales > Viscaceae > Viscum > Viscum album. The sequence continues at coordinate 626,049,567 of OY728151.1, read as the reverse complement.
AAATATCATTATTCATACAATAACATTTTAAAATCAATATTTTTCAATACAGGTCATTTTTCCACAATATAAAATCATCTTAATTGAGTATCATCATGCATATTTTAACTCAAGGGTTTATATATCAATTTATAATATGTTCATAAATTAGTGTGTCCAATAATTATCACATTTTTAATACACCACTTTTAAAAGGTATCTATTTCATGTAACATATGCTTCCAAATAAAGAAAAATATATATTATATTGTATGTTTTATAATTCCCTTAACAATTATAATATTTCACGATATCACTAATAATCACACCCTTTATTAAAATTAATTTTTAAACCCTTAAAAACTTTGTGCCATATTATTTTATGATATAAAATATGGATTTCTGATTCTTCAATATCAAAACAATCATGAGTCATCAATAGAACATAATAAAATAATTCAAAACTTAAATCCACATATTAGGTTCTTCCTTTATGCTATTGATATCTCATTTATCTTTCGATATGAATTACATGTCTCCAAAAACTAAATAACTAATTCCTTCATGGTATTTACATTTCAGAATGAGATAGATGAGTTGTGAATTTGAAATGAAGTAAAATATATTAATAGATTTATTAAATTTTTTGAGAAATAAAAAGTTGTTGGTCAGATTAAATAGTTTCTTGTCTAATATTTAGATGTTTAAAAAGATTTAAAAATGTTTAATATAATAATTTTTCATTATAATGATGATTAAATCATTTGGAGGGAACAATAAAGTTGTGTGAGATCCTTTTCCATTCATACTCATAAAAGATCATTAATCTGTAGATATGAAAATAATTAAAATATAAAATGAATCATTCCATGTCAAAATTAAAATGGTCTTTGTATGGAAAATAACTATATAGATTATATAATAATTTAACCATTGATTCCTTATAAAATAATCATAAAAAATTCAACCCTAAACAATTTTTTATCAAAAAATGTAATCTCATACACATCCACTTACATCCTAGGAAATGTAAAAGGTATTTTTGAAATAGTATTCCATGTTAAAACTATGTGCTACATATATCACAACCTAAAATAACTTCTCCTAAAATCTCATTAATAAATTTAAAATCAACCACTTAAAAACAAAAAAATGTTTTCAAATCCTTCGAACATATGATCATCCTCAAAACATATAACCCCATGGGTTTAAACATAACTCTTAAATTAATTTGAAATTAAAACATCCTGACATATTTTTTATTCTAAACACTTCTCTAATGCCAACTATAATGACCCAACCATATACAATACATATTCATGTGTCTTTCGATAATAATTAGTTTTCTTGAATTATTGAATATTTTTCAGGTTTAGAGATTTTGAAAATCTAAACGTAACACTAACATAAATAAAAAATAAATTATAATGATTAAAATTCTACTAGATATCAAAATTTCCCCCAATATAAAACTTTTAAAATAAAACATGTTCTCTTATCATGGAAAATCATCCTAAAAATCATCATGACATAGTCATTATTTTTAACCATCAATAATTCTTATGAAAAACATTTTAAAAATAATATATGGGAACAAAAATAATAGTATAATGGAAATAAAAAGAAGTCATCCATCATTTTTGTGAAAAACATGAAAACCCATAAATTTCTTTCATTCACCATAATTTCAATTGATAATATTAAATAAATAATTTCCATATGAATGACACACATTATGATCAAGATTAAAACCCCTAGAAATAAATTAAGTATCGCTTTTTAAAAAAATATATCACTATTTTTGGATCCCATGTAAGAAAAACTATATCCAAGTTAAATAAAAATGAGAAATATCTTTGGTTAACTCCCACCTTACCAATAACGATAAGGAACATTACTCAATGATTTGGAGTGATATTTAGGAAAACACATCGTATAATCTATATTGCTCTAAAATTTTATATAATTTGTATTAGGATCACCCGTCATATAATTTTTATCAGGATCACTCATCATCATTTATAATAATCATGTTGCATATAATCAACAAAGCATTTTTATAGTGTAATAATTTGTTATAAAATCCATGAAAAACAATTTTGAACCTATATGAAATAACCCCATAAGGTACTGAAATACCATTTCTTTTCAAAACCAATTTTCAAAAACAAAAAACACAATCTATGTAACACCACGAGCTTCTATGATACGCTTATCATTCAATAATGCAATAGCTTGCATTGTACGCAACTTCGAGTTCTAAAACACGGCGACTAATCAAAGTAGCCATTATGAATATTAATAACCACTTTTTAAAATTATAGAAATTTTATATTTCAAAATGGACTTCATTTTTGTATTCGTAATATCGAAATTATCCAAAGTTGAATTTTTTGTAATTTTCTAAGAACTTCCAATTTTTTATGAATAGTGAAAATTACTTAGAAACAACTTTTTTAATCAAAATAATTTATAGTGATAAATTATACTATTTAGTGGTTTTAAAGTATATTTAGAATATATTTTTACCATTTTATCCAATGGTGGTAATTAGAATTAATTTAACATTGAAATTGGACATAAACAATCGCCAATCTTTTGATATAAATTGTTTCTTAAAAACACGCTATTGTTGTGATAGCGGGAATTAATTATAAAATTAATTAATGAAACTTACATGTTTGGAATTTTTTAAAATAGACATCATTTTTGAATTCGGAATATCAATTATAGCATAGGGTGAAATTTTGGCACTGTTCTGAAAAACTTCAATTTTTTGATGAATAGTGAAACCACTAAGTGGTAGTTAAATAACTGATTTTTCGTTTAAATGAAATATTGCCACTTCTGTGATTTGATTTTCAAAAATCCGACATACATGGTGGTCATTAAGAAGTAAAATGTGGTTCAATGAGATTAAAATAATTTTTTGGTGAATAGTAACTTTTAAGTTCTTAATCGCGATTAGAGGTAATTAGTGTAGTTTAAGGTAAAAATAATATTTTAGTAATATGATATGAGTTTGAAACTTGTCCTACTCCTATTGGATGAGTCATGGCCGACCAAGACAACCCATGGGTCAACTTGGGGACCCCATGGAGCCACTTTGGTTGGAAAATGACATTAATATATATTTATTTAATGTTAAAATTAAATTGACACAAACATGAGTTGTTCTACTAAAACATTTTTTAAGTGGGGTTACACAAGTCTAAATTTTGACTATAAATATTCATTAGAAATCTAAAAAGATTTCCTACATCATAGTATTTTGTGTATAATTTTTAGACATTAAATAAATTAAATTATTTATGACATCATGATGATGCAGCGATGACCTCATTATTTAACGATTTAAATAAAATGAGAAGATAATGTACAATCCAAGGCATACAATTGTCCAAAGCCTATTGGATTAGGGGATTTCGAACCCTTATCACCTTAGCCTCGAATTATACAAGTGTGGGACCTTTAGAATCCGAAAATCATTGTATAATAGAATAACATTTCATTACTTTCCAAAAGTGCCCCTCCTCTCCACTTATAAAAAGCCCCCACCACTACCACCTCATTCACACTATCAAGCCATTTGGATCGGCCAACCTCTGCCCAAATACTCTCCCAACTCCGCCCTATTACTCCTAGAAGCCTCACTTTGGGCAGAACTCTTCCCAAGGAAGCCTTTGGATCAAATCAAAAAGAGTTAACCGATTTTGAGGTAATGTCTTCTCTAATGTTGTTTTGTTTTATTTTTCTTCTCCAACACCCTAAACACTTTTTATTCATTTATTTTGTAACAACACCAGTATCCTCAATATACTAGGATGTTGTTATAAGAAGTATTCGAGCTACACTTACACACACCTACATCTAATGGTTAAAGAACATACGGTTTCTGTGGATGGCGAATTTCTGCCTCACGAAACGATGATTGTTCAACACTTATATAACACCTTCAAAGGTGGATATTAAGATGTAACTATATTTATATATGATATATAATATTTTTATGTTTTACTTATGCTTCTGTATTTTTCATTTATGGAATACTTTATGATTTCCATTATGGGTAAACGCGATAATTTCATTTTAGGAAGTGCGGACTACCGCCCCCTCAATGTGATTTGAATCGTTAATGCCATATGTGGGATGTATAAAGGATGGAGTAAATGGTATTATACACTATATTATACTGGAATTATATTATTAATTTATATAATTATGATTTCCTTCCTTTAAATATGAAATTGAAATGAAAGTAGCGTTCATGTGTACGTATGGCTTACCGTCTCCATGAACGGTGCATTTCATTTCTTACCTCTAAATGTTACGTAATATTATAAATGAATGTATATACTAGATATATAATATATATATATGACATCTAAATCAGGAATATAATTCTGGAGATAATGGATATTCTACCACATAAACAACTTGTAATTATAAGAAGTTTATTGTTGACTCAAGTACCAAAGATCGACAAAACGACCGTTATTAACTTAAATAATTACATAATGTTCATAACATTGTAATAAGTGATATAAAAGGGATAATGAACTTGAAAAAGGTTCTTAATAAAGTAGATATTAACTCTAGTTTATTATTTAGGAGGTTAAAGAACAGTCGAATCAAGTCGGACACAAGGTAAGGGAACTTCTTAACCCAATTTCCATTCTTTGGGTTAATCTCATACTTTCAAATTATTTCATGATATTATTATGTACTATTTTGTATTTTTACTTTCTATATGTGTACCTATAGTGAATACACATAATAGATCTATTTTATTTTAAAAATGATATTTTTAAGAACTTCGTCTCAATCTCCTTTCATTGAGGCATATTTGGTTTTATACAGAACTTTCTTTTATATGGTGTATAAACCCCTTTGAATTTTACGTTTATTCAAAAAGAATATTTTTATATGAAGCATTTTTCTAAACGACAAAAGGGAATGTTTTTCTTTCCGTACTTATGCGGCGACAACGACTTCTCCACCGCCGTGACCATTATTTGAGTTTTGGCTTCCTCTACAAGCCATCATTTTTTTAATGAAAAATAAATACAATGTTTTAACTTTCTTTTATTTTGGTATTGAAAATGGGTTTGAAAGCGTTTTTATTATATCAATGTGTTGTATTGATATCTTGTGATTGAAATGTGGAAATGTTATGTTTCCTTTATGCATGTTTTATGTGATACGATTATGTTATGGTTTATGATATGTTTAAACCTATTCATATGAAAAATGTATTGGACTTAATAAGTGACGGGTGGAGCCCGCTATAGCTCCTCGATGCATCGGTAGGTCTCATGAGACAACTAGACGTGGAATTGGCCGAGGCCCTTTCCCATTTTGATTTATGGTTTTGGTCGAGGCCTTAATCATTTTAGACGTCTTGGCTGAGGCCTTGAAAAAATGTTTCAGAATGTCTGGCATTATACATTCCCTCATTATGAAAGTGGTTATTGATATTTCATGTGATTATTCGTTTAGTAGAATATCCTTGTGAGTAGGTAATGGCATTATTTTATTATACTTTTTCCATATTATTATGAAGTTCAAGTTCAATAAGGCTTTTGTTTTAGTTATACATTGCCTTAAATGCTTATGTTTTCTTATGAAAGTTTCCGCTATATTGTTATCCTTACGGATCATTTGAGCTCACCCCTTTCAATGTTTTATTTTTCCCAGGATGTGAAGAAGTGTATTATGACTGACTTGCAAGAAAATAAGTGAGGATATGAGTGTGGACTAGGGAGACAATTTTATTGTAGTTTTCATTTTTATGATGTAATGTAATGTTTATGAATGTATCTAGTGTTTCCAAGGCTACTAAACTAATCGGTCTTTTGAGACTTGATCTTTTGTGATCATGCCAATGTTACGAAGTAATGCACCGACTCTGGGTAGCTGGGGTCGGGGCATTATAGTTGGTTTCAGAGGCAGTTTAGTACTAACCTTGGATGCTAGATTTAGATAAACTCTGATTAGAGCACATAGCCCAAAGATAGACTTTGAGGATTAGTATAGAAGAACTTCCTTGAATTTTTTTATTGTAGAGATTTAGTGAGTTTTCCAAGAAATACATCCCTGTCTGGATACGAGCAGGTAGAGGCAGCTCTGGCACAGATGTACCTAGGGGTAAAACCAGAAAACACCGCTTTGAGCTAGACTCGAATGGGAACTGGTGCACGACAACGGGCCTTGCTGCACTCTTGGTTACGACACTCCCGGGGGATATGCTTAGGATAATTCCCATTTTCTTTACAAACCACTATGAACGGTTATGAGTATATACTTCCTCAAATAAAACCTTTTTATGATTATGGATTATATCCATAAATTGTTCAATTTATGTTAAGTATTTTACAAGTATGAAATTATGTATTTTGATTCATAAACTAATCTAGTTTATGACATTGTTTAGAAATGGCGCCTAGTGGAAGGAATGGAAACCGTATCAACGCACGCACTCCGTGTAGGGATTTCCCTCCTACTCAAGAAAATTATTGTGGAGCTGGAGATACAACTGCTGCTGATCAACTTATTACCATACTGGGACAACTCACTCAGGTTATGAATAATAACCTTACTCGTATGGAGCACCCTGATCCGCAACGTAGAGGATCAATGTTAGACCGCTTCATGAGGCAACAACCACCAACCGTCAATGGGGGTACAAATCCATTAGTAGCTGAGCAATGGATAAACTCCTTAGAGAAAATATTTCATGCCATGGGGAGTAGCGAAAGGGAGAAGGTTGTCATGGCAGTTTACCGCCTCACTGGAGATGCCGATCAGTGGTGGTCGCTGATTCAAAACACAAAGGAAGATGATGACGTATCGAATATGGAATGGAGGGAGTTCAAAGAGCTTTTCTTAGAAAAATACTTTCCTCGTGACCATCGAGCAGATATGGAAAGGAAATTTCTGAGTCTGAGGCAGAAGGAGGATGAGAATGTAGCAAAGTATGAGGCTAACTTTACAAGGATAGCGAGGCATGCTGCCGATTATATAAATAACCCAAGGAGTAAGATTGATCATTTCTTTTATGGGTTAAAACCATTTCTCCGTCGATCTTTAGTATCACAATCCTTTTCATCATACGAAGATATTGTCTCGTGTGGTATCAAGACAGAAAAGGAATTCTCTAAGTCTTATGACAACAATGTAAATCAAGAGAAGAAGAGAACGGTGGAACAAGAGACAGATAAAGGGAAAAAGGGAAAGAAGGATTTTCCATTATGTGATAATTGTGGGAAGAATCACCCTGGTACTTTCCTAAAAGGAATGGGAGTTTGTTATAAATGTGGAGAAAAGGGTCACCAGGCTCGTGATTGCAAGGGAAAGAAAGAGACTATCAAAGTTGAATGCTACAATTGTAGAGAAATGGGTCATTATGCAAATGAATGTCCTAAGCGTCAGGGAAACTTACCTCAGAAAAGGCCAAAGGATCAAGGACAATCTTATGCTGTTACTATAGTTGAAGCAGAATAACTAATGTATTGGTGCTTTTGGACTCATGGATTATATTCTAGATATTAGAATAATGTGATATATATATAAGGATTGTACTGTAGTACTGGTTGATTTTAGTAAGGTTTTAATATGATGAAGGTAATTATATTTTTAGTATGTGACAATAAGAGAAACTTTACTTTGTTTGGGGAATCTGATAAATTGGTTTTGGAATTAAGAGACCTTTTAGAGAAAGTCTGGACAGAGGTATTTTGGATAACAATAAAGGTTGGAGTGGATTAAGTTGATCTTTGGATAGTATTGTTTAAGGTTAAAAAATTTATGAAGATTATTTTTGGAATATTATAATACTATAGTTTTAGGAAAAGGACAACCTGCAGGGTGGGGCATAACCCGTCGCGTCGGACAAAGCTGCAGGAATCGAACCCACAACCATAGTGCGACAGGCCTTTATTTCCTACCACTAGCCTACAGGAAGTCCCTGGTTATTACAAAATAATTTTACTAATCTAAATGGTATGTGTTAAGATTTGGAACCTTATACAATTAGGATAAGTATAATATTTTTGAGTTCTATTATCTTTTTGAGTGAAAGATGAGTTGAAGGTTGAAACTCTAATTGTCAAGCATAAAAATATATATACCTATCTCTTATTAAATGAATAAATTAATTCTTAAACTTTAGTAAAGGGATATTAAAACAAAAAAATCTGTTATCCTAATACATTATGTCTTGTTGAACTGATGATATTTTAAATCAACATAGATTGAAGGTTTTGAGGCCCTCAATTTGACAGTTGATTGTGATTGATGACCTCAATCACTCCCTACAAATATTTACGTTTTTCCTCCAATTATATGTCTCTAATTTCCACCAATGTTCTCCTAATCGAGATCATAATCGGGTGGTGACTTTTTCATTTCCCTTTCCCTCTTATTAAGGCTAAATTTTATTAATCTTATTTCCGATGTGGGTTTTCCTCAAAGGTATTTTCTCTTTTCAACCTTTTATTTTCAAAGAAAAATTTCAAATTGCGAGAATGCAATTTATTGAAGGAGGGGAGAATGCAACACCCCGAGCTTCCATGATACGCTTCTCATTCAATAATGCAATAGCTTGCATTGTACGCAACTTCGAGTTCTAAAACACCACGACTAATCAAAGTAGCCATTATGAATAGTAATAACCACTTTTTAAAATTATAGAAATTTTATATTTCAAAATGGACTTCATTTTTGTATTCGTAATATCAAAATTATCCAAAGTTGAATTTTTTGTAATTTTCTGAGAACTTCCAATTTTTTATGAAGAGTGAAAATTACTTAGAAACAACTTTTTTAATAAAAATAATTTATAGTGATAAATTATACTATTTAGTGGTTTTAAAGTATAATTAGAATATATTTTTACCATTTTATCCAATGGTGGTCATTAGAATTAATTTAACATTGAAATTGGACATAAACAATTGCCAATCTTTTGATATAAATTGTTTCGTAAAAACACGCTATTGTTGTGATAGCGGGAATTAATTATAAAATTAATTAATGAAACTTATATGTTTTAAATTTTGTAAAATAGACATCATTTTTGAATTCAGAATATCAATTATAGCTTAGGGTGAAATTTTGGCACTGTTCTGAAAAACATCAATTTTTGATGAATAGTGAAACCACTAAGTGGTAGTTAAATAACTGATTTTTCATTTAAATGAAATATTACCACTTCTGTGATTTGATTTTCAAAAATAAGACATACATGGTTGTCATTAAGAAGTAAAATGTGGTTCAATGAGATTAAAATAATTTTTTTGGTGAATAGTAACTTTTAAGTTCTTAATCGCGGTTAGAGGTAATTAGTGTAGTTTAAGATAAAAAAATAATATTTTAATAATATGATATGAGCTTGACACTTGTCCTAATCCTATAGGATGAGTCATGGCCGACCAAGAAAACCCATGGGTCAACTTGGGGACCCCATGGAGCCACTTTGGTTGGAAATGACATTAATATATATTTATTTAATGTTAAAATTAAATTGACACAAACATGAGTTGTTCTACTAAAACAGCATTTAAGTGGGGTTACACAAGTCCAAATTTTGACTATAAATATTCATTAGAAAGCTAAAAAGATTTCCTACATCATATTAGTTTGTTTTTAATTTTTAGACATTAAATAAATTAAATTATTTATGACATCATGATGATGCAGCGATGACCTCATTATTTAACGATTTAAATAAAATGAGAAGATAATGTAAAATCCAAGGCATACACTTGTCCAAATCCTATTGGATGATGAGATTTCGAACCCTTATCAACTTATACTCGAATTATACAAGTGTGGGACCTTTATAATCCGAAAATCATTGTATAATAGAATAATATTTCATTACTTTCCAAAAGTGCCCCTCCTCTCCACTTATAAAAAGCCCCCACCACTACCACCTCATTCACACTATCAAGCCATTTGGCTCGGCCAAACTCTGCCCAAATACTCTCCCAACTCCCCCCTCTTACTCCTAGAAGCCTCACATTGGGCAGAACTCTTCCCAAGGAAGCCTTTGGCTCAAATCAAACAGAGTTACCCGATTTTGAGGTAATGTCTTCTCTAATATTGTTTTGTTTTATTTTTCTTCTCCAACCCCCTAAACTCTTTTTATTCATTTCTTTTGTAACAACAACAGTATCCTAAATATACTAGGATGTTTTTATAAGAAGGATTCCAGTTACACTTACACACACCTACATCTAATGGTTAAAGAACATACAGTTTCTGTGGATGGTGAATTTCTGCCTCACGAAACGATGATTGTTCAACACTCATATAACACCTTCAAAGGTGGACATTAAGATGTAACTATATTTATATATGATATATAATATTTTTATGTTTTACTTATGCTTCTGTATTTCTCATTTATGGCATACTTTATGATTTCCATTATGGGTAAACGCGATAATTTCATTTTAGGAAGTGCGGACTACCGCCCCCTCAAAGTGATTTGAATCGTTAATGCCATATGTGGGATGTATAAAGAATGGAGTAAATGGTATTATACAATATATTATACTGGAATAATATTATACATTTATATCATTATGATTTCGTTCCATTGAATATGAAATTGAAATGAAAGTAGCGTTCATGTGTACGTACGGCTTACCATCTCCAGGAACAGTGCATTTCATTTCTTACCTCTAAATGTTACGTAATATTATAAATGAATGTATATACTGGAAATATAATATATATATGACATCTAAATCATGAATATAATTCTGGAGATAATGGATATTCTACCACATAAACAACTTGTAATTATAAGAAGTTTATTGTTGACTCAAGTACCAAAGATCGACAAAACGACCGTTATTAACTTAAATAATTACATAATGTTCATAACATTGTAATAAGTGATATAAAAGGGATAATGAACTTGAAAATGGTTCTTAATAAAATAGATATTAACTCTAGTTTATTATTCAGGAGGTTAAAGAACGGTCGAATCAAGTCGGACACAAGGTAAGGGAACTTCTTAACCCAATTTCCATTCTTTGGGTTAATCTCCTACTTTCAAATTATGTCATGAAATTATTATGTCCTATTTATTATTTTTACTTTCTTTATGTGTACCTATAGTGAATACACATAATAGATCTATTTTATTTTAAAAATGATCTTTTTAAGAACTTCGTCTCAATCTCCTTTCATTGAGGCATATTTGATTTTATACACAACTTTCTTTTATATAGTGTATAAACCCCTTTGACTTTTACGTTTATTCAAAAGGAATATTTTTATACGAAGCGTTTTTATAAACGACAAAAGGGAATGTTTTTATTTCCGTAATTATGCGGCGACAACGACTTCTCCGCCGCCGTGACCATTATTTGTGTTTCGGCTTCCTCTACAAGCCATCATTTTTTTTAATGAAAAATAAATACAAAGTTTTAACTTTCTTTTATTTTGGTATTGAAAATGGGTTTGAAAGAATTTTTATTATATCAATGTGTTGTATTGATATCTTGTGATTGAAATGTGTAAATGTTATGTTTCCTTTATGCATGTTTTATGTGATACGATTATGTTATGGTTTATGATATGTTTAAACCTATTCATATGAGGAATGTATTGGACTTAATAAGTGACGGGTGGAGCCCGCTATAGCTCCTCGATGCATCAGTAGGTCTAATGAGACAACTAGACGTGGAATTGGCTGAGGCCCTTTCCCATTTTGATTTATGGTTTTGGCCGAGGCCTTAATCATTTTAGACGTCTTGGCTGAGGCCTTGACAAAATGTTTCAGAATGTCTGGCATTATACATTCCCTCATTATGAAAGTGGTTATTGATATTTCATGTGATTATTCGTCTAGTAGAATATCCATGTGAGTAAGTAATGGCATTATTTTATTTTACTTTTTCCATATTATGCTGAAGTTCAAGTTCAATAAGGCTTTTGTTTTAGTTATACATTGCCTTAAATGCTTATGTTTGCTTATGAAAGTTTCCTCTATATTGTTATCCTTACGGAGCATTTGAGCTCACCCCTTTCAATGTTTTATTTTTCCCATGATGTGAAAAAGTGTATTATGACTGACTTGCAAGAATATTCAGTGAGGATATGAGTGTGGACTAGGGAGACCATGTTATTTTAGTTTTCATTTTTATGATGTAATGTAATGTTTATGAATGTATCTAGTGTTTCCAAGGCTACTAAACTAATCGGTCTTTCGGGACTTGATCTTTTGTGATCATGCCAATGTTACGAAGTAATGCACCGACTCTGGGTAGCTGGGGTCGGGGCGTTACAATCGATGTGAATGAGGGTTTTATTTGCAGAAAATAGTATACCTTGTAATGGTATATTAAAATCAAATATTGGTTGTAATCGGATGAAAATTTTGTGTCACTGTATATGTTAAAATATAAAATTCTTTTTGTATTTTCTATGTAAAATGAAAAATTTTGTAAAAACGTTTTTCTGAAAAACATTAAATTTTTTTAAAAAGAAACATAACATTTAATTTCTAATTATTTTTTATAATTAAAATAATAATGGATTTTTAAAAATACAGACATAAAAGAAAAATAGTTTTAAGGGAACTGTAAATGGGGATTTTTAAAAGAAATTCACATACCTTGAGTCTCATTATCCACATAAATTTTTATCTTCTTAAATAATTAACATATTTACAGTAAGAAAAAACAATTTTCAAATTTACTATTTCATTTTATTTAATATATTACCCAGTTATATTTAATTACATTATCAATTCCTTTTGTGTCAAATGTTTTGATGATATTCTCCTCAAATGTACAAAATTACTTTTCCAGGATTAAAATGGTCAAATATGTCATTATTAAATCTTCTATATATTAATAATAATGATATAATTTTAATTTTTATGTATCAATTATTCTTTTAAATCTAGACAGGATAAATGGGTATAAAAAATAAATTGTGTTACAACCATAGAGATGGTATGTCATTTGTACACATGAGTAATGTTTCTATTTTTCAACAATCATTACAAATAGAAGTTAATTACTATTTTAAAATTATATAATGTTCATAATATCACAAATAACATTTTTTTTATTTTAAATATTCTTATATATATTATCCATGTGCTGTGGTGAAGAAAATTGAATCACATCGGTTCGTGGTGGCGGTAGTCCACATGTAGGCATGAGTGACATTTTCATTTTTCAATGATTTAAAAGATAAAAAAATTAAATGTTATATTATATTTTAATAATGAGACATATGTTATGAATAATATATATATATACCCTAAATACATCATTAAAACCTAATATAATATGAGTTTATGTAAAAATAATTACATCGGTTCACAAGGTGATTCCCATTTGATGGAAGAGGCAGATACATATATGTTATAAAATTAAAATAAAAAAATATAATTATATTTTAGAAAAAAACTACTATATTATAATGTTTTCATAATATTTGAAGGATTTTGTAGAATAAATAAAATGAAATCAATTGTTTATGATCTATAACTCTTGTTGGAACAATGACTAAAATTTTACACTAAATGCATTCCTATATTGTTTTTCTAATCAATACAATGCCTCTTGGAAGTAAGGATTAATGTTAGGATGTGATTTTTTATTATGTGATAAAAATGATTCTTTAGGTTTGCATAAATGATATAATTAAGTTCATATTTATAAGAAAGGATATGAAAAATCATGGAATTTCATAAAATATTAAATTAATTTATTTTTTTATTCATATATAAACAGATAAAAATTTAAAGTAATAAAATATAATATTATTTTGAGTTTAAATCAACTCATACATTGAATATTGGATATTTTTGGGTGATGATTGCTTCCATATATTTTTATTTTATCATATTTTAACCCTTTTTGACAATTACCATGATATTAATGTTTTCAATCTTTAGTGGTTATGAAAGTCATTATAAAAGAACAAATAAACTATAAATGGAAAATTGTAGATATTATAATTCATATACAATTTAATTTGATGATAATAATATTTTTTATTATTTTTAATACATTTTATAAAACATTATTTTTTATAAAACATGTTTAATATCAATTTCAACATTATACATTTGAAATGACATTAAAACATCTAGGAATGTATGGTATTCAAATATATAAATTTTAATCCTCTATAAAAGGATATATTTTTCTAAAAAATTGTGACACAATAATGTATTCAAATAAGATTACTTTAAATATTTTTAATACCATTTATTTTATTTTACATTAAATTAAACTATTCATAATTTAGTGTTTAGTAATAACTTATGCTAATTATTTAAAAAATAAAAATTAGAAATAAATTAAAATGTTAAAAAATATCTATATTTAAAATATACATTTAAAATCTAAAAAAATTTCATCCCTTCATAAAGAATATAAATATGATAAAACAAATAATATGGCATTTTTGTCTTTTATTTACATAAAGTATTAAAGGATAAAACCATGGAAATATAAAACAAAGGGCCATATATTGACATCATATATGTATATATATAAATAATATAATAAAATTAAATAAAAATTAAGGGTTTCTTTTTATTCCAAATAAAATTATTTTTACCCTTAATTAAACTATTTTACATTTACTATGTTAATAAACTTATCTATGGTTACTATTCATTATGACAAAAAATAAAAGGGTTTTGTTAACTGAATTTTAATTTATTAATAAAAATATAGAATTAAATTTTTAATATTAATTTTTTAAAAGTGGATGAGTATAAATAATAATTAAACCTGCAAAACATGTTTAAAATATTTTTTCAAGAATATGAATTTTTGAAGAAATAAATGATCTTATATTAATCCATGAAAAGTAATAATAATTATATATATTTCAATTAATATAGATACATATATAATTTATACATTTAATTTAAATATTTATTTATTTTGGGTTTTATTAATTAACTAAAATCGATATATTATTTACATGAAATAATATTTCATTGAAAATTTTGATTTCAAGGAGAAAAATATACTTATTCAAAAATCATTAAAATTACTAATTCAAATGAAATTAATTATATTATTATAAATCAAATGGTTAATTTTTTTATTTTATAAGAAATTGAAAAAAATAATGATACTTTTAAATGACATGATTTGATTGAGTGAAATTGTAGTATTTGAAAAGTCATCAATTTTTGAATTTCACTAAAAATCAATCATTTCATAAAAATCACAAAATTTCACCCTATTTATATTTTTATATTCAGATTTATAAATTTATTTTTATTTTATAATCTAAAAAAATTAAAATTTTATGAAATTATTTACAATTTTCTCTCCAAAAATTAATACAAATTGTTTTTTTGAAGAAAACGTGTTTTTGAAGACTAAAATGACATTACTATAATTTTGGAGATTATTTTCTAATTATTTTTCAATTTGTTTATATTTAGTAGACTTTTTAAAAATATTTTATAAATTAGGTAATCCTATTCATTCTTATTAATTTAATATTCATGTTATTACTATCAAATATAAATAATAATATTCCATTGTTCATTATGGCGTTGTGTTGGGTTCCATATAAACTATTGAAGATAGTTTTATTTTTTAAAACAAATTTTTGTTTCAAATAATTCAAAATATAATCATTGGAAGAGGTGATTTGACTCCCTTATCAATCATTTAAGATATAACAGAGTATGTGGAAATAAATTCAAATAATGTATTTTCTGTTTTTTGGTGGTGGATAAGTGTACCCTTCACAAGTTTTTTCATGAACCATTTTTGTAGTTATGATTGTATAGTAATTCCCTTCCTCCCTAATGTTGGTGGTATTTGATTATATATATAATTAAATAATATTTATACCATTAAACATGTGTTTAAAATTGTTTATATTGTTTAATGTCCTATAATTTAATCATTTTCAATTAACATGCACAATACATTCATTATATAAAAATTCATAAATAACAGGAAATATCAATTTTTCCGAGGAGAAAAGCCCATTTTACTACATTTTAAAACATTAACAACACTATTGTAAATTGAGAAATTCATTTATTATGATTAAATGGTTTGATGGATTTATTATTTTCATCTCAATCAAATACTTAATCCAATAATATGAGACCCAAATAAGCATGAAAATGGTTCCATTAAATCAATAAACATTTTCAATTAATTCTTATAATGATTCAAAATAATATAATTTAATCTTCCAGAATATAAAATGTTTTTAATATATATATATATATATATGTAATATTTTAACTAAAAAATTCAATAACTATTTATTCCCAATATTAATAAATTTTCAATTTTTTAAATTCATTAGAAACTTGATTAGGGGAATTCATATAGTTTTCTTGGTTTAAAAATTTAACTTCAGTATTGTGGTTGTATATTATAATATTTTTTTTAATTCATTATATATTCTGTTTCCAAATAACTAAGATATATGAAAAAACTTCATATAAGAACACCTTCCAATATTAATCTCCCTAATGTGTTAAGAAAGTGTGAACATTCCGAGGATAATATTTAATGGAATGATGGCCACTTATCATCGTTATAAAAATGAACTTCATATTATTTTCTAGAGTTACTGATTTTTAAAAGAATAAAAGGTGGTTTTTATTTTGTAATATTCAATATTTTTAGTATAAATTAAATTCTCTCCCTCCATCCCTCTCTCTCTAAGTACGCTTTTGTTACTCTCTTATTTCTTTATATATATATATTATTTTTATCCATGATAATAGAGAACTAATCCTTAGTGTGGTTTTATGGAGGGATTTTTGATGTTTTGATAATTTTATACTGTTATATTTTCTTTTTCTTTTATTTTATGACTATATTAGTGGATAAATTCTATAGGTTTTGTGGTCTCTTTATTTTCATTGACACTCTCTTTTTCTTATTAAACATTATTTCCATTATCTCTTATCATTTTTACGTTACGTGTAGTGTATGAGCATTGTGCTGCTAAAGTGATGGTGATTATCTTGTAAGCTAAGATCTTGATGTAGGATAATCACAATTCAAATATGAAGGAGTGGAGTGATATGTCTTGATCTATATATTTAGTAGAATAATGTTATTAAAGTCTCTTTAGGTGAATATTGATTTGAATCACTATGTACTAAAAAGAATATTATAATTTCCCAACTAACAGTTTTTTTTTCTCCATATAATTTTATATATTTATGTTAATTATTAATTTCAAATACCCCACTATTTTACATTTTCCATTTTAGTATATTCTAATTTATAAATAAATCAAATAGTAAAATATTTTTTCTAAGTGGAATCCTTGGGATATGGACTCTATATATTACATTTTAGGTAAATAAAAAATTTATTGATCAAAATTTCATTAAAAATTTGTCATCAATTAGGAACAATTTACATGGAGGTAAAAATCCTACAAACATTGAATTTAAAAAAAACAAAAAAAAAATCATTATATTTCATAACCTAAAACATAGAACATTATCACCCTCCTAATTTAAAATAAAGCACCACTGATTTGGTTTGATTTGAATAAAATAAATAGGAGACTAAGTACATACATCAGACTTTAACATCTGAATACTAAAAGAAAAAAAACTTGGAAGAGAAAATTCAAATTGAGGCCATATAGGGAGATATAATTTTATTGAAATTCTTTTTATCTCATTTTACTAAGACTAAATTATGTATTAAGAATCACATCATTGAATTATTATATTTGATTAATAAAAAGATTTAAATCGATGATGGTGAAGGCAAATATGTTACACAATATGAGTCTAAGTTCCCATTAACCTTCCGTAATGAAATCATGTTTCAAGTTAACTTAATTTTTTTGGAAGTTTTTGTACTAATCCATATTGTTTTAATTCCACAAAATTTTTTCTTTTCACTATATTTTCATCATAAAAAATTATAAGATAAAAATATATTATTAGACTCTATATGTTTAAGAGGCCACACATGTGGTTGTTAAGGAGGACACATACATTCTACATCCCCTAAAACGTAATATGTATTCAATTTATATTTTCAAGAAGATGAAAAAATCTTCCATTGGATTCTAATATAATTAGTTTATAGTGGATTGAACAAGGTAAAATAAATTTAGGTTATTTCATAGAAATAAATAAAACTATTCTTCATATTTTAGAGAACCTACTGAAATATACTAACCACAGATAGTAAAAAACTATTAAACACTTTGGGGGTTCAAACCACGTCATTCTTCACCTTCTCATTATTTTTTTACTCTAATGAATTCCTCATGTATTTTTCATACTTTTTTATATTTTCATGCACACAGTGTCTGGAATCTAATCTCAAGGATGCATTCTAGTTTAGTTTTTTATTGATTTTCAAAACATCATTTTAGGTTATCTGGGAACCAATTAGAAATCATTTCATAGAATAATAAGCTATAACAAAATGATAATTCAAACTAAATTTTTTAATTTTATATATTAGGATAGGATCTCCAATATTTCCATACAAAGTTACCAATGTTATAATCGTTGTGGGCATGAAAACTATCTTCATGTATAGAGGTGATAAGATCAGAGACTTCAAGATATCCTTTATAAGAGAATAATTTTTATTCCAATTCTTCAAGATTGAAACCATTATAAAAAGTAAATGATTTCCCTAATCGCACCTCTAAACCATGGAGAAATATCTCATGGGGAATTTGATCTTGATCCTATGATGACTAAATAATAAAAATATTATTCATATTGATTATTTGTTACAAACAATCTTTACCATACATATCATATAACATGGTAATAATTTCATAAATATATAAAGTATAATAGAAATACCATGAATCCACTTTAGCAGGTCGACTTTGGTGGGTTGATTTATAATCATCAGTATTTAAAGGCACCTATTATTCCCAAATATGAATATTGTTTTGAAACAAGTTATAACAATTTAATAATATCTTGACTATTTATTACCTCTCACTTATTAGAATCAATTATATGGGTTTTTTCTATAGTTATATGACTCTAAACTCTAGTATATTATAGTAATATTCAAGTAAAAACCAATTCATGTACTTTAACAAAGTGAGCTACCTAAGTGATGGTTTGAGGCCTTTGATTAGAACTTGAACTTCTGCCTCCTTGATCTTCCTTTAACTTAGATCCTTACCTTTCGATCATATCCTCATGGGTCACAAAAAGTTGAGCTATGATAAATATTCTAAAAAACGTTATTAGACATGGATTAAAACTCCATATAAATTCCCAATTCCTCATGTTTCTCTATTTACCACTATTAAACATGTTTAATAATGCTTCAAAACTATATTAACAGTGTAATACTTTTCTCGAGTTAGTTTCATGTCTATATAATTTTTTTATCCTCACTAACAAATCTTGGAATAATCAGCATTGAAATATTGAAATACTATTTATATATCTTGTTTTTTTCTACATGTTTATTAGATAACCATTTCTGTATTGAAAACTCTTTCATTCCCTTTCTTATTACTTAAAAAATAACTCTTCTATTATACAATCCACTTCACATTTAAAGGGGGTAATCCTTGAAACTTTACTTATAAAAGTATAATTATCAATTAGAAATCCTTTAAATTTCTCCATAAGGAAAATCTATGATTTATTTTCACCACGGTGTTTCCCTTTTCATGTAAAAACCACTCAATATATTACTTCTAACTCAACTGTACGTATTTTTACATTATTTAACTATGTGAAGTTGTTCTGTCAGTAAATTCAATGGGTGAGATTCTTCTTATCATCCATTATGGAATGTGAGGACCTTCCCCCATTTTCAAAATCCTTTTATTCTTCCTTAATCTCACCCATATTTATTTTCCACAAAGGACATAGATATGAATATAACTAATGGATGAAATATCATATCTACAATTTTACGATTCAATTCCGTACATATAATATTCATATGAATCATTTGATTTATGTTTCATAACATCAACACATAATAAAACATTTGGAAATTTTTAGGATTATCCCAACTAAGCACATAAATTCTTGAATTAATCTTCAATCCCATAAAAAATGTCACAGCCTTGGATTAAGGTCATCTTTACATGGATGTAACATTTTTTCGTAGGTAAACACACCAGTTGGATGATTAAGGGCATCCACGGAAACCATGAAAATTTATTTCTACACTAAATCATTGGGTACTATATTATACATGCATGCATCAATAAATATATGAGACCTCATTAGTTATCCTATTCATACTAAAACTTGTACAAAAATTATTATAATTCTAAGGAATGTGTGAAAATCTGAAACATGACATGAATTATTCACAATAAAATTCAAACTTAGTGAATAGAAAGCACTTAAAGTCTTTATTAACATTTATCCCTGTAGATTTAATATTAGTGTTAGAAATGTAAACTTTGACATAAATACATGGGTAAATTTAGTTGAAAAGATCCCAGGAATAGTATTAAAACTACATAATGAATCAGATAGATTTCAAAGAAATTGAAAAAAAGATGTGTTCTAGACGAGAAGGGGTGTCCCACAAAATATTACCCAAATAGCCAATAATATAGGATCATGATTCATATAAATTTAATAATTGTATTTAAAAATGAATATAAATATCATGTTATAAGAAGAAGTGATAAAAGTTATATAGATTTAATATCCACATTACATTAAAATAAAAAACAATGTGCAATGTTTCAAAAAATCCTACTACATATCATTATTTAATTCCCTATCTATTTTTATGAATATATCACCAATATAAATCAATGACCTTCCCCATCTAACATCAAAAAATTAAGAGTTTGATGGAGGACTTCAATGTGGGTGATCTTTAAGAGGGAGAGTAAATGTTTTAGAACCTCATATGCATGTGGAGAGACCATTATTACAATAGATATGAGAGGGAAACACATAAGGAATTAATAGTTAGTGAAAGGGAAAAATATGATTGGATGAACCTAATCCCAATATTTGGATCCCTCCACCTAAGATAAGGGGGACGTCTAGTTGAAAACCCAACTACTGCCCCCAAGGGAAATAATAATAGATGGGGAGGAATGATCAAATTTTACAACAAATAGTCATATCATATATCCTTAACTCAAGACTAATACTTTCCAAAATTAACTTATGGTGGGTCTCTAATTCTCTTTGATATTTGTTCCTAATCCTATTAAATTAGTTTTATCTTAAAATAATTGTGTGTCAATTATTACTTTTTTGGGGAGTATTTATATAATTAAGTGTTTCTGTATTGTTTTGATTTTAATTTTTTGTAACATTGATCATAAATGAATATTTTTTATTATTTATCACTATTGATTTTATTTCTATGGGGTTGAATTAAATTTTAATGGAATTAATTTTTAAATGGATACTAAAATTGAATATATTTATTGTATTTATTTTTTTAGAAACAAAAATTTATTGAAATTATTTTTAATCTATGACTATGAAATAATGACTCAAATTTTATTTCCTTTATATGATTTATTCTAAACCATATTGATATATTTTTCCTAATACTATAATTTTTTTTTATAAAAACATAGATTTTAGGTGACAACCAGAACATGTAATTATTTATCATTCTGTAATTACAAGTTTATGAAATGTTTTTAACACAATTAAGACATTTATTTACTTATAACACATTTAAAACATGAGTCTAAGCCATTAAATAAACCATTATTTATCCCTATGAATCCCTGAATCCACTTATAGTTTAAGCTATAATATAATCTAATTTAACCTTATATAAATTGAATAATAATATAGTTCTTTTATAATATAATTTTTTTTGTCTTGAGTAATAGGATCTCATATGTATTCATTGATAATTATCATATTTTTTAGTGTGTGTGATGTGTTTCACTATTCATTTTAGTAGTGCGTGAAATGGGTATCCATCATTGTCATTATTTGTGTTTCTTTTTTATCATATGGTACTCCAAAAATGATAAAACTGTAAAATGAAATTGATAATGAATTATTCATTGTGAATTAATATTATTTTCTACATCTTCCCCTTGGATATAAATGGAATAAACTATAATTAATTCACTATATATAACTATCAAATAAAAATCCATGAAGAAAATTAATAATGGAATAATATGAAGAATTTAATCATGAAATTTATTTATTAACACATGGTATATTCAATTGAAGGGGAGTGTGGTTTTTATATTTGAAGGGTAATTTAGTGAGGTTATTCTTGTCATCTCACTAGAATATTATTGCACTATATTTTACATATTAACCTCATATTTTCATTATTTGGATTTTTAAATGCTTTACCAATAAACACATACCCACTAAAATAAATATTAAATAGAACACATGATTGAGATCATTTTTTATCTGAAGGTATAGAGTGATGAGAATTTTCAAAACCCATTGGTGATAAATTAATGATCCATATATGATCAAAACTATAGAAAAAGATTTTATTAGATGTTGTGAGTTATTAATTTCCATGTGAGTTATGTTGTGATTAGACTAATGATAAATTTTATGGTGGGGAAAATTAAAATTCTTTTGAAAAAAAATCAACTAATATTTCTTCACAGATGATACATTATTAAAACCTCTTTTATAAACATCCTTGAGATTTTAAAAAATTCTATTAACGTTTAGATTTTGATTTCTCTCTTTTATTATTTCCTAAGAGTCAATAATCTTAGGTTTGGTGGTGTGAGTGTACAATGAATTGCCTTATAATTTTACCCTTACACATGTATTTTAAATTTTTTAAGTGGTATTATTTCCTTTAATTTAATTATTTTTCACTATAACATAATATTTTATTTATTATTAGAAATTAAATAAAAAATTTAAATTCTATTGTATTTTTTATTTCCATTAGAATATGTAATTTTTAAATTTTTTATAACATTCACAAAACTAATATAATTTAAAATTTTGGATTTTTACTATTAAATGGTTTGTGTTATCTAGTCCATTATATTTTCAAATTGTTTAATCCAACTAGAAGAGACTCTTATAAAGTGTATAGGTGGGGATATAAAATCAGTACACAGTTTTCATGACTTTTAACGATGCACACAAATCTCAATAATAGGGAGTTAAATATTTCTCAGATTATTAATGGTGATTAATAGAATTTCCTAGAGAAATACATTTTACTATTTATTATTTAAATTTAGTTTTTTGAAGGCCACAAATACATGGTTTATTGTATTAGGTGAATAAAAAAAGTTTGTGAATACAAAAAATTAGAATATAGAAACATAGTTATTTCAATTTCAACACTTTTCAAATGTGTTGATACCTTTTATGAAAATATATAATTTATAAATTAATATCTTTTTAGAATATAACTTTTCTTTATTCACCCATATAATGCATCAAAAAATTTTAAATTAATGAGGTTTTATTTAAAGGGAATTAATTACACATATATTTTAAATAAATATGTACTTCTACTTTTATTTAGGAGTTTCCATTATCAAAATATAGGTACGTGGTTTTTATTTTTTTTATATCTTATTTTTTACATGTATATAGGTTTCTATTTTTCTATCTCATAATTTTTTTCCTATTTTCCTCTTTGGGGTAATTCTAATTTCTATTCCAATGGGGAAATAATACACACCATTATGTAAGGGTGGGAGAGGTGATATTTTATGTTCATTGTACTAAAATTATTTCATGTTATTTTATTTTTAGAAATTAATAGTTAATTGATTTATTAAGGAATGTCGTCTCTCCAGTTTTTATAGTAAAATATTATAATTCTTGGACATCATTTATACTCTCATTCACTATTATAATGCTATATATGGTGAAGTAGCATCATGACGAAGAAGTAAGGTTGGTTATCCTGCTTAAATAGGTTGTAATGTCAGATAATCCTAATTCAAAAAAGTGGTTGTAGAGTGATAGGTATTGGTCTCGAAATTGAGTAGAATAATGATATTAATATTAATATAAATGAAAAATGATTTTTATCACAATGATATTTTAAGAATAATTTCATCACATCATTAACATCTTGTTGTTCTTAATATGAATTTATATAATTATATTTGAAATGAATTCTATAAAACTCCAACTATTTAATGTATAAATTTCGTGGAATATTTAAACTTATTAATAGTGGTAATATGATAATAATTTGAATGATTTCTGTCCTCTAGAGATTTACG
The DNA here is from genome assembly GCA_963277665.1 of Viscum album. Lineage (NCBI taxonomy): Eukaryota > Viridiplantae > Streptophyta > Magnoliopsida > Santalales > Viscaceae > Viscum > Viscum album. The sequence continues at coordinate 626,025,411 of OY728151.1, read as the reverse complement.
ATGGGTTTGTACTATACATAACGATTCAGAATATAAAAAAAAGTATTGACTATAGATTTATAAAAAATTCCTCTCTCAATTACTGATTCTAATTGTTATCGTTAACAAATTATAGTATTATTGATTTTAATATCTACCGTCCTTACTATAAAAGAATCAGATCATGGGGGGCGCATTAGGATGATCATTCTCTCCCTAAATTACATTTTTGATCATCCTTATATCTCTTATTCGTTAAATTACATGATGTACTTCACATATTAATTTTATGAATTTCTCATTTCTAATGTCGAAAAGCCCCCATTATTCAACCTATATTTTTAGCCTTTAAAAAGATGAATATTATTTCTTATATAATATTTAACATTTATGTTTCCTTGAAATTATATTTTCCCTTTTTTATCCCCAAAAACACAAGAGAAATGGGCATTTATAACTTCAATTTCCACCTTTAGAGAACATTGAAAAATTACTTCATAATTACCCATGTTCTTTATAACCAACACTACTAGAGACATGGGTTTCCAACACCAAATAAAGAGTTACTTTTTCTTTTGGGTTCAATGATAAACCTGAATATGACATTGTAGGATTAAAATTTTGTTGCGGGTAGCCTTTCATCAAAGAATAATCATAGAAAACTATATATTATTTATTCTAATATAGGTTCCCTACCCACTATCTGTGATAATTTTGTTAAGGATGATGCATTGGGTATTTATTCCTTTAGACTTACATGACATTGTAGTTTGTTGTTTCTCCCCCTTATGCATAAAAAATAATACTTTGATGATTTGAAAAATAACATATTAGACTTCTCACATTCTATTATGTTTATTTATTCCTCATACTTCATATTGTTCACAAGATTATACTGTTGATAAACTACACCTTTCAAATGATAAATATGTTTAAAATAACTTAATAGTTTCATAAAAAGAGAATAGAAAATATCTTTTATATTATATTTATCAACTGATCAATAATTATTATATTAGAAGACCAAATAGAGGAGGGTAGAATTTTTCTTATGATGTAACTAATGGAGGGTTGAACCATAATCTATGTTTTTGTGTTCTTGTAACAGGTTCTTTAATTTTTCAAATCTTAAGAGAGTAGGTTTAGAGTATCTATAATAGTTTTCACTTTAGATTTAATATCATTTGAGTTTTCATAGGTAAAATCATTCATTTTCTATTTGATAAATCATTTACATTATTTTTTTCTTATTCCTTAAATTAAAAAAGGACATTAGTGACTATATAAATTAATAATAACTATAGTAATAAATCATATGTTAAGAAAAATCAATATTAATATGTCTTAAATTTTGATGGATTATTTTCATCATATAATATTTTAGTTTTATCTTATATTATTTTGGGTTAAAAATGTCTGTTTTAAGTGGTATCATATTATTCATTAATCCATAATCCACATAATTAACTTAAGACAATTATATTAGAAAATGACATGAACTAACCATTACATGCATACATATTACATCATTTTAAATTAATATTCATTACTTATCACAATAAATCACACACCTAGAACATATAGTTTTATTTTTATTGGTGATTAGGTACATGACCAACCCATTTTGTAAACATTATTCAATAGCTCCCTAAAATATAATTCACACATGATACCATTATATAAATATATTATATAATACTATTCATAATATCATGGGGAAATTAAAACATAGAAAATAGTGTGCTCAAAAACTCAGTAAGGGGTGAAGACATAATATATTAATTAACGTTAATAAGTAAGAATAAAAAGAACACATGGGAATGAGAACATAAACCTGGAACATGATCATAAAATTATGTAATAATATATAGAAAACATTAATTTTAAATTAATGAATTAGGATATATGCCTTTTAAATAACATGAAAAATAAGGCATAAAAATGTGGTACCATGAGTAAATATAATTAGCAATAAAAAGATAACATTATAATTGGTCATAAGATATATTTATAAAATATTAATATGAAATAATTTCATATATTAATTATTAATACTAATACAAACATCATATAGTAGGAAGATACCCATAACATAATAGATTTGGTTATAACACCCTGATATTTTAGAATATTTTTTTCTTCTAAATTAATGTTATTTGTGATTTAAAATATCACAAGAAAAAATGAAATTAAATTAGTAATGATAAATTTTATGACTATTATAAATAATATATATTAATAATAAAACTTCAATAAAATAATGATATTATAAATTCATAGAAATTATGATTAATAACACTTAACATTTTAAAATGTCATTTTTTTGTAAAATTTGTTTTCTTTAAATATTTTAATTTCATATTAAATATATCAATATATATTTTAGAATTTTAATATGAAACAATAAACTTTATTATTGATTTTATCATGTCAAAACAATTTTAGTATAATTTTTTTGTACATTTATAAAATAGATTATGTTTAAGTGACTTGTGAAAATTACATTTTTTTACCAAAATTGTAAATTTTATGATTTTATTAGTGTATAATGAAGAAAAAGAATATCTATAACCATTTAATTTATTAAATAATTAAATAGTACATTTATTTATATTATAAAAATATTTTTAATCTATAAATTTCATGTTTAATGTTTAGATATTAATTAACATTATATCCCATGTCAAAAATAGTTTTTGGTCTTCCATTTTATTGAAAAAAATTTATGTTAAAATTATGTATTATATTAATTTTAATGGAAGAAAACATTTATGTTATTGTTGGATAATACAATTTATGACATGGAAGATAAAAAATGATAATTTTCACATGAAAATAAATTTTAATTTTAAAGGCATTTTTTTCTAAAAATTATTTTGATAAGTCTTTTGGATTAATAATGAAATTATCTTTCAGAAACCATAGATATTTTATTTTATAAAATTATTTTCCAAATTTGTACTTGGAATTTTCAATTTATTTAATATGTTAATTTTTTATTTTATTAAATAATCTTTATTACCTTGTTGAAATAGTAATTACCTTGGGAAAAGTATATCAAAGTGATTGTTAAAAAATTAAAAATAATAAGCCTTAAATAAATCCATGTTATTAAAAATTGAGTTTTGGAGAGGTTACTATGTCTAAAAACTGTATAAAATTTATATTTTTCTATTATTTAACCTTTTACCCTTGAATGGTAAAATTCTATTATTGAAAAATAATAGGCACTCCCAAAATTAACCATCCATTATATTATACACAGTGAATACTTCCACACCATCCTGACACCCTTAATACTTCAAATTTAATCCAAAAACTATGAAATTTTTTCGTTTAAAAATAATCCCACAATTTTACAAGACTCAAGTCTCCATTATTAATCATAATGCCTTCATTCCTAAGAATATTTCAAAGGTAAATAACTAGTTCTCAACTTCATTATTTCTTACTCCTTAGTCATTTCATTTTAATATTCATATTACAAACATTCTGTTACCATTTAAAAATAATTAAAATATCATTATAAATATGCTATAATTTTATTATAATAATTTATAAATCGTCATTGAATCCTTTCTATTATATTAGAAATGAAAAATAGCCCAAATGGCCTGAAGGCCTTAATTTTTATTTATTTTTAATAACCCTCCTTTCAAGGGATGAGGGGGAACCCTTACAAGGCTCGTAGGCTCAGAGATTACATGGCCCGTAGGCTTAGAAGATTACATGACCCGAAGGTCTTATGGAATTCAACCATACTATCAACAAGGAACAGCCCCTCCCTAGCATCTGCATCATGATAGTAGCTCTCCACCTTCGCATTATCGTCTGGCTAGGCTTCCTGTGCATGCACAGGCTGGTCTCGATGGCATAGCCATACCCTCTCATTCGGAAAAATCCATTAGGATCTGCACTGGTGAGTACACCTTCTCTGAATCCTCTTCTGGGGCTGCTCCTTTTTATAGTGTGTTTGGGGAAACTGCATGTGGCCCGAAGGCCTTGACGTGGCCTAAAGGCCTTAAAGGTGGCCCAAAAGCCCTACTAACTTAACGGTCTGGGTGGCTCGAAATCCTTAAGGACTCCACACCCAAACCAATGGCCCAAGGTGAATATTTCTAGCTACTATAGTAGTGAATAGTTCCTACTATAGTAAATGCTATAGTTCTTTTTATAGTACCTGCATAGTGTACAAATCCTCTATAGTGCATGTATAGTGTACAGTTCTGCTACAACACCTACACAGTGTACAGTTCTGCTACAGTACTGTTATAGTGCCTATTAGATCACTGTTATAGTACCTATAAATATGCCTATACCTGGTTTTGAACCTGTGTCTTATGGATGCACTTAAGTATATCTCACTAACTGTGTTGAGGCTCATGTGTAGAAAAACAAAATATCATCAATCGTGTGTACAAGAAAACTACCGCCACTATGAAACTATGTAGATCAGTTTTTTTCACCACATATATATTTAAAAAAAATTAATTTTAGTATGTTAAAATTATAATCATAAATTTCTAATTTATAATATAAACCCAACTCTATTGAATTTTTTGAGAAATAGAATCATAAATTGTATCTATGTATAGACTACCACCTCCACGAGTAAAATTTTTATTTTTCATTACCACCCTACATAGATATTTTTAATAATTAATTAACTAAAAGAAAATTATATTAATGACATGATAAATATTTGGTTATATTTAAATTTAAATTATATAAAATAATATCTTTAGTTGTAAAATCATTATGACATGCTCTCGTTTTGATTGTTTTTTACTACCTATGTGAATAATGATATAATTTTTCAACTGTTAGTTATTAAGAAATATTTTATAATTAAAATATCATTAAATAAAAAATTAATTAAATTTCATTAATTATTATATAAAGGTGTTGTTAATATTTAAAATATTATTTAATATAGAACATTTTGATCACTAGGCATGCTAGAACTAGTTCATCACAATTTCCTTTTTCATGACCCATATCCTTTTCGTTCACTTAATGAGATGGGACATAAGGAATATGTTATAAAAAATTACTTTTAAATATTTTAAAATATTTTTATAATTAGATTTTTGATACTAATATATATTATTTTCAGAATTACCAAACCAGTTCAAAGTAATAAAGACTACTCATGCCTAATATCATAAAAATATAATAACAAACTAATATATTTATCAATAATATATATTAATTAATTTTAAAAATGGTTATTGATATTAATAAGGTTATTTAATAATTAAAAAAATATTTTTTAATATACTTGAGTTCACAAAAAGACATGTAAATGGGAATATAGGGTAAGGAATTTGTGTCTCAATTTTTCTTCATTGAGATATGACAAGTATTCACCAAATATTTCCATTTTTGGTCTATATATTTGATATGTATTCCATACATTATGAATTTTATTAAAATATATTGGATTCTCAAATCAATATCATGTTCTAACTTCCATGAATTTTCAATTCAAAAGTTTATGACACAGTGAGGGTTTTTTGGATACTAAATTCGCAATCATTGAGTTATGATTATTATTCCTTAAAATATTTCGTATATGTTGTGAAAATTAATCTATTTAATTTTTTTGTGGTATTATATATTTCCATTATTTTTAATTAAATTTGTATAAAATAAAACCAATTTTAAAAGTACCTTTATTCATGAATTATTAAATATATAATGGATTACGATAACTCAAATTTCCATTATTTTTTAAAATGTTATTACTTGATAATTATTCTTCAATGATTGATAAATTATATATTCAATGATTATGTATTACATAATATATTTTAACCTTAATATATTGGGAAGAATAAATTTTTAACTTAAGGATACATTCATAAATAGTTTTTTCTCAATGTAAATTTATTTCAATAAAATATCCAATCTATTAAATTCAATTTCTATAAATTTTCATGTTAATCATTATCAAAAAAATTACTTTATTATTTTAAAATTAAATATTTGTTTACTCATGTGACATAATTATTTTACATTTTCACTATTTAATGGATTATTTTACTATTCTTTTTTATAATGTGGGTTTTCCACAAATGTATTACAAAAATATTAAAACGGGTTCTCGTCCTTTCAAATTAAACTGAATTTTTTCCATTTAAATTTTTTTGATAACCATCATATCAATTCACGTATATTTTATTGAAATTTAATATTAATAATTAAATTTTCCTCTAAACATTTCATGAATTTTTTTAAAATAGTTATATCTCTTCTAAGGCTCAATTATAGTAGGTTATTTTTAAAAGTATATGTTTCATAATGATTTTAGATTAAATTTTTGAAACCATAATCTCATTTTTATGGAATAATTATTGAAATTTATATTCTAATATTTTTTCGAAATTTTATTCATTTTAATTTCTCCAATTTGATATTTTTTAAATTGACATATAAATTCTCCTTTTAGGACAATGTTAAGTAATGTTAAAAATAGATTCAATTTTTCGTTCAATCTACATCATTAAATCTTAAATATTTAAATCCTTTTGATTTTTATGTTTTAAATAAATTTATAAATTCCATTATGAAAATATCTTTATTAGTGAGTGAATTTTTCCATTAACTAATCTAATTCATAGAGTAATCTTATGAGAAAACGCTTGGAAATGTTATGAAACCCTTTTTTCTTTAGGTTATTTATAATTAAATGAATTATATATTTAATTTTTTACACCTACGTATGGATAATTTATAGGTGGGTTTAGATAAATCCATGTGATGGATTGGATATGAAAAATCACTGAGTCGGATCAATTTCAATAAAATCCCTGATACGGTTTGGGTTATTTAAATACTTAAGACAGATTGGTCTTGATAAATGATCGAGGAGGTTCTATTCTTGTGAATCCCACTAATTCATTTGTTAAGGATTAATATATAATGTAATAATAATGTTGAGCATGAACTAGCTATATATTATCATGGTTAACATGATTTGGAATGAACCCAATAAGGGTGAACTAGGTTCACAAGATAGATCATAGACCTGATATAGGTTATCTATATTGTAAATATTGAGTGTGTACATGATGTGGGTTAGCTAGGATTAAAATATTAAGTGTGAACCCTATTTTTGTTTTCATGGTTTAAAATTTAATGCTTTATCTTAATTAGGGATTTCTATGATCATTATATTAATCTTGAACCCGACACGGGTTAGTCATTTTCACAAGACTAAGAGAGTAATTTAAGTCGATTATATAGGTTTACAAGATTTACCTTCTACATTATGTGGTTACCTAGGTTCGCAATTTTATGGTTCCATATGCTTATATTTATTCCATATTTCTATGTTATATTACTATAATTATACTCTTTGGTCTAAATTTAATTTCTCATGAAATTTTCTATAGTGTACATTTCTTCATTTGATATTACATGACCTTCAATCATGACTTATGGAAAACTCTTATCATTCCATGTTCTTTTAATAAGACATTTCCGATTTCTCTAGTTTTATCATATGATAATGCTCAAAATATGGATGATAATTTTATATGTTTTCCATTTCTATTAATTTGAGCTCCCCCTTCCAATATTTCCATTCCCATATTATAAATATATTTATAACTTATATAAATTCATGAAGGGATTTTTGTAACACCCCAAGATTTCATAGTGTGTTATTTCTTCAAAATAATTCAATAACTTGCACTAAACGCAACACCGAGTTCAATCACACCAATACTTACAAAAAAAAATCCATTCAAAAGAGGTTATGAATAGTATTATCTAAATTTTAAACTTTATATAATCCTTATAATTTTAGAATCCATATTATGAGTTTCTTAAATATAATGCAAGAACAAATTCATTTTCAGTATTGCACTTTTATCAAATTTTAATAGTGAACCCTTTTTAAATACAATATTTTAAACTTTTTGACTAAATGGGGACATCAAAAATTTAAAATGAAACATCCCAAGCTTCCACGGTATGCTTTCTTTGAATAATATAGAAGCGTGTGTTGTACGAAACCTTAAGTTTTAACACACACCACAACCAATCAAACTAGCTGTTATGAATAGTAATACCTACTTTTCGAAATTATATATATTTTATATTTCAAAATTGACTTCATTTTTGGATTCGGAATATTGAAATTAGACTAGGGTGAAATTTTGGCACTTTTCAGATAACTTTTATATTTTGATGAATAGTGAAAATTACTAAATTTTAATTAAAAACAACTTTTTTAATCAAAATAATTAGTAGTGATAAATTATGAATTTGAGTGGTTTTAAAGTATATTTAGAATAAATTTTTACCATTTAATATAATGTTGGTCATTGGACATAATTTTACAATTAAACCGAACATAAACAAGTGTCAATCTTTTGATAGTTATTATCTCTTAAAAACACGCTTTTTGTTTTGACAGCGGGAATTAATTTTAAATTAATTTCTACCACTTCTGTGTTTTGAATTTAGGAAAATGGATTCCATATTTGGAATCATGATGTTAAAATTGTGTAAATAGGTAAATTTTATTTTTAGACATTTTGAATAATTACTGCGGTAAATATTTTATTTACCATGGTTGAGGGTAAATCCGGTAAATAAGGGTTAAAAAATTATATTATATTAATACTAAATTACCCTAAAACGTGTCTTAACCCTATTGGTTGATACATGGTCGACCATGGGCATCTTTGGGTCTATTTTGGGACCCCATGGATCCACTTGTAAGTGATAATGACACTTTATTTTAATTAAGTTAAAATGAATACAAAAATGACACAAGCATATATCTTTTAGAAAAACAATTGTTAAATAGGGTTATATATGTTGGATTTTAGATTATAAATATTCATTAGAAAGCTAAAAAGATTTCCGACATAATGATATTTTATTTATAATTTTTAGACATTAAATAAGTTATTTTATTTATGACACAATGATGATGCAGTAATTACTATAATAGTGAAAAATTAAAATAATTGATATTATAAATACCCAAATAAATATAATATGAAACTTTTAATGAATTAAACTAATTTTCTAGGATAATATGATATATTAGGATTGATTTAATTGACTTTTTTCGAAGTAATCAATCTGTTATGAGTTTCACAAAAAATCAACTATTGAATAGTGTCAAAATTTACATAAAAGAGTTCTTAAAACAAATATTATATTATTAATTGATATTAAATTCCTAAAAATCTAAGGTTCGGCCAAGAGACTTATATCATGATAGGTTCATCATTAATGGACCACTTGTGGGTCGCTTGGATGTATGTAGTATGTTTATTAACCATATTATATAAAAATACAAAGAGACATTGTAAAAGTGAAACTAATTAACTTAAAGTTAATACTTAAAGATAAGGTTAATATAAGTACCCAAACCTGTCTAAATTCTATTGGTTGAGTTGTTTTCGACCCATCCCCACATTAACCTTTGAATAGTCAACTTTGGAGCCATTAGAAACCGAATATGAATTTATTATAAATTAATATTTCTAGCTTTTCCAAAGGTGCCCCTCACCCCTCTTATAAAAGGGAACTCCTCCTTCTCATTTCTTCACACCTTCAAAGCCCATTGGTTCGGCCAAACCATGCCCAAATACTCTCCCAACTTCCCTCACTACAACCTAGAGGCCTTAGTTTGATCAGAAAGCCAACCTAAGGAGCCCTTTTGATCAAATCAAAAAGAAGAACCCGAAGAAGAGGTAAGGATTTCACCACCCTTTTCTAAGTTCATTTCTTCTTCCACTTCTTCTTCCTTTGTTGTTACCATTATAAAATAATAAATCCAGTATCATATATATACTGTGATATTATTATAAATATGGTACAACCATATTCAGTATTCTATCCACCTTTTGAATAACATGTCACCATACGTGCGTACGTACGGCTTACCGTCTCCACGTCGTGGTGTAATTGTTATTCAATATAATATTATTTGGATAGGTATAATAATGATGTGTAACTCATGTAAATAATAAATATAACATGTTAAGGATTCTGTATATATGATATACCATCCATTTATATATTATTTTAATATCAAAAGAATGATATTGTCGCTCGTGCGTACGTACGGACTACCGTCTCCACGAACGCGATGAGATTCATTCTCCATCGTAACCATTAAAGTATAATTATCATTTGATGATTTAAAAATGATGTTTAAGGACGTGATATCATTCTGGATATGAATAATATACAACCTATCCTTTACAAACATGTCTTACATAACAAAACATATGAAAGAAAACAAGTAAGTTAACACCCGAAACAACGATAATACTAAGATATTATTATCAAATCAATATTAAAAGATCATATATGATATCATATTAATGTATGTGATTATTGAATAATTTAATAACAATTATTTCACCATTATACAGGAGGTTAACCTACCCCAACAAAGGAAAAGTACAAGGTAAGGGGTTTTCATCTCACTCCTTATTCCTGTGAGATTCATGCCATATTGCCACCATCACCTTTTGTGTGGTGTGTGTACTGCCCATAATTATATTCTTTGTGTAATACACCCTAATTTATGTGTATTTACATATTCATTGTATGATACCTCTTTCATGGGTTGTATGTTTCATAAGTTTACAAATTGGTAAGGGTTATTTCACAATCTCTTCATTATCCGAGGTTGTTTATACCTAATAATTTACTGGGATCTCGTTATCATCCACATCCATGTTTCTTCAAAATGTATTTCAAAACATTTTTAATATTTAAAAGAATATGGGTTAAAGTCATTTATACCCTTGTTTGACTTTTTATAAGAGGTTTATAAGGGGATCTTTCCGTCGTTTTCCAAACAAGGTGCTTTTTAACCTTTTCGACAGAATTAAGATAAGAATGTTTTTTTAACTTATATGGTGGGTGCGGTTATTTTCCGCCGTTATAAAATCGTCAAAGAATCCCTTACAAGCTTAAAAGAATATTTTCAAAGAAATTGTTTTATTTTATATGGATCTTAAATGATTTCAAATTAAAAGGAGATATTTCTTTAAAAAGAATATTAATTTTATCTATGTCAACATTCTTTGATGAATTTTAAGATTATTTGAAGTTGATTTATTATGATACAAAACTTATATATTGTATTGAAGGTTTTCTGATATGTTTGACTGTGGATGTGCTATTTTTATACCATTCATAGTTTATGGTGAAATTATTTACATTTCGTATGCTAGTTCCAATAAGAATGTTTATGTTATATTTCAACCTTTACTTCATATGAATGTGTTGGACAAGTATGTTCCAGGTTGGGGACTGGTTAAAGTAAGCCCTCCAGGTTGGGGACTGGTTAAAGTAAGCCCTCCAGGTTGGGGACTGGTAAAAGTAAGCCCTCCAGGTTAGGGACTGGTAAAAGTAAGCCCTCCGGGTTGGTGTCCGGTTATTAGAGGCACTCCGGGTTGGTGTCCGGGTATTAGAGGCACTCCGGGTTGGGTTCCGGTTACAGTTAGCCCCAAGGTCTTGGGACGAGGCCTTGAAAAGAAATTAAAGTTTAGCATTATGCATTCCATCATTATGAAAGTGGTTATTGATTTTGCATGTGATTATTCGATTAGTAGAATAACCATGTGAATAAGTAAATGGCATTATCTCATTTTATTTATGCCATACTATGTTAAAAGTTCAAGTTTAAAAGGCTTTTGTTTTAGTTATACATTGCCTTAAATGTTTATTCTTATTTATGAAAGTTTCCACTATATTGTTATCCTTACTGGGCATTTGAGCTCACCCCTTTTCTATGTTTTATTTTTCCCAGGAAGTGAAGAAGTAAATTATGAATGACCTGCAGGGATGTTATGAGGGGATTATAGTGTGGACTGTGGAAAAATTATGTTGTTGTAGTAGTTTTTCATTTAATGATGCAATGTAAAACTTATGAATATATCTAGTGTTTCCAAGTCTACTAAACCAATCGGTCATTCGAGATTTGATCTTTCTTGTGATCATGCCAATGTTATGTAATAATGCACCGACTCTGGGTAACTGGGGTCGGGGCGTTACAGTTGGTATCAGAGGAAGTTTAGTACAAACCTTGGAAACTATATTTAGATAAACTCTGATTAGAGCACGTAGACCTAAGATGAACTTTGAGGATTGGTATAGAAGAACTTCCTAGAATTTCGGTATTGTAGAGATTTTGTGAGTTTTCCGAGCAATACATCCCTGTCTGGATACGAGCAGGTAGAGGCGGCTCTGGCACAAATGTACCTAGGGGTAAAACCCAAAAACACCGCTTTGAGCTAGACTCGAATGGGAACTGGTGCACGACAACGGGCCTTGATGCACTCTTGGTTACGACACTCCCGGGGGATATGCTTAGGATAACTCTCATTTCCTTTACAAATCATTATGAAGGGTTTATTAGTATATACATCCTCAAAGGAGACATTTTTATGATTATGGATTATATCCATAAATAGTTCAATTTATGTTAAGTGTTTTATAAGTAAGGGATTATGTATTTTGATTCATAAACTGATATAGTGTATGCCATTGTTTATAAATGGCGCCCAGTAGAAGGAATGAGAACTCCAGAAATGCACATGATCCAATGAGAAGGAAGGATCATATATTTCATGGTCTTAAGCTAGAATTTATAAGAGAAATAGTCTCCCATGTGTTATCATCATATGAAGAAATAATATCATGCGTTGATAAGATAAGTAAAGAGTTTACTGAGTCTTATGGCTTTGAAGGGAAGCAAGAGAAGAAAAGGATAGAAGAGAGAAAGATGGATAAAGGGAAGAGGGAAAAGAAGAATTTTCCCATATGTGGTAACTGTGGAAAGAAACACCCTGGAACTTTCTTGAAAGGAATGGGAGTTTGTTATAAGTGTGGAGGAAAAGGGCACAAAGTACGTGACTGCAAGGGTAAGAAAATGGTTTTAAATGTACAATGCTTCGTTTGCAAGGAGTTTGGACACTACGCAAACCTATCAGACTATGCCTCAAATGATGTTATTGGATAATAATCAAGTTATGATAATACCATAGATGAAGAGGAATAATTAGAGTTCTTATGTTGGTTATGTCAATTGAGTGTTGTATCAACAATGTACTTGTTATAATAATTATGGAGTATATAAGGATTGTACTGCAGTACTATTTCATTAAGGACTTGAGATTGTGTGGAACAAAGAAAAGTGACTCAATAGAAGGATAAATTTTTGGAAAATATATGGTTGAGAGAATGATAAATCATAATATAGTTCTGATACTGAGGTAGTGATTTTGGAATAATATGTGATTGTTTTGGATAAATTATATTGGATATTCCTGACTACCATGGAACTGATTAATGATTTGTATATTCCATCATTGTTGGGGTTTAAAACATTTTTGGATTGATGAAGTATATCCATCATTCTATATGGAATAAGGGAGAATGGATGTAATCAATAAGGAATATGGTAATTCAGGATGTTTCAGTGTATTAAAAGAATACATGATGAAGGTATTCATATGCTATTACGGGGTAAAAAGGATCTATATTATGTTTACCTTCCTTAAAAATGTTGGACTGTGAGTTTGGACAGAAGTATTTTGGATAGTTCTAGTTTGGATTATTTTGGATTGCCATAAAAGGACAACTCGGAGGTCGGGCGGCAACCCGTCGCGTCCGGCAAGGCTGCGAGACTTGAACCCGCAACCGAAGGGCGACAAGGGTGTATCACCTACCACTGGCCCACGAGATGTCCTGGATTAAATAATGTACTTTTTATTGAAAGATCTTGTAGATGAATTATAAATTCTTTTATTTTGGAACCCTATACGAATAGTGTAAATAGAATTTTTTTATATTCTATTATCTTCTAGAGTGAAAGATGAGTTTGTGGTAGAAATTTATTAATGGATAAAACTCTAATTATAAAGTAAGTATATCTCCTTATGATCTTAGCCAATCTCATAAATAAATTCCTCAATATTAAGAAAAGCAACTTAGAACAAAAATGTTTTCCTAGATGGTACCTTAAATCATCACTAATTTATGGCTTTGGGATTGTTGGTCTTTTCATAGCCATGTTCTCTACCACTCTCCATCAGATAATTGATGGTTAGATTTTTCTTCCATATCCATATTTTCCTACATGGAACCCTAGTATGTGTTATTTTTGGTAAACTTCATACTTTCGACTCTTTATTTTAAATAGAGGCCTCGTTAATTCATTTTTCGATGCGGGATTTCTACTAAGATATTTTGGAACGTCAAATATGTGTTATCCTAATACCCTATGTTTTGTTGAACTGATGGTATTTCAAATCATCATAGATTGATGAGTTTAAGGACCTCAATTTTATACTTGTTTGTGATTGATGACCTCAATTACTACCTATAAATATTTACGTTTTTCCTCCAATTATATGTCTCTAATTGCCACCAATGTTCTCCTAATCGAGATCATAATTTGGTGGTGACCCTTTGATTTCTCTTTTCCTCATATTAAGAATAAATTTTAGTAACCCAATTTCCGATGTGGGTTTTCCCACAAACATATTTTTTATTTTCAACCTTTTATTTTCGAAGAACAATTTCAAATTGCGAGGATGCAATTTATTGAAGGAGGGGAGAATGTAACACCCCAAGATTTCATAGTGTGTAATTTCTTCAAAATAATTCAATAACTTGCACTACACGCAACACCGAGTTCAATCACACCAAGACTTACAAAACAAAAGCCATTCAAAAGAGGTTATGAATAGTATTATCTAAATTTTAAACTTTGTATAATCCTTATAATTTTAGAATCCATATTATGAGTTTCTTAAATATAATGCAAGAACAAATTCATTTTCAGTATTGCACTTTTATCAAATTTTAATAGTGAACCCTTTTTAAATACAATATTTTAAACTTTTTGACTAAATGGGGACATCAAAAATTTTAAATGAAACATCCCAAGCTTCCACGGTACGCTTTCTTTGAATAATACAGTAGCGTGTGTTGTACGCAACCTTGAGTTTTAACACACACCACAACCAATCAAACTAGCCGTTATGAATAGTAATACCTACTTTTCGAAATTATATATATTTTATATTTCAAAATGGACTTCATTTTTGGATTCATAATATTGAAATTAGACTAGGGTGAAATTTTGGTACTTTTCAGATAACTTTTATATTTTGATGAATAGTGAAATTTACTAAATTTTAATTAAAAACAACTTTTTTAATCAAAATAATTAATAGTGATAAATTATGAATTTGAGTGGTTTTAAAGTATATTTAGATTACATTTTTACCATTTAATATAATGTTGGTCATTGGACATAATTTTACAATTAAACCGAACATAAACAAGTGTCAATCTTTTGATAGTTATTATCTCTTAAAAACACGCTTTTTGTTTTGACAGCGGGAATTAATTTTAAATTAATTTCTGCCACTTCTGTGTTTTGAATTTAGGAAAATGGATTCCATATTTGGAATCAGGATGTTCAAATTGTGTAAATAGGTAAATTTTATTTTTAGACATTTTGAATAATTACTGCGGTAAATATTTTATTTACCATGGTTAAGGGTAAATCCGGTAAATAAGGGTTAAAACAATAATATTATAATAATACTAAATTACCCTAAAACGTGTCTTAACCCTATTGGTTGATACATGGTAGACCATGGTCATCTTGGGGTCTATTTTGGGACCCCATGGATCCACTTGTAAGTGATAATGACACTTTATTTTAATTAAGTTAAAATGAATACAAAAATGACACAAGCATATATCTTTTAGAAAAACAATTGTTAAATAGGGTTATATATGTTGGATTTTAGATTATAAATATTCATTAGAAATATAAAACGATTTCCTACATAATGATATTTTATTTATAATTTTTAGACATTAAATAATTTATTTTATTTATGACACAATGATGATGCAGTAATTACTATAATAGTGAAAAATTAAAATAATTGATATTATAAATACCCAAATAAATATAATATGCAACTTTTAATGAATTAAACTAATTTTCTAGGATAATATGATATATTAGGATTGATTTAATTTACTTTTTTCGAAGTAATCAATCTGTTAGGAGTTTCAAAAAAATCAACTATTGAATAGTGTCAAAATTGACATAAAAGAGTTCTTAAAACAAATATCATATTATTAATTGATATTAAATTCCTAAAAATCTAAGGTTCGGCCAAGAGACTTATATCATGATAGGTTCATCATTAATGGACCACTTGGGGGGTCTCTTGGATGTATGTAGTAAGTTTATTAACCATATTATATAAAAATACAAAGAGACATTGTAAAAGTGAAACTAATTAACTTAAAGTTAATACTTAAAGATAAGGTTAATATAAGTACCCAAACCTGTCTAAATTCTATTGGTTGAGTTGTTTTCGACCCATCCCCACCTTAACCTTTGAATAGTCAACTTCGGAGCCATTAGAAACCGAATATGAATTTATTATAAATTAATATTTCTAGCTTTTCCAAAGGTGCCCCTCACCCCTCTTATAAAAGGGCACTCTTCCTTCTCATTTCTTCACACCTTAAAAGCCCATTGGTTCGGCCAAACCCTGCCCAAATACTCTCCCAACTTCCCTCACTACAACCTAGAGTCCTTAGTTTGATCAGAAAGCCAACCTAAGGATCCCTTTTGATCAAATCAAAAAGAAGAACCCGAAGAAGATGTAATGATTTCACCACCCTTTTCTAAGTTCATTTCTTCTTCCACTTCTTCTTCCTTTGTTGTTACCATTATAAAATAATAAATCCAGTATAATATATATACTGTGATGTTATTATAAATATGGTACAACCATATTCAGTATTCTATCCACCCTTTGAATAACATGTCACCATACGTGCGTACGTGCGGCTTACCGTCTCCACGTCATGGTGTAATTGTTATTCAATATAATATTATTTGGATAGGTATAATAATGATGTGTAACTCATGTAAATAATAAATATAACATGTTACGGATTCTGTATATATGATATACCATCCATTTATATATTATTTTAATATCAAAAGAATGATATTGTCGCTCGTACGTACGTACAGACTACCGTCTCCACGAACGCGATGAGATTCATTCTCCATCGTAACCATTAAAGTATAATTATCATTTGATGATTTAAAAATGATGTTTAAGGACTTGATATCATTCTGGATATGAATAATATACAACCTATCCTTTACAAACATGTCTTACATAACAAAACATATGAAAGAAAACAAGTAAGTTAACACCCGAAACAACGATAATACTAAGATATTATTATCAAATCAATATTAAAAGATCATATATGATATCATATTAATGGATGTGATTATTGAATAATTTAATAACAATTATTTCACCATTATACAGGAGGTTAACCTACCCCAAAAAAGGAAAAGTACAAGGTAAGGGGTTTTCATCTCACTCCTTATTCCTGTGAGATTCATGCCATATTGCCACCATCACCTTTTGTGTGGTGTGTGTACTGCCCATAATTATATTCTTTGTGTAATACACCCTAATTTATGTGTATTTACATATTCATTGTATGATACCTCTTTCATGGGTTGTATGTTTCATAAGTTTACAAATTGGTAAGGGTTATTTCACAATCTCTTCATTATCCGAGGTTGTTTATACGTAATAATTTACTGGGATCTCGTTATCATCCACATCCATGTTTCTTCAAAATGTATTTCAAAACATTTTTAATATTTAAAAGAATATGGGTTAAAGTCATTTATACCCTTGTTTGACTTTTTATAAGAGGTTTATAAGGGGATATTTCCGTCGTTTTCCAAACAAGGTGTTTTTTAACCTTTTCGACAGAATTAAGATAAGAATGTTTTTTTTAACTTATATGGTGGGTGCGGTTATTTTCCGCCGTTATAAAATCGTCAAAGCATCCCTTACAAGCTTAAAAGAATATTTTCAAAGAAAATGTTTTATTTTATTTGGATCTTAAATGATTTCAAATTAAAAGGAGATATTTCTTTAAAAAGAATATTAATTTCATCTATGTCAACATCCTTTGATGAATTTTAAGATTATTTGAAGTTGATTTATTATGATACAAAACATATATATTGTATTGAAGGTTTTGTGATATGTTTGACTGTGGATGTGCTATTTTTATACCATTCATAGTTTATGGTGAAATTATTTACATTTCGTATTCTAGTTCCAATAAGAATGTTTATGTTATATTTCAACCTTTACTTCATATGAATGTGTTGGACAAGTATGTTCCGGGTTGGGGACTGGTTAAAGTAAGCCCTCCAGGTTGGGGACTGGTTAAATTAAGCCCTCCAGGTTGGGGACTGGTAAAAGTAAGCCCTCCAGGTTAGGGACTGGTAAAAGTAAGCCCTCCGGGTTGGTGTCCGGTTATTAGAGGCACTCCGGGTTGGTGTCCGGTTATTAGAGGCACTCTGGGTTGGGTTCCGGTTACATTTAGCCCCAAGGTCTTGGGACGAGGCCTTGAAAAGAAATTAAAGTTTAGCATTATGCATTCCATCATTATGAAAGTGGTTATTGATTTTGCATGTGATTATTCGATTAGTAGAATAACCATGTGAATAAGTAAATGGCATTATCTCATTTTATTTATGCCATACTATGTTAAAAGTTCAAGTTTAAAAGGCTTTTGTTTTAGTTATACATTGCCTTAAATGTTTATTCTTATTTATGAAAGTTTCCGCTATATTGTTATCCTTACTGGGCATTTGAGCTCACCCCTTTTCTATGTTTTATTTTTCCCAGGAAGTGAAGAAGTAAATTATGAATGACCTGCAGGGTTGTTATGAGGGGATTATAGTGTGGACTGTGGAAAAATTATGTTGTTGTAGTAGTTTTTCATTTTATGATGCAATGTAAAACTTATGAATATATCTAGTGTTTCCAAGGCTACTAAACCAATCGGTCATTCGAGATTTGATCTTTCTTGTGATCATGCCAATGTTATGTAATAATGCACCGACTCTGGGTAACTGGGGTCGGGGCGTTATAGTTGGTATCAGAGGAAGTTTAGTACAAACCTTGGAAACTATATTTAGATAAACTCTGATTAGAGCACGTAGACCTAAGATGAACTTTGAGGATTAGTATAGAAGAACTTCCTAGAATTTCGGTATTGTAGAGATTTTGTGAGTTTTCCGAGCAATACATCCCTGTGTAGATACGAGCAGGTAGAGGCGGCTCTGGCACAGATGTACCTAGGGGTAAAACCTGAAAACACCGCTTTGAGCTAGACTCGAATGGGAACTGGTGCACGACAACGGGCCTTGCTGCACTCTTGGTTACGAAACTCCCGGGGGATATGCTTAGGATAACTCTCATTTCCTTTACAAATCATTATGAAGGGTTTATTAGTATATACATCCTCAAAGGAGACATTTTTATGATTATGGATTATATCCATAAATAGTTCAATTTATGTTAAGTGTTTTATAAGTAAGGGATTATGTATTTTGATTCATAAACTGATATAGTGTATGCCATTGTTTATAAATGGCGCCCAGTAGAAGGAATGCGAACTCCAGAAATGCACATGATCCAATGAGAAGGAAAGATCATATATTTCATGGTCTTAAGCTAGAATTTATAAGAGAAATAGTCTCCCATGTGTTATCATCATATGAAGAAATAATATCATGCGTTGATAAGATAAGTAAAGAGTTTACTGAGTCCTATGGATTTGAAGGGAAGCAAGAGAAGAAAAGGATAGAAGAGAGAAAGATGGATAAAGGGAAGAGGGAAAAGAAGAATTTTCCCATATGTGGTAACTGTGGAAAGAAACACCCTGGAACTTGCTTGAAAGGAATGGGAGTTTGTTATAAGTGTGGAGGAAAAGGGCACAAAGTACGTGACTGCAAGGGTAAGAAAATGGTTTTAAATGTACAATGCTTCGTTTGCAAGGAGTTTGGACACTACGCAAACCTATCAGACTATGCCGCAAATGATGTTATTGGATAATAATCAAGTTATTATAATACCATAGATGAAGAGGAATGATTAGAGTTCTTATGTTGGTTATGTCAATTGAGTGTTGTATCAACAATGTACTTGTTATAATAATTATGGAGTATATAAGGATTGTACTGCAGTACTATTTCATTAAGGACTTGAGATTGTGTGGAACAAAGAAAAGTGACTCAATAGAAGGATAAATTTTTGGAAAATATATGGTTGAGAGAATGATAAATCATAATATAGTTCTGATACTGAGGTAGTGATTTTGGAATAATATGTGATTGTTTTGGATAAATTATATTGGATATTCTTGACTACCATGGAACTGATTAATGATTTGTATATTCCATCATTGTTGGGGTTTAAAACATTTTTGGATTGATGAAGTATATCCAGCATTCTATATGGAATAAGGGAGAATGGATGTAATCAATAAGGAATATGGTAATTCAGGATGTTTCAGTGTATTAAAAGAATACATGATGAAGGTATTCATATGCTATTACGGGGTAAAAAGGATCTATATTATGTGTACCTTCCTTATAAATGTTGGACTGTGAGTTTGGACAGAAGTATTTTGGATAGTTCTAGTTTCGATTATTTTGGATTGCCATAAAAGGACAACTCGGAGGTCGGGCGGCAACCCGTCGCGTCCGGCAAGGCTGCGAGACTTGAACCCGCAACCGAAGGGCGACAAGGGTGTATCACCTACCACTGGCCCACGAGATGTCCTGGATTAAATAATGTAGTTTTTATTAAAAGATCTTGTACATGAATTATAAATTCTTTTATTTTGGAACCCTATACGAATAGTGTAAATAGAATTTTTTTTACATTCTATTATCTTCTAGAGTGAAAGATGAGTTTGTGGTAGAAATTTATTAATGGATAAAACTCTAATTATAAAGTAAGTATATCTCCTTATGATCTTAGCCAATCTCATAAATAAATTCCTCAATATTAAGAAAAGCAACTTAGAACAAAAATGTTTTCCTAGATGGTACCTTAAATCATCACTAATTTATGGCTTTGGGATTGTTGGTCTTTTCATAGCCATGTTCTCTACCACTCTCCATCAGATAATTGATGGTTAGATTTTTCTTCCATATCCATATTTTCCTACATGGAACCCTAGTATGTGTTATTTTTGGTAAACTTCATACTTTCGACTCTTTATTTTAAATAGAGGCCTCGTTAATTCATTTTTCGATGTGGGATTTCAACTAAGATATTTTGAAACGTCAAATATGTGTTATCCTAATACCCTATGTTTTGTTGAACCGATGGTATTTCAAATCATCATAGATTGATGAGTTTAAGGACCTCAATTTTATACTTGTTTGTGATTGATGACCTCAATTACTACCTATAAATATTTACGTTTTTCCTCCAATTATATGTCTCTAATTGCCACCAATGTTCTCCTAATCGAGATCATAATTTGGTGGTGACCCTTTGATTTCTCTTTTCCTCATATTAAGAATAAATTTTAGTAACCCAATTTCCGATGTGGGTTTTCCCACAAAGATATTTTTTATTTTCAACCTTTTATTTTCGAAGAACAATTTCAAATTGCGAGGACGCAATTTATTGAAGGAGGGGAGAATGTAACACCCCAAGATTTCATAGTGTGTTATTTCTTCAAAATAATTCAATAACTTGCACTACACGCAACACCGAGTTCAATCACACCAAGACTTACAAAACAAAAGCCATTCAAAAGAGGTTATGAATAGTATTATCTAAATTTTAAACTTTATATAATCCTTATAATTTTAGAATCCATATTATGAGTTTCTTAAATATAATGCAAGAACAAATTCATTTTCAGTATTGCACTTTTATCAAATTTTAATAGTGAACCCTTTTTAAATACAATATTTTAAAATTTTTGACTAAATGGGGACATCAAAAATTTAAAATGAAACATCCCAAGCTTCCACGGTACGCTTTCTTTGAATAATACAGTAGCGTGTGTTGTACGCAACCTTGAGTTTTAACACACACCACAACCAATCAAACTAGCCGTTATGAATAGTAATACCTACTTTTCGAAATTATATATATTTTATATTTCAAAATGGACTTCATTTTTGGATTCGGAATATTGAAATTAGACTAGGGTGAAATTTTGGTACTTTTCAGATAACTTTTATATTTTGATGAATAGTGAAATTTACTAAATTTTAATTAAAAACAACTTTTTTAATCAAAATAATTAATAGTGATAAATTATGAATTTGAGTGGTTTTAAAGTATATTTAGATTACATTTTTACCATTTAATATAATGTTGGTCATTGGACATAATTTTACAATTAAACCGAACATAAACAAGTGTCAATCTTTTGATAGTTATTAACTCTTAAAAACACGCTTTTTGTTTTGACAGCGGGAATTAATTTTAAATTAATTTCTGCCACTTCTGTGTTTTGAATTTAGGAAAATGGATTCCATATTTGGAATCAGGATGTTCAAATTGTGTAAATAGGTAACTTTTATTTTTAGACATTTTGAATAATTACTGCGGTAAATATTTTATTTACCATGGTTAAGGGTAAATCCGGTAAATAAGGGTTAAAAAAATAATATTATAATAATACTAAATTACCCTAAAACGTGTCTTAACCCTATTGGTTGATACATGGTAGACCATGGGCATCTTTGGGTCTATTTTGGGACCCCATGGATCCACTTGTAAGTGATAATGACACTTTATTTTAATTAAGTTAAAATGAATACAAAAATGACACAAGCATATATCTTTTAGAAAAACAATTGTTAAATAGGGTTATATATGTTGGATTTTAGATTATAAATATTCATTAGAAAGGTAAAACGATTTCCTACATAATGATATTTTATTTATAATTTTTAGACATTAAATAATTTATTTTATTTATGACACAATGATGATGCCGTAATTACTATAATAGTGAAAAATTAAAATAATTGATATTATAAATACCCAAATAAATATAATATGAAACTTTTAATGAATTAAACTAATTTTCTAGGATAATATTATATATTAGGATTGATTTAATTGGCTTTTTTAGAAGTAATCAATCTGTTATGAGTTTCACAAAAATCAACTATTGAATAGTGTCAAAATTGACATAAAAGAGTTCTTAAAACAAATATTATATTATTAATTGATATTAAATTCCTAAAAATATAAGGTTCGGCCAAGAGACTTATATCATGATAGGTTAATCATTAATGGACCACTTGGGGGTCTCTTGGATGTATGTAGTAAGTTTATTAACCATATTATATAAAAATACAAAGAGACATTGTAAAAGTGAAACTAATTAACTTAAAGTTAATACTTAAAGATAAGGTTAATATAAGTACCCAAACCTATCTAAATTCTATTGGTTGAGTTGTTTTCGACCCATACCCACCTTAACCTTTGAATAGTCAACTTTGGAGCCATTAGAAACCTAATATGAATTTATTATAAATTAATATTTCTAGCTTTTCCAAAGGTGCCCCTCACCCCTCTTATAAAAGGGCACTCCTCCTTCTCATTTCTTCACACCTTCAAAGCCCTTTGGTTCGGCCAAACCCTGCCCAAATACTCTACCAACTTCCCTCAATACAACCTAGAGGCCTTAGTTTGATCAGAAAGCCAACCTAAGGAGCCCTTTTGATCAAATCAAAAAGAAGAACCCGAAGAAGAGGTAATGATTTCACCACCCTTTTCTAAGTTCAATTCTTCTTCCACTTCTTCTTCCTTTGTTGTTACCATTATAAAATAATAAATCCAGTATCATATATATACTGTGATGTTATTATAAATATGGTACAACCATATTCAGTATTCTATCCACCCTTTGAATAACATGTCACCATACGTGCGTACGTACGGCTTACCGTCTCCACGTCGTGGTGTAATTGTTATTCAATATAATATTATTTGGATAGGTATAATAATGATGTGTAACTCATGTAAATAATAAATATAACATGTTACGGATTCTGTATATATGATATACCATCCATTTATATATTATTTTAATATCAAAAGAATGATATTGTCGCTCGTGCGTACGTACGGACTACCGTCTCCACGAATGCGATGAGATTCATTCTCCATCGTAACCATTAAAGTATAATTATCATTTGATGATTTAAAAATGATGTTTAAGGACTTGATATCATTCTGTATATGAATAATATACAACCTATCCTTTACAAACATGTCTTACATAACAAAACATATGAAAGAAAACAAGTAAGTTAACACCCAAAACAACGATAATACTAAGATATTATTATCAAATCAATATTAAAAGATCATATATGATATCATATTAATGTATATGATTATTGAATAATTTAATAACAATTATTTCACCATTATACAGGAGGTTAACCTACCCCAACAAAGGAAAAGTGCAAGGTAAGGGGTTTTCATCTCACTTCTTATTCCTGTGAGATTCATGCCATATTGCCACCATCACCTTTTGTGTGGTGTGTGTACTGCCCATAATTATATTCTTTGTGTAATACACCCTAATTTATGTTTTACATATTCATTGTATTATACCTCTTTCATGGGTTGTATGTTTCATAAGTTACCAAATTGGTAAGGGTTATTTCACAATCTCTTCATTATCCGAGGTTGTTTATACGTAATAATTTACTGGGATCTCGTTATCATCCACATCCATGTTTCTTCAAAATGTATTTCAAAACATTTTTAATTTTTAAAAGAATATGGGTTAAAGTCATTTATACCATTGTTTGACTTTTTATAAGAGGTTTATAAGGGAATCTTTCTGTCGTTTTCCAAACAAGGTGCTTTTTAACCTTTTCGACAGAATTAAGATAAGAATGTTTTTTTTAACTTATACAGTGGGTGCGGTTATTTTCCGCCGTTATAAAATCGTCAAAGCCTCCCTTACAAGCTTAAAAGAATATTTTCAAAGAAAATGTTTTATTTTATATGGATCTTAAATGATTTCAAATTAAAAGGAGATATTTCTTTAAAAAGAATATTAATTTCATCTATGTCAACATCCTTTGATAAATTTTAAGATTATTTGAAGTTTATTTATTATGATACAAAACTTATATATTGTATTCAAGGTTTTGTGATATGTTTGACTGTGGATGTTCTATTTTTATACCATTCATAGTTTATGGTGAAATTATTTACATTTCGTATGCTAGTTCCAATAAGAATGTTTATGTTATATTTCAACCTTTACTTCATATGAATGTGTTGGACAAGTATGTTCCGAGTTGGGGACTGGTTAAAGTAAGCCCTCCGGGTTGGGGACTGGTTAAAGTAAGCCCTCCAGGTTGGGGACTGGTAAAAGTAAGCCCTCCAGGTTAGGGACTGGTAAAAGTAAGCCCTCCGGGTTGGTGTCCGGTTATTAGAGGCACTCCGGGTTGGTGTCCGGTTATTAGAGGCACTCCGGGTTGGGTTCCGGTTACAGTTAGCCCCAAGGTCTTGGGACGAGGCCTTGAAAAGAAATTAAAGTTTAGCATTATGCATTCCATCATTATGAAAGTCGTTATTGATTTTGCATGTGATTATTCGATTAGTAGAATAACGAGGTGAATAAGTAAATGGCATTATCTCATTTTATTTATGCCATACTATGTTAAAAGTTCAAGTTTAAAAGGCTTCTGTTTTATTTATACATTGCCTTAAATGTTTATTCATATTTATGAAATTTTCCGCTATATTGTTATCCTTACTGGGCATTTGAGCTCACCCCTTTTCTATGTTTTATTTTTCCCAGGATGTGAAGAAGTAAATTAGGAATGACCTGCAGGGATGTTATGAGGGGATTATAGTGTGGACTGTGGAAACATTATGTTGTTGTAGTAGTTTTTCATTTTATGATGCAATGTAAAACTTATGAATATATCTAGTGTTTCCAAGGCTACTAAACCAATCGGTCTTTCGAGATTTGATCTTTCTTGTGATCATGACAATGTTATGTAATAATGCACCGACTCTGGGTAACTGGGGTCGGGGCCTTACAATTTTTGTGTAGTTTGACTATATAGAAATGTTAACTAGTGTTTTAAAATAATTTTATTATGTTATTGGTTCTCAAATACACTAAACCTTATCCTCTCTCTATTTTGATATGATTAATTAATTTTAATGTTTATTGTGTGGTAATGTTAAAATATAAAGAGAAGTTCATCAAACATTTTGTTAACTATAGTTATTAACGAAAGTTTTTTTAGAACTAAATCTAGGATTTTTGTTCTAGTGTTCCTCAATTAGTATCAGTGCACGAGTTATTTTTTAACAAGTATTAATATATATATTTCATTCATATTATTAAAATAAAACATTATTAAAAACTATTTGTATATGTTTAAGGAATATATATATATAATATAAAATCATAATGTTTTAGTGAAGTATTGATTTTTTGGTTTCCCAAGTAAAAACATATATATCTGGATAATGGAATGTGGATGAAGTTGCAGAATAGATTCACCTAGTGATAATCAGATAGAAAAATGGATGTTTAGAATCAAATTAATCTTATCTTTAGTTCATAATGTGTGGGACTATGATTACACAACCTGATGGAAAACTCTAGGGGATATTCTTTGGTTGATCACATGATATTTTTATAAAGTATTTATTTCCAAATTACATTAGGGTTTTTGGTTAAGAATAACAAAATTTAATAAAACCTAGTTTGAGTCAATATAGTTATAATATTATCCCCATAAGATATATTATCATAAGTTTAAATGAAGGTAAAAATTTGTGGGTTATTCTAGGATTGAGCTTTCATATCCATAAGATTATTTACTTTTATTCTATTTGATGTTATTAAAATATTTTTTATTTTAATATATTGGTGGAAAAATGATCATAAAAATAAATGTGTGGAAATTATGTCTCTAAAAACTCCCATGATTTAGATATAGATGTGTATTTTGAATATGTGGAGGAAAGTTTTAATATATACATATTTCACAGAAAATACGTACTACATAGTCTTACTTTAAATAAAATGCTTTGTATCTTATTAAAGATATATATTGTGTCAAGAATATATTTAAATACACATAAATATTTATAAGGGTATGTTATTATTAAAATTTTTAGGAATTAATTAATTTATGGGGGTCTATCACAACCCAATATTCTATAATATTTTATTCTCTAAATTAATGTTTTCTTAGTAGATTTCCTCACATGCATCACTGAACAAAAAAGAGTTGATATAAATTTTATAATTATTATTAAGAAACATTAACAATAATAAAACATCATGTGAATAAAAATATATATATATTATAAAAAAGAGAATTAGGAACACATAATTTTTGAAAAGGTAATTTTTTAAATAAAATAAGTTCGTCATTTTATATTTTATTCTCATATTAAAGAAAATATTATAAATCATGAAATTTTAATTTTAAAAATAATAACTTCATTATTTAATTTACTATTTTATAATATGATTTGGTTTATTTTTGATGATTTTCCGAAAATATTTGTTTCTAAAATGATTAAATAAAAATACATTTTTTTTAAAAAAAATTAGAATTTGGGAATTTATCCATATTTTATAAGAAAATATAATTTTAAAAAACCTTTTATCTATTAATAATTTATATAATTATTAAAATTATGTATTTTAAAATATTATCTTGAACTTATAAAACCTATGTTTAATTTTTTGAACATAAGAAACATTTTTATTCTTATTTATAAATAGTTTTATAGAGTTTATTTTAATTAAAAAAATTATCATAAATCTAATTTTTGGAATTATTTCAAATCCCAACAACAAATATTCGATTCATAATAAACTAATTTTTATCATATAAGTTAATAACACTGATAATTTTAATCTCAAAATAAATTTTAATCTTAAAACACAATTTTTTTTTTAAAAAAGTTATTACATGTCATGTCTGTTAAAAATGAATTTAACATCCTAAAAATATAATTTAATTTGATAAACAAAATTTAAAATTTATATTAAATGTGTTATAATTATTTAGTATTTTTTTCATTAATATTAATTACCATGGTTAAAAAAATTTACCAATGTAAAAGGAAATTAGGGTGAATTTTCGAAAAGAGATATATATATATATATATATATATATTAAATTGCTCTATGTTTTCCCTAAAATGAGTTCAAGACAAGAGTATATGCCCGATAAATGTCTTCACTTTATAATGTCAATATTCTAACCCTTTAACCCTTTAAAAATAACATAACATTATTGACAACTAATAGGAACTCACAAAATTATCCTTAACATATAAAATAGGAATACATCCACCCCATCATTCAACCCTTATTCTTTTGAATTACATCTTCAAACTCTATTATAATTTTTACCCATTATACCTCTATCAATTTTAAAACACACATATCTTAATTATTTATCCCAATGAATCCATTTACTAGAATATTACCATGAAAATCTCAAATTATCAACATATGTATTTTATGCTCATTGGTCCATTTCGATAATATTCATCTTGAAATCTTCTCATATCCACCCAAATTTAATTAAACTGGTATTATTATTATAATAAAATTTTATTATATTAATATATCAACCATTATTCTATCATTTTATTCCTATAATAAAAACATGACTACATTAATCTTGCGAACATGCACACTACCACCTCCATGAGATGATGATGTTAGATTTACATCAACAAATATCATGACTGAAAACAAGATGATAATTAATGAATGAACATTTTTAATATGTAATAACCATAAAATTTAAATTATAAAGTATCATTTATATTCTTCCACACCATTCGTTGAGAAATAGAATCGTTAATCATGCGAACATTCAAACTACCACCTCTATGAATGGTGGATTTTATCTTTAAAGACCACCCAATAACGATGGTTCAAAAATTAATTTAATGAATGTAAATAATATTTATTACATTTTTAATCTTCTATAAATGTTATATTAACATTATATAAAATCATTTTCTAATGCAAAATATCATTTTAACATGCTCTCATTTAAGACTATTTTTACCACCTATGTTAACAATGTTATATTTTTTAGAAATTAAATGATTAACTAATGTTTAATATAATTATTATAATTAAATAATATTTTTTATGATGATTTTATTATTATATAATTGTTTTCATAATATTTTTTATATTTATTAATATATAACCTTTTAGTCATTAAACACTCCAGAACATTTTCATGGTAATTTTTATTTTCATGAACCATGTCGATTTATTTTACATATTAAAATGGTACATAAAGAATAGTTCAAAAAAATGATAAAATATGTCAAATAATCCTTTACTGATTATAATTTACCTATTAAAGAATAATAATATTTCTATTATGAATCTAATTCAAAAAATATATATTACTCACACTTTATATCTAAAATAGAAAATAACTAACTAATATACATGTATAGAATAATTATAAAAGAAGTTAATAAAAAGTTATATATATTAATAATGTTCTATAATAACTAGTTAGGATAATAATTTTTTAGATTTCATATTAGATCACATTCGAGTAATCATTAATATAGGATAAAGTTTTTATCTAAAGTTTTATTCATTGAGTTATTATTTGTATTCACTACTTATTTTTTATTTGGGGTATATATTTTACATGGATTCATCTAATCTTATATGTTTATTAAATAAATGGTTTTTAAAAATCTGTCTCATGTTGCACCTTCTAAGGGTTTTCAATTGAAACTATTATGACATTGTTAGGGTTTTATCAAACTCAAGTTTCATTCATTATGTTCTTATTATTCATCTTGAACATTTTTAATATAAGTTTGGATCAATATTCGATTATTTTTTATTATTTTGTATTTTTTTTGTGATATAAATTTCCCTAATAAAAACCCATATCCAAATTTCCCTTTATTAGTGAATTATGGAATTTGAATAGACTTGAGTTACCACAAATTTCCTTTTATGGAGTTAAAACATCATTAATTTGTCATCATTCTACAAAGTTCTAATATTTTTAATTTTTATACAATATATGATATTCCCACTTTTATAATTGGGTAAAATTATTTTTTTAACTCATGGATTCATTCTTAAAGAATTTATTTCTCAAATTGAAACATTTTTAGAAAATAATCACATCTTCTTTGAAGATAGTTTTCCATCCATTCCCATATTCACTATTACCTAAATTTTTTCTTTATTAATTTCTAATTGGAATTTGTGGTTACACATGTGAAATTATTATTTTATATTACCACTTCTCATAAGTTGTTTTTTAATACCTATCTTTACAATAATGGTTTTCACCAAATATATTTTAAAATATTAAAAGGGTTTTCTCATTGATTAAAATCAATGATTTATTTTCCACTAAAAAGTTAGTTTTATAACCATCATGTCATTCAATAGAACTATTCTTGATGTTTCCTTTTTAAAATTAAATATTTTATAAAGGTTTCACATCACCTTTTTAAATTAATTTTTCTTTTTCAATGTTCAGTTTTTAAATATTATTTTTAAAATAAAATGTTTTCAAAATGATTTCAGATTACCTTTTCAAAACCATTATCCCTTTTCAATGATTTATTATTGATATTTATTTTTTACTTTTTATTCTTAAAATGTATTCTTTAAAATTTTCTAAAACATGTATTTTTAATGGATAGAAAAAAAATTAATCTTTTTACAACAATGTTAATTATTTCTTAAATGACTTATTTATGTATCGTTTCCATTTTCCTATTTAACTGTAAAATATTTAAATTTTATAGAGTTTTTGTATAACTCACTACCAAAATTCATTTATGAAATACTCCTTTTGGGGATTTAATTTTTGATATCAACATGTCTAATTTATAATTTTATATTATCAGGTTCCAATTAGAAAAATAAGAAAAAAACATGTTTCATTTGTTCTTTAGGATATGATATATGATTTATTTCAATAATAACACATTAGTACGAATGATTGATGGGTGGGGTTTGATAAAACCTTCATAATGTATGGGTCTGATAAAGCTAAGAGATCGTTTGACACCAATAATTCCATGACACGTTTTGGGTCTGTTAAAGGCCTGAGAAGGTTACAGTCAGATAAAAACCTGAGATTGTCTACATTTATTAAATAAATAAAATATATTGGTAATGGATTTACACATAATGACATAATAATATTGTTGGTGAACCTGATATAGGTTTTCTAGGATTATAAGATTTAATGTGAACCAAATATAGGTTATCATGTTTAATAAATAGGACTATAAACCTAATGCGGGTTAGCTAGGTCCACAAGATTGAGAATGAACCCAGTATGTGCTTTCTAGGCTCACAAGATTATGTGTGAACCTAATAATGATTATCTAGTTTTAAAATATTGATAATGAACCTAATATGGTTTATCTAGGTTCACAAGATTTAGTATGAATATGGTGCATGTAATCTACTTTCATAAGACTGAGCATGAAACTAATGGAGATTATATGGGTTCAGATGATTGATCATAGAACTAAACTAGATAGCTTGGTTTTAAAGTTCAAGGTTTCATATTCTAATTATTATGCCATATTTATATGATATATTCCTATTATTCTTATCCATGTGTCATATTTAATTTCTCATGATTCTAAATAGTTTTCCCTTGCTATATGTTTGTCCATTTAAAGTTACATGTCCTTATAAAATGATTTACAAATAACAATATTTGTTTTATGTTACGTTAATAAAATATTTATCCCATGATCATGTTTTTTCATATGATTATAATATAACTCTCATAACCCACTCCATCTAAGATACCGAAATGTGGGGAGAGAGATAATGACCCCCAAATCCCACCTTTAGAAGGCCCTGAAATGGAAGCTATCACATAGGGTATAAAAATTTCATAAAATTGGAGACATTATCCTCTATAATAATATAGGATCGGTGATAAGAAGAATAATCCACAAGAATCACCTTAAAATAATGTAAAAAAAACCAAAACTGTTCCACAATGCATGTATAAATATAACTGATATAAATAAAACCTCCAAAATTAAATACCCAAAATAAAAGATAAAGAAATGTGACATCGCCTATCCAAATGTTTGAGCTAGTAATGTCTTACATAGCCCACATAATCCTCATAGAAATATGAGAATAGTTTATACGCAAAGGGCAAGAATATACGAAAACTCAAAAGAAAAACCAAAGTATCACATACACATATGAAAGAATCATGCTAATTCACCTGAGAGAATAAAAAGGAACCAAAAGAACTTAAAAAGTTCAACTATACATACCAAAATCATAATGTTATGCTCACTAAATAACACAAGTCATGTAATAGTATATAACATGAGAAACATTGGTAAGGGAACCCTACCCTGATTTCTCACTAGTATGCTGCTCTCATACCCCGATGACGTAAATCCTTAAGCTCCCATTTCTTCTGTATACCACACTGCCTCATATGTATGGTCAAAATAAATCACACCCACATACACCATGGCCAATTCCCAACAAGAACGGTCACATATCTCCTCACTCGCAGACACCTGGGCCATAATACATCCACTTCCATGACCCTAAAAGTTGGGTATCATGGACCTATAATTAATCAACCTCATTCCCTCCTTCTACCATCCATGACCCCCACCATAAGCCACACCACAAGCATGGTCCTATCTCATGTCACTCGAATAAACATGTGCAACCACAACCACTATTTAATGAAAAAACATACCTCTCGTCAATATAGCCTATGAAATACCTACCTCACCTAAAAGAAAGTGTGTGAAATAGTTGGTACCCTGATATTCATCCTTCTTATTGAATTCTGGGAAAAGAACACCTACATGAATATACTGATGTCAGCACATAGTGCTAGTTGTGTGTGATGTTGATATAGAAATAATAGAAACATACAACCATGTACATATAGCTATACACACAAGACAAACCTATGTGTTCTCAACTAAACACTAACCAACTCACAACATTGTCACTTTCTCTTCCTCCTCCAAATGCATAACACCACACAACATGCAAAAAAATCCAATATAAATTTTCTAACCAATTCCAATTATCTATCCAATCAATTTAAATTTTTATTATCAACCATATTTAACCACAAAACCCATCATTTATTTATTATTTATACGTTAATATCCCACTATGAAAACAAACCCATTCCATTTCAATAATTATTAAATAATTATTTATTACATCCCTACATGGGAATCTGTCACAAAGAGACCACCACTATACCACCCCAGAAAAATGATCAAACCAACCACCTTTCCACCAAAAATTCATTTCCAAACAATCCAACTTGCATCCATAAAATCATTGATAAACAAATCACATCACTCTCCAATAGAACATCCAAGAAAACCTCATATCCACCCTAAAAGCATGGATAAAAAAACCACCTCGCCACCCCAAAATCATCACCAATCAATGATCGACCCCAAATTCCCAATCACACATAGTCATATAATAATCATAGATACACGTCACAACACATCAAGATAATTTTTCAAATTCACATAGGGGATTTTATCACATTATACTTTATTTTAGGGATTTTATCAAAAAAAATATAATCCTAGGGAAACCATTTTATTAACCACATATGAGTGGTTCACCAATTTTCTGTTATTTTGTTATCATATTAGCCATTATAGTCACAAAAAACATTATCCAATGCAAAATAACCCCCCTACAGCCACAGTTTATGGCAAGGCTTCATGCATGTATAATCAAAATATCACAAATAATAACAAAGATATAATAACTCGGGAATCAAACCCCTTTACCCTTAAATTTAAATTTAACCAATTATTTATATTTTTTAATTCGATAACAACCATATCTCATAGATAAATAAATTTAAACCCCTCTAGAATGATACAGAATACAGATAAAAGATGGATTCCCTACATCAAATATGTTTTTCCAACTTGTTGAGAAAAATAGGGAGAAGAATGAAAGTCTAAAACAAAAACTGTACCACATGATATATAATATCAACATACACTACATCCAAAGGCCATATAAATAAAACCCAAACACAGAAAAAACAAAATGCATAATTTTAGTGAAACTCCAACGAATAATGGAAGGAAATTGATAACAATTAGGTGAGAACTCACCATACATAAAAGACTGGAAACCTGGAATCAATCCATATTGATATAAATATCTAAACTCTAATGGAGGGATCCATTAGTCAACTGGAATGAGAAATTCCATTTGGTTTTATTAAAACACAAGTACCTTATAGCGTTATAATCGAGTCGTATTGGGGAATTACACAACCTATAAATCCCTTTAACATTGTGTAATCCTTTGGGTTCAATTTCACCAAACAATGCATTTCCATTTTATTATATGACACCATACATATATATGTCATGAACTATCCATGAATATGCTATGAAACCAATTTTCACATCATGTAAACTATACACAGCATGTATTACCTAAAATAGCTCTTTCATAACTCCATCCTCAACCAAAAACTACTGGCAGAAAGAACCCCACAACTCATCCAACAACTAAAAATGTAGAAGTAATCAACCAAAAATTCATGAACTAGTATATAAGATACCTCTCAAATCATTACACAGTTAAAAATTGTATTTATCCAGTGCTAGGGTTTTAACAGTACTTTCTAAAAGAGATCTTAGAACCCTTTTTCTCAATGCCATAAAATCTAATGTTAAATGAGTTATTTAATAGTGCTTCTAAAAAAGAGTGGATAAAGTCTCACATTTATCAATGCTAGTATAAAATTGTAGATAAATGGTCATTTATTACCACTTTTAAAAAATCACGGATAAAGGGGATATTTATAGATTCTTATAAAAATGAACTGGGAAAAGGGTGATAATTATATTTTCTTTTTTAAAATTGGTTATAACTAATCCCCAATCAGTTATTTTTTACTAGAACTGATTGAGAATACATTTCCAAAATACATTAAAGGACACTTGTAGTAGAAATTATGACCATTTTGAGGCCTTATTTCCCCTTTTAATTAAATAGAGGTGTTTTTGGTTTCCCATGGGACACTAAGGTATACATATCATTTCAATATTTGATTAGATATGTGGTATAGAAAAAAATGTTCTGGGTAAGGAATATATTGTCGTTTGATAGGCCATCGAGTGTGAAAGACTGTTAAAACCCCTAAAACCCCAAAACAACATCATAATATTTAATATGGGAGTTTGTTTCAGCACCAAAACCAGTAAAATAGAAACATATGAAAGGAGATAAATCCACATGAGATTTAAATCATGTGATAAGAAAATATTATAGTTTTAATAAAAGTCATAAATCAAACTCAAACATCAAATGACCATATCATTTGATCATGGTTCATTTGGGATCTACCATATAGAAAATTGAATAATATGACTATATATTTTCCCTATATGGTCTTGAACCGAGGAAAAAGATATTTGTCTCATTTGGAAATCCCAAAGAGGCCTAGAAGGCCTCAAAAAATTATATCTTTCAACAACCCTAATTTAATAAAATTTAAATTGTTATACCTCCTAATCTGAATGTCTGTTCGGCCTGTACCACATATCATATCAAATATAATTTCATGTTGTTTAATTTTAATGGTTTTGGAGTTGAAAAGAACTCTATGATCAGAATTTATTATCATTTCAGGATTTTAAGGGGTTATGGTTTTTAGATTTTCTTAATGTTTTTTTGTGTTTTATTGGTTTTTAGAGTCAATGTCAATTTTAAAACATATATATATATATGGATATGTGCATGTGTGTGTGTGTGTGTTTAAAAAAATTATACAACAATATATATAATCATAGATATAAAAACATATAAATATATCGATAAATAAATATAACAAAATATTTATTATTATATAGATATATCAAAAAATGTAAAACAAAACTATATAGTGGAGTGAAAATGGACCTAGGGTTTTAGAAGTAGGTCTCCAGTTTGAAAGTCACTGTTGGTAGGGGACCGTGATGTGGGTGGGATAATCTAAATCACTAGTCAAGGGGTGGGGGATGCACTAATAAAAGGGGTCAAGGTGGTGATTAAGAGGCATGTAAAAAAAATTTATACACTTTATCAGTGGGGTTATTATCAGCACTTATTTTATTATTTTTAAATGTGGTGTTTAACAGTGCTAAAAATTTTCTGATAGAAGACCCCTTTATCAGTGTTTTTTAGTGATGTTAAAGGGGTCCTTTATCCGTGCTTTTTACAAGTGTTGTTAATGCTGACCCTTTAGCACCTCTTAAATTATAAATGCTTCTATATTGCTAAAAAATCACTTTTACTAGCACTATTAAAAAACCTATTTGCAGTACTATTACTTCCCTCATGAATCCAAAACAAATCCAACGAAATTGATCAGAACAACCACCCTGTGAGATACCTCTCAATGATATGGACAAAAATCAAACACTACCACCCTCCAAACACACCAAACCAATTATCCACAATCACGTCACATAACCTTGTCACCAAAAAACCAAAACCATCGAACCTCATAAACACGGCACAACCATATCAACTTCTATAAAACAGAAACCAACTACCTCTAAAACCAAATAATTACACATACCTGATTACATGAATCATGGAATTGCATCCTCTGTGTCAAGATACTATCTGCTCTAGGTATAACTTGCTCGCCCGTACATGTTTAAATTCATCGTAGGTAATGTTTCTGATTTAGTAATCGTGTCCCACCCATTTCATATGACCAAAGTTTAAAACACATCACACAACACTCACCAAATCAATGGAAAACCACACATATCATTAATATACGGATCCAAACTGAAAATCTCAAAGAAAAACATACAAATAAAAACTCATAAAAACTCTTGGTAGTGAGAAATAAATGTGTTACTTGCTCCCATGTACTCCCCACTAGATCACCATGCCTCCAAAACACACCAACCAATGAAATGTTCCATCCACATAGTGCCTTATCATAGAGATAATTAATCTCTAATATCCAATTCATGAATTTTATTTTATCCTAGAAATACAAGTCTCTCCATTCAATAACAAGGGATTCACTGTGATGATACCAATGAAGGTTAGAGAAGTAGAAGATGGAATGGATCCTCTCAAGCTGCAATGGAAATTCCAACCAACACACCACCACACCAAATCACTCTAGGATCTAAAAGGCACCATCAAACCAGAGATAAATATTCCTCCCTAGGAAAAGCCTATATTGTCCACATCGAGGGGAAACCTTCAACAACACATGGTCCTCTATCCCAAACACCAAGGGAATCCTCCTCTGATTGACATAAAAATTATTTTATTCATGGATTACTTTAATCATCTCACATATTAGTTGAACCTTCTTTTTCAAGATTTTAACCACATTAGGACCATGATCCACGACCTCCCAAACCTTCATACAAAAAAGCAGACAATGACATAATCTCATATACAACAACTCAAATAGATCAATGAAAATGGAAGTGTGATCACTATCATTATATGAAAACACAACCAAGGGATATTTCAATACTCATGATTCTCCAATGTTTGGTATGCATGCCTACAACTTATATTCTAGAACATGAATAGTTCACTCCATATTTCTATCCATCTGATGGTGGAAACCAGTGATGGGGAATAATTGTGTTCCCAATGTATTTTGTAATCCCATCTAGACTTGTGAGATAAAATGTGAATATTGATATTTTACAATGGATCACAAAATTATCTATAATATCAACACATCATGAACGTATATCTTATCCAAATAATCAACTACTCCTGACTCCTTGATCACTAAGAAGGGGTCCAATTTTATCAATTAATCCATGATTGCATAGATAGAATCACAAACTCCCTAATATCACTGTAACCCGATGAATAAATCCATCGATATGTCATTCCATTTCCAATTGGGAACATCCAAGGGCTATAAAAACACTAGGAACACGATGATAAGCATTTATCTACTATATAACCAACAACTTTTCCAAAAACTATTCCATTGATTTTTTCATCTCAAGCCACCAAAATTAAATCTTCAAGCTATGGTACATCGTGGATACTCCTAGGTGTAAAACCAAATTTGAGGTACGAATCTCATGAAGGACTCTGTTGCACATCACTAATGGAATAAACATACCCTCACAAAACAATATCTGATTTGGACCATCCTCAAGATATCCCTCAAAAGCATTACCCTGGAAAACATGATCACACATCACCTATAACTCTATGTATCCCCAATAAGACTCCTCCACCTATATAATATGAGTATAATAATCCATCATAAGAAATAAAAATCATATACTATCATATACTCTTATATCAAAGCACAAGGCTTCCATCTCCTCTGTCACTGTCTATGAATTCGTAGACTTCTAAACAACATCTTTCCCTGAAATCTTTCTCAAGGTGTGGTCCAAAACATTCCACATTCATGAGGAGTATGATATCTCAAAATCATATTCATTATAAAATTTCATCCACCTTCACTTCTGAAAATTCATATCACACTGAGAAATATGTACCTCAAGCTCTTGTGATCCCTGAAGAGCACAATGTTCTCCCCAATGATGTAATGCTACCACAAATTCAACACAAACACAACTGCTTCTATATCTAAACCATGGGTGTAATATTTATAATCATGTGGATGTAACTTCCTATACACATAAGTGATCACTTACCATTGTTGTATCAACCTGAATCCCAATCCCCTAAGGGAATCATCGCAAAACACCTCAAAAATAAAAACCTCCTTTTGCAACTAAATTAATGGAGCACAAACCATCTTCCACATTACTTAACTAAACACTGACTAGAACATATCAAATGACACAAAATATTGGTCCTTCTACATCAACATTGTTAATTTGGATGAATCTTTAGATAATTTTTTCACAAAACCTCCAATACTAACATGAATGTCAAAAAAAGTACAACCTCTTCCATGTTCTTGGGTGATTCCAAATATACAAATTTCTTGACCAATTATAGGTCTACATACACATTATATTAGGAAACAACATTCCCAATGAAATGTATCTCTTGTTTCAAAAACATACAATTGAAAAAATTTCTATTGAGCTAGTGGCATTGAAGAACCTAAAAGATAGCTCTGAGATTATTGACATGTTTCTCCTTCTACTTTGTGTAGATCCGGATATCATCGATGAATATGATAATGAACCACTATAGGAACACACAGATCATAGAGTTATTAATTTCCATGTATACAGATGGTACATTCATAACACTGAGCAACATGACTACAAACTCAAAGTTCACATACCTTTATCTGATACAATTCTATAGGATATCTCCCTCTTTCACCCTAAATTGATGATATCCAAGATATAGATTGATCTTTGAAATCATAAATTTACCTCATAGGCTTTGTAAATGATCATCCATCCTTGAAATTGATTAGAGGTTTTTGACTATCACTTAATTGAACCTCTTAAAATCTATATACAACCCTAAACTATCATCCACCTTCATGGTGAATAACACTAGGGAACCGTATGGTAACACACTAGGCTGAGAAAAACCCTTCTAATTTAGATCATCAATCTAAATACTTAACTCGCACATCATAGATGGATCCATCCGATTAGTATCCATCAAAACTAGGGAATCGCCACGATGGTAGTATATCTAGAACTAAAATTCAGGTTGAGTGTAAAATGTCACAATATCATTAGGAAAAATATTTTGAAACTCCCCAATTGCCTTATGGAACTCAACTATACTTGTTTCAATTGATTCTAAAGATATATCATCCATCAACAAAATAAGTGGTTTCATACGCCAACTGTCCACTACACAATCCTTATTTCCAACAAAATTTGCATGCTTGCGTTCCACATCTGAATGTATTAATCTTCTACAAAATTAATTGATAAAATAATGTATAGAATACAAGTAGTTGATATTGATGATAGCATCATATGGATACATGTATAGTATGAAATGTTCCCCATGAGATTGATATTTCTCTATCATCAGTTTACACCCCTAGAACATTTCAATCAAGTTGGTCTTATCTCTGACAAGAGTATTCAACTCTCGGGGAACATGAATCCTATTGTTAACACCCCATGCTTCCATGGTATGATTCTCTTTTAAGAATACAGTAGCGTGTGTTGTATGCAACTTCGAGTTTCTAACACACTGCTACCAAGAAAAGTAGCTGTTATGAATATTAATACTCATTTTTTGTAATTTTTTAAATTTTATCTCTCAAAATGGACTTCATTTTTGGATTCAGAATATCTAAATTAGACTAGGGTAAAATTTTAGTACTTTTCGGATAACTTTTATATTTTGCTGAATAGTGAAAATCAATAAATTTTAATTAAAAACAACTTTTTTTAATCGAAATAATTCATAGTGATAAATTATGAATTTGAGTGGTTTTAAAGTATATTTAGAATATATTTTTATCATTTAATACAATTTTGGTCATTGGACATAATTTCACAATTAAATCAGACATAAACAAGTATCAAACTTTTGATAGTTATTATCTCTTAAAAAACGCCTTTTGTTTTAACAACGGGAATTAATTTTAAATTAATTATTTCCACTTCTGAGTTTTTAATTTGGAAAAATGGATTCCATATTTGGAATCAGGATATCCAAATTGTGTAAATAGGTAACTTTTAATTTTAGACATTTTGAATAATTACTTCGGTAAATATTTTATTTACCATGGTTAAAGGGTAAATCCGGTAAATAAGGGTAAAAAATAATATTATAATAATAATAAATTACCCTAAAACGTGTCCTAACCTTATTGGTTGATACATGTCCGACCATGGGAATCTTGGGGTCGATTTTGGGACCCCATGAATCCACTTGTAAGTGATAGGGACACTTTATATTAATTAGGTTAAAGTAAATACAAAAATGACAAAAGCATATATCTTTTAGAAAAACAATTTTTACATAGGTTTATATATTTTTTATATTTGACTATAAATATTAATTAAAAAATAAAACCATTTCCTACATAATGGTAATTTATTTACAATTTTTAGACAATAAATAATTTAATTTATTTACGACACAATGATGATGCAGTAATTACCGTATTAATGAAAGATTAAGATAATTGATATTATAAATACCCAAATAAATGTAATTTGAGAGTTTATAAAAATTAAAATAATTTTAAAGGTTATTATGCATATTAGGATTGTTTATATAAATTTATTTCAAAGTAATAATGCTTTTATGAATTTATCAAAAACAAAATACCCAATAGTATCAAAATTGACATAAAAGAGTTTTTAAAAAATATTATATTATTAATTGATATTCAATTCATAAAAATCTCAGGTTAGGCCAACAGAATTATATCATGATATTTGTATCATTAATGGACCACTTGGGGGGTCTCTTTGATGTATATGGTATGTTTATTAACTACATAATATAAAAATACAAAGTAACATGGTAAATGTCAATCTAATTAACTAAGAGTTAAAACTAAAAGATAAGGTTAATATAATAACCCAAAACTGTATAAAATCTATTGTTTGAACGGATTTAAACTCACCCCCACCTTTGACTTTGAATAATCCACATTGGAGCCATTATAAACCGAATATGAATTTATTATAAATTAATACTTTAAGTTTTTCCTAAATATCCCCTCCTTCCCCTTATAAAAGGACACAACTTATAACCAATTATTAATACCTTCAAAGCCTTTTGGTTCAGCAAAACCCTTCCCAAATACTCTCTAAAAATACCTCAATTAAACCTAGAGGCCTTATTTTGATCCGAAATCCATCCAAAGGAGCCCTTTTGATCAAATCAAAAGGAAGAACCCGAAGAAGAGGTAATGTTTTCCCCACCCTTTTTCAAGTTCCTTTCTTCTTCAACTTCATCTTTCTTTGTTATTCCCATTCTAAAATAATAACTCCCGTATCTTCTATATACTGAGATGTTATTATAAATATGGTACAATCATATTTAGTATTCTATCCATCCTTTGAATTACATGTCACGATACGTGCGTACGTACGGCTTACCGTCTTCACGTTGCGGTATAATTGTTATTCAAAACATTATTATTTGGATGGGTATAATAATTATGGGTAATTCATTTAAATAATAATTATAACATGATAATTATTCTGTATATATGATGTACTCTCCAATTATATATTATTTTAACATCAAAAGAGTGATATAGTCATTTGTGTGTATGTACGGACTACCGTCTCCACGAACGTGAAGAGATTCATTCCCCATCGTATCCATTCAAGTCTAATTCTCATTTGATGATTAAAAATAACGTTAAAGGACTTTATATCATTCTGGATATGAATACGATACAACCTATCCATAAAAAACACAGCTTATGTAACAAAACATATCAAAGAAAATGAGTAAGTTAACACCTGAAACGACGATAAGACTAAGATATTATTAACAATGAAATGTTAAAAGATCATATATGATATCATAATAATGTTTATGTTTCTGGTATAATTTAATAAAAATTATTTAACCGTTATACGGGAGGTTAATCTACCCTCAACCAAGGAAAAGTACAAGGAAAGGGGTTTTCATCTCACTCCTTATTCCCATGAGATTCCTGCCATATTTCCACTATTACCTTTTGTGTGGTGTATGTACTGCCCATAATTGTATTCTTTGTTAAATACACATTAATTTATGTGTATTTATATATTCATTGTATGATACCTTTTTCATGGGTTGTATGTTTCATAAGTTACCAAATTGGTAAGGGTTTATTTCACAATCTCT
Source organism: Viscum album (assembly GCA_963277665.1). NCBI lineage: Eukaryota > Viridiplantae > Streptophyta > Magnoliopsida > Santalales > Viscaceae > Viscum > Viscum album. The sequence goes on along the minus strand of OY728151.1, from coordinate 625,982,694 downwards.
TCTTTATCTGAGGTTGTTTATACATAATTATCTACTGGGATCTCTTTATCATCCACATCCATGTTTCTTAAAAAAAGTATTTCAAATCATTTTTATGATATTATAGACTGTTGGTTAATGTCATTTTTAACCTTGTTGACTTTTTATAAGAAGTTTATAAAGGAATCTTTCTGTCATTTTCCAAACAAGGTCCTTTTTAACCTTTTCAATAGAGTTAAGGTAAGAATGTCTTTTTATAACTTATACGGAGGGTGCCGATATTTTCCGCCATTAAAAAATATTCAAAGCTTCCCTTACAAGATAATAAGGATATTTTCAAAGTAAATGTTTAATTTTAAAATTATGTTACTTTTAAATAATTTCAAAAAATATATATTTCTCTCTAATCGTTTTGATTTTATCTATGTCAACATCCTTTGATAAATTTTACACTTAATTGAAGTTGATTTATTATTATGAAAATCATCCATATTGTATGTAAGGTTTTGTGATATGTTTGACTATGGATGAGTTATTTTAATGTCATTAATGGTTTATGATTAATTTTTTTCATTTCGTATGCTAGTTTTAATACGAATGTTTATGTTATATTTCATCCTCTTCTTAAGATGAATGTGTTGGACTAGTATGTTCTGGGTTGGGGACCGGTAAAAGTAAGCCCTCCGGGTTGGGGTCTGGTTACAGCAGACCCTCTGTGTTGGTGTCCAGATATTAGAGGCACTTCGGTTTGGTGTCCAGTTATTAGAGGCACTGCGGGTTGATGTCTGGTTATTAGAGGCACTCTGGGTTGGAGTCCGGTTACAGAGGCTCTCCGGGTTGGGTTCCAGTTATAGTTATCCCTTAGGTATTGGCACGAGGCTTTGACACAGAAATTAATGTTCGGCATTATGCATTCCATCGTTATGAAAGTTCTTATTAATATTCCATGTGATTATTCGACTTGTAGAATATCCATGTGAATAAGTAAATGGCATTATTTCATTTTATCTTTTCCATATTATTCTGAAGTTCAAGTTTTAAAGGCTTTTGTTTTAGTTATACATTGCCACAAATGTTTATGTTTATTTATGAAAGATTCCGCTATATTGTTATCCTTACTGAGAAACTGATCTCACCCCTTTCTATGTTTTATTTTTCCCAGGAAGTGAAGAAATATATTATGACTGGATTTCATGGATAGTCTAAAGGGGATATTATTGTGGACTACGGAGACTAAATTATTGCAGTTTATCACATTATGATGTAATGAAAATCTTATGAATGAATCTAGCGATTCCAAGGCTACTAAACTAATCGAACTTTTGAGACTTGACCTTTTGTGATCATGACAATGTTATTTAATAATACACTGACTCTAGGTAACCGGGGTCGGGGCGTTACAGTTGGTATTAGAGGAAGTTTAGTACAAACCTTGGAAGGTAGATTCAGATAAAATCTAATTAGAGCACATATCCCTAAGATAGACTTTGAAGATTAGTATAAAAGAAAATCCTAGAATTTTGGTATTATGGTTATTTTGTTAGTTTTCTGAGAAATACATCCCTATATGGATACGAGCAGGTAGAGGAGGCTTTCGCACAGATTTACCTAGGGAAAAACCCAGAAAGCACTGCTTTGAGGCAGACTTGAACTGGAACTGGTGCACGACAACGGGCCTTACTGCACTCTTGGTTACGACACGCCCGGGGGATATGCTTAAGATAATTCACGATTTCTTTGCAAACCATTATAAAGGGTTTATGAGTATATACATCCTCAAATAAAACATTTTTATTATTATGGATTATATCCATAACTATTAAATTTATGTTAAGTGTTTTGAAAGTTTGTTATTTTGTATTTAGATTCATAAACTAATCAATATTAATCCATTGTTTATAAATGGTTCCTTGTGGAAGAAATGGAACTGTATTAGTGCATGCACTCCATGTAGGGATTTCCCTCCTGCTCAAGATAATTATAGTGAAGCTGGTGATGCAACTGGTGCTGATCAGCTAATCACCATACTGGGACAACTCACTCAGGTTATGAATAATAAACTTACCCGTATGGAGCACCCTGATCCGCAGCATGGAGGATCAATGTTAGACCGCTTCATGAGGAAAAAACCACCAAAATTCAATGGGAGTACAAATCCCTTAGTAGTTGAGCAATGGATAAATTCAGTAGTGAAAATATTTCATGCCTAGGGGAGTAGTGAAAGGGAAAAGGTTATCATGGTAGTTTACCGCCTCACTAGAGATGCTGATCAATGGTGGTCATTGATTCAAAATACAAAGGAAGATAAAGAAGTATCAATTATGGAATGGAGAGAGTTCAAATAGATTTTCATAGAAAAATAATTTCCTCGTGACCATCGAGCAGATATGGAAAGACAATTTCTGAGTCTGAGACAAAAGGAGGATGAGAATGTCGCAAAGTATGAGGCTAAATTTACAAGGATAGCGAGGGATGCTACAGATTATATACATAACCCAAGAAGTAAGATAGATCGTTACTTTTATGGGTTAAAACCATTTCTTCGTCGAGCATTAGTCTCACAATATTTCTCAACGTATGAAGATATGGTCTCATGTGCTATCAAGACAGAAAAGGAATTCACTAAATCATATGAAAAATAATGTAAAGAAAGGGAAGAAGAAAAAGATGGAGCAAGAGGCAGATAAATGAAAAAATGGAATGAATAGTTTTCCATTATATGAAAATTTTGGGAAGAAACACCCCGGTACTTGCCTAAAAGGGATGGGAGTTTGTTACAAATGTGGAGAAAAAGGTAACCAGACTCGTGATTTCAAGGGAAAGAAGGAGGCTGTCAATATTGAATGCTATAATTGTAGAGAAATGGGGCATTATACAAATGAATGTCCTAAGCTTCCGGGAAGCTTACCTCAGAAAAGGCCAAGGGATCAAGGCCAATCTTATGCTATTACTACAGTTGAAGAGTAATAATTAATGTATTTGTGTTTTTGGACTCTTGGATTATATTCTAGTTATGAGAATAACGTGATATATATGAGGATTGTACTACAGTACTTTTTGTTTACATTAATGTTGTAACATGACTAAGGTAATCATATTTTCAGTATGTGACAATAAGAGAAACGTTACTCTATTTGAGGAATCTGATGTTGCGATTGATTTTGGAATTTAGATACCTTTTATAGAGAGTCTAGACAGAGGTACATTGGATAACTATAATGCTTTGGAATGGATTAAGTTTAACTTTGGATAGTAATTTCAAGGTTAAAACATTTCTTATGATTATTTTCAGAAAATTATGATACTATAGTTTTAGGAAAAGGACAACCTGCAGGTCGGGCGATAACCCGTTGCGTCGGACAAAGCTGTAGGAATCGAACCGACAACCATAGTGTGATGTGCCTTTATTACCTACCACTAGCCTACTGGAAGTCCCTGGTTATTAAAAAATATTTTTTCATTATAATGTTATTTGTTAATGTTTGTAACCTTATACTATTAGGATAAATCTAATATTCTTTAGTTCTATTATATTTTGGAGTGAAACATGAGTTTGTGGTAGAAATTAGTTTAAGGATAGAAACTCTACTTGTCAAGAAGTATATATATAAATTTATTTATCTTATTCAATGATGAATTTAATTCTGGAACTTTAGGGAAAGGATATTAAGACCAAAAATGTGTTATCCTAATACCTTATGTTTCGTTGAACTGGTGATATTTTAAATCATCATAGATTGATGGCTTTGAGGCCCTCAATTCCACACTTGTTTTTTATTGATGACCTCAATCACTCCGTTTAAATATTTACATTTTTTCCTCTAATTACATTTCTATAATTTCCACCAATTTTCTATTATTCAAAACCCTAATTTGGTGGTGACATTCTCATTTCCATTTCCCTCTTATTAAAACTAAATTTTATTAACCCTATTTTTGATATGGGTTTTCCACAAAGGTATTTTCTATTTTCAACCTTTTATTTTCAAAGAAAAATTTAAAATTGTGATGATGCAATTTTTTGAAGGAGGGTAGAATGTAACACCTCATGATTCCACGGTACAATTCTCTTTGAATAATACAGTAGAGTGTGTTGTACGCAACATCGGGATTCTAATACACCGCGACCAATCAAAGTAGCCGTTATGAAATTAATACCCACTTTTTGAAATTTTATAAATTTTATCTCTCAAAATGGACTTCATTTTTGGATTTGGAATATTGAAATTATCCTAGGGGGATATTTTTTTACTTTTCAGATTACTTTTATATTTTGATGAATAGTGAACATTATTAATTTTAATTAAAAACAACTTTTTTAATCAAAATAATTAATAGTGATAAATTATTAATTTGAGTGGTTTTAAAGTATATTTAGAATATATTTTTACCATTTAATAAAATTTTGGTCATTTGACATAATTTCCCAATTAAACCGTATATAAACAAGTGTCAAACTTTTGATAGTTATTATCTCTTAAAAACATGCCTTTTGTTTTAACAACGGGAATTAATTTTAAATTAATTTATGCCACTTCTGTGATTTGAATTTGGAAAAATGGATTCCAAATTTGGAATCATGATTTCCAAATTGTGTAAATAGGTAACTTTTATTTTTAGTCATTTTGAATAATTACTTCGGTAAATATTTTATTTACCATGGTTAAAGGGTAAATCCGGTAAATAAGGGTAAAAACTAATATTATAATAATAATAAATTACACTAAAACGTGTCCTAACATTATTTTTTGATACATGTCCGACCAGGATCATCTTGGGGTCGATTTTTGGACCCCATGGATCCACTTGTAAGTGATAGGGACACTTTATATTAATTAAGTTAAAGTAAATACAAAAATGACATAAGCATATATCACTTAGTAAAACAATTTATACATAGGTTTATATATGTTATATTTTCAACAATAAATATTCATTAAAAATATAAAACGATTTCCTACAAAATGGTTTTTTATTTATAATTTATAGACATTATATAATTTACTTTATTTAAGACACAATGATGATGTAGTAATTACCGTAATAATGAATGATTAAGATAATTGATATTATAAATACTCAAATAAATTTAATTTTACACTTTTTAAAAATTAAAATAATTTTATAAGTTAATATGACATATTATTATTGTTTATATAATTTGTTTTAGAAGTAATAATGCTGTTATGAATTTATCAAAAACAAAATACCCCATAGCGTCAAAATTGACATAAAAGAGTTTTTAAAAACAAATTATATTATTAATTGATATTCAATTCCTAAAAATCTAATTTTCGGCCAAGAGACTTATATCATGATAGTTTTATCATTAATGGACCACTTGGGGGTCTCTTGGATGTATATGGTATGTTTATTAACTATATAATATAAAAATACAAAGTAACATGGTAAATATCAATCTAATTAACAAAGAGTTAAAACAAAAAGATAAAGTTAATATAATGACCCAAGCCTGTCTAAAATATATTGGTTGAATTTATTTCGACTCATCCCCAAATTATAATTTAAATAATCCACTTTTTATCCATTAGAAAATGAATATGAATTTATTATAAATTAATACTTTACGTTTTTTCTAAAGAGCACCTCCTCCCCTTTATAAAAGGACACAACTTATAACCAATTCTTGACACTATCAAAGCCTTTTGGTTCTGCCAAAACCTGCCCAAATACTCTATAAACTTCCCTAAATTCAACCTAGATGCCTTATTTTGATCATAAATCCATCTTAAGAATCCCTTTTGATCAAATCAAAAGGAAGAACCCGAAGAAGAGGTAATGTTTTCACCACCCTTTTTCAAGTTCCTTTCTTCTTCAACTTCGTCATTCTTTGTTATTCCCATTCTAAAATAATTACTCAAATATATTCTATATAAATATATGTTATTATAAATATGGTACAACCGTATTCAGTATTCTATCCATCCTTTGAATGACATGTCACCATACGTGCGTACGTACGGATTACCGTCTCCACGTCGTGGTGTAATTGTTATTCAAAACATTATTATTTGGATGGGTATAATAATTATGTGTAATTCATGTAAATAATATATATAACATTATAGGTATTCTTTATATATGATATACTATCCAATTATATATTATTTTAATATCAAAAGAGTGATATTGTCGTTCGTGCGTACGTACGGACTACCGTCTCCACGAACGTGATGAGATTCATTCCCCATCGTATCCATTCAAGTCTAATTCTCATTTGAGGATTAAATATAATGTTAAAGGACTTGATATCATTATGGATATGAATAAGGTACAACCTATCCATAACAAACATGGTTTATGTAACAAAACATATAAAATAAAATGAGTATGTTAACACATGAAACGATGATAATACTAAGATATTATTAACAAAGCAATGTTCAAAGATCATATATAATATCATATTAATGTATATGGTTCTTGTATAATTTCATAACAATTATTTAACCATTATAAAGGAGGTTAATCTACCATGAACCAAGGAAAATTACAAGGTAAGGGGTTTTCATCTCACTCCTTATTCCCATGAGATTCATGCCATATTGCCACTATTAACTTTTGTGTGGTGTATGTACAGCCCATAATTGTATTACTTGTGTAATAAACATTAAATTATGTGTATTTACATATTAATTGTATGATACCTCTTTCATGGGTTGTATGTTTCGTAAGTTACCAATTTGTTAAAGGTTTATTTCACAATCTCTTCATTATCCGAGGTTGTTTATACGTAAAAATCTACTGGGATCTCTTTATCATCCATATCCATGTTTCTTAAAAAAAGTATTTAAAATAATTCATACTATATTATAGAATATGGGTTAATGTCATTTTTACCATTGATTACTTATTATAAGAAGTTTATAAAGGAATATTTCCGTCTTTTTCCAAACAAGGTCCTTTTTAACCTTTTCGACATAGTTAAGGTAAAAACATCTTTTTTTAACTTATATGGAGGGTGCGGCTATTTTCCAATGTTATAAAATCTTCAAAGCTTCCCTTAAAATCTTATAAATATATTTTCAAAGTAAATGTTTTATTTTATAATTATGTTACTTTTAAATGATTTCAAAAAATTGATATTTCCCTCAAATAGTTTTTATTTCATCTATGTCAACATCCTTTGATAAATTTTACACTTATTTGAAGTTGAGTTATTATTATACAAATCATCAATATTATATGTAAGGTTTTGTGATATGTTTGACTATAGATGAGTAATTTTTATATCATTAATGGTTTTTGATTAATTTTTTGGCATTTCATATGCTAGTTTTAATACGAATGTTTATGTTATATTTCATCCCCTTCTTAAGATGAATGTGTTGGAATAGTATGTTCCGAGTTGGGGACCGGTAAAAGTAAGCCCTTCGGGTTGGGGTCCGGTTACAGCAGACCCTCCTGTTTGGTGTCCGGATTTTAGAGGCACATCAGGTTGGTGTCCGGTTATTAGAGGCACTCTAGGTTGGTGTCTGGTTATTAGAGGCACTCCGAGTTGGAGTCTGGTTACAAAGGCTCTCCGGGTTGGTATCTGGTTACAGTTATCCCTTACATCATGGCACAAGGCCTTAACACAGAAATTAAATTACGGCATTATGGATTCCATAATTATGAAAGTGGTTATTAATATTGCATGTGATTATTCTACTAGTAGAATATCCATGGGAATAAGTAAATAGAATTATTTCATTTTATATTTTCCATATTATTCTGAAGTTCAAGTTTTAAAGGCTTTTGTTTTAGTTATACATTGCCTCAAATATTTATGCTTATTTATGAAGGCTTTCTCTATATTTTTATCCTTACTGAGCATCTGAGGTCACCCCTTTCTATACATTGTTTTTTCCAATATGTGAAGAAATATATAATGACTGACCTGCAGGGATAGTATGAAGGGGATATGAGTGTGGACTATGAGGGCTATAGTATGGTAGTTTTTTACTTTATGATGTAATGAAATCTTTTGAATGTATCTAGTAATTCCAAGGCTAATAATCTAATCAGTCTTTTGAGACTTGATCTTTTGTGATCATTCCAATGTTATGTAATAATGCATCGACTCTGGGTAACTAGGGTCAGGGCGTTACTGCTGGTATTAGAGGAACTTTAGTAAAAACCTTGGAATCAAGATTTAGATAAACTCTGATTATAGCACATAGCCCTAAGATAGACATTGTGGATTAGTATAGAAAAAATTCCTAGAATTTTGGTATTATAGAGATTTTGTGAGTTTTCCGAGAAATACATCCCTGTCTAGATACAAGCTGGTAGATGCAGCTCTGGCACATATGTACCTAGTGGTAAAACCCGAAAACACTGCTTTTAGCTAGACTCAAACGGGAACTGGTGCATAACAACGGACCTTGCTGCACTCTTGGTTACGACACTCCTGGGGGATATTCTTAGGATAATTCATGATTTCTTTACAAACCATTATGAAGGTTTAATGAGTATATACTTCCTCAAAGAAAACATTTTTATGACTATGGATTATATTCATAACTGTTCAATTTATGTTAGGTTTTTTTCAAGTTTGTTATTTTGTATTTCGATTAATAAACTAATCTAGTTTATTCCATTGTTTAGAAATGGCTCCTAGTGGAAGAAATGGAAACTGTATCAATGCATGCACTCCATGTAGGGATTTCCCTCCTACTCAAGATAATTATAGTGGAGCTGGTGATGCAAATGGTGCTGATCAACTAATCAACATACTGGGACAACTCATTCAAGTTATTAATAATAAACTTACCCATATGGAGTACCCTGATCCGCAGCGTGGAGGATCAATGTTAGACCACTAATGAGGAAACAACCACCAACATTCAATGGGAGTACAAATATTTTAGTATATGATCAATAGATAAATTCCTTAGAGAAAATATTCAATGCCTTGGGGAGTAGTGAAAGGGAAAAGGTTATCATGGTAGTTTACCGCCTCACTGGAGATGCTGATCAATGGTGGTCATTGATTCAAAATAAAAAAGAAGATGAAGAAGTATAAAGTATCGAATGGAGATAGTTCAAATGTATTTTCTTAGAAAAATACTTTCCTCGTGACCATCGAGCAGATATGGAAAAGAAATTTCTGAGTCTGAGAGAAATGGAGGACGATAATGTCGCAAATTATGAGGCTAACATTACAAGGTTAGCGAGGCATGCTACAGATTATATATGTAACCTAATAAGATAGATTGATTGTTTCTTTTATGGGTTAAAATCATTTCTTCGTCGAGCATTAGTCTCAAAATCTTTCTCAACATATGAAGATATAGTCTCATGTTCTATTAAGACAGAAAAGGAATTCTCTAAATCATATGACAATAAAGTAAAGCAAGAGAAGAAGAGAACGATGGAAAAAGAGACAGATAAAGGGAAAAATGGAACGAAGGATTTTCCATTATGTGAAAATTGTGGGATGAATCACCTTGGTACTTGCCTAAAAGGGATGGAAGTTTGTTACAAATGTGGAGAAAATGGTCACCAGACTCATGATTGCAAGGGAAATAAAGAGGTTGTCAATGTTGAAGGCTACAATTGTAGAGAAATGGGGAATTATACAAATTAATGCCCTTTGATTCAGGGAATCTTACCTCAGAAAAGGCCAAGGGATCGAGGCCAAGCTTATGTTGTTACTACAGTTGAAGAGGAATTATTAATTTATTTGTTTTTATGGACTGATGGATTATATTTTGGTTATGTGAATAACAGGATATATATAAGTATTTTACTGTAGTACTTGTTGTTTTCATTACAGTTTTAATATGAATAAGGTAATCATATTTTCAGTATGTGAGAATAAAAGAAACATTACTCTGTTTGTAGAATCTGATGTTGCGATTGATTTTGGAATTTAGATACCTTTTACAGAGAATCTAGACAGAGGTACTTTGGATTACTATAATGTTTTGGAATGAATTAAGTTGAAATTTGGATAGTATTGTTAAAGGTTAAAACATTTCTTATGATTATTTTTGGAAAATTATGATACCATAGTTTTAGGAAAAGGACAACCTGTAGGTCGTGCGATAACCCGTTGCGTCAGATAAAGCTGTAGGAATCGAACCGACAACCATAGTACGACGGGCCTTTATTACCTACCACTAGCCTAAAAGAAGTCCCTAGTTATTAAAAATTATTTTTTCATTATAATTGTATGTGTTAATGTTTGTAACCTTATACTATTAGGATGAATATAATATTTTTGAGTTCGATTCTCATTTGGAGTGAAACATGAGTTTCTGGTAGAAATTAGTTGAAGGATGAAAACTCTACATGTCAAGATGTATATATATTTATTTATCTTATTATATGAAGAAACTAATTCTTGAACTTTAGGGAAGGGATATTAAGACCACAAATGTGATATCCTAATACCTTATGTTTTGTTGAACTGATGATATTTTAAATGATCATGGAGTAATGGATTTGAGGCCCTCAATTCCACACTTGTTTGTGATTGATGACCTCAATCACTCCCTATAAATATTTACATTTTTTCCACTAATTATGTGTCTATAATTTCCACCAATGTTCTCCTATTTGCAACCCTAATTTGGAGGTGACATTCTCATTTCTCTTTCCCTCTTATTAAAAATAAATTTTATTAACCCTATTTCCGATATGGGTTTTCCACAAAGGTATTTTCTATTTTCAACCTTTTAAATTCAATGACCATTTCCAAATTGCGAGGACACAATTATTTAAATGAGGTGAGAATGTAACACCCCAAGCTTCCACGGTACGATTCTCTTTGAATAATACATTAGTGTGTGTTGTACGCAACTTTGAGATTCTAACACACCACGACCAATCAAAGTAGTCGTTATAAATATTAATACCCACTTTTTGAAATTTTATAAATTTTATCTCTCAAAATGGACTTCATGTTTGGATTCGGAATATTGAAATTATCCTAGTGTGAAATTTTGGTACTTTTCTGATGACTTTTATATTTTGATGAATAGTGAAAATTACTAAATTTTAATTAAAAATAAATTTTTTAATCGATATAATTAGTAGTGATAAATTATTAATTTGAGTGGTTTTAAAGTATATTTAGAATATATTTTTACAATTAAATACAATGTTGGTCATTGGACTTAATTTCACAATTAAACAGGACATATACAAGTGTCAAACTTTTGATAGTTATTATCTCTTAAAAACACACCTTTTGTTTTAACAACGGGAAATAATTTTAAATTAATTTCTTCCACTTCTGTGTTTTGAATTTGGAAAAATGGATTCCATATTTATAATCAGGATTTACACATTGTGTAAATAGGTAACTTTTATTTTCAGACACTTAGAATAATTGCTTCGGTAAATATTTTATTTACCATGGTTAATGGGTAAATCCAGTAAATAAGGGTAAAAAATAATATTATAATAATAATAAATTACCCTAAAACGTGTTCTAACCTTTTTTGTTGATACATGTCCGACCATGGGCATCATTGTGTTGATTTTGGGACCCCATGGATCCACTTGTAAGTGATAGGGACACTTTATATTAATTAAGTTAAAGTATATACAAAAATGACATAAGCATATATCTTTTAGAAAACCCATTACTACATAGGGTTATATATGTTATATTTTCATCTATAAATATTCATTAGAAATATAAGAGAATTTACTACATAATGGTATTTTATTTATAATTTTTAGACATTTAATAATTTAATTTATTTATGATACAATGATGATGTAGTAATTACTGTTTTAATGAAAGATTAAGATAATTGATATTATAAATACCCAAATAAATGTAATTTGAGACTTTTTATAAATTAAAATAATTTTATAGGATAATATGACATATTAGGATTTTTTTATAAATTCTTTTCAAAGTAATAATTATGTTATGAATTTATCAAAAACAAAATAACCAATAGTGTCAAAATTGACATAAAAGAGTTTTTAAAACACATTTTATATTATTAATTGATATTGAATTCTTAAAAATATAAGGTTCGGCCAAGAGACTTATATCATGATATATGTATCATTAATGGACCACTTGTGGGTCTCTTAGATGTAAATGGTACTTTATAAACTATATAATACAAAAATACAAAGTAACATGGTAAATGTCAATCTAATTAACTATGAGTTAAAACTAAAAGATATGGTTAATATAATAACCCAAAACTATCTAAAATATATAGGTTGAATGTATTTATACTCATCCCCACCTTATAATTTGAATAATATAATTTGGAGCCATTATAAATTGAATATTAATTTATTATAAATTAATACTTTAAGTTTTTCCTAAAGAGCCTCCCCTCCCCCTTATAAAAGGACAAAACTTATAACCAATTATTCACACATTAAAATACTTTTGGTTCGTCCAATCCCTACCCAACTACTCTCTCAACTTCTCTAAATTCAACTTAGAGGCTTTATTTTGATCATAAATCCATCCTATGGAGCCTTTTTTATCAAATCAAAAAGAAGAACCCGAATAAGAGGTAATGTTTTCACCACAGTTTTTCAAATTCCTTTCTTCTTCAACTTCGTCTTTCTTTTTTATTACCATTATAAAATAATAACTCCAGTATCTTATATATAATGAGATGTTATTATAAATATTGTACAACCATGTTCAGTATTCTATCCATCCTTTGAATGACATGTCACCATACATGCGTACGTACAGCCTACCGTCTCCACGTCGTGGTGTAATTGTTATTCAAAACATTATTATTTGGATGGGTATAATAATGATGTGTAACTCATGAAAATAATAAATATAACATGTTAATTATTCTGTATATATCATATACTATCCAATTATATATTATTTTAATATCAAAAGAGTGATATTGTAAGTCGTGCGTACGTACAGACTACCGTCTCCACGAACGTGAAGAGATTCATTCCTCGTCATCTCCATTCAAGTATAATTCTCATTTGATGATTAAAAATAATGTTAAAGGACTTGATATAATTTTGTATATGAATAAGATACAACCTATCCATAACAAACACGGCTTATTTAACAAAACATATAAAAGAAAATGAGTAAGTTAACACCCGAAACTACGATAATACTAAGATATTTTTAACAAAGCAATGATAAAAGATCATATATGATATCATATTATTATATATGATTTTTGTATTATTTAATAACAATTATTTCACCATTATACAGGAGTTTAATCTACCCTCAACCAAGGAAAAGTACAAAGTAAGGGGTTTTCATCTCACTCTTTATTCCCGTGAGATTCATGTCATATTGCCACTATTACCTTTTGTGTGGTGTATGTACTACCCATAATTGTATTATTTGTCTAATACACATTAATTTATGTGTATGTACATATTCATTGTATGATACCTATTTCATGGGTTGTATGTTTCGTAATTTACCAAATTGTTAAGGGTTTATTTCAAAATATCTCCATTATCCGAGGTTGTTTGTACGTAGTTATCATTTGGGATATCATTATCATCCACATCCATGTTTCCTAAAAAAAGTATTTCAAATCATTCTTACTATATTATAGACTATGGGTTAATGTCATTTTTATCCTTGTTGACTTTTTATAGGATGTTTATAAAGAAATCATTCTGTTGTTTTCCAAACAAGGTTCTTTGTAACCTTTTTGATAGAGTTGTGGTAAGAATGTCTTTTTTTTAACTTATATGGAGGGTGCTGCTATTTTCCACAATTATAAAATCGTAAAAGATTCCCTTACAAGATAATAAGGATATTTTCAAATTAAATGTTTTATTTTATAATTATGTTACTTTTAAATGATTACCAAAATGAAATATTTCTCTCAAATAGATTTGATTTCATCTATGTCAACATCCTTTGATAAATTTTACACTTATTTGAAGTTGATTTATTATTATAAAATTCATCGATATTGTATATAAGGATTTGTGATATTTTTGACTATGGATGAGTTATTTTTATGAAATTAATGGTTTGTGATTAATGTTTTGGCATTTCGTATTCTAGTTTTAATATGAATGTTTATGTTATATTCCATCCACTTCTTAAGATGAATTTTTTGGACAAGTATGTTCCGGGTTGAGGACCAGTAAAAGTAAGCCCTCTGGGTTGGGTTCCGGTTACAGCAGACCTTTCGGGTTGGTTTCTAAATATTAGAGGCACTTCGGGTTGGTGTCCAGTTATTATAGGCACTCTGGGTTGGTGTACGGTTATTAGAGGCACTCCGGGTTGGAGTCTGGTTATAGAGGCTCTCCAGGTTGGGTTCCGGTTACAGTTATCCCTTAGGTCATGGCACGAGGCCTTGGCACAGAAATTAAAGTTTGGCATTATGCATTCCATCAATATAAAATTGGTTATTAATATTGCATGTGATTATTCGACTAGTATAATATACATGTGAATAAGTAAATGACATTATTTCATTTTATCTTTTCCATATTATTCTGATGTTCAAGTTTTAAAGGCTTTTGTTTTAGTTATACATTTCCTCAAATGTTTATTCTTATTTATGAAAGCTTTTGCTATATTTTTATCCTTACTGAGCATCTGAGCTCACCCATTTCTATGTTATATTTTTTCTTGGATGTGAAGAAATATATTATGACTAACCTGCAGGGATAGTCTGAAGGGGATATGAGTGTGGACTGTGGAGACTATATTATTATAGTTTTTCACTTTATGATGTATTGTAAAAATTATGAATGTATCTAGTGATTCCTAGGCTACTAAACTAATAGGTATTTCGAGACTTGATCTTTTGTGATCATGTAAATGTTATGTAATAATGCACCGACTCTGGTTAACTAGGTTCGAGGCATTACATTTGGTATCAGAGGAATTTTAGTACAAACCTTGGAAGGAATATTTAGATAAAATTTGATTAAAGCACATATCCCTAATATAAAATTTGAGGACTAGTACAGAATAACTTCCTAGAATATTGGTATTATAGAGCTTTTGTGAGTTTTCCAAGAAATACATCCATGTCTAGATACGAGAAGGTAGATGAGGCTCTAGCATAGATGTACCTAGTGGTAAAACCAGAAAACACCGCTTTGAGCTAAAATCAAATGGGAACTGGTGCACGAAAACAGGCCTTTCTGCACTCTTGGTTACGACACTCCTGGTTGATATGATTAGGATAATTAACGATTTCTTTATAAAAATTTATAAATGGTTTATGGGTATATTCTTCCTAAAAGAAAACATTTTTATGATTATGGATTATATCCATAACTGTTCAATTTCTGTTAGGTGTTTTGCAAGTTTGTTATTTTGTATTTCGATTCGTAAACTAATCTAGTTTATGACATTGTTTATAAATGGAACCTAGTGGAAGAAATGGATACCTTATCAATGCACGCATTCCATGTCGGGATTTCCCTCCTACTCAAGATAATTGTAGTGGAGCTGGTGATGCAACTGGTGCTGATCAGCTAATCACCATACTGATACAACTCACTTAGGTTATGAATAATAACCTTACCCATATGGAGCACCCTGATCTGTAGTGTGGAGGATCAATGTTAGACCTATTCATGAGGCAATAAACACCAACATTAAATGGGAGTACAAATCCCTTATTAGGTAAGAAATGGATGCATTCCTTAGAGAAAATATTCCATGCCTTGGGGAGTATTGAAAGGGAAAAGGTTATCATGGAAGTTTACTGCCTCACTGGAGATGTTGATCAATGGTGGTCATTTATTCAAAATAAAAATGAATATGAAGAAGTATAAAGTATGGAATGGAGAGAGTTCAAAGATATTTTCTTAGAAAAATACTTTCCTTGTGACCCTCGAGCAGATATGGAAAGGAAATTTCTGAGTCTGAGACAAAAGGAATATGAGAATCTAGAAAAGTATGGGGCTAACTTTACAAGGCTATCGAGGAATGATTCAGATTATATATGTAACCCAATAAGTAATATTTATCGTTTCTTTGATGGGTTAAAACCATTTCATCGTCAAGCATTAGTCTCACAATATTTCCCAACATACGAACATACAGTCTAATGTGTTACCAAGATAGAAAATTAATTCTATAAAACATATGACAATAAAGTAAAGCAAGATAAGAATAGAATGATGGAGAAAGAGATAGATAAAGGGAAAATAGAAAGAAGGATTTTCCATTATGTGAAAATTGTGGGAAAAACACCCCGATACTTGCCTAAAAGGAATGGGAGTTTGTTACAAATGTGGAGAAAACGGTCACCAGACTCATGATTGCAAGGGAAAGAAGGAGGCTCTCAATGTTTAATGCTACAATTGAAAAGAAATGGGGCATTATGAAAATGAATGTCCTAAGATTCATGGAAGCGTACCTCAGAAAATGCCAAGGGATCAAGGCCAAGCTTATGTTGATACTATAGTTGAAGAGGAATAATTAATGTAATTGTGTTTTTGGACTCAAGGATTATATTCTGGTTATGAGAATAATGTGATATATATAAGGATTGTACTACAGTACTTGTTGTTTTCATTAAGGTTTTAATATGAATAAGGTAATCATATTTTCAGTATGTGACAAAAAGAGAAACTTTACTCTTTTTGGAGAATCTGATGTTGCGATTGATTTTGGAATTTAGATTCCTTTTACAGAGAGTCTAGACAGAGATACATTGGATAACTACAATGTTTTGGAATGGATTAAGTTGAACATTGGATAGTATTGTTGAAGGATAAAAAATTTCTTATGATTATTTTTGGAAAATTATGATACTATAGTTTGAGGAAAAAGACAACCTTTAGGTTGGGTGATAACCCGTTGCGTTGGACAAAGCTGTAGGAATCGAACCGACAACCATAGTGCGATGGGACTTTATTACCTACCACTAGCCTACAAGAAGTCCCTGGTTATTAAAAAATATTTTTTCATTATAATGGTATGTGTTAATGTTTTTAACCTTATACTATTAGGATAAATCTAATATTTTTGAGTTCTATTATCTTTTGGAGTGAAAGATGAGTTTGTGGTAGAAATTAGTTGAAGGATGAAAACTCTACTTGTTAATATGTATATATATTTATTTATCTTATTCTATGAATAAATTAACTCTTGAACTTTATGGAAGGGATATTAAGACCAAAAATGTGTTATCCTAATACCTTATGTTTTGTTGAGCTGATGATATTTTAAGTCATCATAGATTGATGGCTTTGGGGCCCTCAATTCTACAGTTGTTTGTGATCGATGACCTCACTCACTCCCTATAAATATTTACATTTTTTCCTCTAATTACATGTCTATAATTTCCACAAATGTTGTCCTATTTGAAACCATAATTTTGTGGTGACATTCTCATTTCCCATTCCCTCTTATTAAAACTAAATTTTAATAACCCTATTTCCAATATGGGTTTTCCACAAAGGTATTTTCTATTTTAAAACATTTATTTTCAAAGAAAATTTTAAAACTGTAAGGAATCAATTATTTTAAGTAGGGGAGAATGTAACACCTCAATCTTCCACGGTACGATTCTATTTGAATAATACAGTAGCTTGTGTTGTACGTAACTTCGAGATTCTAACACACCGAGACCAATCAAAGTAGCTGTTATGAATATTAATACCCTCTTTTTGAAATTTTATAAATTTCATATCTCAAAATGGACTTCGTTTTTGGATTCGTAATATCGAAATTATCCTAGGGTGAAATTTTGGTACTTTTTGGATAACTTTTATATTTTGATGAATAGTGAAAATTAGTAAATTTTAATTAAAAACAACTTTTTAATCGAAAAACTTAATATTGATAAATTATGAATTTTAGTGGTTTTAAAGTATATTTTGAATATATATTTACCATTAAATAAAATTTTGGTCATTGTACATAATTTCACAATTAAACCGGACATAAACAAGCGTCAAAATTTTGACAGTTATTATCTCTTAAAAACACGCCTTTTGTTTTAACAACGTGAATTAATTTTAAATTAATTTCTACCACTTCTGTGTTTTGAATTTGGAAAAATGGATTCCATATTTGGAATCAGGAGGTCCAAATTTTGTAAATAGGTAAATTTTGTTTTTAGACATTTGGAATAATTACTTCGGAAAATATTTTATTTACCACAGTTAAAAGGAAAATCAGATAAATAAAGGTGAAAAATAATATTAGAATAATAATATATTACCCTAAAACGTGTCCTAACCTTATTTTATAATACATTTATGACCGTGGGAATCTTTGGGTCGATTTGGGGACCCCATGGATCCATTTGTAAGTGATAGGGATGCTTTATATTAATTAGGTTAAAGTAAATACAAAAATGACATAAGCATATATCTTTTAGAAAAACAATTTTTACATAGAGTTATATATGTTATATTTTTTACTATAAATATTAATTATAAAACTAAAAATATTTAATAAATAACGGTTTTTTATTTATAATTTTAGATATTAAATAATTTAATTTATTTATGACACAATGATGATGCAGTAATTACCGTATCAATGAAATATTAAGATAATTGATATTATAAATACATAAATAGATGTAATTTGAGACTTTTTATAAATAAAAATAAGTTTATAGGTTAATATGACATATTATTATTATTTATATAAATTTTTTGTGAAGTAATAATGCTGTTATAAATCTATCAAAAACAAAATACCCAATAGTGTTAAAATTGACATAAAACAGTTTTTTTAAAAAAATATATTATTAATTGATATTCAATTCCTAAAAAACTAAGGTTCATCCATAGACTTATATCATGATAGGTTTATCATTAATGGACCACTTGGGGGTATCTTGGATGTATATGGTATGTTTATTAACTATTTAATATAAAAATACAATGTAACAAGGTAAATGTCAATCAAATTAACTAAGAGTTAAAACTAAAAGATAAGGTTAATATAATGACCCAAACCTGTCTAAAATCTATTGGTTGAATGTATTTAGACTCCTCCCCACCTAATAATTTGAATAATCCAATTTGAGCCATTATAAACCAAATATTAATTTATTATAAATTAATACTTTAAGTTTTTCCTAAAGATCTCCTCCTCCCCCTTATAAAAGGACACAAATTATAACCAATTCTTCACACCTTAAAAGCCTTTTGGTTCGTCCAAACCCTACCAAAATAGCCTCTAAACTTCACTAAAGTAAACCTAGTGGACTTATTTTTATCAGAAATCCATTTTAAGGATCCCTTTTGATCAAATCAAAAGGAAGAACCCGAAGAAGATGTAATGTTTTCACCACCCTTTTTCAAGTTCCTTTCTTCTTCAACATCTTCTTTCTCTGTTATTCACATTATAAAATAATAAATCTAGAATATTATATATAATGAGATGTTATTATAAATATGTTTCAACCATATTCAGTATTCTATCCATCCTTTGAATGACATGTCACCATACGTGCGTACGTACGGCTTACCGTCTCCATGTCGTGGTGTAATTGTTATTCAAAACATTATTATTGGGATGGGTATAATAATGATGTGTAATTAATTTAAATAATAATTATAACATGATAATTATTCCGTATATATGATATAATATCCAATTATATATTATTTTAACATCAAAAGAGTGATATTGTCGTTCGTGCGTACGTGCGGACTACCGTCTCCATGAATGTGATGAGATTCATTCCCCGTCGTATCCATTCAAGTCTAATTCTCATTTTATGATTAAAAATAATGTTAAAGGACTTGAAATCATTATGGATATGAATAAGATACAACCTATCCATAACAAACATGGCCTATGTAACAAAACATATAAAAGCAAATGAGTATGTTAACACCCGAAACGACGATAATACTAAGATATTATTAACAAATCAATGTTAAAAGATCATATATGATATCATATTAATGTATATTATTCTTGTATAATTTAATAACAATTATTTCATCATTATAAAGGAGTTTAATCTACCCTCAACCAAGGAAAATTACAAGTTAAGGGGTTTTCATCTCACTCCTTATTCCTGTGAGATTCAGGCCATATTTCCACTATTACCTTTTGTGTGGTATATGTACTGCCCATAATTGTATTTTTTTTGCAATAAACATTAATTTATGGGTATTTAAATATTCATTGTATGATACCTCTTTCGTGGGTTGTATGTTTCGTAAGTTACCAAATTGGTAAGGGTTTATTTCACAATCTCTTCATTATCCGAGGTTGTTTATACGTAATTATCTACGGGGATCTCTTTATCATCCAAATCCATGTTTCTTAAAAAAAGTATTTCAAATAATTCTTACTATATTTTAGACTATGAGATAATGTCATTTTTCCCTTGTTGACTTCTTATAAGAAGTTTATAATGTAATCTTTCCGTCGATTTCCAAACAAGGTCATTTTTAACCTTTTCGGCGGAGTTAAGGTAAGAATGTTTTTTTTAACTTATACAGTGGGTGCGGCTATTTTTTGCCATTATAAAATTTCAAAGCTTCCCTTAAAATCTAATAAGGATATTTTCAAAGTAAATGTTTTATTTTATAATTATGTTATTTTTAAATGATTTCAAAAATGAGATATTTCTCTAAAATATTTTTGATTTCATCTATGTCAACATCCATTAATAAATTTTACTATTATTTGAAGTTGATTTATTATTATAAAAATCATCCATATTGTATGTAAGATTTTGTGATATTTTTGACTATGGATGAGTTATTTTTATGTCATTAATGGTTTATGATTAATGTCTTGGCATTTCGTATTCTAGCTTTAATATGAATGTTTATGTTATATTTCATCCTCTTCTTAAGATGAATGTGTTGGACTAGTATGTTCCGGGTTGGGGACCGTTAAAAGTAAGCCCTTTGGGTTGGGGTCTGGTTACAGCAGACCCTTCGGGTTGGTGTCTGGATAATAGAGGCACTCTGGGTTGGTGTCCGGTTTTTAGAGGCACTCCGGGTTGGTGTTCGGTTATTAGAGGCACTCCGGGTTGGAGTCCACTTACAAAGGCTCTTCAGGTTGGGTTCCGGTTACAGTTATCCCTTAGGTCATGGCACACGGCCTTGACACCGAAATTAATGTTTGGAATTATGCATTCCATCAATATAAAATTGGTTATTAATATTGCATGTGATTATTCGACTAGTAGAATATCCATGTGAATAAGTAAATGGCATTATTTCATTTTATCTTTTCCATATTATTCTGATGTTCAAGTTTTAAAGGCTTTTGTTTTAGTTATACATTGCCTCAAATGTTTATTCTTATTTATGAAAGCTTATGCTATATTTTTATCCTTACTGAGCATCTGAGCTCACCCCTTTCTATGTTTTATTTTTTCCAGGATGTGAAGAAATAAATTATGACTGACCTGCAGGGATAGTCTGAACGGGATATGAGTGTGGACTATGGAGACTATATTATTGTAGTTTTTCACTTTATGATGTAATTTAAACCTTATGAATGTATCTAGTGATTCCAAGGCTACTAAACTAATCGGTATTTTGAGACATGATCTTTTGTGATCATGCCAATGTTATATAATAATGCACCGACTCTCGGTAACTAGGGTCGGGGAGTTACACTATCTATATCTGTTACAAAAGAATCTGAAAGATTGGGTGAAACAAAAGAGTGTGAATATCCTGAATTTAAAAAGTAACAGACAATAGTACTAAAAAATATATTGTAATTCAAAATATCTTTTTCCCCTTCGGAACAAATACATCCATATCTAGAAAATGACCACACATAGATTCATTTACCCACAACTAAATACCACATCCATGACCACGATCAGGTCAAAATCCTTGAAAACCAAGAACATCCAGTTGTTTGCCTATTCTGGATCCATCTCCCTTAGTGGGGCATAATCCTACTCCCCAAGCTACAAAAATGTTCCTAATGAAAAATAATTCTAAAACTTGTGCGGATCATTCCCACATCCACCAAAATGATCTTGGGGAACCACTAGGCACTTGTTCTAGATATGGCTATGAACCCAAAACCATCACACATTGGTAAAAATCCCCTAGTTGAATAATGGAAACCATCGGCCCCATATGTTTGGAAAGGAATCTACTGAGGTTGACTCCTCGTTGGTTAAAACCCCAAAGGTATTGGTGACTGACACCATCCACTGACGACTCTACTTATCATGGAACAATGATGTTTCTCCTCTCATGGTAAGCATACTCATGAGTGAATCCTCTCGATCAACACTACCTTATTATAAACCTCAAGTAATGTTGAAAATGTCAATGGAGTGAATGTATTATGGATGTAAGGAAATAGTTACTTCACAAGAAAACTCCCATGAGACTCCTCATCTGGAAAATGATTTGGGGATGTGTGTAGAAGATCCTTGAATAGGATTTCCCACTCTCTTATTTAAGTAATCCCATGCTAGAGATAAATAATCCCATGCCTCTTCATTTCCTTAATGTTCGACAAAAGGAACTCTTCTCAGAGCACTTTCTAAAAGATGACACATGAAATATCTTCCTCCTTCCGATCTCTTAGATATAGTTTCCACCACTAACATGTAGTTCCTCATATCTAACTGACATATAATGGAACCCTATATGTCGTCGGGGCCCAAATCAAACTTAACGTGATATCATTATTATCCATCAAGATTTATGTCTCCACATATGGAAGGATTCCCTCATAATTCCCCAAATCTTACCACTAAAAATAACGAATTTCCATCTACCAAGCCTCATCCTCCTCTATCGATCAACCATACAGTTATAAAATATACCATCCTACTGAGCCAAAACTACATGAGTCAGACAAAGATGATGACCGGAATCAATAATTGATATATGAAACAAATATTTCCTAAGAATAGGTTGTATTAAAATTTATTTAGATTTATTTTAATCCAATTTATTCATTTTAACCATCCCAAAACAACCCAATTAAAATAATAAGATAAGTCATCGGGATACATGCACCTCTCTTTAGTATCTAACCTTAAATTAGGTCAACCTCAATTGCTTGATCCATAATCATGGAGTCAATGCATTGGGTCACCTGGGGCCCTTGAATCCCATGTCCTAGCTGGTTTTCCAAGACTATGTCACACACCATGGTCAACATGAACCATTTCCATCCCAACCCCTGAAATCATCATTGTTCCTAACTCAAAAATCCGTCATATATCTTAATGATCACCATTAATACCACTTTTACATGAACCCATCACACCCATGATATAGTAATAAGGGTATATAGATAATGACCCCAACGTCCCACCTCTTGTAGGCCACTGGTTAGCAAATAGCACTAATGGTATAAAATCACATAAAATGGGAGGAATTATCATCTATAATAATAAATGATCAAGAGATAAGATGAATCCTACACCAGAACATCATGAAAAAATATAAAAAGAAACCAAAACCATTCTACAATGAATTTATAAATCTAAATGATATTGATAAAAGTCTTCAAAAGTAAATATCCATAATCAAATCTAAAGAAGTGAAATAATATTTATCCAATAGTTCGAGCTAGTAATTTCAAGCACTATCCACAAAATCCTCCTAGAAACATTAAAAAAATTTATATATGTAGGGTGAGATTACAAGTATACTCAATCTAAAAACCAATGTCTCTCATGCACTATTAAATGAAACATACTAACACACCAATGAAAAATAAAAAGAACCTACCTCGCCTGAAAAATTCAACTATCTATCCCAGCCTCACTAACACACGCTAACAAAATAACACAAGTAGAATAATATTATATATCATAGGAAAAGGTGATAAGGGTACCCTACACCACTTTACCACTGGTATGCTACACTCGCACCCCAACATCATACATTCTATAACTCCAATTAATTTCTTATTCCACACCACCCCATAAGAAAGGTAACAATACATCATTCCCCAATACACTGCGGCCAATGCCCCATAATAACAGTTACATCATACCTGGTCCATAGACACCTAGGCCAAAACACATCCACAACCATAAAAAGAGTAGTAAGGTATCATGAACATCTAATAAATCAACCTTATATCCTCCTCTATCCATGAACAAACCCCACATTAATCCTCCACACAAGTATGGTCAAATTTCTTATGAACCACATTCAACCACCCAACTAAACATTTATTTATTCATTTTATGTTTACATCCCATTAACCAAACCAACATATTCAATTTCAATCATTATTAAATAATTATTTACACCATAACTACCTAGGAATATAGAACAAAGGAACAACCACTATTCCACCCCAAAAGCAAAACTAAATAGACCACCTCAACACTCCAAAATCATGACAACAAAACAACCTTGCTCCACCAAAATAATTGCCAGACATACCACCTCACCACCCTAAAATCATGGAAAACCAACCATCATCCTCACATTCCACAACCACACATCATTACCCCAAAATAATAGATACACATGAAAACACAAAAATTTTGTTTTATAGATTTACAAATGGGCATTTATCACATTCTAATTAATTTGGGGGGGGCATTATCACACAAGTCATAATCATGGGGAAACCATTTTATTAACCAAATATAACTAGTTTTCTAATTTACATTTTCAGGTGATATCAAAAAAATTATAATAGGATCCGCGGTCATAGAACATATTATCCATTGAAAACAATCCCCCAATGGCCACAATTTTTTGTGGGTTTACAATCTCATACAATAACAGTATCACAAATAATAACAAAGCTGTAAAAACATGAGAATCAAACCCCTTTACAATTCAATTTAAATTTAAAAACATCTTCATATTTGAATAATCTTGAAAAACCATCTACCATATATAAAAAATTTCAAACCCTAATATATGATACATAATAAATAAAATAGGGGATTTCCCACTAGAAATAAACATTTACAACACATTGAGCACTTTTGGGTAGAGGCAAAATTCCTGTAACCATAACCAAAACATGAGATAACGGAGATCAAACTACACCATACCGAAAGACCATCAAAACAAAACCCAAACCGAAATACACTGCTAAAAAGAAACTATAGAGAACAATATAATTAAACAGATTATAAAAAAGTATAACATACCATAGATGGAAAATGAAAATCTGGGAATCAATCCCCATCAAATGAAATATCAAAATTCCAAGAGATGAATTCTCTGGTAACATAGAATTAGATAGAGAATTTATATTAAGAAAGATAATGTTCTATGAATTCTTATAATCATGATTCCTAGAATAATTACAATATATGCAATCCCTTTTCACATTGTGTAATCTATGGGGCTCTATTTCTCTGAGAAATGTGTTTCCTTGTAATTATATAAGTCATAAAATCTACACATCATGAACCATCCCCATAAAATTCATGAAATAAATCTTCAAGACATGTAAAATTTATATTCCATATATTTCATCCTGTAGATTTTTTGAAAATCTAGCCTCTACTGAAAAATCATTGAACCTCCCCTAAACACCTCAAATCACTATTTATTTTGAAATCAAAAATATTAATTCATTTTTTATTTCGAATTTGAGATTATTTATGAGTTGTAATAGTTATATTATGGTAATTTTGTAAAATAAGGATAGGTATATCTCATGTTGTATTGAAGATAGTGTGTAAACAAAGGGTCTTGAACATCAAAAATGAGAGTATTGGTTTGGGGTAATACATGGGTTCAATCCGCATTACAATGTACTAAGTGAATATAGTCCCATAGTATATTGGGATCATTCCATAGACCCTTATGATTAATCTCATGAGATATAAATCTTTTGAAAATTAATTGTGGGGACATTTTATTATGGTTCCATCTATCACATAATGAAAAAACATATATACATGTGCCATGTTCACATTATAACTTTCATAATTTCATCATAATGTAGTTAAATAATTAGAAAAAATATGGAATCATAATGGTTTCCATATTTTAAAATCATAATCTATCTAGAAAAATACGTTGTGTGGTATCATTAGAGAATATCCCTAATAAATAATTTGAAACAATAAAGGATATTATTTTAGATGAAAAAACATTAAAATTTCATATTAAAATTACTTTGAAAAAATAATATATAATTTTCTTGTTGATAACATTTATTTTACAAAGGATATAATATATAAAACAATTATTAAAAAAATAATGAAAAATTATATTTAAATTACATTGAATAATTTTTATAAGTTGAAAAGGAATATTTGTAATGAATACCGAGAAAAAAGTGAGATAATGTAACCATGCAGGGAATAATTAAATTATTCCATACATATTTTTGTATTATCAAGTCAATTTCATTAAAAAAATGTATTAATAAATTATAGAAGTGGTGATAAATATATCCATAAAAGCATATGAAATTCATGTATATGGAAGAGAATTATTCCTAATCGAAAAGAAGAGATAAGGTTGGTTGTACTTAAAAAAATCATTTTATTTGAAATTTGAATAAATGTTTTTTGAAATAATAATATTAAATATAAAAGGAAAGAACATAAAATTTCCCCAAATAGTAATTTAGGACTATAAATTCTCAATTACACTGTGAGGTTTGAAAAGAAAACTTTACCTTAGATTTCCACTTCTCTAGAATCACACTAACTCGTTATATAATAAACATTAGTTTATCATTCATATATATAAGAAGATTATTCAAATTTATTTTTCCTAAAACCATTAATTAGAAATAATTTGATTCCCAAATATCATTCTTTTATAATTAAAATTAACATATGTGTGTTAATTATTCCATGTTTTCACACAAGATTTGGTTTAGCAGTTATGGTCCTCAATCCTTAATTGAGGGTAAAATACCTATAGAATGATCATGAAGATTTATTATATTTGTTTTATATATTTTTAGAGTCCCATGGTCAATTATAGTAACTTATAGTAACGGTTACCATGGAGTTTGTAATAATATCATTTTTCTATAATTATTAAATTAAAATAAAATAAATTTATTAGTAAATGTAATTTTTAATATTACCATACAATGATTATAAAAACATATTAATTTATTCATTAGTATAACATATTAATATTATTTATGTTTAATTATCCACACATGATTTAATTTTTATAATAAGATTAATCTAGGTGGAAATATCCACCCAAATAAGAACATATTATTATGATTGAATGAGTAAAAAAATGATATTATATTAAATTAATATAAATTTTTTACAAGTTTATGGTATTGAGAAACATGTTTTTATAGTGATAAATCAAATTTATGGAGGGTTTTATGATGGATATAGAGAAGAATTATTATAAAGAAGATAACCCTTATGTTTGAGAGTGTAATGTTCTCTTAGAGAACCTATTGGAACTGGGGGATTTCAGACTCCTTATCATGAAAAGTGGTTACTAAATATGGGAGTGTTTTTTTAAGGATATAATCAGGTTTTGGATTTCTGATTAAAAAAATGAAATTTATCTGTTGAATTTGTCTGAGGATGGATCCTTTTATAATTGATATTGAGTTTTACTTTCAAAAAAACTGATTAAATAATGCGTAATGAATAAATTTTTATGTTTAAAGTGGAACCAGAGTGGAAAAATAATGGAAAATGGATTGGAGGTACTTAAAATTTTCCTCATCCACTCATTCTAGATAATATTTTATGAAATTGTTTGGTATTAAATTTCTGGGAATGGTTTTTTGAATCCCTTCGTTAATAATTCCTTAAGTCATGGAGGAGTTGAATTATATTTTTTAAAAATTTCACAGACCATTTTGGATTTATATCCATATAAAGGGACAACAATAGTTAGAGGTAAGTGTGGTTTCATTTATGGTGATCTCATTTGGAATTGTATGCATGGTGTATCCATTTTTTATTTTCCATTCTCATTTATTTAGCATTATGATTTGGCCATTTTGTACTGGAGAATTCCATAGGGTGAAAAAATTGAAGGGAAACAATCTTAATGGATTTTTCCTTGAATATTTATTATATTGGAAATTGGAAGGAATAATACTCTTTAGTAGAAGGT
Organism: Viscum album; assembly: GCA_963277665.1. Lineage (NCBI taxonomy): Eukaryota > Viridiplantae > Streptophyta > Magnoliopsida > Santalales > Viscaceae > Viscum > Viscum album. The sequence goes on along the minus strand of OY728151.1, from coordinate 625,954,791 downwards.
GTGGTGTCAGTGGAGTTATTATTTTGGATCTAATTTTTATTTGGACATTGTTGAAACATTAGGGTGTGAGGTTTGGTGGTGTGAGAGGTTGGACAAGGACAACCATGTAGGATAATAGGAAATAGTTATCCAAATGTATCTACACTGACAGCCTTGGTTTGGTGAGGAAAAAAGTGGGGGGGTATTTTTTCATATTCCATGATGAGAGGTTGTGACAACCTATTGGGGGTCAGAAATGACATTCACCTCTCTATGGTGTAAGGTGTGTTGTTAGTCAATGGAATTTAACATGTTTTTTAATGAATATTAGAATTATATGGATTTATTATTTTAAATAAAGAAAAATCAAATAACCCAAAGAATATAGACAAAAGTAATTTAATTCTATATTCACTCAAAAAGAAACCAACATGAGAAAATGGAGATAGGTGTAAATACTCAAAGAATATGATTGTGAACTACATTGTGATCATGGGATGTCAAACAAGGTGGAATATTCAAAATTACATCTAACTTATACTGTTATAATATTATAATCTCATTCTAACATTCCCATTCTAGATACTCCATCTCACTCATATATGTCTCACAAATCAAAACTAGTCACAAGTCATACCATCTCACCCATGTTAGGCCATAAATTCATAAATGTCTTAATGAAAATGCCTCTCCCATGAATGTTCCACCCATACTATCTCACACATAGTAGGGTGAGGCCCCATGATAAACCCACCCTGATATCAAAATATGCCCCATATGAGATTAAAATATTCATGAACACAAATTCAATTGGAAACATGACCTTCTATCTGTGATATAATATTAAAATCTCATTAGATCCTTAACAAGGTTCTAGTCACACTATAAAAATCCCCTCATTCTATTTATATCACAACTTGACCATCAAGGAATCTAATAAGATCCCTAACACTCATCATGGTATCAGGTTTTCAATATTACATCACATCTATAGAAATTAGTAACATAATGACCCATAAAATTTTCTTGAGCTAGATCAAAATTCTTACTCAAACTTTTCCACTCTCAGTCTTACTATATAGGTAACATCCAAATCTATTTCATTTTAATCACCTTGTAATATTTATAACATATCATGAAAAAATTACCCTTCCCTCTATGGGTATCATCTCACACCACCCTTGGAAAAGATCTTAATCTATAAAATGCGGGAAACCCCTCTCGATCAAACCTAGTTTAGTCATGATGCCACTGACAAAACAAACAAATACTCAAACAATCCTAGGGAAGGTTTCAATCAAATGGGATAAGACACATGACCATATCACCTATCATTAATAGGCATAAGCTAATTTCGGCAAATAGAAAATCCCTAAGTAATCAATCCTTGGATAATAAAATCAAATTACATTTCCCGTAGCCTCTTAGAGGTCTCTCGTTATCTTGTCCAACACCCACTCCCATTGGTTAAAGTTTTTTTGAACCATCAAAACTCAATAAATTAGTAAAAAGTACTCATTCTATACAAAATACTTTAAACAGTATCATATATATTTCTCTCAATAACTCTTAGTCTCTATCCAATCTATTAGAACCCATGAACCATGAATGTTGGCACACAATCATTCAAAAACATGAATATTATTTTTTGTTCATGGGGACACATAAAACAAAAATTGACTTTCCTCCCCAACAAGAACTGATGAACATCATAAAATCAAATATATTCAACATATGATCCCACATCAACACTTTATTTCACTCATTAAGTTGTAAACCATTAATAATTAAATATAAAAATTTATAATTAATTTTATAATTTATAAAAAAATAGTTATATTCAATAAAAAACTCATGAGGAATTATCACCATATAATCAGGACTAGCTACCTTGTTGGTCAAAGTAGAGGACTCAAGAGGTGGTGAATTGAGTATCTATAAAAATTTATTTTTCCCATGTTATCTTAAAAGGTTCCCCAATAAAAATAAATACAGCCCACTTAAATAAGGTAATACGGTTAAGAAATTTGGACTATTCAAATAACTTCTCTGGAGATTGATTAATTCCTAGTAATATCAATATGAGTTATTGATATTAATTTTGAAGCTATTCTAGTAAGGAAATATAATTATAACTTCTTTCCAAGATTAACTATCAAAGTAAATATATTGATTTCTGAATTATATAGTAAAATAGAGAAAACTAAATTAAACAACATAGAGGACATAAAAGAAGTGGTTCAATCTCATGTCGAGACCTAGTCTACTCAACTTGGTGATCACCTACCACCAAAACGTTTATATTAATAAACTTCATCCACAACCTGGATCAGTGCACATGTCTATCTAGGTCAAAAAACCTCTTCCAAAGTTCTTCGTGGGTATAAACTAACAGGGAACATGAGGACCTCTTCCACACTTATCAATTTTAGAAAATTATGAGAGGAAGGATATCTTGTAACAATTAGTTTAGTGCAAGAGACAGTGCATGTTTTTATACAGACAAACAAACTAATCTAAAGATAAAAACAATACACAATAGAGAAAATATGATGAGATGAGGTTATAAGTGCTTTTTTTTTATTCTGTGCCACTCTGGACTTCTAGGATCAAGAAGATGCAAGAATCAAATCTTCTTGCAAGAAACAAAGTATCACATGTCTGGTGCTCTAGTTTCTAGTTAGATCTGGCTTGTTTTCATCAAGGAGTTGGTATTGAGAAGATGTTCTTGAATCTGATCTATGGTATCCCAGATTTTGAATTCATGAATTCTTAGAGTGTTCTTCATATGTATCTTGTAGCATGTATTGGTTCTTTTCTCAATAATTCTCATTCTTTGGATACTCTTCACCCCCACTTATTTTTCATGGCCATGATTTTCTTTCTATTATTTATGTAAATGTGTTGAATCAGATCGGATTCATGTATTCTGAACCTCGCACCCCATACTATTAGGTAACATGTATACAATGGAATATTAACTGTTTTAGCATATTTAAAAGTCTCAAATATGACTATTAGAAATTAAATTGAAAATGAAAAAACATATTAAAAATGGTGTCATAGTTTGTTTGTAAATAGTGTCACATGGAAACGGTGTCACCCAAAAATGGTTTATTCTTCTTTTCATTTGAGTGGTGATATAGTTATTATGTCATTGTTGTATAGATATCAGGAACTGGTAGCACTGATGCGGTGTTAGGATTACATTGTCCAGGTCACTGGGTCTGGTCATGGTGTATAGGTCACAGTTTCTGGTCACGATGTCTGGTTCATGGTGTCTGGGTCATGGTGTATGGGTCATTGTGTCTGGGTCATGGTGTTTGGTCATGTTTTCTGGTTCATGGAGTCTAGTCACGGTGTCTCGGTCCTTTTCCAGAAAAACAGAACTGGTGGCATACTCATAGTTTTTCAGACTTTTCCAAATATTTGTATACAGACATGAGCAGTAATATTAACAGAATGGATTAGACATAATGATTCATAAAAGAAATCATTATAGAATAAAGTTAAATATCTTTTACAATAATCAAACATAGCACTTAAGATCATTGGTAAGTTTAATTAAATCATTAAGAAACCATCCAATTGTACACATGATTTGTGACAGATTACAAAGGATTAAAATGTTTTATAATATGTATTGGATTTGTGATCATTAAAACATGATTAATACTGGAGAAGTCCAAAAATCTACCCCTTTTGGTTATCACAAATCAAGTGAGTAAGATATCTATTCTTAGTGGATGTGTCTCTACCTTAGTGTGCATTTAGAGTGCATTTTTCCCCCTTTTTGGGATTATTGAAAAGAGAAAAAAAGTAAATAAGTGAATAGATAAGAACAGTTCCTAGGGAAATTGATTGATAATGATTTTTTTTTAAAATTGGTAAAAAAAATACAAAAATATCACTATCAAAAGATAGAGTTTAATTTTCATCACAACTGGTTATCTTCCCTTTTCCATTGACAGCAGCTTTAGGAGAAGCCACAGGAGCAGAGGTAGAAGTTGAAGAAGGAAGTGAACCTCTTTTCAGAGAAGGAAGATGGAATCATTCAATAAAAGAAGGGGGAAAGGTAGGTTTGGTAGAAGACCGAGGTAATTTTTCTTCAAGGATAGTAGGTTTGATCTAAATCAGAGCCTGAGAGATAGACATAGAGGTAGAGGAAATGGTAGTGAATGAGGAAGGAGGAAAACTAGGTCACAAGGGTGCAGTTGTAGGATTAATAATAGAAGTGATCTACACATGAAGATAAGGCCTCAATAACTTGAAGAAGTCAACAATAATCTCACTAACATTCTACATTTCTTTCTCAAATTCATCTTTGTTGTCCATGAACATTTCCAACAATGGAATGAAATATTTTAGCTTTTGAACATGAGTTCCGAAAGCTTGAGTGACAGGAGGGATTTTCATATTCTCTACATGGTACTTGAAATGGTTTTTCATATCATTCTTATAGAAAATACTATTGAAGTAGAAATACACCTTATTAGTAATTTCTTATTAAGAATAATTGTAAATATTGTAATTAATTCTTACCAAATCAAGAACTCTATCACTATTCATGACATCCACAGATAGAGACTCTTGTTCAAATCCATTGATCACTGATTGAAGATCATCATTAAAAACTATTCTGATCATATTTCTATCAATCTCATGCATTTATTGAATTATTTTCTTGTTTCTTTAAGCCACCTTATAAGCTAAGAATGTTAGGTTAGGTTGAATAGGAGAGGCAACATCCTATGGAAAATTACTACCAAAATTTCTAATAGGATGGACAATAGGATATAGTCCCAGTTTCATCACTCATTGAATATCTTCAACCATATCTCTGAGGAACTTCACTTCATCACTTAGTTATTTTTTCTCAAATTTGACCTCTTGAATTTGATAAAGAATTTTTGGCTGAATCTTCAATATGATATCTTCGAACAATAGGAAAGCATCTCTTTCACTCATGTTGGTTATATTAGAAGGCTGAGTGTTCATGAACTTTTAAACTCCATCTAATAAGGTAGCTATAAAGGCTTTAAAAACATCCATACTCTCTATGGTAGAATGTTCTTGTGAAGGCTTAGGGATAGGAGATGAGACAAGCACATGTTCCTTTGTCGAGATAACATAATGGGCATGTACCAATTTTAATTAAAACATAGTAGACATATATATACCTTTAACTAAGGCTCTCTGGGAATCATTCACATCAATGTAGATATGTAATTTATACCATGTATCCATAGATCTTGGATCAATTGGATTAGGAATATGAACACATTCTAGATAGGGGTGTTGCTCCCCCTCAACAATTGCATCTCTCATAGGACTAAGATATTTATTTCTTCGATCTATTTCTATGATTTCATCCCTAATAGCATCACCCATTACTTGTCTAGACAACTGAAAGGCTTTCTCCATTAATTCCTCAGTAGATGGGATAATATCAGGAACAACTTGTTCCACTACCTGTTCCTCAAAAGAAGCATCTTTCTCTGGAAAAAGATCTTCTTTTAGATACTTTTACAGAACATCATTTTCTAATACATTGAAAATAGATTAATCTTTTGAAGTAGGTTATTTTTCTTACAAAACAATAATTTCTTCAAGAAATGGAACTTCATTCTCAATTAAGACATGAGGAGTAACTCCATCGTCTTCTTTATCCAAGAAAGTTTCCCCTATAGGTGCAACAACCACTTCCTCTTCTTCCTCAAGAGGAGAGTCCACAATTTCATCTCATTCTACACCAGAATCAGAAATTTCCTTAGGTCTTGAAGAATTCTCAACTGGGTTATTATTTTCATAAACCCTGTCATTATCCTCTACCCATGATTTTATCCATGGATTCAAACAGATTTTAATTATTTTGATTGTAACCATTGAGATACAAAATTAATTGTCCTTAATGACTCCTTTATATGGTCCAACCAACCCTTTAGGATGAATAATAGATGTGATTAACCTTGAGTAGAATTGGGAGGTTGACTTTGAGGTTGTCTTTATCAACTCAGACATATTAAGTATAATGTACTTGAATAGGTTAATCATGTGTATATTCTTGATAAGAAATATCAAAAATACATCTTGATACTTGAGTGTACTAAAATATCATATTCTTGGACTAATCATATTCTAAAAAAACATAAGAAATAGTCTAGTTTCACCTTCTAGCCCAGTAGATATAACTCTTCTCTTTGTGTCATTGCAAGTAAAGCTTCCCAAGGATTATTATAAAACAAATATCTCACATGGAAGAGGAAGACCTCTTTGGTAGTCCTAAAAATTTTCCTCATGAGGTATCCTTCGGCATGCATCCCATAACCTCAAATAAAAAGTGAATCATTCGCCATTGATCTAACTTCTCACATTAAAACCATCTTCTGTATCAAAAGAGAATTGAACGAATTGATAAAACGGAGCTACTGGATTTGGGTAAATTGGTATTTCCTATTTTTTGAACCTATCTAGCTATCATTTCTCTTTTAGTACATTAAATAATAATGACATACTTGATAGTAGTCACTTGGGGTAGATTTCTTTTTCAAGTACCACTATTCTCTCCGCCGGGTGCATATTCAAAAGAACATCAGGTGCTATCATCGATGATATTTTTATCTTCTTCATTTATATTCCCTTATCTAGAGTTAATGAGGATAGGAATTTAATATTAGGCATTCAACGATGTTTCGAGTGAGAGAGAGAGGTTTCAGGTTTCAGATAATAAGGATCAATTGAAGAAATGATTGAAAATTCTTTCCTTTTCTATCATTTATAGATATCGAGTATCGCAATTTCAAGACTTTAGGAAAGTAAAATAATAAAATAATTAATTACAATGTTATAGGTTATAATATTTTAATAAACAGATAATGTTTCTATATGGTTAGACTAGAATAGACTTTTAGGGTGAGATCATAATAGGTTTTCATGAAGAGACCGTAACAGGTTTTCATGGTGAGACTGTAACAGGTTTTCACGGTGATACTATAACAGGTTTTCACGATGACATATCTACTGTGTGACTTCAAAATTGTGTGACTGTATTGTTTGAAATAGATTTTTCCAAACATTAATCGAGAGATAGAAACTATAAGAAAGTAAACATGAAACAACAAATTTTAAGAGAACAAACTACAGGACTGTAAGAGTTAGAAAGTAATCATAGCACAATGACCTCTGAAACCATAAACTATGAAACAGTATATTGTGAAATAGTAAACTTACTACTTAATATTTATCATTCCCAATTCTTGTATGATGTAATATATTATTTCAGAATTTAATGTTTTGTTGAAGATATCAGCGAGCTAATATTCAGTTCTAATGAATTCCAAATTAAAATCATCTTTTTAATAATGGTCTCTCAAAATGTGATGTCTTAAATCAATATGTTTTGTCCTAGAGTGTGAAATATGAATTTTTGAGATGTTAATATCACTTGTATTGTCACAATTTATGGTTACATTCTTGAATTTATATCCATAATCTAGTAATGTGTGTTTCATCCACAAAATTTGTGCACATTAGCTACCAGCAGCTATGTATTCAGCTTCGGTAGTAGATTATGTGATAGAGTTTTGTTTCTTACGAGACCATTATACTAGTGACTTTCTGAAAAAGTGACATGTTCTAGAGGTTCTTTTTCTATATAACATACAACCACCGAAATCACCATCACAATACCTAACTAACTCTAAGAATTGTCTTCTAGTATAGAACAGACCTAGATTGGGTGAATGCTTCCGGTATTTGAAAATTATCTTAAGAGGAATTAATTGAGATTCCTTAGGGTGTTCATGAAAATGAGATCACATACATACAATAATCATAATGTCAGGTTGGCTAGTAGTTAAGTAGAGTTAGATTCCAACAATTCCACTATAAGTGGTTTGATCAACAGATTTTCTATCTACATCAAGATCCTACTTACAAGTAGTACTCATTAGATTGTCATTACTTTTAGTGCTATTAAAGACAAAAAATATATAGAGGATCTCTAGTATAATTTATTTTATTTAAAATAATACCATCATTATTTTGAAATATTTGAAATACAAGAACGGATTTTAGTTCACCAATAAAACCCATTTCAAATTCATTTTTCATCATTTTAGAAAATTCAATACATAAATATTTTTTTAATGAACAAAATATAAAATCATCTACATAAATTTGAACTAATAAAACATCATTAGAAATTCATTTTATAAATATGGTAAGATCAGCTATTCCTTTTGTAAAACCTTGGCAAATAAGAAAAGTACATAATCTATCATACCAAGCTATTGGAGCTAGATTTAAATCATATAATGCTTTTTATAGTTTAAAAACATGATTTTGAAACTGAGTATTTGTAAAACCAAGGTGTTTCTCAAGAAAGGAATCCTCAGCTATATACCAATTAACGAATGAACTTTTTATATCCATTTAATATAGTTTGACATTTAGATGTGTGGCATAATCAAGTAGAATTATGATGGATTCATCTCTAACTACTGGTGAAAAGTTCTTTTCATAGTCAATTACCTCCTCTTGACTATAGCCTTGTGAAACCAATCTAGTTTTATTTCTAACTATGTTACCAGATTCATCAACTTTATTTCTAAACACCAACTTAGTGCCTATGTTAAATGTGTCTTTGAGCCTATCAACAAGTTTCCAAACTTTATTCCTTTCAAACTGATTATGTTCTTCTTACATAGCCATCACCTAAAATTCAGCATTTATAGCATCATTAATGTTTTTAGGTTCATCTTATGACAAGAAGACATGATTTTCTACAAGATTTCTAATAGAAACTCTAGTTTGATTTCCATTATCTAAATATCAAACAACAGAATTTAAATGATGGTTTATTAGGGCTCTTAATAGCTCTTGAAAGAGAATGAATAATGATTTCAGGTTCTTCAATATGTTCAGGCTCATTATGAATTAAATATGAAGAATTTACATAACTAGAAGTTTTCACAAACTCCTTTGTTGGATTTTTAGAGAATTTTTAATTGATTTCCATATTTGGCACATCATCTTCCATGTTCTCTAGAGTGGTCTTAGGCTTGTGAGGATCTATTTCCTCAAATTTTACATGTATAGATTCTTCCACACATTTAGTTCTTTTATTAAACACTCTATAAGATTTATTAGATATTTAATATCATAGAAATATTCATTCATCACTCTTGGATGAAAACATGTCAATATTGTCCTTAGTATTAAGGATATAGACATTGAAACCAAATACTTTGATTTATCTTACTTTGGGGATTATATTGTTTCATATCTCATATAGAGTTATTTTTAGAATGGGTCTTATCAACACTTTATTAATAATATAGCATGTTGTATTTACAGATATAGCCCAAAAATAAACTGTTATATCATATTCACTAATTATGGTTCAAAAAATATCTTGCAATGTTCTATTTATTTTTTCTATATCTCTATTCTATTGAGGTGTTATATGGGCATAGAAATTATGACTATATCCATTTTGTAAACAAGAGAATCCAAACACTAGATTTCAAACACACAACCATGATCACTTATTAAGGATTTAATTTTAAGTCTATTATGATTTTCTATAATTTTGGAATATTTGTAGAAATGAGAGCAGACATCACTTTTGTGAGTCAAAAAAAGAACAAGTATATCTATAAAAGTTATCTACAGGAATATAAATATAGTTATTTTAAATTAAACTAGAAACTCTAGATGGTCTAAACTAATCCATGTAATCAAATTCAATAGGTTGATACGTTGACACTTCTTTCTTTGGTCTGAAATAAATTTTGTGTTACTTTCCCTTTTGATAAGGATCACACACTTTATCATTTGGAAACTCATGTTTGAGTAAATCATTGACTAATCTTTTTCTGGTTCATTTTTAAGGGAGTTAATATTACAATATCCTAGTACCCTATGCCAAATCCAAGACTCTTTTTAAAATACATTTAAAAATGAAGCATTTTGAGAAACTAAAGAATCTAACTTAATAGAGTATACATTTTTATTTCATAATGGAAAAAAACAATAATTCATTTTTAGAATTAAAAACATTGCAAGAATCATTTTCTAATTTAACATGAAATCCATCATCACATAGTTGTGAAATACTAATTAGATTATATTTCAATCCATCAACAAAAAGTACATTGGAAATTAAAACAAAGATAGCGTTAACGATTTTTCCAAGAAAAATGATTTTTTTCTTTGGAATTGTCACCAAAGGTGACATGTCAACAATTAACTTTTATTAAGTTATTGAAGCATGAATAGTCCTCTATCATGTATCTTGAACACCCATTTTCCATGTAAAATAAGAATTTATATGATCTGTTTAAGCAAATTTCCTTCAAAATAGTCAAATAAAAACAGATTTTGGTACCCATGTTTTTCTGCGTCTAGAAATAGTAGTGACTAGTGCTTTAAAAACCCACTTCTACCACAGAGGTTTCCTATAGGCATTATGCTATGTGATTGAAAAATAAACTCTATTTGGTTCAGAAAATCATGAAAAAATAGACAATGTATCATAATTATAACTAGCTGAATGTTTTCCATAACTAAATGTAAAGTATTATGTCCTGTATTTAAAAAAAAAATTCATCCTAAAATTTCTTTTACCTGGTTGATATCCTCTACCAGTAGCATATTTAGGAGCAATCTGCCAAAATTTCCTGAAGGTATTCATATTAGATAGATTTAGTTCATTGTTTTCTTTGAGTAATTTATCATTTTTCTCTCTTTCAATGGTAATTTTAGATTTAACAGTTGAGGTAAGAGTATCTTTTTTCATTAAAGACATGTATTTATATTTTAGTTCAACACATGTCTCTTCAAGCATATTACAGTACTCAAACACTTCTCATTAGAAATATTCATATCCATAATAAAAAGAATTGAGTATAAGTTATTTCAATGTTACCTCAGATTTGTTTGTCATGAAACACATATTGGCCTTGTTGGCCAGTTCGTCATGTGAATATTTTGAGTCGCTTGAATCGTCATCAGAACCACTCAGCTTTGTTTTTATTTCATTTTTATACTTTATATCTTTGTACACATATTTCTTTTTTTACATTATCTTGGGACTGTCAACATTTACATTACCTTTTCGTTTACATTCATAGCATACAATCTCATCAGACTTGTCACTTCTTTTCCAATCTTTTTTCAAGCTTCCTTTTTTATCATATATTTCTTTGAAGTTAGGATTTATGAAAAATTTATTCTTCTTATAAAATCTCATCAACTTTATGGTTAATTGAGATATCTCTTAATCACTATTAGGTTATGATTGTTCAGTGCAGGAACTATCTATATATAATTCCAATTTTTCTTTCTCTTTGTGTTTAATGGAGGTGGTCTTAAATGCACCTGATTTTCATTTGGTTTCATCCTCCTCTATCTTGTTGAATTTCATCTCCTCTTCATATATCATTAGTTTTCCAATGAGATATTTTATAGGTATATTGATGATGTTACATGATTCTATAACTGAGACAGAGGCTCCTCCCCATCAATTAGGTAGGTATTTGATAATCCTCATGATTTGTTATTTGGTAGTAACTTCTCTTCCAAGAGAAATCATTGTGTTGAAAAAAAATTTGAACTTGAGGTACATGTCAGAAATAGCCTCATCAAGATTCATTTTAATGTTATCTTATTTAATTGTATAAGTATTAATTCTCATTTCCTTCACACAAGAAGTTCCTTTATGTCAAATAGGAAAATTATCACCAATTTCATGGGCAGTTTTACATGCATAAATTCGGTAAAATTCCTCATATCCTAAGGAAAAAAAATGAATTCAAGGAGTTGTAAATTTTATTATTGGAAGTTTTGGTTTGATCATCCCAACTGATTCTATAATTAGCAGGAATATTACAGTAATCTATAATTGACGACCAAATTTCCTAACCAATACTTTCTAAATGCATTTTCATTTTAATTTTTTATTGGGTATAATTGGTTATATTAAAGAATGGTGGTCTGTTTGTTGAAACACCTTCTAGTATATTAACTATAATAAATAAATACTTTGAAAGAGATAGAAATTTAAAATTAATATATATTCATAGATCTTTAATGTAAAACTAAAATCACAGTTGAATAGTTTCAAAAACAGAGTCTTAATAAATCCTTTGATTCCAAATGTTGGTCGGAGAAGAGTACTCAAGAGGGGATGGGGTGAATTGAGTATCTATAAAAATTTATTTTTGCAAAGTTTTCTTAAAATGTTCCCCAATAAATATAAATATAGCCCAGGTAATAAAGGTAATACGGTTATAAAGTTATGACTGTTCAAATAACTTCTCTGAAGATTGATTAATTCTCATTAATCTCAATATAAGTTATTGATATAACTTTTGAAGTTATTTCAATAATGAAAAACAACCATAACTTTTTTCTAAGATTAAAAATCAATATTAATATAGAAATTTTTGAATTATATAGTAAAACAGATAAAACTAAATTAAACAACAAAGTGGATATAAACCGGTGGTTCAGTCTCAAGTTGAGACCTAGTCTACTCCACTTGGGGATCACCTGCCACCAATCTATTTATATTAATACACATGATCCACACCATAGATTGGGGTAAACAACAGTGCACATGACCATCTAGGTCACACGACCTCTTCCAAGGTTCTTCATGGGTATAAACTAATAGGTCACAAAAGGACCTCTTCCACACTTATCAAAGGTAAAAATATTTGAGAGGAAGTATATCTTGTATCCTTTAGTTTAGTGTAGGATAGAATGTGTGTTTTTATACAGACACAAAGACACTTCTTGAATGCTAAAAAGAATACACAATATAGAATAGATGATGAGGTAAGGTTAGAAGTGATTTGTGTTTTATTCTATATAGTTTTGGACTTCTAGGATGAAGCAGATGAAATAATTGAGTCCCCTTTCGACAAACAGAATATTGTAAGTCTGGTGATATGGTTTCTAGTTACATCTAGCTCAAGTTCTTCTTGGAGTTGGTATTGCAAAGATATTCTTGAATTTGATCTATGGTATCCCAGATTTTGAACTTTTGAATGATTCATGTGTTCTTCCTAAGAATCTTGTTTCATGTGTTTGATATTTTCTCAAGAATGTGCATTCTTTGGACAATATTCCCCCACCTATTTTTAAGGGCCAAACATTTCTTTTTATTCTTAGAGTGCATGTGTTGAAACCTGAGTGATGCTTGTATTATGCACCTCATACTTTGTGTTGTCAGGTAACATGTCTACAAATAAATATTAATTATGTCATTGTATTTAAAAGACTCAAATATGACTTTTAGAAATTAAATGAAAAATGAAAAAATAAATTAAAGAACGGTGTCACAGTTTATCTCGAAACGATGTTACTAGGAAATGGTCTCACTAAGAAATAGTGTCTTCTTATTTTCCATTGAATAGTGAGACAATTATGATGGAATGAATGTATAGAAATTCAGAACCAGTAGCATAGATGTGATGTTAAGATTATAGTGTGTTGCCACAGTGTCAGGGTCACGGTGTCTGGTCACGATGTCTGGTCACGGTGTCTCGATCACGGTGTCTCGGTCATGGTGTCTCGTTCACGGTGTCTAGGTCATAGTGTTTAGGTCATAGTGTCTGGTCACAGTTTCTAGGTCATGGTGTGTGGTCATGGTGTCTAGATCCTTTACCAGAAAAACAGAACCAGTGGCAGACTCACGGTTACTTAGACACAGCCATTTATCTATATATATACATGAGAACTAATATTCACATAGTTAATTAGACATAATAATTTATAAAATAAATCATTATAGACCAAAAAAAATATTGGTTACAATAATCAAACATAGCACATAATATCATGGTTATGATTATTTAAACCATAATAAAAACCAACCAACGGTACACATGATTTGAGATAGATTAAGCAGGATTAACAAGATTTAAAGGATGTATAGGATTTGTGATCATTAAATCATTATTAAGAAATGAGGAGTCCAACACACATATAAAGGGTTTATTTCATGTACCAAGCACCATCCTAGCTAATATCCTTAACCACCAGCTCAAGAAAAATCACAAAATCTATACAATTTCCTTAATAACATAAAGTGAAATGAGGTAGTAGATTACATGAACTAAAAATAAGATATATGGAATGAAAACATTATCTTGGGACACCCTTAACATGGTTCATTAAAATCCATATCAAAATTATCCAATTCCACCATTCCCTAGTAGGATCAACACCAGAACACTAAAAAATCTAAACAAAAACTAGTGAAACCCATGTATTACCACAAAAATACAAAATAACGGATAAAATTACTTCATAACTAGAATATATTAAAAACATAAATACTTACAGTTATGGTGAATTAATGGGATGAAGATAGGGGAGGTTTTACCTGAATGGACTACCCCACATTCACCAGGGTGATAAAAAAGTGGTGGTTGATGACAAAATTATCAGCCTTCACATACTTAAAACAACATAACTAGATAGTATTCATGACATGAAACTATAGGTCAGGACATTAACCACTTAAGGAAATTATTTCATCTTCTTAATTAAAACTCATTAAAATCCATAAATATGGTTCATATTAAGAAATACTTAAGGTAAAGGGCCCTTACACTCTAACATGTGTCATTTATAGCATAATCCATATTAGTAAAGGCTTTAATAAAATAAGTAATTGAAATTCATCCGGTTATATGCCTTAAACTTTCTCTGAGAACCTATGGAATCCCATAATCCTCAAACCACAAAACAAATACACTATAAAAGGATTTCTAAAAGCTTAGATTCCAAATTTGAATATTGGATCTCAAAATAAACCCATCCAAAATTTAAAAATATTAAATTCCCTTCAAAATTCCAAAATTGTAATGGAAAAGGTGGTTATAAACTCCCCACCAAAGGATTTAGCATACTCAATAATCAACTATTATTCCTTGATACATATTTCAAACCATTTTTGGTTCAATTAAGCACCAAAATAATGTGTTCTACCTGTAAAATCCAATACTTATTCCACTACTATACGAAAACTACCAAGATTATATACACTATATTTTTGTTCAAAAGCTTTGGTTTGATCCTTGGGCCACCACAATCAAAAATAAATCAATTCATTTGATGTCGTTCCTCTAACACTCCATCCAGTTGCACAAGGGAAAAAATTTGGACCTCCTCTAGAGGACCTCACATAAAAATACACATTTTCACCCCCTAAATCATCTTTATGACTCTCGGTTAGGATGCCTCAACTCTTTGATGGATTTTGAGGCCATCAAATGAAAAGAAAATAATACAAAATATATGATATAATTTAATTATTAGATCACTAACCACCAACATTATCCACCTAGTTCCCCCTCCAAGAGTAGACTCAACTCTGATTCGATTCACCCCTTATAATTCCAACGCCACCCTAAGCCGGATCCAAACACAATGACTCCACCCAACATCACCTATAAATCTTAAATATTGTATTTATCCAAGAATGAGAAAAAATATGGCCATTCTAAAAAAATCATGATGATACCTCAAATTTCCACCAACCAGTATCACCATACTCTTGACCCTTCATACAGTAGGTTCATTCTCAATCCATCACCATGATTAATGAAAATAATCATAGTCTTACTCATATCTGAGCGCCATAATTCTACAAAAACTACCAATTATGCACTCATAATCATATGGTCTCTCTTAATACTCTCATATAATGAGAAAATAGTGGATATCATCGATATTACTTCCTAAAAACACCATTGTTTAAAAAAAATCCACCAATATATCTAGTTTGTGAGCATATCGCCACTACACAGTCAATACATCTCTATTTTGGTTTATATATATAACCAAAATAATTATCAAAAAAATACAAAACATATATTTCTCTTATTTATAACTCAATCAGGCACCATTCATTCTGAGATAACACCATCCCCCAAAAACTAATAATTTCCCTTGAAAGCATTACCACATTTTCTCCCCTCTTATCAAGGTAGAGTTATTATAACACCCCGTGTTTTTAAAATATAAACATCATCATTGATAGACTCTATGACACAAAACACTAAGTGTATAACAAAATATAAATTCCTGATAATTTTTTATTTATTTATTCATAAATAAATACACTCATATTGAAGGATTTCGATGAATGCTGTATCAAGTTTGAATCAAATGTGATACTCTATTAATATATTATTATTTAATCATTACCAATTTAACCAAGCTAATAAATTATAGAGTATGAATATTACCTATTATGTTTTGAAAATTAAATGGTTTATATATGTATAAAATAATTAAAATAAATAAAATAAATAAAACTAATATCTATTTATTCGTGCTCAAAATTGAATTATTTTAAACAAGAAGATATGTTTTCTAAAAAACTATATTTTTCTAAAATGGGATTTAGTCATGCTTTAAAAAAAATAATTTATAATTACATATTACCATATTAAAAAAATTACCTGAATAAATAAACCACATTTTTTGAAATCACCCTATCAAAACTATCTTAGTGTGAATTTCTTTATTTTTCTGAAAAGTTTAATTTTTTGATGTGTAGTGAAATATATTGAATTTTAGTAGTATACATATTTTTTATTTAAATTATTTTCAAATATAAATTTATTTTCAAAAGGGTCTTAATGTAAAATTAACTAAATTATATATATATTAATCCAATTTAGGTCATTATAATCTTTTTTATATTAAATAATTTCAAAATATTATACTTTTTAACAATTTCTCTTTTGGAACTTTCTTTCTAAACACATCTACGATATTTATTTTAAAATATTTTCTTCCACTTATATCAATGAAATTTTGAAAAAATGGATTATTTATTTGGAATATTCCTAATTTTTATTATGTAATATGATAAACTAAATTTTATTGAAAATTTAACATAGAAAATAAAAAAAAATCCTTACCATAGTTATGGAAAAATGGGTTTAACTAGGGGTAATCATAAAACATAGGGGTTGAAATGAAAAACAAAACATGTCTAAAATATAATTTATGGAAACATTTAGACCATATAATTTCAAATTATCAATCGTAACCAATTTTGGATCCTTTTGGCATGTAAAAAATGTAGCTACACTTTTTTCATTTAAAATATTACATATTTTCCACTCACATCACTTATAAATGGTCACCCCCTCTTCTATATTCTTTACACAATAAAACCATTTTTTTACCAATCCCAATCTAAAAAATGTCACATCATCCATAATATTATAATATTTTCCTCGTTTATCATAGAAATTCATCCTATTATATCTTTCCGTGCTAACCTGAGGAGGATACATAGGGAAGAAGAAGATAAATAATGTAGGTGATGAGTCAAACTCAATGTAAGTGCTTCTCAACTTATTTTTACTTCTATGGGACATATGAAATATTCACAAATTATTTCATTTTTTATGTGTATATACAACACTTTTTTATTTTATATCATGAATTAATTTTTCTTCATGATATTTAATGTTTTATTTGATTTTATTTCTTTCATGGGGCTTATGATATGAAACTTACCCAAGTGGTAAGGGGTTTTATCAAAATCTAATTATTATTAAGTATTTTTTTGTTAAATTATACATTAAAGGAATTATTTGTTATTTATATACTAAAATAAATAAATTTTCTTCTACTCTACTTATTCATGAACTTTATAAAATAATATTAACATTTTTCACACTTTGGCACATAAAATGATAAAAAATATTTCTATGAAAATATGAAATTATTTCCATATTTGGTGAAATATCCTTTTTCGCCGAAAAACATGTATTATAAAAAAATTAACAATGTTTTACGGTTCAAAAAAGTTTTTATTAATAAAATTTTAACCCATTATTCACATTTTATAGAAATTTGGGAAATGAATCCTCTTGTCCCTTTCTAAACAAGGATCTTTTATATCCTATTATTTTATGTAACATTAATGTTCATTTTAAATTATATGTAATGCACATACTAACTTTCCATAATAAACTTCATTTCATTGAAGATTCATTTAAATTCTTACACAGTTATTTTTAAATGAAACATTTTTTCTAATATTCTAGATAATAATTGTTTTTAAAATTATTTCTTAATGAAAATAACATAACAATATTTTATGAATTTTCTATTTTAATATAAAAAGTGATATTTTAAAGAAATGTTATTTTCAAACATAATTGTTAAAAGTGATATTTAAAGATATTTTTCCAAATTTGAATACATCCTTTGATGTTACTTATTATTTAATGGGGATATAATCTAATTATACCATCCATATTATGTATCTGGATAGTTTACGATCCATTTGAATAAGGATGTAATATGTTTATACCATTGACTTTTGTCTAGATAGAATATGATTATGATTGTTAATTAGGGAATTTATTTTCATTTCATATTATTTTTTATAAATTAATATTTAGACACATGATGTTTCATCCCTTTCAAATGTGTAATGCATTAGGCTTGGTATGTAATGGGCGGGTCTTGTTATAACCCCTCGAAACATATGTAGGTCTCATGGGACAAACTATATCGGGATTTGGTTGAGATTTTACCCATTTATATATGTCTTGGAACATTTTCTCTCTAGTATTAGGTGTATTGAAACCATTCACCAATAGTATGTTTTAGATGTCCGCCTTTAAGAATTTAAAAATTGGAATTAATTTATTGATATTCCAGGTGATTATTTTACTAATTAGAATATGTATGTATAATCTTCATACCCATGTGATTATTTATTTCTAATTTTTTACTGTCATTAATTCATTACAAATTATACTCAATACATTGATTAAGTGGCATGTGTTTCGGTTATCTACCTTTGCACCATGATTATTACTTATTTATTCGTAGATTCTGCTGTATGTATTTCCTTACAGAGCATCTATTCTCACCCCTTTATTATAAATTATTTTCCCTAGGATAAGAATATTTATTATGTGATTCATTTATAGAGAAACACTATGGAAAATAATTTCATTCTGAAATAATTTTCTCTATTTCAGGAATTAAATTGTAATGTGAATTTTATTTTTGTATCAATTTCACACTGGATACAAAAATATTCATTAATTATAGATGTGTTTACATATATCATATACCCTAGAACGAAAGTAGAAAGTTACTTTAGGATAATGGTTTTAGGTTTAATATATTTGGTATTAGATGGAGGTTTAGTATAAAACATGGGAACTTGATAGATGAAAACATTGATTAGGGAATAGAACCCTTTGTTAAACATTGAAGATAAGTAAATAAGAACAACATAATGTTTTGGAAAGGAAGATATTAAGTGTTTTTCATAGAAAATACATCTCTGAACTCATACTAAAATTGGATTTGGTTCCAGAACATATGTATCTTGGGGTTATAACTCTGAAAATATTGAATGAAGCATGAATCGATCAACTACAGGTGAAATAAATGGATCCTTACCATGTACCAGGATTTTAACTTCAAGTGGATATTATTAGTATAATTAAAATATTCATTAGAAACCAATATGAAGGATTTAGAAATAATGATATCCACAAAGAAACCATATTTTTGTATGTGAAATTAAATATGGATAATTTTTTAAATTTATGTTATTTATTCAAATATTTTTGGGACAATAAATTATTTTTCATAATGTAATTATATAATCTTGTGTATTTCATTATTTGTAAAATTTTCTAGATAGAAGGAAATTGAATTGTATCAATGCATGTACACCCTGTAGGTATTTCCCAACAGGAACAATTATGAATATGGTGCAAATGTTAAATTTGTAACTAATAAAATTATAACCATATTGATATATATGACTCATATTATGACTAATATCATTTCCCATATGGAGATTCCTACTAATCCAACATTTGGTGTAATCAATATATACTACTTTAGAAGTCATAATCCTTTATCAGTCACTGGGAAAAAATATCGATTTTTAACTGATCAAAGGATAAGTTCATTATAATAGATAGGTTAACCCTAGAAATTAGTGAATGATAGAAATATTCTATGTTATTTACCATATCATTGTACACGAGGATCAATAGTGGTCACTAATTCAAAACACTAGTGATTTGTAAGCAATAGTAAGCATTGGGTGGCTATTTTTCTAGATAATTTAATTTAAAAAAACGTTTTCAATATTAGAAAAAATTGGATATAGAAAATAATTCTTGATTATAATAAAAAAATAAGTTGAAAATGTTTCCAAGAATAAAGATAACTTTACAAGGTTAGAAAGACATTTTTCTAACTGTATAAAAAATCTGAAGAGTACTAATAAATTTTTTATTTCATTGGATTAAACGAATACTACAAAGGGAATAGGTCTCCAAAATTTTCATATAATATGAGGATATAGTATCATTTTATATCCAGATATAGAAAAAATTCTCATAGTCTTTTCACTTAGATGGTATTAAATTGAAGAAGTTGAAGATAAAAAATATATAGATTAAGGTAATATGGGAAACAGTATTTTCTAACATCAAATAATTTTTTAAGGAAATAACTTGGTACATGCTTAAAAGAAAAATGATTTTGTGTCATGTGTATATAGAATGTAAAAAATTCATGTTATTTAAAGGTAAATTATGAATCTTACAATTTTAAATGATTCCACTCTATGAATATAAGGAAATATAAAAATAAATTACCCATGAATCAAGGGAATGTTCTTAAGAATAATCTAAGGTATTAAGGTCCAGATTATGTTATTGAAACAACCAATTTTGGAATTATTATAATAAATTTGTATTTAGATCCATTAAGTATGTGGTACGGGTATTTTATTAATGAAGTTAATGTTAAAAGAATCATTAAATGAAAATTCATTTTACAGTAGTACCATTTCATATAAGATTTGAAAAAATATATTGAATAGAACCGATGAATGAGAAAAATAATTCAGTGGCATGTTGAAGCTCTGGTAAAACACAAGGTTTAGGGATAATAAAACATAATATTTACACAATTTCGAGATATTAATGATAAATTATTTTTTCATAATGTAAAAGTGACCATTAAAGTTTGTTTAATCTTTTATGTTGAGGTAATTATGAGAAATTACAATTCGATAAATTTTTGGAATTATATTATTATTTTTTTGGAAAAGGCTACCCACATGTTGGGAGAAAAATTGTAAATTTGAGTGCGATGTGGGGATTGAACTCACAACCAAAATATGGTACGATTTTAACATATACCACTGACTGATCTGATTACCTCATCAATATTTCATTATTTTTAGTGAAAATATTTCTTTGATAAATTTTATTTTTGCAAAAATTATGTTAATATTGAGGATTGTAGATTAGTGTATAATATTGGATAACATGTGATAATAATATTTTCCATGGAAAATATTTATAGATGGGTGGAATGAATTGTCAATCATTTATGGATTATTTCATAAATTTGAATTTAATTTTAGTTCTTCATGAATAAAACATCATCATAGATATTCATTTTTTAGTGATAGATGAATTATGAATTGATCAAATAAAATCCAAAGGATGGAATTATTCCTATAGAAAGATATCATGTCACTATATTTTATTATGTCCCAAATCTGGATGGTAAAGTAGTTCCTCAACTCAAGGTAATGGATCTTGAAAAAAAATATCATATTACCTTTTTTTACTTGGAACCAATGGTCTTTTAAATCATTATAGATTTTTGGTTTGGGGGCCTCAAATATCAAATAATAATTCATTTTCTTTTGATAAATGGCCTCAGTTGGTCTCTATAATTATTAATTCTTTCATTCCATGTCCATATATTAACATTACACCAATATTATCATACAATTAAACCTAGATGGTGTTATCCCATTTGTAGATTTTACTTCCATTTTTCACTTATTAAAGGAAATTATCATTAATTAATTTTATGATATGGTTTTTAGGAAAATAATTTTAAAATGTCAAACACTTGATTGTAATAATCATAATTAAATTGTGAGGATTCACTTTATTTAAAGACGGGAGAATGTAACCACCTGATATTTTTAAATAGGATCTAAATATTTGATAGCATGTATGTCACGAAAAAATAGGTATAGTGGTGAATATAAAATCCAAATACTTTATGATATATTCATTCATAAATAAATTCAATCTCTTTGGTAGATTTTAATGAACACATCACCGTGTTAGAATGAAACAAGATACTCTATTGAAATATTATTATTTAAACATTTTCATTATAATGTAGTCATTAAATAGGTGGGTCTAAAAAGAAATAACTAAAATTTCAAAGTTATTTTGGTTTAAGCATTTATAATGAAAATAAAATTGATATCTATTAATATTAGATAAATTAGAACCATTTGAGAGATAAAATAATAATAATTAAAAAAATAGTAATTTTTTTAAAAGTTGGATTAGTCCCGTATTGCGATAATAACTTACAATTAAATTTTACTACTTATATAATTTTTTTATGAAATTAACTTAATTTTCTAAGTCATCATATAAAAATAAATTTAAGGTGATTTTTTTATATTTCTTACAAAAATTATTTTTTTATTAATACTGAAAAATACTGAATGATAATTTATAACTCCCATTTTATTTAAATTATTTATAAAATTAATTTATATTTCATATTTGTTTTAAATTAAAATTGGTTTTATTATAAATTTAAAGATCAATTTTTCTCATTGGATTCATTTTCATATATAATTATGATTTGTAAATTTATAAACTTTTGAATATTTTTTCTTTGAAAACCATGTTTTCCTATTATGACTTCATGATTAAATTAAAATAAAAATTTTCCAATTATATGAATCAAATTTGGAAAATTAGATTTAATATTTGGAATTACCATAATTTCTATTATATAATATGTACAACTGAATTTTTCACAAAATTTAATACTAAAAAGAATAAAAATTATTTAAGACGGTAAAGGTAAAAATCGGTGTACATGGGGTTAACCAAAAATGAATAGTGTTAAAATGAACTAGAAAATTATCTATAATCTATTTTAATAAAATATTTATAGATTATCATATCTAATACTCTAAAAAAATCCATTTGGGACCCTTTTCACATGTAAAAAATGTGGGTAAAATTATTCTTTTACAAAATTATATGTGTGCCACTCACCTCATTTATAAAAGGTCACACCCTCTTCTCTCTTCGTTGCATATTATACACTTTATTTCTGGAAAATATATACCCAAATAACTTCCCAAATTCTATATCATCTTCTTATAAGCCTTATTATATATATATTCCATTGTATGAAGGATTTAGGTGAAATCCTAAGGGGGATACCTTAATAAGTGGTAGAAAAAGAACATATGTGATGAGTCAAACTTGTTGTAACTCATTTCCCATTAAATTTTATGAGGAATTCTCCATATTCCACATTTCTTTTGGTGAATATATTTCCATTTTTTATGTAATATAATGAATTCATTTATCTACATGGTATTTAATGGTTTATTTAATGTTATTTCTATCATGGTTCTTAGGATACCTGAGTTACCAATGTGGTAAGGGTTTATTTCATAATCTTATAATTATTAGGTATTTTTTTAAATATCCCTTAGGGGAATTATTTTATATTTTTATCTTAAAATATATCTAATTTTATATAATCAGGTTATTTATGAACCTTCCCAATTAATAAATCCATTTACATATATTTGGTACTTTAAATGATTAAGAAAAAGTTTTTAAGAAAATCATTCTTTATTTCTATCTTCGATCGAAAATCATTTTCTTCAAAATAAAATTTCTAAAAAATACTTCAATAATGTTTTAACATTATCAAAATGGTCTTTTAAATAAATTAATACCCATTTTTGGCTTTTTTTCAAAATAGTTTGAAAGGAATCTTCTTTTTATTTTATAAATAGGTCGGTTTTCTACCATTTTTACAGTATGAAAGGAATGTTCATTTTAACATATACATCATGTATAGAATTACCAATGATTATGAAAATATATTTACATGAATCATCCTTTTCATGCTTACAATATAATTTTAAATAAAATTTTTTTCCTAAAATTCTATAAATTCATTATTTTTAAAGTTGTTTCTCTGTGAAAATGATTTGGATAATATTTTTTTAAATTTTTTAGTTTTATAATAAAAATGATTATTTCAATGAAATATAATTTTCTTAAATAATGTTTCTTGGTGGTTTTTAAAAATTATTTCCCAACTAAAACTAAATTCTTGGATTTTGTGTTTCTTTTGATTTAATAGGGATACACTCCAATTTTAATATCCTTATTTTTTCTCAAAAAAGACTTATGATTACATTAACATAGGATGTACTGGGTTAATACCATTTATTTTACTCTGGATGGATTATGATAATGTTTATTGGTTGGGGAAAGTACTTAAATTTCATATTCTAGTTTAGAAATGAATTTTAAAGTGCATTAGGTTTCACACCTTTAATTTGAGGAACACATTGGACTTAGTAAGTGACGTTAGAGACCCTCATTAACCCATAGATACATCAATGGGTCTCATGATTCAAACTAGATCATATTTTTTCTGATTCCATACCAATATATATATATTTCTTGTCAAAAGGCCTCACTTGTATTGTATATCTTGGAACCTGGCCCTGAAAGTATGTTTTATAGGTCCAAAATTATGTATTCTAACCTTATGAATTCAGTTATTGATATTGTCTATGATTAATTGATTTTTTAGAATATCCATGTTTAAGTTTCATGTCATTTGATTATTTGTATGGAATTATTTTTTTCATAACATATTACTACCCTATTATTCCCATTTTATTTATTTAAAGTAATTTTTTTTATTTTTTTACCATTCCATATTTATTATTCCTTATTTATTCATATATTTCATTTTACGTGAACCCATACAGAGTAGATGAGCTCTCCCACATCTTATGTTTTATTTTATACAACATACATGGAACTTTTTTTTCATTGATATACAAGGATAAATTGAATGGAATAATATAAAAATCAAATAAAAATCATTTTTTATTTTATGATTTCCAATGTAATGTGAATTTCAATTATATTTCTAGTTTACCATGTATACTAAATTATTACTACATTCAAGATTTAATCCCTTGTATCTAGTGCCAATGTAAAAAAGTAGACATATTATCTAAATTATTAGGTTTATGGTCACTATAGATTGTTTTATAGAGAGGATCAATATAATACTTTTGATCTAGATTAATTAAAAATGTGGATTAGGGAACATAACAATATAGTATACATTGGGGATATGTATGTAATTACATACTAACATTTTGTAAGGAAGTGATTATGTGGGGTAACATAAAAAATAAATCCCACTTATGATACTACCATTGGACCTAGTTCTAGAGAATATGGATATAGGGTTAATAACTCCAAAAATATCACCTTGGCCATGACATGATCTTTACCTTGTGCATGAAAATGTCTCTTACTATGGATATAGATTGACACTCCTTGGGGATATGCTTAGGATAATTCAAATTTTCTATACATACCATTATTAAGTATTGGAAATTAAATATATCACAAAAGAAACCTTGTATATGATCATGAGATTAGTTATACACAAAATTTTCAATTTATGTTTAGTGTTTTTAAGGTTTTGTGATTATATATTATGTTTCGTAAGGGTATGATCAAATATAGTGTATGTAATTTTTTAGAAACTCTGTCTAAAAAAAGAAATTGAAACTGTATCAATGCACATACCCCATGTATGGATTTCCACCATAGGAAAGACAATGATGATAGATCTCAAACTCGAACAAATCAAATTATAACCATATTTGGGATGTTAACTCTAGTTAGGAGTCATAATCTTTCCTGTATGAAGTAGCACACTAATCCACCACATGGTACAATGATTTTATAACATGTCATGCATTAGCAAACACCATCATTAAATTGAACTACATATCCATTTGTAGGGGAGAAATTGATATGTTCCTAAGAAAATACATTTATATGCCAAGGTATAATGTTTTTTTAATTTTACTACCTGTTAAGAAGATCTGGATCAATGGTGGAAATTAATTGAAAACACTAAGGATGAGGATAAAATAACAACCATTATGTGGCAGCATTTAAAGGTAATATAATTTCCAAAAATTGACCTCATGTTCCAAGAGAATATATAGAAAGATAGTTATTTATTCAAATACATAAACAAGAGTAAAAAATTTCTAGATATAAAGAAAACATTGCGTGGTGAGGAACAAATGAAGCAAACTAAATATATAATCTATAGAGAAACATTAACCATTGATTTTATTTGATTATGCTAATCCTAAAATGGGGAGTATTATTAAATTAATTCAAATCTTATAAAGATATAATATTATTTCATATCAAGATATTTAAATAATTATATTAGTAGTTTGATTTTGGATGGAATCAAGATAAGAAGAGGAAAGAAGAGAAAAAAAGATAAATGCAAGAAGCAGAAGATGTTCTTTTCAACATGTGATATGGGTGTAAGGAAACACCTTGGTATATGATTAAAAAAAGGGTTTCTATAGTGTGTGGAGAAAAGGTAAAACCTACTTATGATTTCAAGGGAAATAAAAAATCATCCCATGTATAATTCTTGCATTATAAGAAGATGGTGAACTACACAAATGAATACACCAAGTTTCAAGGGAATATACATAAATAGAAGATACGAAATCGAGGTCAAACATAGGATATTAATATAGTTGAAGTGGAATGATTAATGTTCATCCTCATTTGGATCTAATAAATATGTTTTAAATTATTTTATTAGTTACTCTCTTAATAAAATAATTGATTAATTTATAAGGATTGTACTGTAATTCAATTTTGTAAAGTATTTGATAGAATATAATAAATGGAACAGAATAATCAGAAAACTGATTAAGAGACATGTTGAACCTCTTAGAGATCAAATGATTGATGAAGGATAAAACATAATATGTTCTCAATGTTGAGAAAATAATGATAAAGATGTTTTTATGTAGGTATTTGTAATCATTTATGTTTATCTATTCTTTTATATTGTTATAATTATGGTACATTAATATTTGGAAGCATTGTTGGAATTACATTATTATGATTTTAGAAAAAGTACCACTAATATACTAGGTGAAAATATATTGCATCTAGGATAGACATGAGGCTTGAACTCGCAGCTGATGGAAAATAAGGATTTATCACATACATCCAACTTACAAGATATCCAAGATAATATGATACAATTTTCAGTTAATATATTTGATGGATAAATATAAATGATGAACCAGTTGTGTTACTATTGTGTTTTACATATTAATTTATTATATTGTATTAGATATGATAACCTTATTGGTTTTATATAATATTTATAAATAGAGGGAATGAATTTTCTCTATTTCATGTAGCTTTTGTTTCATTTAAATGTAACTTTAATGCTTCTAGAATAAAAATTAATCATTGAAATTGTTTTCCTATTGTATGAGATGTATTTTAATTGATCAAACCAAATCCAAAATATGAAATTTTTCTTATATAAATATATCATCTCACTATATTGTCGTAAATACCCAGTATATATTTTAAAGGAATTCCTCACCTCTAGAGAAAGGATATTTAAAAAATAATTTACTAATTTCCATCATTTATATTTAATATATGATATTTTAAATGATAATATATGTATAGTTCTTAGGCCCATAACTTTCAAAAAATATTTCACTTTCTTTTGATTAATTACGTCCATCCGTGCCAATATGTTGTTACACTTTCCTTCATTATCCATATATTCACTGGCCATCAACGGTCACCTACTTGGAAAAGCAGTCATATGTTTTCCTATGTGACTTTGGAACAACTATTTCTCACTTATTACGATTATATATTATTAAATCTTTATAATATGTGGGCTTTCAACAAAATAATTTTTTATATCGAACAGTTGATTACCGAAATCATGTTTAAATTGTGAGGATGAAATTTATTTAAGGCGGGAAGAATGTAACACCCCAGTATTTTAAAATATGATCATGATATTAGATACCATGTATGACATGAAACACCCAGAGATGAAGAGAATATAACACCTCAAGACTTTATGGTATATTTATTTGAAAATAAATTCAATATCATTGATAGCTTCCAATGCATGTATCATCGGGTTTGAGCGACATGTGATACTCTATTTAAAATATTATTAGTTAAACATTTCTATTATAGCCAGGTAGTTAAATTTTATGGTATGAATAATACTAACAAAATTATAAAAATTACATGTTAACAAATGTATAAAATAAATAAAATGGATATCTATTTATTATAAATGAGATCTAACCCATTTGTATGAACAAATGTTTTTAGAAGAAAAATTAATTTTTTAAAAAAGCTTCTTATTCTCGCTTTGTGAAAATAATTTCTAATTATGTTTTATCAAAATTAAAAAATTTATTTAATAAATTTAAATTCATGTTAAAAATAATTATTTCAATATTATCATATGGTTAATAATTTGGATTTTTGTAAAAAGATTTATTTTTAAAATTAATAGTGGAATATACTTGATTTTAAATGAAAACTGCCTTTTTGTTTAAATTAGACAAAAAGTTAAATTAATTTTCAAAATTTATTTTGAATTATAATTATATAATATACATATATATTAACCCAATTGAGGATATTATAATCATCTTTATATTTAAGTTTGCTATAAAAACATTTTATGCTTTTGGACATTTTCTCCATTAAACCCCACATTCTCATCATGACTATGGGATTAATTTTAAATTATTACTAGAATATTATATGAATATAATTTCAAGTAATGAACTCTATTAGTGTAATAATAAAAATTAATATTATTTAATATGTTCAACTTAATTTTTTCCAAAATGAATAGTGGAAAATAGTCAAAATTATTTAATGTAGTTAAGGTAAAAATTGATTTATTGGGGAATTAAACTAAAAATATCAAGGTTAAAATGGCCAGAAACTTTTATATAATATTTTTTCCCGATATATATATATATATATATAGAACTTATAATGTCTAATTATTTATAATGCTCAATTTGAGACCCTTTTGGTATGTGAAAAATGTGGACACACCTTTTTCTTTTCAAACAATACAAGTGTGCCACTTAGCTCATATATGAAATCCACCTCATTCGCTCCTTATACCAAGAACGTCCCACACCATAAGACACCCCACAAGCACAGTCATATCACATACTAGTTAAAAACATATAGGCTATGACAACCACTATTTAATTCACTAACATACCTCCTAACATCATCTACTATGAAATTTCTACCTCAACTCGAAGAAAGATAGAGAAATAGAGGGTACCCAAATATCTTCCCTCCTTACTGAATGTTGGGAAAATCACTATCACATTACTATAAAACATTCAAAACATAGCACTTGTCATGTTTGTGGTACATATAGAAATCATAGTAATATACATATATCTACATATATCGACACACAGAAGACCAACCTATGGGTTCTCAACCAACTACTAACCAACTCAAAATAATGTCACTTTTTCCTCCACCTCTGAATGCATAACTCCACATAACACACTAAAAACCCAATTTAACATTTCTAACCAATTACCATTATCTTTCCAATCCATTTCATTATTTAGTATCAACCAAATTTAACCACACAAAACATCATTTATTTTTTCTTTATACATTAAAATCCCATTAATCAAATAAACCCATGATGTTCCTATCATTAGTAAACTATTATTTATTACATCACTACTAAAATATCAATATCAAAGAAACCACCACCTAACCTCCCCAAAAAAATTCAAACCAACCACCTCTCTACCCCAAATTTCATGGCCAAACAAAAAAACCTACCCCCCTAAAATAATAAATTAATAAGAAACCTCATCAACCCAATAGCACATCTAAAAAAACCACCTCCTTACCCCAAAAGTATGAAAAAAACTTCTTGCCACCAAAAAATTAGGGCCAACCAACCATCAACACCATATGCCCCAAACACACATAGTCATCCCACATGCATGGGTACACATCCCAACACATCAAGATCATTTTACTGATTCAAAAGGGAAATTTCATCACATTGTACTTTATTTTAGTGGCTTTATCTCAAAAAAACTATAATCCTTGGGAAACCATTTTATGAACTTAATATAATTGGATATCCAATTTCCTTGTAAGGGTTTTATCACAATAGTCAAAATAATCATAATAGATATCCTCAAGTGATAAAAATCCCCCAATAACTACAACTTTCAGTTAGGCATTACGCATGTATAATAAAAATATTAAAACTAATAAAAAAGTTGTAAAAACATTTCAATCAAACACATATACATTTAAATTTCAATTTAGGAAATTCATTATCTTTGATAAACCAAGAACAACCATCCCTCATAGATAAATAAAAATAAACCCCACTAGAATGACATGAAATAAAGATAAATGGGGGATTCCCTACATCAAAGAATCTTCTCTATCTCATTGAGCATCATTGGGTGAAAAAGAAACACATGAAGCCACAACTTCACCATAGGATGTAGTATATCAACCTACACGACATCCAATGACCATCAATACACAAGGAAGACACAAAACCAAAACAAAACTGCATTGTCATACTAAAACTCTAAAAGATAATGGAATTAAATTGATGAGAATAAGGGGAGAACTCACCACATATCAAATATTGGAATCCAAAAATCAATCCCCACTAAAACTAATATCAAAACTCTAATGGAGGGATCCATTAGAAGACTATAATGAGAAATAGCAATGTGTTTTAGAAAAACCCTAGCACTTTATAACATTGTAATCGAACCGCGTGTGGGAATTACGTGATGTGTAACCCCCTTTAACATTATGTAATACTTGGGTTCGGTTTCACTAAAAACATGTTTCCTTTTTATTATTTAACCCTTAAAATATAAATGTCGTGAACTTTCCTTATACAAACCATGAAAACAACTTTCACATCATGTAAACATTAAACGACATGTATTTTCTATTGTAGCTCTTCTATAGCTACAACCTCCACCAAAAACATTCAAAAAATCCCCTAAACTCCTCTAACAATATAAAATTGAAAATTAATAGACCTAAAAGTCATGAACCATTACATAAGATACCTTAAAAATGATTACACAGTTATGAAATTGGGTTTATCCAACACTAGTGTTTTAAAAACAGTTACAAAAAGTGATTCTAAGAACCCCCTTTCACAGTTCTAGAAAAAAAATTAATGTGGGTATTTAATAGCTCTTGTAAAAAAGTGTGGATAATGGAACCCCATTAATAATTGCTAGTAAGAAGTGATGATAATATGGGAATTTAACAGCACTTCTAAAAAATCACTATAAATTGTGATCCTTATTAGCACTTTATAAAAAATCACTGATAAAATGGTGGTCATTATTAGTGATTTTTTTTATGTAGTGATAATTACCCCCTGTCAGTTCTTCTTTACTGGCTTTCATAATGGTTATATTTCAACAAAAATTAAAATTCATTAATGAAAACCCATAGTAGAAGTTATGGAATTTTCGATGCCTTCTTGGAATTTTTTCCTCAATAAAGGTGATTGTGGGTTCACATGGGTCACTAAGGCATATATATCATTTCATTATTCCAATTATATGTTGTAGATGAAAGAGTAACACCCAGTTTAGAACATATTTTTGTTTAATGTTCCATGAAATGTGAAAAAAACCCTAAAAACCCTAAAACCCGAAAATCATATAAAAGGAATATAACATTTTACCTGGGAGTCTGTTTCATCTCTAAAACATATCAAATAAATTATTATAAAAGGTGATAAAACAACATGTGATTTAAATCATGTGATAATTAATCAAATAAAATATATTATTGTCTCAAAAAAGATAGAAATCAAACTCAATCTTCAAACGAACATAAATTTTGATCTGGATGTCGTTCGGAATCTACCACACATCAAATCATATCAGGAGAAGTGAATTATTCA
Source organism: Viscum album (assembly GCA_963277665.1). Classification (NCBI taxonomy): domain Eukaryota; kingdom Viridiplantae; phylum Streptophyta; class Magnoliopsida; order Santalales; family Viscaceae; genus Viscum; species Viscum album. The sequence continues at coordinate 625,922,829 of OY728151.1, read as the reverse complement.
CATGATGGTATCAGAATGATGAGAAGGACCAATGTTCATTTTTTAAATCCCTAAAAGTCCCAGAAGATCACCATAACTCATTTTTTGTCACCGACCCTGATTTCTAAATTTCAAATGGCTATAACTTTTGATTTGGGTATATGTTCAGAATGTACAACACGTCATATCATATAACATTTCATGATCATTGATTTTACTAATTTTATAGCTAAAATGGACCCCCATATCAGACGATATGGTCATTTCATGGTTTTTAGGGGTTACTATTCTTAGAGTTTCTTAATGTTTTTTTATCTTAAGTGTTTTCATTGTTAATATCCATTTACAAATATATATATAAATAAATATTTATTTAAAAAATTATATTTAACTATATATATAAATCTATATATAATACTATATAAGTATATTTATAACAAAATATAAATAATATATGTATTAATAAATAGATATATCATAAAATGTAAAACAAAATAGTATAGTGTAGTGGAAATGGAACTGGTGTATAAGCTACATGTCTCTAGTTCAAAACTCACTGGATGTAGGGGCATGTTCTTGGGAGGGTAATACCTATAGCACTAGTAAATGGGTTGGGGAGACACTTAGAAAAGGTGTAGGGGAGAACTGATAAAAGGGGGTGTGAAACAAATCATACCCATTTATCTATGGGGCCTATATCATCACTTTTTTAGGTTAAACGAACCCTTTAAAAGTGGGGTAAAATTCTGATAAAGGACCCCTTTATCAGTGACTTTTTAGCATTGTTAAAGGGGGAATTTATCATTTATTTTTACGAGTGTTGTTAAAGATAACCCTTTTTCATCCCTAACCATACCAGCACTAATAAATCCCTTTTACTAGAGATATTAATGTCCTAATTTTTATAGTGTTACTTCCATCAATAGTCCCAAAAAATCCTAGAAGGAAAACTATTAGAAAAATTACCCTGTAGAATACCTCTTAAGGATTATGTCATAACTCAAACATTACCATAATCCAAATTCACCAAACCAAATGGTTAAAAACGCCTCACATAAACCTATAACCACACAACCATAACTATCCAACCTCAAAACCATGGTACAACCATCTCAAACACCATGATACATAAACCAAAAACCACTACAACCAACTAATCACACTTTCCCGAACACATGAATCATGGAATCACATCCTTCGTGTCAAGATAATATCTGCTCTTGATGGAAAAGGATCACCCGTTTATGATAAAATGGATTATAGTTAACGCATCTCAATTAGGAATTAGATTCTACACTTTTCATATATCAATAATTTATCACACATCAGCAACACTCATCACATTAATAGAAAACAATACATCTTATAAATAGAATGATCTAAACAAAACATAAAAAATAAAAACATAGAAATAAAAATTAGAAAAAACTATGGGTACATAGAACACACTTGTGTTTCATGCTCAAAAGTACTCTCATATAGGTCACCATGCCTCCACAACACACTAACCAAATAAAGGGTCTATCCACATTGTGCCTTTTCATGGAGATACTATATATCTACTTTCCAGTCCATGATATTTCACATCGTCCTGGAAATCCATGTCTCTCCATTCAATGAAATGGGAGTTATTGTGAAGTTACCAATAAAGATGAGGGACTTAAAATATATCATGGATCCTCTCAAGCTATCGTGGAAATTCCAACCAATACACCACCGCACCAAATCACCTCAACACCAAAAAGGTACCAAAAAACTAGGTGTAATCATTCTCCCACTAAAAAATCTTTACTTCCCACATTGAGGGGAAACCTTCAAGAACACACATTCCCCAATACCAAACTCCAAGGGCCTCCTCCTTTGATTGAAATAAAACTTATTTTAGTCCCGAACTACATTCATCATCTCACATATAAGTTGAACCTTCTTTGCCATCATTTCACCACATTAGGACCATGAAGTTCTTCCTCCATAACCATCATCCAACTCAATGTAGAATGACACAATCTCCTATAAAATTCCCCAAACAGTTCAATGAAAATGGAAGTGAGAAAGATATCATTATAATAAAAATAAAATAAGGGAAATTTACATACCCACGATCCTCCAATGTCCATGATGACTCCCCCAGAATATCTTTTAGAATCTTGATAGTTCGTTCCATATTTCTATCCGTATGAGGATGGAAAATAGTGTTGAGGCATCAATAAGCTCCCAAAGTATATTATAATCCCATCCAAACTCATGAGGTAAATTATTCATCTGAATCTTGTACAATGGATATCAGGATTCCATAAAACCTCACCACCTCATCCACATATATCTTATGAAAAAAATCTACTACACCCAACACCATGATTCATAAGAAGTGGTCTAATTTCATCAACTGATCCACGGTCACCAAGATAGCATCATAAATTATTTAAGATCACGACAACCCTATAAATAAATACATTCATATGTAACCCCATTTCAACTTGGTAACATCCAAAGGCTACAACAAGCCACCCAAAACATGATGATAATCCTTTACCTACTATAAAACTAACCACTTTTCCAAAAACTATTCCATCAATCATTTCATCTCAATCCACCAAAAATGCATCTTAAACTATTGTACATCATATAAACTCATTTTTTAACACCAAATATTAGATATGAAACTTATTAAGGACTCCCCTACACGTCACTAATAGAATAAACAATTTCCCATGAAACAACATTTGCTTCTCACCATCCTCATACCATCCCTCCAGAGAATTGCCATGGAAAATAAAATCACGCATCACCTCTATGTCCAAGTCTCCCCATTGAGACTCCTCAACTTGGGGAACATGAGAAGACTTTTCCATCATATGAAATAAATATCATCTACCATCATCTACCCTTATATCAAAGAATAAGGATTCCATATCCTCTATCAGTATCTATGAATCCCCAGTCTTCTAAATTGCAACTTTCCACAAAATCATTCTCAATGTTTTTTTATAACATTCCCCTTTAATGGGGTATATGATATATAAAAATAATATTCCAAAATAAATTGCATCCACCATCATAGTTGAAAATCCTGATCACTGTGAGAAAAGATATACCTTTAGCTCTTATGATCCATGAAGAGCACAAATCACTCCCCACTTAGGTAATGCTACCACAACATACGGGTAAACACAACCAATTATATATAAAAACCATTGGTGGAAGATTTATAATCATGGGTATGTAACTTCCCATACCCATAATTGATCACTACCCTATGTTTCATTAACATGAATCCCAATCTTATATGGGAAGTGTCACAAAACACATCAAACATCACACCCTTGATATAAAAATAAAGAAATGGATCACAGAACAACATTCTATTTAGGTATCTAAAAACTTCATGGAACTAATCAAACCACACAAAATCTTGGTCATTCCTCATCAACACTTTCATTGGGGTGTTAACTCAAAATAAATTGGCCACAAACCTCCAATAAGAACCTACATGTTAATGAAAACCACAACCAACTTCCATGTTCCTTGGTGATAACCAATAATCACCTACCGTGAAATTTTATAATTCTATATTCACACCCTTATATGACAAAACATTCCCAAGTAAATGTAGCTCAAGTGTCTAAATCATACAGTTGAAGAAATTTCCTTAGATCTGGTGGAATCAAATAACCCACAAAACAACTATGAGATGATCAACATGATTCTACGCTTACATTGAGTAGACCAAGATTTCATCGATTAATACGATGATAAATCAATATAGTAACTCATATAACACATAGTTAATAATCATCGTGAATATAGATGGAGCATTCCTAGCACCAAACAACCTGACTAAAAGTCAACCTTCTCGTACCTTCATCTAAAGGAAGTCTTTAGGATATCGCCCTCCTTATCCCCCATCTAGTGACATCCAAATAATAGTTCAATCATAGAAAAATAAAATTCCCCCTCTCATGTGGTTTAAATGATCGTCCATCATCAGAATTTGGTCGAGCTTTTTGACAATCATCTAACTCAAACTTAGATTATCTATACACAACCCTAGACTACCATCCACCTTCATGGGGAAGAACACTGGATCACCCTATGGTAACACAGTAGGATAAATAAAACCCTTCTCAATTTGATAATACATCTAAATCCTTAACTACCATAACATAGATGGTTCCATTAGAGAGGGTTCCATCAAAATTAGAGAAACACCAAGATGCAAGTCTATCATAAACTCATCATCATGTCAAGGGGAAAGTGTCATAATATCTATAGGAAAAACATCTAGAAACTCCCCTAACGATCCTAGGGGACATACACTATGCTATGGTCTATTGATTTTTCATATTGATCATCCATCAATGAAATAAGGGGTTAAATATTCCAACTTCCCACCTCACAACTCTAATTTCCATCAAAAGCAACATTCTTTCCATCCACATCTGAAATCATGACTCTCCAACAAAAGAAATAAATATCATAACATATTGAATTCAACCAGTCGATGTTGATGATTACATCACATTGATACATGTATAGTTTGAAAATATCCCTATGAGATTAATGTTTCCACATCCTAAATCTAAACCCCTAGCACACATAAAACAAGTTGGTTTGATCTCTGACTGGTGTTGTCAACACTCTGGGAATAGGAATCATGTCTATATCATGTTATAGAGAATCGGAATGACTGGGTGCAACAATGGAATGTTAATCTCAAGAATAAAAAAAGGAAAAAAACAAGATTACTAAACAAACTAATCGTGTCTATGAAAATTTGTGTCTCTTTTAGAACTAGTACCTCCATTGTTAGCATCTGTCCATGCCCAGATTCTTTTCCACTCAACTAAGAACCATATCCTTGACCACATGGGTGGTTAAAATCCATGAATAGCATGAGCATCTTTATGTATGATACTATCGATTCCATATCCCTTAGTGGGTCATAGGCATGCTCCCTGTGCTGTTGAAATGGTCTCACTAAAAACATCTTTTAAGTATAGTGCTAAACTTGTCCACCTCCATGAAATAGATCTTCAGGAACCACTATGAACTAGTTATGGAGATGGTTTTGAACCCCACAACGAAAAAACATTGGCACAAATCCACTAGGATAATAATGGAATACATTGGCCCCAAAAGTCCAAAATGGAACTAGCTAAGGTTGACTCACCTTTGGTCAAAACCTCAAAGGTCCCGGTGACTAAGACCATTATCTAAGAACACTACTTCTTGAGTAACCATGCTAGTTATCCTCTCATGGTAAACCTAGAAATGTGTTCATCCACTCGATCACCTCTACCTTATTCTAAACCTTAAAGAATGTTGGAAATGTATGGGGAGTGACTGTATACTGGATAGAAGGAAGGAGTGACATATTTAGAAAATTCAAATGAGACTCATCATTTTGAAAATGTTTTAGGAAAAATCATGGATGGTCCTTGATCATAATTCGCATATCTCTCACTGATAGAATCCTTGAATAGATTGAAAGAATATCATGCATCTTCATTAACTTTTTGTTCGAAGAAAAGAACTCTACTTAGAAAACTTTATAAAATTACACCCATGAAACATATTCCTCCTTATTCTCTCCCAAATATAGTTTCCACCCCTGACATGTAGTTCCCCACATCTAACTAACTTCCAAAGGAACCTAGAATGTCATTGGGGAACACATCAAACTGAAAGTGATATCATTTTTCTCCATCCATATTTGTGTCTCCACATCTAAATCTATTTCCTCATAATTCCCCACACCCTACCTCTAAAAATCATTCAATTCCATCTAATTAGCCTCTTCCTCCTCTATCGGATCATCCTTGCAGAAATAAATTGGGTTAGCCTACTATGACTCAATATCTATAGACACACAGAGATGATGACCAAGATTCATAACTGAAATATGAATCAAATATTTCTTAAGCCTAGGTAGTAATAAATTTTATTAAGATTCATTATAATTCATTTTATTCATTTTAACCATCCAAAAAAATCAATTCTAATAATAAAATAAGTAATCATTGTACATGAACCTCTCCTAGGTATCTACACTAAAAATAGGTTAGCCTCACTCCCACGTTAAATAAGCTCAGATTGTATGCACTAGATCACATGGGGCCTTAGAATCACGTTTCCTAAATAGTTTTCCTAAACTATGTCACACACAATAGTCAACTGGAACCATTTCCATACAAAACATTAAAATACTCACTATTACTTACTCCAAAATCAATCCTATATCTCAACCATCAACTTTAATACCATTGTTTCATTACCCCTTCCCTCTAGAAATACACCAATAATTGTAGACTAATAATGACCCCAAAGTACCACCTCAATTAGGTCCTGGGATAGCGACTAGAACTAAGGGAAAATCATATAAAATAAGAGGAATTACCATCTATAATAATATAGGATTCATAGATAAGATGAATCATACATAAGAAAACCCATGACATAATATAAAAAGAATCCAAAACCATATAACAATGAATGTATAAAACGAAATTATATAGATAAAAGTCTCCAAAAGTAATACCCAAATCAAAGCTAAAGTAGAGAAACAATATCTATCCAAATGTTCAAGATAGTAATGTCAATTACTATCCACATAATCCTCCTAAAAACATTAAAATAGTTTATATACCTTGGTTGGGAAAACATATATACTAATTATAAAAACAAATACCTCTCATTCACATTTGAAATAAGCATACTAATGCACCCATGGGAAATCAAAAGTACATACATAACCTAAAGAGTTAAATTATCTGTCACGACCCGTCCCAGTGGGGCCTGTGTCATGACTCCCCAACCCTGCCTCTAATAGGCTAGGGGATGGTGACTAGCACCGAGTATGAAGATTACTAAACATGGGAGGCATTGCCTATGTACTTGTACACACGCACAAATATCCAAGCCCAAAATGCTGAAATGAAAAAACACTAAGGAACAAAATGAATGAATAAAACTAAACCCAACCAACAGAGTATGATGGAAGGTAAAGTACTAAAAGTAAATTGGGCAAGAATATAGGCCCACCAAAACAAAAGTATGAAAACTGCAAAGTTCAAACTATAAACACAAAAGGTACTGGGAAAGCTACTTGTAGTCGTAGGAATGCCTTAGCCTATAGAGAAATCAGAGAGCTTGGTCTTGTCTTTGTCGGCCCTGGACTCCGTCAAAAGGCTTCTCATCTTCACAAGACACGACACATGCAGGCAAAGCCTGTGTAGGGGTGAGTATGACAATACTCAGTAGAAGACCCCAAAAAAACACAAAGCAATACACAAATTAAGGGTAAAGTTAACTATGCACAATATATGTCTACATAACATATATCACAAACCATGTATACTCAAAACCCAAACCTGTAGTCTAGAGACAAGTCACACAACCGCATACCCCCATCTAGGGGTTCAGTTCGAAGATTCCATGAAGCACTCATTCCAGGAGAACACACTCCATGAGTATTATAGATCTGATGACGTCTATCTGAGAATTACTGTTCATCGAGAAGCGTTACGATAGGTAGTTACACTCATTATGGGAGACACACTCCTGAGTGATATTGTTATGGTAGATAGATGCACTCATTATGGGAGACACACTCCTAGGTGGGAAGGATCACGATACATAGATGAGGATCACTGCCACGGCCAAGGAGGATACCATGACTCATCCATAATTCACCTTCTTGGTAGAGGATCGATGCCTGGTGGAGTTGGTCATGTCGATCCCAGACTCTACCTAGGGTCAAGAATGGATAGAGGATCTCGATATGGGCCTCTTGGATGGATGCCTGACTCTATCACAAAAATTCATGCTGAGGGGATCATACTCCAATAGAAGGAAACGATGCCTGACCTTCATGGGAACAAGAAAAAGGGGCACTAACCCAGATGAAAGACATCCAAAATGCGGTGAAAAAGAGGACCATTCCGTTTTCCAAAAAAGTACATGGTGTGTAGAAAAGTTACACAACATGTAGTTTAAACCCAGGTACTGCCCGTGTACAACGGCTCGTGTCGTAAGGCTAGTCATGTAAAAAACAAAGTACATGGAGTGTAGTATGGTGCACCTGCCATGTCTAAGTGATTGTGGTTGGCTTTGTGTACGCTGGCCATGTCCCTGAACACGGTCATCAACCCTTGTACTCCAACCCGTGTAATCGGTACACGGGGTGGCCCGCGTTGCAGGCCTCGCCTAGCCGTGTGATGGAGTATATGTTGTGTACTTCATCTCATGTCCATGTATCCCCTGGATACACGCTGAGTGCCCCGTAGCCGCCTATTCCATGCTGCGTAGAGAGTACATGCCATGTTGCCTGAAGCCATGTATTCCAACCAGTGTCTGTGTACTTCCCAAAGTACACGTCGAGCTTCGATGGAAGTCTAACATGTCATGGTACCAGGGTCACACACCGTATGATTATTCTATGGCCCCTAAAACCCTAGACACCACCACTAGTACTAAACAGCGTGTTCTCTGAAAGTACACACCATGTATTTTGAAAATTTCCAAAAACAATGCTCTTCACCGGTGCGCCTCCCGTACTGCCCCGATCATCGATCCAGCTGTCTGATCGCCACGAAACTCCCAGGTTTTGGTTGCCCCAACGCCACAAAGCTTCTTCCGGTGTTTCCAGACCTCTGATCGGCCCCAAAAACATGCATTGATATTCCCACTTGAGGAACATATGAAGAATAACCCTTCCCGATCCGGTCAAATTCATCATCTTCCATCGTCTTAGCACCTCCACAAGGTTGTTGTGATGCCAATTCTTCAATTAGGGATCATTTCATCACAAAAAATACACACAATGATCCATTGTTCATCGCCCTGCGAAGAATTTGAGGAATTCATGAAAGAATATGGGGAGAAATCCAATAAAACAAATTTGAGGAACGAACCTCCACCGTTGTTCGTCACGGCGATGATCCACTCCCGTTAATAGGCTTAAACATAGTAGAAATAAACAATAAAAAACATGGACTATTTCCCCATAATCATCCCAAAGAAAACCCTCCTGCAATAATGTACGGATCTGCGGATCAACTTGTTCATGGTTGATTTGCGTTCATCTTTTAAGTCAAAAGCGGGGAAAAGAAAAATAAAATAACAAAACCCTAACTTTAATAAAGGATCGACCATTGACGAAAGGGTCGCACTATCGTCTTCATCAAGATCCTTCAACCTCATTGGCATAGAAAAACTCAACTTTGATATGTCGTTGTTCATCGCTGAGAGTTTGCTCCAACGCTCCTTGGATTCTCCAGAGGTTTCTCTAAAAAAAATTCAATGACCACCAATCGCTTAACCCATTAAAATGGAAATCGTGATTTAGCGTTTTGTTACACTGCGGCATTAATGAGTGAAGTTTTTGTTTATTAATCCATTGTTACATAGAATTTAATATTGAAATAGCTATCCTATCAATGTGACGTAGCAGATGTTTCCATAAAAATAAAACAAACTTTACGAATTTATTTTATTTCGATTTTTACTAAAAACATCAGAAAATTAACTTTTTCCCTCAACCCATGACAGTTGAGGATAGACCCATCCTTTGGTAAAGTCATTGTCCCGGACGCAACGGTGCCCTCAAATTGTTTATCCGGGCATCTGTTTGGAAACTGTCACTACCGCGCACAAGTGCTGAATCACTTAACTTAAAAAATTTCAAACCACCATTCAAGGCTCACTGGGCCTCGGAGTGATGTGTCGTCTTCCCGGTCAGTCTCGAAATAATTCCATATAATATTTAAATATAATACACAGAATATTTGAGACATTACATTCTCCCCACCTTGGGGATTTAAGTCCCTGAAAAGACAAAACAAAGGCTACTCAAAAAGATGTGGGTACTAGGAATGAATTTGGGCTTCCCGCTCCCACGTGCTCTCCTGAAGATTCTCATGCTTCCACTGGATGTATACCAATGGAATAGATTGCCCACGAATGATCCTCTTCTTCTGATCCTCGATCTCCACCGGGTACTCACTAAAGGTCAACCCATCCTTGATATCCAGCTCGCCCTAGTCGATGATGTGTGATGGGTCATGCACATACCTCCTCAGCTACGACACGTGGAAGACATCAGGTACCCGATGAAACTATGGCGGTAGAGCTAGGTGGTACCCCACCTTGCCAACTCTGCACAGTATCTATAAGGGTCTGATGAACCTCAAAGATAGCTTTCCACCTCGTCCAAATCCCCGTAACCCTCATCGAGGTGAGACCAGAAGAAAGAAGTGGTCTCTATCTTCAAATACCAGAGGTCTCCATCGCCCGTCAACATAAGACTTCTGCTAGCTCTGTGTAGTCTCCATATGCTTTCGGATGGTCTGCACCTTCTTGGTGGTCGCTCGCACCAACTACAGACCCATGATTACTGATTCTCTGGGGTCGGTCCAGCAAAGTGGTGACTGGAAGGGTCTCCCAAACAAGGCCTCGAATGGTACCATACCAATGGTGGAGTGGTAGCTATTATTGTACACAAACTCCACCAGTGGTAGGTGGTCCTCCAAAATGTGACCAAAGTCTAAGACACAGGCTTTCAACATATCCTCCAGAAACTGATTGTTCCTCTCCATCTGACCATATGTCTGGGGATGAAACGTTGTGCTCAAGCGTAGCTGGGTCCCAAAAGCCTCCTGCAATCCCTTCCATAATAGGTATTTGAAACGTTTATCTCAGTTTCAGACTATTGTCAAGGGGACTCCATGAAGCCGAACTATCTCCTGCACGTATAGGCATCCTAAAGTTTCTACGGTACTTTGCTCCCTGATAGCTAGGAAGTGGGCCATCTTGGTGAGCCGATCAATGATCACCCATATGCAATCACGCCCCTTGGTCGTCCGTGGTAATCCTATCACGGAATCCATTGATATTCCTTCCCACTTCTACTCTGTAACTTCCAGGGGTGATCTATTCTCGCTGGATCATGGTGCTCGGCCTTCACCTGTTGGCATGTAAGGCATCGTGAAACGAACTCTACAACTACCTTCTTCATGCCTGACCACCAGAACTGTCATCAGAGATCCTATTACATCTTTTCCACTCAAAGATGTACCACCAAGGGGGATGTATGAATCTCCCTCGGGACCTCCTCCTGCAACGCCACTGGTAAAACAGTGCATCCTTTGAAAAGAATTATGTTCTCCCAACATTGCGAATATCCATCAAGAGCATGTCTTATGGATAACAGAGCACATAAGGCCACAAAGTAGACATCTCCTAGGTGTGCCTCCCTAACCTATTGTAAGAGTGGAGGGGCGATAACCATAGACTATAGGTAGGATTCATATCCCATGTCCACAAAGGACAACTTCAACATGGCTAAATGCTATGTATCCTCACTCAACAGTAGTGAGCTCAATCTTATTCTTAAAGAATCCACCACCTTGTTCCCCTTTCCAGGAGTATAGATGATCTCAAAATCATAATCCTAGAGGAACTCTAGCCAATGCCTCTTCCTCAGATTCAGATCCTTCTATGAGAATATGTACTTGAGGATCTTGTGGTCAGAGTAGATGATAAACTACTCGCCCATAAGGTAGTGTCGCAACATCTACAATGTGAAGACTACCACCACAAACTCAAGATCATGGGTCGCATAGTTCTGCCCATGTGGCCTGAGCTGGCGTGAACCATAAGAAATAACTACCTACCTCTGTATCAGGACACAAGCAAGCCCGATCCTCGATGCGTCGCAAAAAACTATGTAATCGATACCCTCCTCAAGAAATCTCAAGACTGGGGTGCTCGTCAAACTCTGTCTCAACTGCTCAAAAGCCCTCTGTCACTTCTCCGTCCATACAAAGGGTTTCCCCTTCCTAGTCAAGGTGTTCATCGGTGCTAATATCCGGGAGAAGTCAGGAATGAATCTTCGGCAATATCCTACCAATCCAAGGAAGCTTTGCACCTCTGTCATGCTCCGAGGTGGCTACCAGGCTAACACAGCCACCACCTTTGCTGGGTCTACAGCTACTCCATTTGTTGAGATGACATGTCCCAGAAAGTGGACCTCTTAAATCCAGAATTGGCACTTTGAGAGATTCCCATAAAGTTGGTGCTCCCAAAGTACGTCTAGAACCATCCACAGGTGTCTCACATGCTACTCTTCTGATGCCGAGTAAACTCTGTTGTCGTCGATGAAGACCACTACGAACCGGTCTATGTACGGATGGAAGATCTGGTTCATCGGTCCCATGAACACTGCAAGGGAGTTCTTCATGCCGAAAGACATCACCAAGTACTCATAATGACCATAGCATCATCTGAAATTCGCCTTCGGTATATCCTCGTCCCACACTCGTAGCTGGTAATAGCCTGATTGAAGGTTAAAATTCAAGAACCATTGTGCCCCTCATAGTTGATCGATTAGGTCATCTATCCTTGGTAGTGGATACTCGTTCTTCAATATCACCGGGATCATGCACCGGTAATCTACGCACAACCTCAGACTCTTGTCTTCTTTCTTGGAAAATAAGACTAGGGCCGCCCAGGGTGAAACATTGGGTCTCACGAAACCCTTGCTCTTCCAATCCTCCAACTTCATCCTCAGCAGGAAAAGCTCTATGGGAGCAATCTGATATGTTGATGAGGAAATCAGTTTCATTACAGGGTGTCAGTCGATACAGAAGTCGATTTCCTAGCGGGGAGGTAATCCTGGTACATCTTTGGAAAAGCCGTCCTCATACTCCACCGCTACTGCTTAGAATTGAGAGCTCACAACATCCACTACTCTGAGGGCAAGGCTAGCAAACTCATGAGGGATTGGTTGCACCCTCTTATGTATAATCCCATTCTATGCTGCTCTGGTTTCCCTTTCTCCGACAAAGGAAAATTTCATTCCATTATGGCAGACACACCGCACTCTTTGCCTAAAACAGTCAATTTGGGCATGGACAGAAGATAACCAATCCAAACCGAGAATGACGTCTTAAGTCCTCGACGCTACCACCAAGAGGTTCTGACCGAAACTCTCACCTCCAAGGGTAATATCACACTAGCCACAAAGGTGTGTGATCATTGAGTATCCTCTTGTAGGTGTCTCCAAGCGTAAGGATCAAGTCAACGGTTCAACCGGAATCTCAAGGTTTCACAAGAGACATGTGGCTATGAAGGAATGACTAGCACCTATGTCTATAAGTACGGAAGATAAGGTAGAAAAGACACAGATCGTACCTTGAATCATCCCTGGAGCCCTTGGGTCATATGCCTCGACCTCATGCAGCTGTCCCCGCCCATGTCCCCTAGCTCCGTGATCCAGGTACAGACCACTTGGGGGTGGTGGTGGGAGTAAGTCGAAACTTCTGCCACCACCCATAGCTCTCCCTGCTTCTCTACCACGTCTGCCACCAGGAGGGTCTATCTGCTCCACTCACTGCCTCTGCCTCGGTGTTCTATCCACTGCTTCCCTGTCAGCAGCTAGATGGGTCGAGAAATCTATAGCGAGATGTCCCCTACCATCGCACGTGTAGCGTCGCTTCTCCCTAGGCTGACTGGATCCAGCCTTAGAGGATTGGACTGTCAATCCACTATTCTGGTTCCTCTTTTGACGTTTCCCACATCCAGAACCTTGAGCCTAACGTCAGCTCCCTGCTGTCAGATTCTTCGCACCAATCTTTCTGTTGCTGACTGTCGTCGGCTATCTCTGCTCCGCCAAGAAGCTCTCGATCACCAAGGACTGATCGAGCACTACCGGATAATTTGAAATTCATAGAGGCATGACACTATCTCAGATGTCTCATCGTAGACCTCACTCAATGGTCCGATATCTGAAATATTGATCCTTGACCAAATCCATCGAGTACCAGGTGAGCTTGGTGATCCTTGATGAATAGTCATCTACTTTCATTCTACCCTGCTAGAGCTGAAGAAGCTCCTGGAAGCGTACCACTCTCAGCGTAACCAGAGAGAACTCCTACCTCAAGAGTCGCTCAAACTCTGTCCAGGAAAGAGTGTCCTCATCATGAGTCTGTGTGGTCAGAGTCCACCATCGTCCCACTGAACCCTAAAGAAGGCTCGCTCCTAGGATCACCATCTGGTCTTCTGGTGTCCTCACTAGAAAGAAAACTCTGATCACAACCTCAATCCAGTCATCAGCCGCCTGAGGATCGAGCTCGCCTCGGAACCTAAGGGGTATATATCTCTAGAACTCATAGAGTACGCTCAGCCTGTGCTCCTTGTCGGTCGGTACCACAGGTACCACGGGCTGCTTCACTAGTGCCGGCATAACTGGTGCACCACCTGGTGGCAAGGCCTGGAGAACTAGTCCATGTATCGAAGCCTCGTCACTAAGGGGGTGAGCCTCATGATCATGTTGCTGAATCCTAGTGGGTATGCATCGCGGATGCATTCTGTAAGGAAACAAGATGTACCATGTTCAATGAGTATATATGGATAGCTGACACAAATGACATGGAAAAACACAACTCATTCCTATATGATTCATGTACCATTATTTTACTTCCCCTCAATATGTTTTTTCATGTACTGAGTCGAAAAGCAGGTTATCAGAGTCCTGGTGTATGGATACATCGTCCGCCGCACCAACACTGGAGTCGCTGGCCTAAAATATAAGCTCGAAACACTTAAAACCGTTTCCCCAAAACAAACTCATAGAATCTTGATCCTAAGGTAGAACCGACCTCCTCTGATACCACTGTGTCATGACCCGTCCCAGTGGGGCCCGCACCTTGACTCCCCAAGCCTGCCTCCAATAAGCCAGGGACTGGTTACTAGCACCGAGTAGGCATATTACTAAACATGGGAGGCATTGCCTAAGTACCTATACACAGGTACACATCTCCAAGCCCACTAATGCTGAAATTTAAAAACACTATGGAAGAAAATGAATGTATACAACTAAACCCAACCAACAGAGTATGACGGAAGGTAAAGTACTGAATGTAAATTGGGCCAGAAAACATGACCACTAAAAAAAGTCTGAAAACTACAAATTCCAACCTGTAAACACAAAAGGTACTGGGACTGCTGCTCGTAGCTGTATGAACGCCTTATCCTGTTGGGAACTCAGAAAGCTCAGTCGTGTCCCCATCCTCCCTAGACTCCATCAAAAAGCTGCTGGCCTGCACAAGACATGACAAGTGCTAGAAAAGCTCGTGTAGGGGTGAGTATAACAATACTCAGAAGAGGACCCCGAAAAACCACAAAGCAGTACACAAAGTAAATTTATAGTCAACAATGCACAGTATATTTCTACAAAACATATAGCACAAACCAGATATACTCAAAAACCAGACCCATAGTCTAGAGACAAGTCACACAACCGCATACCCCCCATCTAGTGGTTCAGTTCGAAGATTCCATGAAGCACTCATTCTAGGAGAACAGACTCCACGACTCTTATATATCTGATGACGTTCGTCCTAGAAGTACTGTTCGTCGGGAAGCATCATGAGAGGTAGTTACACTCATTACAGGAGTCACACTCATGAGTGATATGGTTACGGTAGATAGATGCACTCATTATGGGAGACACACTCCTAAGTGGGAAGTATCATGATACACAGATGAGGATCACTACTAGGGCCATGGAGGATACCATGACTCATCCAGAATTCACCAGCTAGGTAGAGGATCGAGGCTGGGTGTATTTGGTCACATCGATGCCAGACTCTACCTGGGGTTAAGAATGGATAGAGGATCTCGATCTGGGCTTCTCGGATGGATGCCTGACTCTATCACAGAAAGTCCTACTCAAGGGACCATACTCCTGTAGAAGGAAACAGTGCCTGACATTCAGTGGAACAAGAATAAGAGGCACTAACCCAGATGAAGGATGTCCATGAGTCTGTGAACAAGAGGACCATTTCGTTATCCAAAAAGTACACGGCCTGTAGAAAAGTTACACGCCATGTAGTCTGACCTCAAGTACTGCATGTGAACAACGGCCCATGTCGTAAGGCTGGTCCTGTATAAGAAATAGTACAAGGAATGTAGTATGGGGTGCATGACGTGTCCGATTGAATGGGGTTGGCTCCGTGTACGATGGTCATGTCCCCATACACGGTGATCAATATGTGTACTCCAACCCGTGTAATCGGTATATGGGGTGGCCCGCGTTGCTGGCCTCGCCTAGCCGTGTGATGGAGTACACTCTATGTACTTCATGCCATGTCTGTGTATCCCCTGGATACACGCTAAGTCCCACGTGGCCGCCTCTACCATGATGCGTAGAGAGTACACGCCATGTCTCCTGAAGCTGTGTAGTTCAACCTGTGTCCATGTACTTCCCAATGTGCACTCCGAGCTTCGGGGTAAGTTTAACATGCCGTGTGACCAGGGTCACATGCCGTGTGATTCTTCTCTATCCCCTGAAATCCTAGCTACTGTTGTCATTACTACACGGTGTGTTCTTAGGATGTACACACCGTGTATTCTGGAAATTTCTAGAAATGACGCTCTTCGCCGGAGCGCCTCCCGTGCTGCCCCGATTGTCTATCTGGCTGTCCGATCGCCACAAAACTCCCAGGTTTTGGTCGTCCCAATGACATGAATCTTCTTCCAGTGTTTCTGGACCTCCAATTGGCCCCAAAAACATGATTTTATCTTCCCGCGCGAGGAACGCTAGAAGAATGACCCTTCACGATCTGGTCTGATTCGTTGTTTTCCATCGTCGTCGCACCTCCGCAAGGTTGTTGTGGTGTCGATTCTTCAATTTGGGATCATTGCGTCACAAAAAGGACACGCAACGATCCGTTTTTCATTTCCCCCATGGTGAATGTGAAGAATGCATGAAAGAATAAGGGGAGAAACCCAATAAAACAAATTTGAGGAATGAACCTCCACTGTCATTCATCACAGCATTGATCTACTCCTGTTAATAGGATTAAACGGCGTAGAAATCAACAATAAACAACATGTACTATTTCCCCATAATCATCCGAAAGAAAACCCTCCTGCAAGAATGTATGGATCTGTGGATCAACTTGTTCATGGTTGATCTGCATTCGTCATTTAAATCAAAAGCGGGGAAAAGAAAAATTAAATTACAAGCCCCTACCTTTAAGAAAGGATTGATTTTTGACGAAAGGGTCGCGCTGCCGTGGTCGTCAAGATCCTTCAACTTTTTTGGCATAGTGAAACACAACTTTGATCCATCATTGATCATCGCTGAGAGTTTTCTCCAATGCTCTGCAGATTCTCTAGAGGTTTCTCTCAAAAAAATTTCAACAACCACCAATCGCTTAACCCATTAAAAATGGAAACGTGATTCTATGTTCTGTTATGTTGTGGCATTAATGAGTCAAGTTGTTGTTTCTTAAGCCATTATGAATTGGAATTTAATTTTTAAACTAATGCCCTGTCACTGTGCTACAACGGATGTTTCCATAAAAATAAAATAAACTTTTTGAATTTAATTTATTTTGATTTTTACTAAAAATGTCCAAAAATTAACTTTTTCTCTCAACCCATGCCAGTCGAGGTTAGACCCAACCTTAAGTAAATCCTTCGTCCCAGATGCAACGGTGCCCCTAGATTTTTTATCTGGCCATCCGTTTGGAAACTACCATGACCGCGCACAAGTATTGACTCACTTAACATTAAAAAGAGTTTAAACCACCATTCTGGGCTCACTGGACCTCAGAATGATGTTTCGTCTTTGCACCTAGTCTCGAAATAATTCTATATAATATTTACAAATAATACACAGAAAATATGATACATTACATTTTCCATCCCAACCTCACCAATGCATTCTCAATAAATAACACAAGTTGAGAAATATAATATAGAACGGGATGCATCAATAAGGGTACCCTGCACCACTTTCCTGCTGGAATACTACTCTCACACCCCAATGTCATATATCCTGGAACTCCCATCAATTACTTATTCCACACCTCCCCATAGGTATGGGCACAACACACCATTCTCGAATACACCTCGACCACTTCCCCATAAGCATGGCTACAAATTTCCTCTCCCATAGACTCCTAGGCTACAACATATCCATAACTATATCCATAGTATTATGGTATCATGAACATGTAATACATCAAACTGATATCATCTTCCATCCATGAGTAACCCCTCCATACGCCTCCCCACAATCATGGTCATATCAAATCTCATCTAAAAACACATGGGCTATCACAACCACCATCTAATGCAAAAATATACCTCTTTGCATCATAGCTTTTGCAATACCTACCTCACCTAGAATAGAGAATGGAAAAGTGTACGAACCCAACCATCCTTCAACATTATCGAATGTCGGTGAAAGAACCCCCACATGAACTTATGGGTGTCAACACCTACAGATCGATGTGGGTGGAGAGAATATAGAAATCACAAGAATATAAAAGTATATGCATATATCCACACACACAAGACCAATATATGGGTTCTCAAACAATCATTTACTAGATAACAACATTACCACTTTTGCTACAACCTTTAAATACATAATACAAAACAATAAGTAAAAACCCCCATTTCATATTTCTAAACAATTCCATTTTTCTATCCAATTAATTTCATTATTTATTATGACTGTCATTTTACCACACAAACCATCATTTATTTATTCATTTTAAATTTCCATCTCATTAACCAAACCATAAAATTTTATTTCAATCATTAATAAATAATTGTTTTTTCATCACTACCCAAACATCTTGCACAAAGAAACCAACACCTTTCCACCCCAAAATCACAACCAAAAAACCCCTTATACACCCCAAAAGAATGAAAAAAACCAAACTCTCTCCTGTAAAATAATGGCTAAACAAACCACCTCACTGCCCCAAAATCATGGATCATTAGCCATCAACCCCATAATCCCCAACCAAACATCATCATCCCTCAAGAAAAGACACACATCACAACATAACAATATCATCTTACATACCAAAAAATATTATTTTACAACATTTCACTTTATTTTAGGTGCATTATCACACAAATAATAATCATGGGGAAACCGTATTATTAACCAAATATAACTGGTTTTCTAATTTCCATTTTAGAGTGATATCAAAAAAATTATAATAGGAACAACAGTCAGAGAAGATATCATCCAGTTCAAACAAATCGCCCAATGGCCAGAATTTTCAGTGGGGCAACAATCCTGTACAATAACAATGTCAAAAATAATAAAAAATTTGTAAAAAATGAGAATCAAACCCCTTTACTATTAATGTAAATTTAAAAAATTCTTTATCTTTGAGTAAGATTAAACAACCATATATTATATATAAATAATTTAAACTCTTCCTACATGTTGAACAATAAAGAGAATAAGGGATTCCCTTCCTAGAATAATTCTTTACAACTCAATAAGCATTATAGGGTGAAGAAGAAATGCTTGTTAGAATAACCATGCCATGAGATACAAAAGATATATATATATAGGGACCCAAATAAAATAAAAACCAACCCCAAAAAAATCACACCACTTCAAATAAACTATGAATAAAATTGTAAGGGAACTAATGAGAAAGATATGATAACTCACCACAAATCAAATATGGGAATTCGGGAATCAAACCCCGTGAAAAAAATATCAAACATCCATGGAATAAAGCCTATAGTAACATGGAATGAGATATATTTTTGTTTTTAGGAATAAAAATGATCAATGAATCCTTATAATATTGATTTATATGAGAATTACATAACATTTAATCCCATTTCACATAGGGTAATCCATAGGTTTTGGTTTTTCCGAAAAATTAATTTCCTTTTTATTAATTAAACCTTACAATATAAAAATCATGAACCATCCATATAAAATCCATGAAAACAACTTTCATAATGTATAAAATTCATATGGAATGTATTTCATGCAGCATCACTACGGCAGAACCAGACTCCCCTAAAAAATTTTGGAACCTCCCTTGAACACCTCTAATCAAAAAAGCTGACAAAGTAACATACCCATAAGGGATTGAATTTTACACTAACCCTTTATGATATGTTAAGATTTTTTCGATTAATAAGTGTATGATATAACAACTTCTTATATTTCTACTTTCTTTGTTCTTAAAATGAGTGTAAATTTATATAATTCTTGAAATAAATCATGTATTGTTCGATTATGGAGTAATGTTCACGGGTTTTTTAAAATACGTTGGATATTTATTTTGACCTCAAAGACACTAATCCATTTTTACATTGGAATGTGAAAATATTTATGAGATAAATTTTTATATTATTTTCATTTTGTAAATAAAATAAAGGTACATCTCATATTTTATTTATTATAGAGTGTAAACAATGTGTTTTTAGAATCGGACCTAGGAGTGCGGGTTTTGGGTGCTACATGGGTTCAATCCCCATTTCTATGAACAAATTGAATAGAGTCACATAGTGGATTTGGCTCACTCCTTGTTCCCTTACATTACAACCCATGAGATATAAATTATTAAAAAATAAATTTTGGGGATAATTAATTATGGTCTTATCTTTCACATAATGAAAAACTATATATACATGTGCTTCATGTACATTATAACATTCATAATTTCATCACAACATAAATAAATCATATTAAAAAATTGGGATTCATAATGATTTACATAATTCATTATCGTAGTTCATCTAGTGAAATAAGTTGTGTAGTATGGTTAGAGCATATCCCTAATAATGAATATGAAACATTAAAGGATATTAACCTAGATAAAAAAACATTAAAATTACATTATAAAATTAAATTTAAAAATAATAAAAAATAAAATTTACCTGTTGATAACATTTATTTTCAAAAGGAAATAATGTATTAAAAATTTATAAAAAATAAAAAATTATATAAAATTTACTATGAATAATTTTTAAAAAATCAGAAGGAATATTAATAATGAAAATCGAATAAAATGTTTAAGAAAGGTATCATTATGGGAATGTTTAAAATATTCCATTAATATTTTAGTAAAATAAAGCTAATTTTAATTCAAATTACATTAATAAATTATTTATGTGGTGATAATGGTATCCATAAAAACATAATAAAATAATATATGTGGAAGAGAATTATTCCTAACCAAAAATAATAGATAAGATTGGTTGTATTTACAAGAATAATTCCAGTTTAATTTTGAAGTAATTTTTTTGGAAATAATAGTATTAAATATAAATATAACGAACATACAATTTCCCCCTATAGTAATGTTGACCTAGAAATTATCTATTTAACTTTGATATTGGAAAAGAAAAATTTACCATATATTTCAACTTCACCATACACACTCTAACTCATTATATAATAATCATTGGTATATCATTCATATATATAAGAATATTATTCATTTTTTTCATAATTCCATTAATTTAAAATTCATTGTTTCCTACATATAAATATTTTATAGTTAAAATTAATATATATTTTTTAACTATTTCATATTTTAATACATTCTTAGGTTTAGTAGTCTAGGTCCTCTATCCTAGATCACAAGTAAGTAAACAATACAATGATCTTGATGTTTTATTGTATGTTTTTTATATAGTTCTAGAGCCCCATGGTCATCTAAAAGTACTTATAGTAATGTTTCTCATGGAGTTCTTAAAAATATAATTTTCAATGATTATTGAATTTACTAAAGAATAAAATTTATTTGAACAAATATTTTATAATATTCCCAAACTATTATTATAAAAACATATTATTTTATTCATCACTATAATTTATTACTATTATATATGTTCTATTATTCAGACATGATCTAATCATTATAATATTATTATTGTTGGTGGAAAAAACTGCCCAAATAAGTTCATACTATTTTGATTGAATGAGTATGAAAATGTTATTGTATAGAAATAATATAAATTTAATAGAATTGTATTTTATTGGAAAACATGATCTTAATGTGATAAATCAGACTTAAGAAGAACTGTAATATTGATATAATGAATAATGATTATTTATCGAATAACACTTCTTTAGGAGAGGCGAATCTTCTCTTAGAGAGCCTATTAGATTTGAGGGATTATGGACTTATAGTTTAGAAAAGTTGTTTCTAAATGTTGGAGTGTCTTATTAATGATATAATTTGGGTTGGGACTTATGTTGAGACAATGGATATTTTATGGGTTGAAGTTGTTAGAGGAGGGAAACTTTTATATGTGATCTTGAGTTGTATTTCTAAAAAACACTGATTACATAATGTGTAAAAATGAGTTTTTAAGTTTTAAGTCGAACCAGAGTAGAAAAATAATGGAAAAGGGATTCAGGGAAGTTAATAATGTCCTCATCCTTTAATTTTTAGGTAGTAATTAATGATAGTTTATGAATTTAAATTTGGGGGAATTTTTTTTTGAATAACATCATTATTTATTCCTTGGGGCTTGGAGTTATCAAATTAGATTTTATAGAAATTTCATAATCCTATGTTGAGTAATATATATATAAAGGGACACCAATCCTTGGAGATAGTTTTGGTTTTATCTATGTGATCTCATTTTGAATTGTATGATTGGTGTGGCTATTTTGGATTGGTCCATTCTGATTGATTTAGGAGAGTGAGTTGGACATTTGGTACTGTCGCATTCCCCAAGGAGAAAATATTGAAGGGAATCAATTTTAATGGTATTTTCCTTGAATATTTTTTATGTTAGAAAAAGGGAGGAAAACTATGAATTATTTGATGGTGTGGTGTTAGTATAGGTTTTATTTTGGTTTTAATTTGTAATCGGGCATCATTTAAATACATAGGGTGTGAGGTGTGGTGGTGTGAGAGGTCAGAAAAGGATGATCATTTAGGATATGAGTAAATAGTTATCTAATGTTTTCTACACTGAAATCATTAGTGTGGTGGGTAAAAATAGTTGAGGACATTTTTTCCTATTCCATTGTGACAAGCTGTGGAATCCTATTGGGTGTTTCAAATGACATAAACCTTTCTATGGTGTAAGGTGTGGTGTATGTTAATGTTATTTAAAAATATTTTGAATGACTATGATAATTATAGAGATTCATCATTTCAAATGAGGAAAATTTAAATAATCCATTTAACGGATAAAATAATGTTTGAAATATATATTCACTCAAAAATAACCTTACATGAGATAAAAGTGATAAGTGTAAATACTCAATTATTATAATTTTTCAATTTACTACCATCCTGGTAAGTCAAACAAGGAGGAAGATTCAAAACTCCATCTCACATGTGGTGGTATTACCTTATAATATCATGCCAACATAACCGTTCTACATAATTGGCCTCACCCATAGAAGTCTCATAATTCCAAATCAGTAACAATTCATACCATGTCACTGATGGTTGTCCATAAATTAATATATGTACTACTGAATTATCTTCTTGATGAATGTTCCACCCACACTATCTCACTCATAGCAGGGTGATGCCTCAAGATAATCCCACTCCCGTATCAAAATATATCACACATCAAAAAAAATTAGAGAACACAAATTCAATAGGAAATAGGTCATGCTATCCATGACTGACTGAAAATTATTTTTTATTATATCATAAACCCCTTTTAAAGGCTGAAGGGGAACCCGACAAGACTTCAAAGACATAATACATAAAACTATGCTCCAAAGGATCAAAATCTATAAAACCAAACCAAATCAACAAGGGCAGCCCCTCCCCAGCATAAAACAATCAGTCCAGCTTCCACATTCTCATCCCTATTCGGCAAGTTGTCCCATGAAGTGATGCATGGGCCTGGTACCGATGGCAGAATACATACCCTCTCAAACGTCTGATTCCAAATAGCCATGATCAGTTGAAAACTTCAGCTCTAAACCTCATCTGAAGCAGCCCCTGAAGTAGATATGAAAGTATAGACCCTTTCACCTAAGACCGCATAGGAGAACATCCCACCAAACCAAAATCAACCATCTTTGCAAACATATTCACCACAATAAGAACAAACACAGCAATAAGAAGCATCACAGCATAACCAGATCCTAGCATATGAAACATCAAAGCGCAAAACCCATCACCATAGGGCCAGCTACAAAACCTCCACCGAAGAGAATTCCTCTAACAACTTGTTTACCGGATGATGCCTGAGACCCCCACTGCCTCCATGAGACTGATGCAGGGTACCTCAATGATGGTGACGCCCCAATTTATAGAACGCAAATAGAAAAACCTCAAAAACTCACCTTGAGCCGCTAATATCACTGAAAGTCACAGAAGAAGAAAATAAAACCTGTCGCCACCATCTAACCTCACACGGAGACCATATCAGACCACCCCATAGACTTGCAGCTAACAACGAAGGAGAAGCCGCATCCTCAGACCGCAGATCCCGACCGTGGGAGCATCACCAAGCTGCCGAGAAAATTCTAACCAGCACGGGGTGAAAAAACGACCGAGCTAAAGGATGCTGACGCCACAAGGATGCCGAGCAGAAGCGGTAGGGGTGGAAACTGAGGCCAATTTGTGCTAGAGGAAGATAGGCAGCGATGGGTGAAAACCTAGCGTTGCACCGCCCCTTACGGGTCCATCACTCTATGTCCTGCTATCCATGACATAAGATTACCATCTCATTAGATCCATAACATGGTGCTAGTTAGAGTATAACCATCCCCTCATTCTAGTGGTTTCTCAACATGACCATCAGGGAAACTACTAAGATCCATGACACTCATCATGGTATCTGGTTATTAATACTATCTCACATCCATCAGAAATTAATGACATGATAATCCACACACTTTTCATGATCTAAATCTAAATTCTCACTCCAAAATCACCACTATAGGTCTCACTACATAGGTAACATCCAAATCAATATCATTTTAATCCCATTGTAATATTGATACCAAATTATGAAAAAATTAGCTAACCCATATATGGGACTCATCCCACCCCGCACTTGGAAGAGATCGTAAGATATAACATATTTTAAACCCCTCTCAATCACAGCTAGTTTAGTCATGATAAACTCATTCCACCAGTAGAACTCAAAAATACTCTAACATCACTTGGTAGGGTCTCACTCAACTAGGATAAGATTCATGACCATATAACCTATAATTAATATGTCTAAACTTATTTCACCCAACAAAAGATCCCTAAGAATCAATCCTAGGGTAATAAAAAGAAATTCCATATCTTGTGACCTCTTAAATGTCTCCTGTCATCTTATCCAACACCCTCTACCATTGGAGAAATTTTTTTACACCTTCACATCTTAATAAATTAATAAAAAGTACCACACTATATATAAGAGTCCACAAGACATCCTTTCTATTTCCCTGAATAAATCTCTATCTTTGTCTGTTATACTAGAACCCATGAGACATGCATGCAGACACACAATCCTGCAAACACATGAAAATAATATTGTGTGGATGGGGAAACATAAATATAAAATGAAGTTACCTCCAATTCCAAGATACTATTATTCTCTACCAAGTACATATATTCATAATCTGATCCCAAATCAAATCGTGAGTTTCATCCTCTGGACATACACCATTAATAATTATTTATAAGAATGTTAATTAATTATTTAATTTATTAAAAAATGTGTTTATTGACCAACAGACATAGAATTAATTATCACCAAACAAAAAAATTACTAATCGCCTATAAAAGGATTCTATCATGTACTCAGCACCATCCTGGACAAAATCCCTAACCACCAGTTCTAGGTCAGTCACCAATTATATAAAATTTCATTAAAAACATAAAATTAAATTAGATAGTGTATTAAATAAACTAAAAATAAGATATATTTCATGAAAAAATTATCTTGGGAAACCCTTACTATGGATCTTGCAAATCCATATCAAAATTATCCAATTACACCATTCCCAAGTGGAATAAACACTAGAACAATAAAAAACCGACCCAAAACTAATGAAAAACATTTATAAACACAAAAGAACTCAATAATGGATATTAATACCTCAAACATAAACTATATTACACATAGAAATACATAATGTTATGGTGAATGAAGGAGATGATGATAGGGGAGGTTTAACGCAAATGGCCTTCCACACATTCACCTAGGTGATAAAAATGGTAGGTTTACCAAGAAAATATCGGCCTACCCATACATAAAACTGTAGACCTAGATATTATTTATGACATGATATCGTAGTTCATGACCTTAATCAATAAAGTAAATTCATTCCTCCCCTTGGTAAAACCACATTCTCAACACGAAATATGCTTCATGTCATGTCTTCCTTGAGGTAGAGGGCCCTAACACTCCTACATGCCTCATTCATAACATACCCCATATCGGTAAAGGAATCAATGGAATAAGTAATTGAAATTAATCCTTTATTATCCCTTAAACATTCTCTAAGTACCTAAGGAATCCCTTAATTCTCAAACCACATCCAAAAAACACTATTTAAGGATGTCTAAATGCATATATTGCAAATGTGAATATTCATTGTCAAAATAAACCCATCAAAAAATTAAAAATTTTAGACCACCTTGAATTATTTTACTATGTAAGGATCATCCTTTTAGAATAGAATATAAAATTTTATTGTAAAAAAAGTGTGTTCAATCTATGAATTCCCAAACATATTCCAGTGCTGAACTCCAACCATCATGATTATATACCAAACATTTTTCATAAAAATATCTGGTTTGATATTTGGACCATATCAATGACATCTCAATCAATTCTCTTCAAGTGGTTCCTATAACACTAAATCTAGCTTCAAAATTGAAAAATTTTGAACCTCCCTTAGATGACCCCACTAAAAAATGCACATTTTTACCCACTAAATCATTATTACGACTCCCACTCACGATGCCTCAACTCTTGGATGAATTGTGAGACCATCAAATAAAAAAATGGAATACCCAATATATGACATAATTAAATGATTAGATCACTAAAAACATTCAGTATCCACTAGTCCCCCCACCAAGAATAGACTGACCTCTAATCAGACACGAAATCTTATCATTCCAATGCCACAATGAGCCAGATTCCAACACACTCACTCTATCTAACATCACCTATTTTAATAAATATTGTATTTAAAAAATAATATGATAAAATATGTTCTTTCTAAAAAATAATCCTAATTCCACCTCAAACATCCACTAAAATTTCTCCCAATACTCTTGACCCATCTTATATGAGAGTCATACTCTATCTATCACCAGGCATAATGAAAAAACATGATGGTCTTACTCATAATTTTGAACCATCATACTATATAATCTTCCAATTTTTCCCTATAAACCATATGGTTTCTCTTAAGACACTCCTTTAGTTCCAACCATTCTGAATCTAATCAATATTCCTCCCTAAAAACAATCATTTCAAAGAGAACCCCTTCATATATCTTGTTTGTGAGAATCTCACCACTACACTATCAATATATTACTATTCTCATTTATCTATAACAAAAATAATTATTATAAATCCCCAAAACATATTTTTCCCTGATCCATAAGTCAATCAAGAACCATTCATACCCAGATAACCCCAACCCCAAACACCAATACTTTCCCTCAACAACCTTACCTCCCATTATCCCCTCTTCTGAAGGTAGATTAATTAAAACCCCGCATGATTTTAAAATACGAACATCATATTTGATAGAGTCTATGACACAAAAAACTAAGTGTATAATAGAATATAACATACTAATATATTTTTATATATTTATTCCTAAATAAATTAAACCACATTGAAAGAATTTGATGCATGTAATACTGGGTCTAAATGAAATGTGATTCTCTATTAAAATATTTTTATTTACACATTATCATTTTGACATAGCCATTAAATTTTATGGTATAAATATTATTAACTAAATTAAGAAAATTATATGGTTTACACATGTATAAAATAAATTAAATTTATATCACTTTATTAGTGCTAAAATTGATCTATTTTAATGAAAAAGATATGTTTTCTGAAAAAAAACTATATTTTTCTAAAAGACGATTTTTTTCATATTTATACACATAATTTATAATTATATTTTACCATATTTATAATATTATCTGAAAAAATGGAGCTCATTTTTAAAATAGTTATATCAAACTTTTATTAGAGTGACATTTTTTTCTGAATAGTATCATTTATTGATGAGTAATGAAAAATACTGAATTTTAATTGAAAACATAATTTTATTAGAATTATTTTAAAATATAATATTTCATTTTAAAAGGTTATTATTGTAAATTTAGGTCAATTATAAATATATTAACCCAATATAGTTCATTTTATTGTTTTTTATATTGAATTATTCTATAAAAAAATTAGATGTTTGAACAATTTGCCTTTGAGAACCCTCTTTGTAGTCACATCTACATGATTAAATTTAAATTGTGTTCTTCCACTTTTATCAATGGAATTTAAGAAAATGGATCCCATGTTCAGAGTAATTGTAATTTATATTATCTAATATGATAATAATAATTTTATATAAATAATAATAGTGAAGAAAATAAATATTATTTACCACATTTCAGGTAAAAATAAGTTTATGTAAGGTTAAACTAATAAAATAAGGGTTAAAATGACAAACCTAAATTAACTAAAATATATTTTTCAGATATATTTAGATATTATGATTAATATTATCAAGAATAATCTATTTTTATACATTTTTAATGTGAAAAATATGGGTACACCTTTTTCTCTTTGAAAAATACATGTGTGCCACTCACCTCACTTATAAATTTCCATCCCCTCTTATCTCTTCTACACATCTTAAAACCATTCTTTTTTGACCAATCTGAACATAAATAAATTCCCAAAATCCATCCTCTTATACAATATTCCTTATTTTTTTAAAAACCCAACCAATGAAGTATATTTGTGCAAACATGAGGAGGATACCCAAGAAAGAGTAAGAAAAAGAACATAGGTGATGAGTCATACTCAAGGTAAGGGTTTCTCAACATACTTTCACATCTATGGGACGTATGAAATATTCACTAGTTATATTATTTTTGAGGTGTATATACATCCATTTCTTATTTTATATCGTGAATTAATTTATGTTCATGGTATTTATAGTTTCATTTTATTGGATTTCTTCTATGGGTCTTATGATACAAAAGTTACCTAAGTGGTAAGGGTTTGTTTCACAATCTCATCATTATTCATGATTTTTTTGTTAAATTATACCGTGTGGAATTATTTATTAATTATATCTTAAAATAAATATATTTTATTCTCCTTTAATTATTCATGAACTTTATAAAATAATAGTAACATTTTTTCTCACCTTTTCACATAAAATGATAAAGAAAATGTTTTTATTAAAATCTGACATTATTTATCTCTTTGGTCAAATATCCTCTCTCATCCAAAACCATGTTTTCTAAAACTATTTTTAAAAATGTTTTAAATTTTTTAAAATTATTATTTAATTAAATTTTTACCCATGATTCACATTTTAAATATAAATTTCAAAGGAATCATTTTTTCCTTTTCCAAACAAGTCACTTTTGTACCCTTTTTACTATGTAAAAGGAATGTTCGTTTTACCTTATATGGAATGAAAAAAATTATTTTCCAAAATTTCCTTCATTTTATTGATTCTTTATTTTAATTCTTAAAATTTTTCTAAAATAAAATTTTGTTCCTAATATTCCTAAATTTCATAGTTTTTACTATTGATTTTCAGAGAAATTGATTTTGACAATAATTTATGAATTTGATAGTTCTAATATAAAAAGTGTGATTTAAATGAAATGTTATTTTATACAATAATTTTTCCAATTGATATTTAAAAATAATTTTCTTTGTAATAATACATCCTTTGATGTTACTTATTATTTAATGGAGATATACTCCAATGATACAATCCATATTATTTATCTGGATGGTTTATGATCATTTTGACTAAGGTTGTGATATGTTGATACCATTAATTTTACTCACGATATTTTATAATTATGTTTATTGATTGGGGAATGTATTTTCATTTTGTATTATTCTTTTTAAATAAATATTTAGATGCATTTTTTCATCCCTTTTTTATTTGCAATGCATTATACTTGTTAACTAATGCATGGGGATTACAAAAATCCCTCATTGAAATGGAAAGTCTTGTGAGAAAAAAAATTGGGTTTTGGATGAGGCATAAACCATCTATAGAGATGTCTTGCGAAATTCCTTGATGTTATTATATATGTTGGAATAATTCATTGATAACATCTTTTAGATGACTGACATAAATAATTCCAACATTACGAATTAATTTATTGACATTACATGTGATGATTTGATTAATTAGAATATCAATGGTTAAGATTTATGATCATGTGATTATTTATATGGAATTGTTTTACTATAATTAATTCAATCCATTTATACTCAATATATTGATTAAATGGAATTTGTTTTTGTAACATTCCTTTCCATCATGATTATTACTTATCTGTTCATTGCTTTCATGATATGCTTTCCATTACTGAGTATATGTCCTCACCCATTTATTATATATTTTTTTCATGGGATAAGAAGAATTATATTTTGATTGATATATAAGGAATCACTAAGGGAAATATTTTCATTCTAAAAAAATATTTTATTTATTTCATATATTAAAATGTAATGGGAATTTCAATTTTGTATAAAGTTTACCCCGATTATAAAACTATTCGTCCCTTCAGGATGTGATTCCTTGTATCTTATACTGTTGTAAGAATGTATAAAATGTCATTGAGATAATGGGGTTAGGTTTACTATAGATTCTATTAAAGTATGTTTACTATAAACCTTGGGAACATGATATATAAAAATAATGATTATAGAATATAACCCTATGATAAGTATTGTGGATAAGTATAAAATAAAATCATAATGTTTTGGAATGGAATATATTAATATCTATTTCCTAGATAATACATCTACAATTACATACTAAAGTTTATGTGGTTCTAGAACATATGTATTTATGGGTAATAACCCAAAAAATGGGCATGGGTCTTGACTCGATCATCACCTAGTGCATAAAAGGGATCCTTACCATGAATCAGGTTTGTCAAACCAAGTGAATATTTATATAATAATTTAAATTTTATTTAGAAACCATTATGAAGGATTTTAAAATAATGATATCCCCAAAGAAACCATATTTATGAATATTAGATCAGATATGGATAAATTTAAAAATCTATGTTATGTTTTTAAATAGTTTTGGGATGATAATTTAGGTTTCATAATTTTATGATATAATCTTATGTATTTCATTGATAAAAAATGACACCTAACACAATGAACTGGAACCATATCAATGAATATACTCCAAGCTGGTATTTCCCCTAGGAACGATAATGAATATTAAGATACTACTGAATCTGTAACTAATCAAACTATAACCATATTTATGGTATTTGACTCAGTATATGAGTTATAACCTTTCCCATATGGAGAATCATATGTTTCTACCATTTGTGGTTATGATGATAGATAACATCAGACATCATAAACCGATATCATTCAATTGAAATCATATCCATTTTAAGACGATCAAAGGATAAGTTAATTATTGAAGATATGTATCTCTTTGGAAAGTAGTGAAAGGAAGAAATATTTCATGATAAATTAACATCTATTTGGAGATAGGGATCAATGGTGGTCACTAATTCAAAACACTAAGGTTGAGTAGGAAATATTAAGAATGGTGTGGTAGTTTTTCCAGATTATTTTATTGGAAAAATATTTTCCTTGTGAGAAAAAAGTGGATATGAAAAATAGTTCTTACTATAAGATAAAAATAAGTCAAAAATATTTCTTTGTATAAAGATAAATATAAAAAGGTAGCAGTAAATTTTTTTATCTATATAAATAAATACAAATAGTTATATCGAATTTTTATTTTATGGGATTAATCCAATCTAAAAAATGTAATTGTTCTCCAAAAAATTTACATCATATGATGATATAGTATCATGTTCTATCAAGAGAGAGAGATAATTCACCAATTCTTTTGATTGTGAACATATGAAATAGAAGAAGTCTAAGGCATAGAAAAATTTACATTAAGGTGGTGTGATAAATAGTCTTTTCCAACATGAAATACTTACTGAAGAAAACAACATGGTATATGTATAAAATGAAAATGATTTTCTGTCAAGTTTGGAGAAAAAGGCTATAAATCTAGTTATTTAAATGGAAATAATGAATATTCTAATGATAAATTCTTCAACTGTAAGAATATGGGTAACTATGTAAATGAATTACCAAAGAATAAAGTGATTATACCAAAGAATAAGCTAAGGGATCATGGTCAAGATTTTCTTATTGACAAATGAAATTTGAAATTATCTGAGTTCCTTCATATTTTGATGTAAGAAATACGTTATATTTTTATTTTATTAATAAAATTCATGTTATAATAATACTTAAATGTATAAGTTTTTTATAGTAGTACCATTTCATAAAGGATCAGATAAAATATTTTTAATGGAACCAATGAACAAGAAAAATTATCCAATGACAAGTTAAACCTCTTGGAAAACTCATAATTGATGGAGTATAACACTTAATACGCACCACATGTTGAGAGAATAATGATAAATTTGTTTTTAATAAGTTAACAGTAACATTTAAGGTTTATCTAATATTTTATGTTGAGTTAATTATAAGAAATTATAATTTGGTAAAATTATAAGAATTATTTTGACGTATTTTTAGGAAAAGGAAAACCCACATGTTGGGTGAAAAATCATTGCATCCGAGAGGGATGTGGGTATTGATCCCCAAAATAAAAGATTATAAGGGTTTCACTCCTACCACCGACCTATGTGATGACCTGGTCAATATTTCATTATTTTTGTAGAAAATATTGGTTTGGTAAATATTAATGTTGAACCAAATATGTTACTATTGAGTTGTATAGTTTAGTGTGTTATATTGGATAACTTGTGGTAATAATATTTTCCTTGGAAAATATTTATATATAGGTGAAATGACTTTTCAGTCAATTATGGATCTTATTATCCATAAGAAGATAATTTTGGTACTTCAGGAAGAAAACATAATCATGTATTTTTATTTCTTATAGTGATATATTAAGTAGGAATTGACAAAAAATTATACAATGGATGGAATTGTTTCTGTTGAATGATATCATATCACTGTATTTTTTCCCTAAGTTAATATGGTTATATATTTCCACAACCCTTGGGAAAGGATCTAAAAAAAATGATATATTATTACCTTCATTTAAGTTGAACCAATTGTCTTTTAAACCATCATATATTTAGGGGTTTGGGTTCCTCAAAATTAAACTAAACATTCACAATATTTTGATCAATGGCCACTGTTGGTCTCTATATTTATTTTTTCTTTTATTCCATGTCCATATCAAAACATTCCACCAATGTTATCGTGCATTGAAACCATGATGATATTATCCCATATGAACATTTTACATCCATTTATCAATTATTATAGGGATTCTCCATTAACTCATTTCATGATATTGGTTTTTAGGTAAATAATTTTTTAATATCAAAGCATTGATTATAAAAATCATGTTTTAATTATGAGGATGCAATTTATTTAAAAATGGGAGAATATAACAACTAGATATTTTAAAATTAGAATAAAATATTTGATAAAGTGTATATAATTAAAAAAACACATATATTGTTGAATATTACATCTAGATACTTTATAATATATTCATTCATAAATAAATTCAATCACATTGATAGCTTTCAATACACACAACAACAGTTTAGAACAAAACACAATACTCTATTGAAATATTATTGTAAATAGATAACC
Source organism: Viscum album (assembly GCA_963277665.1). Lineage (NCBI taxonomy): Eukaryota > Viridiplantae > Streptophyta > Magnoliopsida > Santalales > Viscaceae > Viscum > Viscum album. Next base: position 625,889,160 of record OY728151.1, on the reverse strand, counting down.
ATTATAACTTATAATTAATTTTTTAAAAATTTAGAAAAATTATTATAATAAATAAACATCATTTTTTAAATCATCATATAAAAATTATCTTAGGTTGAATATTCTTGTTTTTTTAAAAGTTTCATTTTTTAACAAATAGTGAAAAATACTGAATTATAATTTAAACTTTTCATTTACATTAAATTATTTATAAATTTTTGTAACATTTTATATTGGATCTAAATTAAATTTTAGTTATATTATATATAAATCCAATTTATGTTATTGGATTCATTTTCATATATAGTTATGATAAGTTGTTTTCAAAAAAATTGAACATTTTCTCTTTGAAAACCAACATTCTCATCATGTATATGGGATTAATTTTAAATTAATTTTTTCCAATTATGTGAATGTTATTTGGAAAACTGGACTCCAAATTTTTAATTAAAATAATTAATATTCTATAATTTGGTCATCATAATATTACATCAAAATGAATTCTGAAAATTAAAAAAATTTAACATAGTGAAGGTTAAAATAGTTTTACTAGGGGTTACCCTAAAAATGAATAGAGTTAAAATGGACCATAAACCTATCTAAAATATATTTTTAAGATATATGTAGATATTATAAAGTTTAATACTTGATAATAGTCCATTTTTGACCATTTTCACATGTGAAAATTTTGGGTAATTTTTTTTCAAATTTATAAGTGTGTCGCTCACCTCACTTATAAAATGTCACCCACAATTCTTTATTCTTTAAAAATTAATCCTTTTCAGTTTTTAAAATCCATACCCAAATCAATTCCCATATTCCAAAATATAATCCTACAAGACTTTATGTTAATAAATTATAATATAAGAAGGATTTCGGTGGAAACCTAAGGAGTATACCTGAATAAGAGGTAGCTAAATAATGTATGTGATGAGTCAAACTCAAGGTAACTCATATCACTTTTAATTTTGTGAGTCATTCACCATATTCACCACTTGTTTATTTTTTTGGTGTATATATTTCAATTTTTATATTATATCATGAATTTTGTTAACTTCATTGTATTAAATGGTTTATTTAATGTAATTTATTTTATAGGTCTTATGATACCTAAGATACAAATAGGGTAAGGGATTATTTCACAATTTCATAATTATTTGGGATTATTTTTTTAAATATCCACTGGGAGTATTATTTTATATTTATATCTTAAAAAATCAAATTTTTTATACTCTGGTTATTTATAATCATTCTCAAGAAATAGTTCCATTTCTGTCTCTTTGGAACATAAAATTATTAAGAAATTGTTTGTAGGAAAATATGACTTAAAAAAATTTACACAATTTTGGCTTTTTCACAATGGTTTGAAAGGAATCTTCTTATCATTTTCCGAATATGTCAGATTTCTAACATTTTTATAATGCAAAATTAATGTTCATTTTAACTTATACAACATGAATATAATTACCCATCATCATGATAATAATTTCATTGAATATTTCTATTCATGTTTACAAGTTTATTTTTGAATAAATTGTTTTTCTTAATATTCTATAAATTCATAGTTTTTAAAATATAATCTCAATGAAAAGGATTTTTATAATATTTTTTAATTTTCTAGTTTTAAAATAAAAAGGTTGTCTTTAAGGAAAGGTTATTTCCAGAAATAATTGTTGTAGGTTGTATTTAAAAATTATTTTCCATATAATAATATATTATTTGATGTTACTTTTTATATAATGGGAATACAACCATATTATACTATCCTTACTGTTTCTTCTAAAGGATTATTATTACTTTGATGGTGATGAACTATTTCGATACAATTAATTTTACATTGGATGGATTATGATAATGTTTATTGATTAGGGAATGTATTTAAATTTCACATTCTAGATTAAATATGAATGTTTTATTGCATTATATTTCACCCCATTAGTATGAGGAATTCATTGGAATTAGTAAGTGATGGGAAATACCCTCATATTACCCCTATAGACATTAATTGGGCTCATGAGTCCAAACATATTGGATTTTGGCTAAAGCCATACCCATTTAGATAGATTTCTTATCATATGGACTCAATAGTATTTGATGTCTTGGAACACAGACCTAAAAGATTGGTTTATATGTCCAAAATTATGAATTCCAACATTATGAATTCAGTTATTGATATTGAATGTGATTACTAGATTTTCTATAATATACATGTTTATGTTTCATTTTATGTGATTATTTTTATAGTGTTTATTTAGAATTTCTTATTACTACTATATTATTCTCAAGCTATTGATTTAATTGAATGTCTTTTATATATATAACTTTCCATATTTATTATTCGTTATTTATTCATATAGTTCATTATACATAGACCCAAACCATGCATATGATCTCTCCCACTTCTTGTGTTTTATTTTTTATAGGATACATGGAAATTCTTTTATTGATATGAAAGGCTAAACTAATGTGAATAATATAAAAATCAATGAAAAATAATTTTTCTATTTTATGATTTGACATATAATGTAAATTTAAATAATATTTCTTGTTTTATAAGGATACTAAACTATTCATTATATCATGATGTGATCTATTGTATCTTGTTCCAATATAAAAAATTATACACTATCTCTAGGCAATTAGGTTTAGGTTCACTATAGTTTGTTTTAGAGGGAGGTTTAATAGAAACCAAGAGATCCAAATTTATAGAAACATAGATTTGGGAACACAACACTACGATATAAATTGAGGATAAGTGTATAACAACATCATAACATTTGTTAAGGTAGTGATTTTGTGGGTTTTCCTAGAAAATACATCCTGGTATGGATACTACAAGTAGACCTAGTTCTAGAAAAAATACATATATAAATATAGGGGTAATAACTCTAAAACTTGCACATTAGGACTCACATTGTTCCTATAGAAATATATCATGTCACTATATTTTCTTAAGATCCCTGTCTATATAGTAAATTTATTTTTCAACTCTAGAGAAAGTATCATGAAAAAAAATTATCTTATTTCCTTTATTTATTTTTAATTGATAGTCTTTTAAATCATCATAGATTTATGGTTTGGGGGTCCCCAATATTCCACTAATCATTCACATTCTTTATATCAATTACCACTATTGGTATGTATAATTATTTATTATTTTATTCTATATTCATATCTTTAACTTCCACCAATTTTATAATACATAGAAACCTAGACGATATTATTATATATAAACATTTCGCTTCCATTTTTCACTTATTAAGAGAATTTTTCATTAAATAAATTTATGATATGTTTTTTTGGGATATAATTTAAAAATATCAAACCCTTTTTTACACTCCGACATCAGAAGCTCCTTATTTTTTTCCTTTTATTTTTTTTGGATCTTTGGGTTGAGGTTTAAGTTTGAATCCTGGTCAAAAATATTTCTTTTGGATATTTTGGGGTGTTTTAGGAGTGAAATACAATTTTCACATGGTCAGTAGTAACCGTGCAGACACCGTGTGGCTATTGCTAGCTGGATAGAACTGACTGAACGTCTTGTGCATGGCTATGTAGTAGGTTTAATAAAAACTATGTGGTAGCTCATCCTTAGGAAGAATGTCACGTATGATTGCCACACCATTTGGAAAACCATGTGGTAAAACCATACGGGTTCCCCAGGTCATAAAAAACATGTTTTTAATTTTCTCTCTCACCCTTTTTACCCAAGGTTAGGTTTTATCCCCTCCCTCTAGTTTTAGAACACCAAAGGGGCCCCAAACCCTCCTCCATGGATATAAGGCCCCAACCTTAAACCTTACTTAAACTTGAGTTATTACAAGATTACACATTGAGGATCTTTTCAGGTTTAGAGTTTTAGAGAATTAGATAATGAAACTTGCATTACATTCCACATTTAAACAAGGTGGTTACATAAAAGACAATATTCATTCTTCCCATCAATGGAAACCTATTTTAAATAAAACACGGATTCTTTCTTGACACATCCTTGACACTATCGTCACATCATGTACCTTTCCCTTGACCTGTGAAAAGAATTTCAAAAAACATGGGATGAGCATAAAAAGCTCAGTAAGTGTTATAAAAATATGGAAAGGAAACATGAGTTCATATATACATAAGAATGAAATCATACTTTACACATAAAACATAGGCATATCAAATCATGAATAAATCATAGAAAACATAAGATATAAAGGTAACTTGAGGCATTCATAACATTCTTACGTAGGGAGTAACCCTCTTGGTTACGTTTGGAATACCCATCACAGTATATTCCCTAAATCTCTTCGGAGAAACCTTAACGGTTCACTCCTTCGCGTTACCCAATGCATTGGAGAGCTATAACAGGCTCACCCTCCCTTAGTTTATCACGGAACCACCCGTTCTTCATAAAAATGCCCAAGGACCATAACATAATCATATCACATAAAACATGCATAAAGGAAACATGGCATTTCCACATCACAATATAACATTTTAGTATATTGAAATAATGAATCCATTCAAAAAGAAACCATTTAAAACATTTAATAAAGAGATTTTGGAATCAAAGTGTCTCATACCACCTTGAATCTTAAAACATTAAACCATTAATATCCATATAAATAAATCCTTAAAACAATTTTGAAAACATGGATATTAATAATAACAAATAATTAAAACATTGAAAACAATATTTTGGTTAAAGTGGTTTTACCAAAATAAGAGACACTTGAATACAACAATTGAGGAATAACATTTAGTTAGAACTTTATAATATCATAAGAATAAATGGATTCATGATATAATACTCCAATGGACAGTATATACACCATATAAGAGTGAATTGGTGCATAACAACAATGAACCCTCAATAGAAATGTCAAATGTGATGAAATCCCTTATAAAGAAAGTATCCTTAAATTAAGGACAAATAAATCTCAAAAATATGTGTGACAAATATATATACACCCAATATAAGTGGATATTAAGTGTAAAACAATAAAAGGTCATTCACACATATTCAATGGATGACATATTCAATGACTACAAGTTGAACCTAAAGAAATCAAAATTGGGTTAAAAAGTTCCCTTGACAGCCTAACGGCATCACATCAAAATGAGTTGATGATAGATAAAAAGTGTATCTCATAACTTGGACATAAAATTTACATCAATAAGGATGTATGAGAACATATCCAAACATAAAAATATGTAAATTAAAAGACCCAATAAAAGAAGTCTTTTAAAAAAGAGGAGGGTGAAAGGTTCCCTTACCGACTTGGGTATCTTTCAAACCATACACCCCATGAAAGAAAGACAATAGTTCATTGATGTAAATACTCATAAACAAAAGTATATTACACAAAGAGTAGAATAATGGGCATTACATACACCACTCAATGGAATTTGTGGCGAATGTAGCATAAATATCACGGGAATAAAAGTGAGATGAAAAATCCCTTACGAAAACTCGGCAGCCTAACGGCGCCACATAAAACATCCGAATATGGATTGATGAGATCAAATAGAGTATCCCATCATATTACAATAGAATTTACAGCAATTGGAATATAAAAGAAAATCCCCCAACATTGCAAGGAGGAGTTTAAAAGAAGTGACATAAAGGAGAGTACTTAAAAAGAAAGAGAGAGGTTAGATCTCTTACGAAAGTTCGGCAGCCTAACGGCGCCACTCAAAACTTCCAAAATGGATTGATGAGAGGGAATAGGGTCTCTCATCTCATGAACATAAAAATTACAGTAAATGTAATATAAAATAACATCCCAATCATAAGAAAGATGAGCTTAAAATAAATGACATAAAAGAGTGTACTTAAAAAGAAAGAGAGTTGTAGGATCCCTTACCTCGGGTCCGACTTGACTTGATCGTTCTTTAATCTCCTGAATAATAAACATGAGTTAATTTCTAATTACTTAAGAACCTTTTTCAAGTTCATTATTACTTTTATACCACTTATTACCATGTCATAAACATTATGTAATCATTTAAGTTAATAATATTTGTTTTGCCGATATTTGGTTCTTAAGTCGAAAGTGGACTTCTTACAATTACATGTTGTTCGTGTGGCCAAATGTTTATTATATCCAGAATTGTATTCATTATGTAGATATCATATATTTCATATATATCCAGTACATGCATGCATTTATAACATTACATAATCATTTAGAGGTAAGAAATGAAATGCACCGTTCATGGAGACGGTAAGCCGTACGTACGCATGAACGCTACTTTCATTTCTATTTCGTATTTTATAGAATGGAATAATAATGATATAAAGGTATATTATAATTCCAGTATAATATCATATATAATATCATATTTCCATCCCTTATACATCCCACATATGTTATTTAACGAATCAAATCACTTTGAGGGGGCGGTAGTCCGCACTTCCTTAAATGAAGATATCACGTATACCCATAATGGAAGCCATAAAGGTAAGACAAAAATGAAAAATACAGAAGCATAAATAAAACATAAACATATAATATATCATATATAAAAATAGTGACATCATAATGGCCACCTTTTAAGGTGTTAAATGAGTATTGAACAATCATCGTTTCGGGAGGCAGAATTTCACCATCCACGAAAACCGTATGTTCTTTAACCATTTGATGTAGTTGTGTGAGAGTTTACCTCGAATAAATCTTATAACAACATCCTAGTATATTGAAGATACTGGTTTTGTTACAAAAGAAGTAAATAAAAAGAGTTTAGGGGGTTGGAGAAGCAAAATAAAACAAATGAACATGAGAGAATGAATTACCTTTAAAAGTGTAACTCCTTTTGATTTGAGCCTAAAGGCTTCCTTTGAAAGGATTCTGCCCAAAGGGAATCCTCTAGGATGAGTAGAGGTATGTGGAGAGAGGAAATGGGCAGGGGTTGGCCGAGCCAAAGGCTTTAGGAGTGTGTTAAATGAGGTAGAGGTGGGGGCCTTTTATAAAAGGAGAGGAGGGGCACTTTTGGAAAGTAAAGAAATATTACTTTATTTGAAAATGTGTTTCGGTTTCAAAAGGTCCCACATTGATATAATTCGTGGATAAGGTGATAAGGCTTCTAAATGAACTCATACAATAAGATTTGGACATGTGTAGTTCATATATTTTACATTATCTTTCCATTTTATTTAAATCGTCAAATAATGATGTCATCGCTGCATCATTATTATGTCATAAATAATTTGATTTATTTAATGTCTAAAAATTATAAAACAAATACTATGATGTAGGAAATCTTTTTATCTTTCCAATTAATATTTATAATCAAAAATATGACTTGTATAACCCCACTTAAAAATTGTTTTAGTAAAACATATCATGTTTGTGTCAATTTTACTTTTACATTAAATAAAATGTTATTTATGTCATTTCCCAACCAAAGTGGATCCATGGGGTCCCCAAGTTGACCCATGGCTTGTCTTGGTCGGCCATGATACAACCAATGAGGGTAAGACATGTGTCAAGCTCATCTCAGTTTATTAAAGCATTATTTTTACCTTAAACTACACTAATTACCACTAATCGCGATTAAAAACTTAATAAGTCACTATTCACCAAAAAATTATTTTAATCTCATTGAACCACATTTTACTTCTTAGTGACAACCATGTATATCGGATTTTTGAAAATCAAAACACAATGATGGAAAAATTTCATTTAAATGGAAAATCAGTTTTTATAAGTACCACTTAGTGGTTTCACTATTCATCAAAAATTGAAGTTTTTCAGAAAAATCCCAAAAATTCACCCTAAGCTATATTTGATATTCTGAATTAAAAAATGAAGTCCGTTTTACAAAATACAAAACATATAATTCACATTAATTAATTTAATAATTAATTCCCGCTGTCATGACAAATAGCGTGTTTTATGAAACAATAAGTATCAAAAGATTGACACTAGTTTAAGTCTGATTTCAAAGTGAAATTGATTCCAACGACCACTATTGGATTTAATGGTAAAAATATTTTCTAATTTCACTTTAAAACGAATTCAAAATATAATCTAATCATATAGATAAATTAGATTAAAAAGTGGTTTTGAATTAAAATACAACATTTTACACTATTCATTAAAAAAATGAACTTTATCGGAAAGATACCAAAAATTTACACAAAGTAAATTTTGATGTCCCGATTCTTAATAAGAGTTTTATTTGGTCCAAAAGAATGTTTAAGAGTGAACAAAACTATATTTAATGATGGTTCTCCATCAAAAGGTGATAAGTGAACCTTTTGTGAAAACTAGGGCATATACGCCTAAAATTGAATTCTTTCCGTATTTTAAGCCTTTATCTTTTATTGTATAAATGTAAAAATATTTAAGAACATATATAATCATATTTTAGTTATTTCTATCCATTCCTGCCATTACAATGGCTACATGTTAACTACCATTTAAAATAATATTATTTTATTATTAGAGTGCAACGTAAGATTCCCAAGAAACTCGTTGTTGCGTGTTGGGTACGCCATCGAGCATAGCGTCCCCTTTAAAGTCATATTAATATTTTATTCACAAATATGGATAAATATGAAAATTTCATATTCCTTATTTACCTGGGGTGTCACATCCTTCCCCCCTTTTGGGAATTGCGTCCTCGCAATTTTAAAATTGCTCTTGGAAACATCCTTGAACGTCCCACACCAGAACAAGAGTCGGTAAAACAATCACTTTAAAATAAAGAAAGATAAGCACAGAGGTCACCCGAGTTAACCCATAATAGGATTCTAAGTATGAAAATATGGACATGGAGGAGAAAACATAGGGTCATGTTCCGATGGAGAGTGATAGAAAACATGTTTAGGATAAAGTTAACAATAAGAAAATCACAAACTTGTGATGGGTTAAACGGTGTTGGGTTCCCCAGTAGGAAAAGTTAATAGACAACATTTTTGTTTTAAGTTACTTTTTATTGAGGAATTTATTCATAAGGAAGCATAATCACTTATCATGTTGACTTTCAACTTTTACTAGATTCCTTAGTCAAACTCATATTTTTTCCAAAAGACGAGTATTTAGGGAGACTTGTTCGCATTAAGAGTACTATAATCAACTTATATAGAATCACCTAATCCCCAAAAGAGAACTATATACATCCCATGTATTTAGGCTTTAACCAAAACCAAAACCAAAAAGGTTAGTACAAGATCAGAATCCAGAAAAGGATAACCCCTTATAAAAAGAAAATCTATTCTTAATCTCCAAAATTTGTCCAACAAAACCCAAAGTTCAACGAGGACCATCCGATAAACAATTTGTCCATAAAATTCTTCAAAGTAAACCAATATAAGATTGAAACCCAAATATTTGAAGGATTTAGTCACATAGTCTTCCAAGTTAAATCGTAACATTTATCTCCAAACAACATCAGTTGCTCCTAAAGTCTCACATTGAAAAGTAATTATCCTAATCACATATCCTCCAAAATCAACTTACTCTTAATTCATAAAATCATATAACTAAAAAGAATCAGTCAAACTAACCAGGGACTTCACGTAGTCTAGTGTTAGGCGATAAATACCAGTCGCACTTTGGTTGTGGGTTCGATTCCCGCAGCATTGTCCGACGCGACCGGTTGTCACACGGTCTGCGTGTTGTCCTTTTTCCAAAACTATATAATTCTAAAATCATTACCCAAAAAGGGATAAAATCATCAAAAATAACCATAACATAATTTAACCTCAATTTTATCTCATGCCTTTCACTTCAATCATAACATATGGTAACCCATAATTACATCAAAAGTAAGGATCATATAAACCCAAATGGTTCTTTATAACTATGTCCACAAAAGAAAAGATAACTATTAATTGAATAAAATTTGCCTATATTAAACATCAGGGTTACACATAATATGAAAAGTCTTCTAATGTAACCCCATCATCAAAAGAGACTTAATACTCTTAAGAATTTCACCCTAACTCTTGAAGCCCTTATATGTTGACATCTTACTCATTCAACATTCTTCATGATCCATTATCCATTCCTTTCCAACTTATTCCGAAATACCTCTTTCCTACAAACAAAATCATGAATCATATCCTAAGATTCCAAAATAAGAAAACAATAGTCATGAAATAGTACATACCTTTGATTGGTCATTGTCAGTTTCTTCATCCTCAATTGGAATGGAATTAGGTATTGGTAAACGAATATTGGTACGCTCTTGGTGACCCCATTCACGAAACTTCTTCATAGGACATGTGTTTGCATAATGACCATGCACAACACATTTAAAACATTCAATTGATCCCTCAGAAAGAACATCTTTCCCTTTCCTCGAGTCAACTGGATGCTTCATTTTTCCATGGCAGGTTCTTGCTTTATGACCTTCATTTCCACATCTATAGCATATTTCTGTCCCATTGAAACATTTTCCTAGGTGTTTCTTTCCACATCTTTGACACATAGGTTTTTGAACACACTTACCTTTATGATTATTTCCTGTACTTCCGTAGGGATTTGTTTCTTGCATATGTGATGCCTTAGAGAAATCTCCAAGGTTTGGGTGGTCAATCATGACTCCAGATAGTTGGTTGAGGATAATCAAAAGATTTCTCATTGCAGCTCCCATATCATTCAGTTGCTTGCTCAAAAAACTGTCACAGTTTCCTTCACATCCACTGTTACTTTGGTGCCTGCTAGATCCAGCCATTTACTAAAACCAAAAAGGTCAGTGTTAGTATATCAACAAAACCATCATGTACTAATGAGTAAGATAGAAAATAAGATATACTTACTCATTCACTTTATCTAAAACTAAGACTCTTTCTAAAATCCTAACCATTATGGTAATTGTCAATTATGCTTAAAGAATACCCTAACCTCTAAAGTTATCTAAACCGACCTCTGATACCAACTATAAGGCCCCAGCCTTAAACCTTACTTAAACTTGAATTATTACAAGATTACACATTGAGGATCTTTCCAGGTTTAGAGTTTTACAGAATTAGATCATGAAACTTGAATTACATTCCACATTTAAACAAGGTGGTTACATAAAAGACAATATTCATTCTTTCCATTAATGGAAACCTATTTAAAATAAAACACGGATTCTATCTTGACACATCCTTGACACTATCGTCACATCATGTACCTTTCCCTTGACCTGTGAAAAGAATTTCAAAAAACTTGGGATGAGCATAAAAAGCTCAGTAAGGGTTATAAAAATATGGAAAGGAAACATGAGTTCATATATACATAAGAATGAAATCATACTTTACCCATAAAACATAGGCATATCAAATCATGAATAAATCATAGAAAACATCAGGCATAAAGGTAACTTGAGGCATTCATAACATTCTTACGTAGGGAGTAACCCTCTTGGTTACGTTTGGAATACCCATCACAGTATATTCCCTAAATCTCTTCGGAGAAACCTTAACGTTTCACTCCTTCGCGTTACCCAATGCATTGGAGAGCTATAACGGGCTCACCCGCCCTTAGTTTATCACGGAACCACCCATTCTTCATAACAATGCCCAAGGACCATAACATAATCGTATCACATAAAATATGCATAAAGGAAACATAGCATTTCCACATCACAATATAACATTTTAGTATATTGAAATAATGAATCCATTCAAAAAGAAACCATTTCCAAAACCATTTAAAACATTTAATAAAGAGATTTTTGAATCAAAGTGTCCCATACCACCTTGAATCTTAAAACATTAAGCCATTAATATCCATATAAATAAATCCTTAAAACCATTTTGAAAACATGGATATTAATAAGAACAAATAATTAAAACATTTAAAACAATATTTTGGTTAAAGTGGTTTTACCAAAATTAGAGACACTTGAATACAACAATTGAGGAATAACATTTAGTCAGAACTTTATAATATCATAATAATAAATGGATTCATGATATAATACTCCAAAGGACAGTATATACACCATATAAGAGTGAATTGGTGCATAACAACAATGAACCCTCAATAGAAATGTCAAATGTGATGAAATCCCTTATAAAGAAGGTATCCTTAAATTAAGGACAAATAAATCTCAAAAATATGTGTGAAAAATATATATACACCCAATATAAGTGGATATTAAGTGTAAAACAATAAAAGTTCATTCACACATATTCAATGGATGACATATTCAATGACTACAAGTTGAACCCAAAGAAATCGAAATTGGGTTTAAAAGTTCCCTTGACAGCCTAACGGCATCACATCAAAATGAGTTGATGAGAGATAAAAAGTGTATCTCATCACTTGGACATAAAATTTACATCAATAAGGATGTATGAGAACATATCCAAACATAAAAATATGTAAATTAAAAGACCCAATAAAATAAGTCTTTTAAAAAAGAGGAGGGTGAAAGGTTCCCTTACCGACTTGGGTATCTTTCAAAACATACACCCCATGAAAGAAAGACAATAGGTCATTGATGTAAATACTCATAAACGAAAGTATATTACACAAAGAGTAGAATAATGGGAAGTACATACACCACTCAATGGAATTTGTGGCGAATGTGGCATAAATCTCACGGGAATAAATGTGAGATGAAAAATCCCTTACGAAAACTCGGCAGCCTAACGGCGCTACATAAAACTTCCGAATATGGATTGATGAGATCAAATAGAGTATCCCATCATATTACAATAGAATTTACAGCAAGTGGAATATAAAAGAAAATCCCCCAACATTGCAAGGAGGAGTTTAAAAGAAGTGACATAATGGAGAGTACTTAAAAAGAAAGAGAGAGGTTAGATCTCTTACGAAAGTTCGGCAGCCTAACGGCGCCACTCAAAACTTCCAAAATGGATTGATGAGAGAGAATAGGGTCTCTCATATCATGAACATAAAAATTACAGTAAATGTAATATAAAAGAACATCCCAATCATAAGAAAGATGAGCTTAAAATAAATGACATAAAATAGTGTACTTAAAAAGAAAGAGAGTTGTAGGATCCCTTACCTCGGGTCCGACTTGACTCGATCGTTCTTTAATCTCCTGAATAATAAACTTGAGTTAATTTCTAATTCCTTAAGAACCTTTTTCAAGTTCATTATTACTTTTATACCACTTATTACCATGTCATAAACATTATGTAATCATTTAAGTTAATAATATTTGTTTTGCTGATATTTGGTTCTTAAGTCGAAAGTGGACATCTTACAATTACATGTTGTTCGTGTGGCCAAATGTTTATTATATCCAGAATTTTATTCATTATGTAGATATCATATATGTCATATATATCCAGTACATTCATGCATTTATAACATTACATAATCATTTTGAGGTAAGAAATAAAATGCACCGTTCATGGAGACGGTAAGCCGTACGTACGCATGAACGCTACGTTCATTTCTATTTCGTATTTTATAGAATGTAGTAATAATGATATAAAGGTATATTATAATTCCAGTATAATATCATATATAATATCATATTTCCATACTTTATACATCCCACATATGGTATTTAACGAATCAAATCACTTTGAGGGGGCGGTAGTCCGCACTTCCTTAAATGAAGATATCGCGTATACCCATAATGGAAGCCATAAAGGTAAGACAAAATGAAAAATACAGAAGCATAAATAAAACATAAACATATTATATATCATATATAAAAATAGTGACATCATAATGTCCACCTTTGAAGGTGTTAAATGAGTATTGAACAATCATCGTTTCGGGAGGCAGAATTTCACCATCCACGGAAACCGTATGTTCTTTAACCATTTGATGTAGTTGTGTGAGAGTGTAGCTCGAATAAATCTTATAACAACATCCTAGTATATTTAAGATACTGGTTTTGTTACAAAAGAAGTAAATAAAAAGAGTTTAAGGGGTTGGAGAAGCAAAATAAAACAAATGAACATGAGAGAATGAATTACCTTTAAAAGTGTAACTCCTTTTGATTTGAGCCTAAAGGCTTCCTTTGAAAGGATTATTCCCAAAGGGAATCCTCTAGGATGAGGAGAGGGATGTGGAGAGAGTAAATGGGCAGGGGTTGGCCGATCCAAAGGCTTTAGGAGTGTGTTAAATGAGGTATAGGTGGGGGCCTTTTATAAGAGGAGAGGAGGGGCACTTTTGGAAAGTAAAGAAATATTACTTTATTTGAAAATGTGTTTCGGTTTCAAAAGGTCCAAAATTGATATAATTCGTGGATATGGTGATAGGGATTCTAAATCCACTCATCCAATGAGTTTTGGACATGTGTAGTTTATAGATTTTACATTATCATTCCATTTTATTTAAATCGTCAAATAATGATGTCATCGCTGCATCATTATTATGTGATAAATAATTTAATTTATTTAATGTCTAAAAATTATAAAACAAATACTATGTTTTAGGAAATCTTTTTATCTTTCCAATGAATATTTATAATCAAAAATATTACTTGTATAACCCCACTTAAAAATTGTTTTAGTAAAACATATCATGTTTGTGTCAATTTTACTTTTACATTAAATAAAATGTTATTTATGTCATTTCCCAACCAAAGTAGATCCATTGGGTCCCCAAGTTGACCCATGGCTTGTCTTGGTCGTCCATGATACAACCAATGAGGGTAAGATATGTGTCAAGCTCATCTCATTTTATTAAAGCATTATTTTTTCCTTAAACTACACTAATTACCACTAATCGCGATTAAAAACTTAATAAGTTACTATTCACCAAAAAATTATTTTAATCTCATTGATCCACATTTTACTTCTTAATTAAAACCATGTATGTCGGATTTTTGAAAATAAAAACACAATGATGGAAAAATTTCATTTAAACGGAAAATCAGTTTTTATAAGTACCACTTAGTGGTTTCACTATTCATCAAAAATTGAAGTTTTTCAGAAAAATCCCAAAAATTCACCCTAAGCTATATTTGATATTCTGAATTCAAAAATGAAGTCCGTTTTACAAAATTCAAAACATATAATTCACATTAATTAATTTTATAATTAATTCCCGCTGTCATGACAAATAGCGTGTTTTATGAAACAATAAGTATCAAAAGATTGACACTAGTTTAAGTCTGATTTCAAAGTGAAATTGATTCCAACGACCACTATTGGATTTAATGGTAAAAATATTTTCTAATTTCACTTTAAAACCAATTCAAAATATAATCTAATCATATAAATAAATTAGATTAAAAAGTGGTTTTGAATTAAAATACAACATTTTACACTATTCATTAAAAAAATGAAATTTATCGGAAAGATACCAAAAATTTACACAAAGTAAATTTTGATGTCCCGATTCTTAATAAGAGTTTTATTTGGTCCAAAAGAATTTTTAAGAGTGAACAAAACTATATTTAATTACGGTTCTCCATCAAAAGGTGATAAGTGAACCTTTAGTGAAAACTAGGGCATATACACCGAAAATTGAATTCTTTCCGTATTTTAAGCCTTTATCTTTTATTGTATAAATGTAAAAATATTTAAGAACATATATAATCATATTTTAGTTATTTCTATCCATTCCCTCCATTACAACGGCTACATGTTAACTACCATTTAAAATAATATTATTTTATTATTAGAGTGCAACGTAAGATTCGCAAGAAACTCGTTGTTGCGTGTTGGGTACGCCATCGAGCATAGCGTCCCCTTTAAAGTCATATTAATATTTTATTCATAAATATGGATAAATATGAAAATGTCATATTCCTTATTTACCTGGGGTGTTACAATGGATCTCCCTTCCTACATAGTGATTTTTATTTGTATATAAGGTTTGATTTAGGTTTTTGGGCCATTTTTTGTCTGCATTGTCTTTTCCCTTCCTTTTTCTAGGCTTCTTTAGGGTATTTCCCTCATAAAAGACCCCTAGGGTTAGGTTTGGCTAACATTTTGTTTGTTTTAATTATTTATAGGGTGTGAGGATCACTCATGGGGCTTCGATCTCCCTCTCCTTGATGCTTTATTCCATTCCCACATGGGTTCAGTTACTGTTTCCAAGATTTTCGTTCAAAAATCCTTGACTTTATTGATTGGAATATTATATAGATTTATTACATTGACTATAACATCTATGGAATTCATGTTAAACATATTATGGTATTTTTTAATTGATTAGGTTTACTTAAAATAGGTTTCAAATGCGTTTTTTATAAATTTTCTAGATTTATAATACCTAGGATGTTGGTTTGAATTGTGTATGTTCTTTTTAAGAGTAATTATGCCTCTTATGAAATGTATTTTAATTATAATTGTATAAATTTAATTGTTTTTTAGTGAATTGGGAAGGTGTGTATGAGTTGGTTATGTTATGAACTGATTATTGTGTTAAAACAATTTGGGTGGGTTTAATGACTCCACTGTTATGTTTTGAGTTCTTTTAGCATTGTAAAGGGTGGCTTTGGTTTTTAATAAAGTGGTGTTTTGTGGTAATGGTTTTGAAATGTCTCCTTTGTGGATTTGTGTTCCATTAAGTTTTGGAACATCCATGGGTGCACTAGGGACATGCATGAATGTGCCCTCGAATTATGATGGCACTATTAAATGTGATATCATAGATTGTATTCCCTTTTGGATTTTGTGTTATGTTTTGTTGAATAAGTGTCTTAATGGGATATTTGGTTATTTTATAAAATTGGGCACTATTCTAATGTGAAGAAATATATTTTCGTCAATGTTTTGAACTCATGTATCCTTGAGGCCCGTTTCGAACATTATACTCAAATGGGATAATTGTATTAACTTTTAGAAAGGTTTGTGGTTTCACAAATGTGTGTGCCCGATTGGAAACATAAAATGGTTTAAAAGTTTATATTATAGCATCATTATTGGAATCTTCTTTAATGAGATGCATATTTAAGTATATAGGGAACCATTATAATAAATATTTCACCTCATATTTATCATATATTGGTGTTCGTTTTTATAGTAGGAAAGTGCAATGGTGACAATTGAGTTGAGTCTAGTGTGCATTGGCCGCCTACTTAAAAAGTATTGATATAACCACCATGAGTTCTTAGGAATATTATTAATGATCGAGTAGTGTTTTATTTCCATATTAGACTAGATACGTTCATTCCCCTATTTATATAGAGGCCTTGTGGTATTTTCCACTGGTTTTGTCATATGGCTGATCGGTGGTTTATAGACATTGGGGATTCCCCAAATTTCAACTGGTGGTTCCGAATTGAGTACATCCAGGGTTTTTCTATAGATTTTTAGGATAAACCATGGTTATTAATTATGTTTCATGTTTTCTTTCTATGCAATACTTACTGTGCATGTATTTCTTTTTTGTTACCATTATCATTGTATTTTTTTCTCCCTGTTTTGGGATTTGATTACAAAATTCATTCTCATTTGGAAACTAAGATGTTTTGTGTGTTGTTTTATAAAATATGGAAACCATATTTTAGTATATGTATTTCAAATTAATTTAATTGGACTATTTTGGGAAATTAAAATCTTGGATTTAGAGGTTTACTTTTGGCATCCCAACTATGCATTTTGTGCTCAAACCTATCATTTATCTTTTTCAGTCATCGGTTTAGTGTTTCCCAGCTTATCCATAGTAGGATATCATTGTGGGGAACTGTCAGTATTATGTTTGGAGGTGACCTATGGGTCACACAGAGATCATAGTATTAGGTTCTTGTTTTTATATTGGATTCTTTTTAGTTGTACTTTATTTATGGATATGTCGTTTATTTATTTGAGAAATAGTAGTTTAGTATTGATATGTTTTTTATTTGGTTGTACCTATATTTATCCAGATTTATTTTTAAAATAAATCATTACCAAGGTTATTTTTTTATTCTCAATACTTTTTTAAGTCCTGAGGGGATTGGGAACGTCCCCTAGGACATGTCACAGTCTGACTCGGGTGGCTGGTTCTTGGTCGACCTGATTTGGGTCGTAACAAAATGGTACCATAAGAGGATCTTGATATTTGGGGTGTCTAGTTAATGGATATTAGGGCTTTCCAGACTTATTATGTAGGTGTGGGAAGGTTTTCATGAACCCTTTCTTATTTTCAGTCTTGATTCACCAAGGGTAGTCTAGGATTTGATTTTTCTGTATTGTGTTTTCTCATATTGAGGGATGAATTGGCAGTTAAACCAATTTCATGTTACCGCCACACATGGGGTGGTGATCCATGTGGTTTCCAAGTACCTGGTTCAAGTCCCTCCAAGTGTTATTACTTACATGGGGAATGCCCCACCACCATGTCATCGGGTTAGGCATAGACACTAGTCCCTCATTTTGGGGGCTCATTCTTGATTGTTATCTGTTTTGATTTTTGTTAATGTGTGTGTATGTTAAAAATGGAACAGATTTTGGAATAAGTATGATATTTCGTTCTTTTAAATGGTTTTAAACTACTATGGTTTATTTTAAAATTGAATTTTTTTTGTGTTTGATAACTTGGATTGGATGTGACCCTTGGTATTCTTTATAGATGTTTACATGTGTGTGGGTATTTGTGGAACTTGTGTGTGGGAACATGGGGATGGAAATTAGTATACACCTATTTAATAGTTCATAAGATACCATTGGTTGTTTATGAAATTAAACATTTCTCATGGTTTTCATAAATTTCAATTCATTGATAAAACGATTTAGGATTTTTTCATCGAAAAAATGGTTTTTTTGGTAGTTGGGAATTTTCCATGGAATAAGGATGTTTTAAATTTTAAAAGTGGAATTGTTGCTTTTGAAAAGGTATTTTATTAGGGTTTATGTTTGATTTGACTCTAAGCTAGTTGTTCTGGGAACAAGGTGTTCTTTTTAGTTACACCTTAGTTTGATGTTGGATATGGTTTGTGTTTCCTTTTTTCTAAGGAAATACTACATAGAAATGTCTCCAATGTCTCTAACGAGTCATTTCCCGATTCCCGGTCCTTTAGGGTGTTTCCTATTTTTCATGATCAACATGTTCCACATGAGGATATGGAGTGGATTGAGGATGTAAATGGTGTTTTCAGGTCATTGGGATCAACCAAAGATGTTAGAGTTTGCGCAGTTTGGATGTTGTTCGAGGGTCCAGCTCAGGACCAGTGGTAGTTGTCTACCCTGTCATTGATATAGGATGAGATGTTGTGGGAGTTTTTTAAGGCCACTTTTATCCAACAGTTCATACTATTGGAGGTGAATATGAGGAAGGAGGAAGAGTTTCGGGGTATTCAACATGGTATGTAGTTGAAAAAGTTTTATGATGACCATTTTAGAGATCCACTTCCATTTTCTTTGGAAGTGGCATCAAAAGATCATATAAAATCCCCTCTTTTTGTATGGGGTTTTCTTCCCAAAGTTTCAGAGAAAGTGATCTCATCCATTGATACTTGTATCGAGATGTTGGTGGACGAGGCGTTCATGGATGATCTGGTTTTCAGGGTGTAGCAAGGGGGAGTTGGATCTTGTGAAGGTTTCACATATAGCAATCAGGGTATTCCAAAAGAACCAATTTCTAAAGAACCTCCTTTGTCAGTTCAATATTCTTGTTCATTAGATCATTATCTTGTATGCTTCTAGTATGGCCATTTTGGACACTCAAAGTGTTTATGTTTTATTCCTCATAGGTCCTTCCATAATTATTTCCACTTAGGTCATATAGAGAAGTTTTGTAGGTAGTGTTGTTTGAAAAATAATTCTTGATCAAAGTATGTGCCTACTAACTATGAGAAATAAGATTCTTCATCTGTTAGATCCCCAACCACAGGTCTTAGGGTGAAGATTATGTAGAGTCAAGAGTTTCATGGGGAACTAAAAGCTTGGTCCTATACTTCTGTTTCCAAATTTTCATTCTTATAGTTTTATTGTGTTCATAATTTTATGTAAAATTGTGATGTACATGTTCAACTAAAAAGTATGAGCCTTCGTTTATTCAAAATGGGGTCCCTCTGAATAGTTAGTTTCCCTCAATAGATGTTTGGCATGTGGATGAATGGGTTAGTTTGGGTTTTGGTTTTGGTTTTTGATTCCTCAGTTCCTTTTTGTGAAATTTATGGGATTTGTGAAGAGGTTGAGTAGTAAATTCAGTTTTTTGGTTGGTTTTATATTGTCTTGTTCCCTTGTGTTTTCCTCGATGATTGAGAAAATTGCCTAGTGTGGAGAATATTTTTGAGTTTTTATTTTGTGTTGGGGTTTGAGGTATTCATGCTAGTTGAATTATTTTGTTGGGGAGAACCCACATGTGTTCTACCCTCGTTTGGTGATGTGGTTACTCTTTAATCAGGTGGGTGTGACCTATGGAGAGTGAGGTCAATACAGGATTCTTATTTTTCTATCGTTTTGTCTAAGCATGGAATCAGGTTTTATTTTTATAGTGGATTGGTGACTTTCTGGGAGAATAAAGTGTCTTTGGTGGGGATAATTGACACCACCAATCATGGAAACTCCTTATTTTTTCCATTAATTAGTCTTGGATCCTTCGGTTGAGGTTTGGGATTGATTTCAAGTCAAAAATTTTGATTTATTGAGGTTTTGGTGAGTTTTAGGAGTGAATAATGAATCCTACAAGGTTAGTAGTAACTGTGCAGACACCATGTGGATATTTGATAGCTAGACAGAACTGACAACACATCCTACACATGGTCGTGTGATAGTTTGTAAGAAATTGTGTGGTAGATCTCCCTTAGATAGAGAGACCTGTAAGGTTACCGCATGGTTTGGAAAACCATGTGACCAAACTATGCAGGTTTTCCAATACATTTAAAACATTTTTTTTCATTTTTCTATATTCTCTCTTTTTACCCTAGTCTAGGATCCATCCCCTCCCTCTTATTTTTTCTCCCTAAAGGGGTCCCAAACCCCTCCTCCTTGGATCTCCAATCCTCTCTGGTGATTTCCCTTTAGATCTAAGGTAAGATTTAGGGTTTTCAGTAATTTCTCTTCCTATTTCTCTTTCCCCCATCCATTTATTGGTTTTATTTGGGGGATTTCCCTCCAGAAAAACCCCTAGGGATATGGTTGGATAACCATTGGTTCATTTTTCTTGTGGGTAAGGTGTGTAGATCACTCATGGGGATTTGATATTCATCTCTTTGAATATTTATTCCATTTGCACAAGGTTTCGATAGTTGTTTCCGATGTATTATTTCTTAATGACTTTCCATAGATTCTTGGCATTTCAAATAAATTTATTAAACTAATTTTCTCCTCCTTGTAATCCTTATTAAACATATAATTTTATTTTGGAATTTATTGTTTTTTCTAAAAATAGGTTTGAAATGACTTTTGTGTAAATTTTCTAGTTTTATATTATCTAGGATGTTGTTTTGAATTTCATAAGTTATTTTTAAGAGTAATTCGTTCTTTTATGAAATGTATAGTCATTTTAATTTAGCAATGGAATTTTTTGTTAGTGAATTGGGTTGGTGTGTATGTTTTGGTTATGTTATGGATTTATTATTGTGTTAAAACACATTGGAAGGGTTTAGTGATCTATTGTTGGGTTTTGTGTTCTTTTAATATTGTAAATGGTTTGTTTTGGTTTTCAAAAAAATGTTATTATGTGGGATTGGTTTTGAAATTTATCCTTTGTGGTTTTTTGTACCCCCAGATGTTGGCACATTCATGGGTGCACTAGGGGCACACATTGATGTGACCTCAAATGACAATGGAATCATTAAAATGGTTTTTCCTCATAAACATATGTTTCAAAATATGGTTTGTTTGATTTTAAAGGTCGGGGACTCTCTTTTCTATTTTCATAGAAATAGTTTAAAGTGGAGTCTTGGAGTGTATGCCTATTTGGATTTTGGAGTATGTTTTATGGAATGTCTGGCTTAATGGGACATTTGATTGTTTTATAAAATTGTGCACTATTGTAATCTGATGAAAGACTTTTATGTTGTTGTTTTGGACACTTCAAAACTCGAGGACCATTTGGGAAATTCAACACAAATGGGATAATTGTACAAAATTTTAGAAAGGTCTGTGGTTTGGAAAAAAAATGTGTGCCCAGTTGGGAACTTCAAATGGTTTACGAAATTGTTTGAACGTTTATGTTGTAGTGGACAGATGAGAACCTTGTTTTATGTTGTAGGAGGTATTTCAAAATGATGTTATTATATATTTGTTGTTGTGTTTCTGGTAGGCAAGTATAGTGGTGATAGCAGAGTTGAGTCATGTGTGCATTGGACTCCTACTTATATAGTATTAATATAACCACGAAGGGTTCATGGACATATTATAGATGATCAAGTGACGTTTTCTTACCAAACCTGATTAGATGGGTTTTTTCCACCTAGTAGATATAGAGTATGGGTGAGATTTTATAGTGGTTTGTTGCGAGGGTGATCAGTGGGTAATAGACTATGGGTCTTCACCATATGTCAATAGGTGGTTCCAAACTGAGTACGTCCATGGGTTTTCTTGGGATGTATAAGATCATCCTTGGTTATTAATCATGCTACTTTTTTACTTTTTATGCACTAGTTACTATTCCTTCTTTTATTATTTTTTTCTTTTTCAGGGTCTTGCCTTTACACTATTTTGGGATTACATTACAAAATAGCTTTCGTTTTTTAAACTGATATGCATTGTGTGTGGTAATATAAAATATGGAAAACCCTTTTTTCTAACATAATTTAAAAATAATTTTATTGCATTGTTTTGGGAAATGAAAAACTTGGATTTAGTGGTATTCATTTTTCATCCCTACTGATCATTTTGATCTAACACCTGTCCTTTATCTTCTTCAGTCGTTGGTTCAGTTTTTCTCAGGTTCTCCTTAGTGGGTTCTCGTTTTTGGGCGTGGTCGGTCTTATGGATGGAGTTGAACGATGGCTCCCACATAGATATTGGTATTGGGACCTTGTTTTCAGATTGGAATATTTTTTGTAATAGTTTGTATCTAGATCTATAGTTTATTTATTTGAGATTTAGTTATTTAGTTTGGCTGTATTTTTATTTTGGTTTTGTTTATAATGATCCAAGTTTATTTGGCTTAAATTATTCCCAAGTTATTTTTTAGGCTGTAAACTTGCCTCCATACTAAGTGGATTAAGAATTCCCATCGGGACATGTTGTAAGCCAGATCAATTAATCGGTTCATTTTTGACCCGGATTGGTTCATAACACCAATGATTACAAAAATCAACTTTAAATTATGGGGATGAAATTTATTTAAATATGGGAGAATTTAACACCTTGATATTATTAAATATGAAAAAATATATTTGATAGGATGTATGGTAGGAAAAAACAAGTATAGTGTTGAATATAACATCAAGATACATTATGAAATATTATTAATATATTCAGTCACTTTTTGAGCTTGCAATGTACATAGAACCATGTTAGAAAAACACATGATACTCAATTGAAATATTATTATTTATACATCGCCATTATAACATAGTCACTAAATTAGTGGGTCTGAATAGTATAAAATAACATTTAAAAATTATATAGTGTACATGTGTATAAAGAAAATACAATTCATATCTATTAATAATAGATAAAATTAGATCCATTTGATAGATAAATCAATTGTTTCTGAGGAAATGTATTTTTTATTAAAGGTGGATTAGTCTTGCTTTGTGAACATAACTTATAATTAATATTTAAAACTTTTAGAAAATTTATTTGAAGAATTAAATTTCCTATTTGAAATCGTCATTTGAAAATTATTTTAAGGTGTGTTATTTATACTTTTCAATAATGCTTCATTTTTTATGAATAGTAAAAAAATAAATAATATTAATTTAAAATTTCCTGCTTATTTAAATTATTTATAAATTTACGTTTTCTTTTATATTGGTCACAAAGTAAAATTAGTTTGATTAAATTTATAAATAAAACTTATTTTTCTGGATTCATTTTCATATATTTTTATGAAAAGTATATTTCTAAACATTAAAACATTTTCTCATTCAAACTCAGCTTTCTCATCATGTTTGTATGATTAATTTAAAATTATTTTTTTTACCAATTATGTGAATGGAATTTGGAAAAATATATTCCATACATCTATTTATCATAATTTATATTATATAATATTTTCATCATAATTTTTCACCGAAATGAATACTAAAAACAATAAAAAAAAGTTTACCGCAATGATGGTAAAAATTAGTTTACTAGGGGTTTACCTAAAAATATTAGAGTTAAAGTGACCTTGAAACTTATATAAAATCTATTTTCAAGACATATTTTGATATGATCATTTTTAATACTCTATAATATTTTTTTTGGTTCCCTTTTTTCATGTGATTAATGCAGGTAAAAAGTTTTATTTTCCAAAATTCTATGTGTTCCACTCACCTCACTTACAAAAGTTCACCCGCTCTTCTCCCTTATTTCCATATTAAACCATTTTTTTTGGAACTTACATAGATAAATAACTTATAAAAATACATATTCTCATAATATAATCATTATTATATAAATAGTATAGTATAGGAAGGCTTTTGGTTGGATCCTGAGGAGGATACCTGAATATGAGGCAAATAAAGAATGTATGTGATGAGTCAAACTCAAGATAACTCATCTCACTTTTAATTTTGTGAGGCATATGCCACATCCACCACATATTTATTTTTTTGGTGTATATAATTCCATTTTTATGTTATATCATGAATAAATTTATCTACATGTTATTTAATGGTTTATTTAATGTGATTTATTTCATGGGGACTATGATACATAATTTACCAATTTTTTAAGGGTTTATTTCACAATATTCTATTTATTAGGGGTTTTCATTAAATATCCTTTCAGAGAATTATTTTATATTTCTATCATTAAGAAAATCTAATTTCTTATCCTCTGTTTATCTATGAACATTCTCAAGTAATAGTTCAATATTCATCTCTTTGGTACGTAAAATGATTAGGAAAATTCTTTTAAGAAAATATGACTTTATTTCTATCTTTGATCAAGAATCCTTTTTCTTCCAGAAAATCAATTCAAAAAACCATTTAAAAAATATTTCAAAAATATGGAATTAAAATTTAAATAATTTTTTACCCATTTTTGGATTTGTTTTTCAAAATGTATTGTAAGGAATCATCTTATCATTTTCCGAATAGGTCAATTTTCTAAACTTTTTACAGTGCAAAAGGAATGATCGTGTTAACTTATATATCAGGTACAAAATTAACGATTATCATGAAATAGTTTCTTGGAAGATTATTTTTCATGATTAAAAGTTTATTTTAAAATAATTTTTTTCCCCAATATTTTTGAAATTCTGGATTTTTAAAATTGATTCTCATTTAAAAGGATTTTTATAATATTTTTTGAATTTTCATTTTTTAAAATACAAAGAGTGATTTAAATGAAAGGTTATTTTCCAAAATAATTTTTCTAGGTGGTATTTAAATATTATTTTCTATTTAGAAATACATTATTTGATGTTACTTGTGATTTAATAGCGATAAACTCTAGTTATACAATCTTATTTTTTTCTCCGAATAGTTTACGATTACTTTGACATGGGATGCACTATATTCATACAATAAATTTTACGCAGGATGGATTATAATAATGTTTATTGATTAAGGATCTAACATCCCTGATAAATAAATAATATAAAATTTTCATATTTATTAATATTTTTTGAATAAAATATTAATTTTACTTTAAAGGGGATGCTATGTTCGATAGCATACCCGATACGCAACAACGAGTTTCTTTGAAATCGTACGTTGCACACTAATAATATAATATTATTATTTTAAATGGTAGTTAACTACTAGACATTGTATTAGAGGTAATGAAAAAAACTAGATACAATATGATTATACGTGTTTCTTAAATATATTTACATTTATCCAATAAAATGTTAGAGGCTTAAAATATGAATGAATCTAATTTTAAGCATAATTTTCATTAAAATGTCGATTTACCGCCTTTTAATGGATAACCCTCATTAAATATAATTTTGGGAACATTAATACATTCTATTTGACCAAATAAAATCTTTCTTTAGAATGGGGTCATCAAAATTTACTTTGTGTAAATATTTGGAATTTTTCTGATAAAGTTCATTTTCTAATGAATAGTAAAAATATATTGTATTTTAATTCAAAACTGTGTTATAATCTAATTTATTTATATAGTTATATTATCTTTCTAATTGTTTTTAAAGTGCAATTAATGTATATTTTTACCATTTAATCCGATTCTAGTCATTAGAATTAATTTCACTTTCAAATTGGATATAAACAAGTGTTAATCTTTTGATAGTTATTGTTTCTTAAAAACACGCTATTTGTTTTAACAATAAGAATTAACTTTAAATTAATTAATACAACTTATATGTTTTGAATTTATAAAAATATACATCATTTTTGAATTCATAATATCAAAAAAAATATTAGGATTAATTTTTGGTATTTTTCTGAAAAACATCAATTTTTGATAAATAGTGAAATCACATAGTTGTAGTTAAAAAAACTGACTTTTTCATTTAAATGAAATTTTACCACTTCGGTAAATTGAATTTATAAAATCCAACATATATGGTTTTTATCAAGAAGTAAAATTTGGTTCAATAAGATGAAAATAATTTTTGGTGAATAGTAACTTTTGACTTTTATTTACTGCAGTTAAAGGTAAATAGGGTAATTTAAGGTAAGAATAATATTATAATAAATAGAACATACCTTAAAACATGTCCAAACCTTATTTTTTGAGTCATTAACGACCATGGGCATATTTGGGTCGATTTTGGGACCCCATTGAGCCACGTGGGAGTGATAATGACATTTTAGATTAATTAACTTAAAGTAAAGGCAAAAATGACAAAAGCAAATATCTTTTAGTAAATTAATTTTTAGAAGGGGTTATATAAATTATATTTTCAGCTATAAATATTAATTGGAAAGATAAAAACATTTCCTATATCAGGGTATTTTTTTATAATTTTTAGACATCAAATAATTTAAATTATTTATGACACAGTAATGATGCAGTGTTTACCTCATTAATAAATCATTTAAATAAATAAGATTATTCTGATTATATTTTTATCCAAAACCTATCTAATTACTATAGGATGATTTTATTTAGAACATGAGTAATCTTATCTTATACTATAATTATTTTCCAACCATTATAAACCTAATATCTTTATATGATAAAATAATGTTTTCACACTTTCTTAAAGAGCCCCTCCCCTCCCTTATAAAACGAGACCATTTCTAAAAAATTCGTCACACATCTCAAGCCATTTGTATCGTCCAAAATCTGCCAAATTAATCTCTCTACATCCCTCTCATCCACCTAGAATCATTACTTTAGGCATAAGGGACTTAAAGAATTCTTTTTGGTTCAAACCAATGGAAGTTACCCAAATTAAAGGTAACAGTTTCTCTTAAATTGTTTTCTTTTATTTTATTTCTCCAATCCCTAACCTCTTTTTAATACTTTCTTTTGTAAAAAAACATGTATCATAAATATACTAGGATGTTTTTATTATAATTATTACAACTACACTTACACACACCTCCATTTAATGGTTGAAAAACATAATGTTTCTGTGGATGGCAAACTATAGCCTCACGAAACGATCATTGTTCGATTATCTCATACCGCCTCTCATGGTGGCCATTGTGATGGAACATTATTTATATATGATATATATTATTTTTATTATTTCCTTATTCTTCTATAATTTTCATTTATAGATCACCTTTATGGTTTCCATAGTGGGTAAATACGATAACCTCATTTAAGGATGTACGGACTACCGCACCCTCAAAGTGATGTGACTCGTTAGTGCCATATGTGGGATGTATAAAGGATGAATTTAATGATAGTATATATGATATTATACTGGAATTATAATATACCTATTTATGATTATGTTTTAATCACATTAAAATAAAAAATAGAAATGAAAGTAGCGTTCATGCGTACGTACGGCTTACCGTCTCCATGAACGGTGCATTTCATTTCTTACCTCCAAATGTTTTGTACTATTATAAATTAATTTATATACTGGATATATATAATATATATTATATATAAATCATGAATATAATTTTGGATATAATGGACTATTTACCACATGGACAACTTGTAAATATAAGGTGTTCATTTTTTACGCAAGTACTAAATATCGACAAAATGAACGTTATTAACTTAAATGATTACATAATGTTTATAACATGGTAATAAGTAATATAAAAGGAATAATAAACTTTAAAAGGTTCTTATGAAAGTATAAATTAACTTTAGTTTATTATTCAGGAAGAAGAAGGAACAAAAGAGTCAAGTCGGACGTGAGGTATAGGATTTTCTTAACTCACTTTTAATTCTGTGAGATTTCCATTGTTCGCCACTTATTCATTGCATGTTGTGTATTGTGTACTTCCATATGATATATATTATCATGATTCTAATTATATTCATGGTATAATGTGATTCATTTTCTAGTTATTAACTTTTGGTCATATGACTCAGTTGATTACAACGTGGTAAAGGGTTTCATCTCACTTTTTATTCCCGTGAGATTCATGCTATATTTGAAACTATTTTATTTTGTGCGGTGTATGTACGGCACATGATTGTAATATTTATGTAATATACATTCATTTATGATTATTTACATCTTCTTTTTATGATCCTTATTTCATGTGGCGTATGTTTTGTAAGTTACCATATCGGTAAGGGAACCATTCACCCTCATATTTTTAAAAGGCTTCTTTTGGTTATGTCATTTAAATTACATATTATTATGTTGGGATATGTTATTATATATCCTTATTGATTTAAACTTTATTTTCAAGTGATGAGATACCCTTTTTGTCTCATCAACTAATTTTCTTAATTTTAAAGTGACACTGTTTGGCTGTTGAATTTTTACAAGGTAACTTCTTTACCCAATTTCGATTCATTGGGTTCAACTTGTAGTGATTGAATATGTCATCCTATGAATATGTGTGAATGATATATGATTATTTTTCACTTAATATCCACTTATATTGGATATATTTATATTATTAACACATAATTATGAGATTTATTTATCCTTAATTTAAGGATACCATCTTTTTATGGGATTTCATCTCAATTTACATTTCCATTGAGACTTCATTGTTTTTATGCACCAATTCACTCTTATATGGTGTATATAATATCCTTTGACATATTTTATCATGAATACCTTTATTTTCATGATATTATAAAGTTATTATTAAATTTTATTCCTCATTTATTTGTATTCAAGCATCTCCCTTTTTGTTAAAAAACTCTTTAACAAAAATATCATTTTAAAGGTTTTAAAGATTTATTCTTCTAAATATTTCTCCTTAATGTCCATTTTTTTAAAATGGGTTTTAGAATTTATTTATATGAACATTAATGTTTTAAAATGATAATTCGTTTAAAATATTCAAAGTGGTATAGGACACTTTGATTCAAAAATCCCTTTCTAAATGTTTTTGAAAATCATTTTATAAAGCATTGTCTATTTTAATATCTTGATTTGAAATATTGGAATGTGGAAATGTTATATTTCCATTATACATGTGTTATGTGTTATGATCATGTTATGTTTTGTTTATCATTGTTTACGTAAATGGGTGGTTCTGTGATAAACATATGGTGAGTGAGCCCGAGATAGCTCTCCAACGAATTGTGTAACGTGACGGAGGTAAACGTAATATTTCTTCTAAGAGATTTAGGGAATATACTGTGATGGGTATTCCAACTATAACTCCCTATGTAGTTGTGATATCTACAATTTAGGTTTGATATGGATGCCATAAGTAACCTTTATGATTTATTATTTGTGTGTGTTATTCATAAATCTTATGATTTTGTAAGGTTGTTATGATTGAAAAGTTTTGTTTCATTGATTTAAATTTATTGACGGGATAATGTTTTCATCCTTTGTTTTATAACCCTTACTGACCTTATTATGCCCATCCCATGTTTTGAAACGTTTTCAAAGGACTTAAAGATGAATATGGTCAAGGATGGGAACCAGGAAAAGTGATGTTATCTAAAACCTGAAACTAGACATGACTTTTTTTACGAGTGTTTAATTTATGGAAAAAAATTGATACTGACTAGAATTGTATACATGTAATATTCATGTTGTTATGTAATTGTTATGCCTAATTCTTTAAAACTCTAAACCTGAAAATATCCTCAATTTGAATTATTCATTTAATTCAAGATTATGTAATGTTTAAGGACGGGTCCTTAGAGTTTGTTTCAGAGGTCGGTTTAGACAACATTAGGGATTAGGAGTTTTAGTTAGACACGTGGTTAGTCCCTATGTCTATTATTTCAGTTAAATCCTTGATTTATAACTTTTTCAGATCAAGGAAAGTTAGTTATAAATGGAAGGAGGAGGATCGTAAATGACATTCCTATCTCTTCCTGATGACATGCTTTCAATAATTATTGCAATGTCATGTTCGGATGATTGTGAAACTTTTTCTAACATACTACCCACTTGAAAGTGTTTTTTGAGATATCAAACACCTCCACTATACCTCGTTATCATCGTGGATCATGGGTTGTATTTAGAAAAATCCTATTTTCACAATATTCTCATATTTTCAAGAAAGTTAAATATTATCAAGGAATTTTCAAATATTTTACCTTATCATAGGATTTTGAAGCATATTATGATTTTAAAAAAATGTGCTGAATAAGGAGACCCTTACACAGCCTATTTATATTTGCTTTCAAAAAATAGTCTCTCATCACATACCCATGGTATTTTAAAAGGACCATTAATTTAAAGTTTCCACTCAAATTCAGTATTACTATTTTAGAGAAATCATGTTTTGTCAGATGTTTTGAAATTATATTTCATACATGATTATTTTACAAAAATAGTTTTCTATGAACACCCATATGACCCATGTTTATACAAGGTGTATTTTGATGGAGGATGCAAATGATTTTGAAGGATCTCTAAATCATTGTTGCATTGGAAGGACCTTCTACCTACGTGAACAGGATGATGATGAAACCAAATGGACACCATTATCAAGGTATGATGTTCTTCATTTTGGGGATCATTTTATTTTATCATATGGTGGTGAAATAATACTTTAAAAATTAAGATGTTGAGATCATAATGAATTTTGATGAAAATTAGAGGTATAAGGAAACCATTGAGGTTAAAACATGTTATAGTTTTGTTTGGAGTTTTATAAAATGGACAACCTAAAGGATGGGTGACAACCCGTCGCATTCGGCAAGGATGCCGGAATCGAACCCACAACTGAAGGGCGACAAGGGTGCATCGCCTACCACTAGCCTACTTGAAGTCCCTAGTTAGTATGAATTATTTTAGTAAAATGTTTTTATAGAATAAGTATAGGTTTATTTTTGGAACTTATGTTTTATCAAATGGATATATGTAGTATAGAAAAATGATTTAGTGATTAAGTGATAAAGGTTTTTGAGGAAGACATTCTCTCCTTTGATGAAACACTATATAACTAAGGAAGATAGAATACTATGGATTTCAATTGTAAAATAGTGGTTAAAAGTTTAGTTTGGAAGAATCTATGTTTTTATTGTGGACATATGAAGATTTGGTTTATTTATGAAATTGATTATCCTATCATAGAGAACATGTGATTTGATTAATTACTTTTCAATATGAGGCTTTATGAGTAACTGTTGTTATTTAGAGATAAATGTTATCTTGGGAGTCTGTGTAAATAAATCCTTATGAGATTTGGGTTTCAATCTTAGTTTGTATCACTTTTGAATAATTTTATAGAAATTTGTTTTTTTGAATGGTCTTTGTTGAACTTTGGGTTTTGTTTGAAAAAATTTGGAGATTAAGAGAGTTTTCTTTTTGTAAAAGTTTATCATTTTTGGGTATTATCTGATCTTGCACTAAACATTTTGGTTTTGGTTAAGGTATAAAGACATGGGAAATATATAGTTCATATTTTGTGGATTATGTGATTATCTTGAATTTTATTATAGCGCTCTTAATGTGGATACAAAATCATCCTGAATACTCATCATCTAGAGAAAATATGAGTTTGTGTTGGAAATATAGTAAAATATGAATGTCTACATGACAAGTGAGTATATTTCCTTATGTTTTTAGTTAAGCTCATAAATAAATTCTTCAATTAAAAGTAACTTAAAACAAAAACCGTGTCTATTAACTTTTCCTTCTAGGGAATCAAAGACGGTTTAAACCATCACATGTTTGGGATTTTCTGGTGGTTAACTTTCTCCTAAACATGTTTTATATCACTCTCCATCAGTACTTTATAGTTTTTTTTCTCCTCCATATCCATGTTTTCATGTAATCCTAGCATTTTTTGTCTCGGGTAACCTTTTTACTTCTCTTCCTTTATTTTAAAGTGATAGTTTTATTGACTCTTTTTTCGATATGGGGCTTTCAATGAAGTTTTCGAGCTCAATTTTAAAATTGTGAGGACACAATTTCAAAAAGGGGGGAAGGATGTAACATCCTAGATAAATAAAGAATATGAAATTTTATTATTTATTAATATTTGTAAATTAAATATTAATTTTACTTTAAAGGGGTTTCTATGTTCGATAGTCTACCTGATACGCAACAACAGGTCTCTTTGAAATCTTACGTTGCACACTAATAATATAATATTATTATTTTAAATGGTAGTAAACTACTAGCCATTGTATTGGAAGGAATGAACAAAACTAACTAAAATATGATTATACATGTTTGTTAAATGTATTTACATTTATCCAATAAATGTTAGAGTCTTAAATTTTGAATGAATCTAATTTTAAGCATAATTTTCATTAAAAGGCGGATTTACCACCTTTTAATGGCGAACCATCATTAAATATAACTTTGGTCACTTTAATAAATTCTATTTGACCAAATAAAGTCCTTCTTTAGAATGGGGACATCAAAATTTACTTTGTGTAAATTTTTCCGAATATTTCTGATAAAGTTTATTTTCTAATGAATATAAAAAAAATATTGTATTTTAATTCAAAACTGTGTTTTAAAATAATTTATTTATATAGTTATATTATCTTTTTAGTTTATTTTAAAGTTTAATTAGAATATATTTTTACCATTTCATCAAATTTTGGCCAATGTAATTAATTTCACTTTCAAATTGGACATAAACAAGTGTCAATCTTTGGATAATTATTGTTTCTTAAAAACATACAATTCGTTTTTACAACTGGAATTAATTTTAAATTTATTAATTCCACTTCTATGATTTGAATTTAGAAAAATATACGTCATTTTTGAATTCGGAATATCAAATAAATCTTGGGATGATTTTTTCGTATTTTTCTGAAAAACTTCAATTTTGATGAATAGTGAAATCACTTAGTTGTAGTTAAAAAAACTGACTTTTTCATTTAAATGATATTTTACCACTTTTGTGAATTGAATTTCAAAAATATGACATACATGGTTGTTATCAAGAAGTAAAATTTAGTTTAATAAGATGAAAATAATTTTTTGTGATTAGTAACTTTTGACTTTTATTTTCTGCGTTTAAATGTAAATAGGGTAATTTAAGGTAAAAATAGTATTATAATAATTCAAATTTACCTCAAAACTTTTCCAAACCTTATTGGTTGAGTCATTAACGACCATGGGTATCTTTGGGTCTATTTTGGGACCCCATTGATCAACATGGGAGTGATAATGACATTTTAGATTAATTAACTTAATGTAAAGGCAAAAATGACACAAGAAAATATCTTCTAGTAAATTAATTTTTATAAGGGGTTATATAAATTCTCTTTTATAATATAAATATTTATTGGAAATATAAAAATATTTCCTATATCATGGTATTTTTTTATAATTTTTAGACATCAAATAATTTAAATTATTTATGACACAATAATGATGTAGTGTTTACCTCATTAATAAATCATTTAAATAAATAATCTTATAATGATTAAATTATTATCCCAAAAATATCCAATTCCTATTGTATGATTTTATTTCGACCATGAGTCATATTATATTCTACTATAATGATTTTTGGACCATTATAAACCTAATATCTTTATATAATAAAATAACCTTTTCACACTTTCTTAAAGAGCCCCTCCTCTCCCTTATAAAGCGAGACCATTTCAAACCAATTACTCACACCTATAAATCCATTTGGCTCATACAAACTCTGCCCAATTAATCTCTCTACATACCTCTCCTCCACCTAGAAGCATTAAGTTAGGCATAAGGCACTTCAAGAAGTCCTTATGGTTCAAACCAAAGGAAGTTACCCAAATTAAAGGTAACAGTTTCTCTTAAATTGTTTCCTTTTATTTTACTTCTCCAATCCATAAACACTTTTTAATAATTTTTGTTGTAACAAAACAAGTATTATAAATATAATAGTATGTTTTTATTAGAATTATTCCAACTACACTTACACACACCTCCATCTAATGGGTGAGGAACATAATGTTTCTGTGGATGGAAAACTAATG
Organism: Viscum album; assembly: GCA_963277665.1. NCBI lineage: Eukaryota > Viridiplantae > Streptophyta > Magnoliopsida > Santalales > Viscaceae > Viscum > Viscum album. The sequence goes on along the minus strand of OY728151.1, from coordinate 625,854,818 downwards.
CCTCACGAAACGATGATTGTTCGATTATCTCCTACCGCCTCTCATTGTGGCCCTTATGATGGAACGGTATTTATATATGATATATATTATGTTTATGATTTCATTATGCTTCTTTAATTATTATTTATAAAACAAATTTATGGTTTCCATAGTGGGTAAACACGATAATCTCATTTGAGGAAGTGCGGACTACCGCCCCCTCAAAGTGATGTGATTCGTTAATGCCTTATGTGGGATGTATAAAGGATAACTTTAATGATATTATATATGATATTATACTGGAATTCTAATATATCTATTTATAATTATGTTTTAATTCCATTAAAATAAGAAATAGAAATGAAAGTAGCGTTCATGCGTATATACGACTTACCGTCTCCATGAATGGTGCATTTCATTTCTTACCT